>OZ038322.1:7151604-7440232 GCA_964035795.1 Pterobdella sp. o SKG-2022
TTTCTCTTGAACTTGACATCATTGCTTTGACGGAAACTTTGATTCCTGAAAACGCAAACAATGTCACAAAATATGACATTGCATTCACACCGACCCATTGGTAAATGAGGTGGAGGTATTTCTGTAATTTCCAGAAACTCCATTAGATTGGATGCCATTAAATTCTCGTCCTACTCTTCTTTTGAATCATTGACAGCCAAAGTGTCTTTTTCGTCACACTGTTTGTTTCTATCGGTGATCTACCGTCCTCCAAATACCGGCAATTTTATCGGCGAGCTCACGTCTCATCTCTATTTCCTTTATTCTCTTCAAATTTTATATTGGCTGGTGATTTCAACACCCCAAATTGTACGTCTCATGACAACCCGCTTAGTGCTCTTTTACGTGAACTCGAGCTGGTCCAGCACATAGACTTCCCCACCCACAGACTTGGTAACATCCTTGACCTCATCATTACTCCAAAACCTAACAGTCATCTCATACAAGAAATCGGCAGAGAAACTTTTGACTCCGATCACTATCTTATTTTATGCAGTCTCAACATCGCTCCTCCTCCCCTTCCCCCTCGCATTGTAATTTCTCGCTCCTTTGAAAACTTTGATGATGCTGTCTTCGAGAAAGATCTCAGACATATCCATAATACACTAAATAACCTTTTTGATGTTCCAGTTGAAGAGTTTCTTACAACAATGAACAACTCTTTTCAATCACTTATCGACCACCATGCCTCTTTTCGCACCCACATCTTTCGCCCCAGCAGTCACTCCCACCACAAGCTATCCAGTGACACCATTGCCGCCAAAAAAAAAAGACGAAAACATAAGAGAAAAATTTCCTTATTGTTAAGATCATCCAAGCCTGTTCCGGCCAGTCTTCTTGCTGCCCTCAAGGAATCTCGGAAGACTGCTCGCGCTCTCATCTTTAAATCCCGTGCTGATTATTTTAACAACATGCTTGCATCTGTCAAACCGAACTCGGAAGTTTTTTGGAAAACTGCCAACTCCATCCCACATAGATCTCCTCCTTCTTCACCACGCAGCTCTTCAAAAGCTATCAATCTTGTAAATACCTTTAGTAGCTTTTTTAAAGAGAAAATCGCTCTTATTCACAAATCTTTGCCAACGTCTATTTTGCGCTGCACAGACCCTATTCTACCAGACAATCGAACACCACTCTCGTATTTTTCATTTGTCAGTATTAAAGAAGTGAGTAGGCTAATTCGCTTTACCCAAAAAATCTTCTCCATTAGACTTAATCCCCACATCCACTTTGAAACGCTTTTCTCACCTCTTTGCTCCAATAATTTCCAAACTTACCAACTTGTCTTTTTCACAAGCAATATTTCCCGCCTCTTTTAAAACAGCACAAGTTCTCCCTTTGCTTAAGAAAGGCAATTTAGACCCTACCATTCCTTCGAACTACCGCCCTATTTCTAACTTGAGCACCATTTCAAAATTATTGAAAGACTCGTTCATTCCAGAATAACTTCTCAAGTTTCATTATCTCCTAATTTTAATCCTTTCCAATCAGCATATCGCAAGCACCACTCAACAGAAACCACACTCTTACGCATCACTGACAGTCTTCGCAACATCTGCGCTACTGGACATGCGGCCGTTTTGGTTTCGCTAGACCTTTCTGCTGCTTTTGACATTTTCAATCACAATATCTTAATTGATATTTTGAATAGACACTTCAATATTTCTGCTCTCGCTCTTTCTTGGTTTCGCTCTTACCTCTCTCAACGTTCTCAGTTCGTTAAAATGGACAATTTTTCTTCTTCTCTTACATCACTCAACTCAGGCGTGCCGCAGGGCTCCGTTCTGGGACCAATCCTCTTCTCTCTTTATACATCACCCATGTGTAGCATTACTGTACAGCACGACTTGCTTTTTCACCAGTCAGTTTGCTGATGACATCACTCTTTTCACCGGAGTCTCTCACCCAGATCCTAGCCCCACTCTTCTTAAATTATCCAGTTGTCTTTCTGCTCTAAACTCCTGGTTTTCTCAAAGCCAACTAAAACTAAACCCTACTAAGAGTGAGGTGATGTTTGTCGGAAGCTCTCGTCTTTTAGCAGAATACAATCTCCCTTTTGTGGTAACTCTCGACGGCACCACACTTCCTATATCTTCCAAGCTCAAGAATCTTAGGTGTCACCTTAGATTCAAATTTGAAGTTTGCTCACTTTATTTCTCAAATAATCCAATCTTTCAATTTCCATATTTATGCCATAAAACAAGTATGCAAATTCTTACCTCTTTCCACTGCTAATGCCCTCTTTACTAGTTCTTTTCAGATTGGACTACTGTAATTCTCTCCTTTGCAGGCAGCCAAACTATCTTTTATGCAAACTTCAAGCCCTCCAAAACCACGCGGCCAAGACGGTTCTTCAAGCTGATTATTTCAGCTCTTCCAGCGACTGTCTTGATCGTTTGCACTAGCTACCTGTCTCCCAAAGATGCAAATTTAAATTACTTTGGCTCATTGCATGCACTCTCAAGCTTGAACAACCTGCTTTTCTTTATGATCTTTTGTCAATCAGACACACACGTCAACCACTCAGCTCCTTGCACTCTGGTCTCCAGCTTTATCACTCTGTTTCTTCAGGCTTGTTTACTAGTCGCTCTATTTCTCACCAGGCTCCACGTCTGTGGAATTCACTTCCTTCTAACTTGCGCTCATCGTCTTCTTTCATGAACTTTCGCAAACTTTTGAAAACTCACTTATACCATAAACATCCCCAGTCATAATCTCTTACAAACCTTAAGCGCCTCTGAAACAATCTTGAATTGATAACTGTGCGCTATAAAAATCTTAATAATAATAATAATTTGATTTTATAAGAGCCTATATACTATTAAATATTGTTCTAACTATTTTCAACCACTTACATGATTTGGTTGGAAGAAAAGCCATTGTAAAAGGTAGTTTTTAGAATACAGATATACCAAAAGTACTTGATGGCTTGCTAATAAAGGACGACAATTTTTTACTAGAAGAGTTTAAAGAAGCGAAATTACAACTGAAAGAAGGAAAAAGATCCGGACCAGATAACCTCCCTGCTGAAGTCATAAAAAATGCAACCTAGATGAAATAATATTGGAATTTGCTAATAAATTACTGGACAAAAACGTGAAACCGGAGCAATGGTATGCACTCTGAGAAAAAACCAAGCCGATTATTCGGCTGACTCTAAAGACTGCCCTGAATTCATTAGGCAGAAGCTGCTGAAACAAAAAAACATAAACAGACGACTATTCTTTGTTACTTCTTCTTCTCAACAAGAAAAAATTCTCTTCAAACTTGGTCTTTTCAAACCTCGTTCTATCCTTAACAAATCTTTTCATATTCCTGATGCCATTTCATCTTCATCGCTCGACCTATTTGCTCTTACTGAAACTTGGCTCACTTCAAACCACCACAACTTTTTTCACTATAATATATGTCTTCCTAATTACAGCGTCCTACATGCACATCGTCAATCAAGAAAACGCGGCGATGAAATTGCTCTTATTTAAACAAACAAGATTTCCGCCTTATCGTTTCAACCAAAAAGCATACTCTTCCTTTGAAATATTATCTATCAGACTCTCAACTCGAACCTTCACTCTCAACTTATCCGCCATCTACCGACCACCAAATAGCCCTAATTTCATCAACCAACTATCCACTCTTTTAAATAATATGTCATCCTTAACCACCCCCCACATAATCTTAGGTGATTTTAATTACCCCAAAATATCCAACCCATCAAATCCACTCTCTCAGCTACTTTCAGAACATAAAATGGTTCAACACATCAACTTCCCCATACACTTCTTAGGCAACACCCTTGACCTTATAACCCTAACTTCATCAAAAATATCAAATGAACACCTTTTTTTTCAGACCAAGCACTTATCACTTGCGATCTCAATCTTATGAAACATCACCCAGCACCAATAAATACCGTCAGACGATGCTATAGCAGAGTCAACTACATACTTGTCGAAAGAGACTTTTTAACACTAAGCCAAAATCTTTCACCCATGGAAACTCATGTCGAAATTTTCACCCATCACCTTAATAAATCATTCACCAACCTGCTAGACCAACATGCTCCACCTCTCACCTTCAAATCCAGAATCATTTGTGTATACCAGTTCCCTATTTATTATGAAGCCCGCCTTGCAAAACGCCAGCTTCGGAAGATAAAGCGATCATCCTCTGACCGACTGCTTTTATCACTTGCAAGAGCTAAAGCCGGGCGCCTAATTCAATTGTCTCATACCAACCACTTGCCCACACAGCTAGATGGTTGCTCTCAAAATCCAAAAAGATTCTAGAAAATTATCAACTCCATTCTCCACAAGTCTCCTCACATACCGCCCCTTTCTCAAACTAAAGAAAATAACCTAGCTTCATCTTTTTCTACATTTTTTAACAATAAAATTATCAATATACACCAATCCTTTGAGTCAATCCAACAGAATATGAGAAGAGTCAAGAACTGTAGTCTGACTGAAAAACCACGCTCATGTGATGTTGTGCAAAATGAATTAACAATGGATACTCAGTCAACTACTCATGAAAACAATATCAGCGATTATTACTTTAGTAATTACAGCAATGACGTGCATTATAGCAATAATAATCCTTACTTTAGATGTTTCGATGAGGTGTCCCACCATGATGTTTACTTAATAATTAGCAATCTCTCACTAAAAACCTTTCCACTTGACATTTCTTTTGAAACGTTTCTCAACAATCCTTTCTCCAATAAATGCTAAACTGGCAAACCTTTCTTTTTTTCAAGGCGTTTTCTCCTCTAATTTCAAAACTGCCCAAGTAACCCAACTTTTAAAAAAACCCAACCTAGAAAAATCTAATCATTCCAATTATAGACCGGTGTACATTCTTACAACACTATCTAAAATTCTGGAAAAGATTGCCTTATCCCGACTCTCCACTCATTTATTGGCTTCATCATCCTTCAACAAATTTCAATCTGCCTACAATAAACTTCATTCGTGCAAAACTGCTTTTCTACCCGTTACAGACACACTGAGAAGAGCTCAAGATAACGGTGGAGGAAGCTTGCTGGTTTCACTAGATATGTCTGCCGCTTTTTACCCGGTTGATAGCTCCAAATTTCAAATATCTCGGCGCATGGATGGAAAGTACTGAAAAGGACGTAGCAGTGCGTAAAAGGTTAGTTTGGTGCGGGTGTCACAAACTCAAAAATATATATCAAGAAAATTGAAAAAAAAAATGTTTTTGGCGACGGTGGAATAAGTGTTCTTCTATGGAGCTGAAACATGGACATTAACTAAAAACCTTGAAAACAAATAGATGGAGTTTAGACAAAACTGTTGAGCATGACCTTAAACATTTCATGGAAAAACCATACTGCTAACCTCCACCTATACCAAGACCTACCCAAAGTAACAACAAAAATGAAGAACGAGGCTGGCAGGTCATTGTTCCAGACATCCTAAAGAAGTCGCCAATAAACTCGTGTTTTGGCGAACCAACCGAAAGAGAGCAAGACAAAGGAAGGAGAAAAATGACATATGTAGATGTTTTACTGAAAGATACGAAACAGAAGGTATTAATGAACTATCGTGAAACTGGGGAAAAAGAGAGAACGCGGTAAGAGAATGAACTGAAAAAAAAGATCATGACAAATAGTTTCTCTGAAGCATCGCAATTCGAAAATTTATCGCATTAACCAATCACAACGAACTGTACAATAAATTGTTTTTCTCATGTACTAGTTCAATAGAACCCCATCTTTACTTATTACACGTTCATTTTCTTAATTCATTTTAACTTTAACATTCTAATCGTGATTATTGCTGGTATAATTCCCATTTAATTTTTCATTACTATATTTTTTATCAAAACTTTCGCATAAACTATCGCGTTTCATGAGTAAAATTATCTAAAAATCAATTTATTCATTTAGTTAATTTTCAAGTACGAATCAAATAGTAATTTCCATAAAGGTTATTAAAGTTCACGTAAATATTTATTCAACGATGAAGTTTAGAGATTGCTCTCTGCCATTTTCTCCAATACCAGTGTACATATAAGCGGTGATGTTGGTTTCTCATACTTGAAAATATTAGTTTTTCTTTTTGTGTTTCATTTGGTGAAGCGGAATAAATATAAATAAGCGACAATCTCTTGTACTTTATTCTTTAGTTTTCCAAAAGCAGTTGGGTTAAGCGATTCGGTTTTTAACTTCATCATCAATGTTTGTAAAGCCAGAAAGAGTGCTGGCGAGTTAATAAATTTTTGAACTGCTTGTGACTTCTCTCTTCACTAAATGGTGAGGTTTGTAGAAACGGCTTTTGGAGTAAAATATCACTCGTTTTTTTTGGTGTTGATGATTAAACTGAAACTGTTACAAGAGCACGAAATCTGGTCTACCCTCTGTAATAGCTTTGAATGCACAATAATCAGCAAAGAAAAGCTTTGTTTAGTTAGGGCATCGGAGGTTGAAAAACTTTGAAAGCTTCCGTCAACACCACTGCTAACATGAGACTGAACAGTGCTGAAGAAAATACTCAACCTTGCTATACACTAGGGTCCCTTGGAAATGCTCTGATCTAGCACCATCGTTGAAAACACAGATATGATGAAATGATACAAAATTTCTATGAATTCACCAAAACTAGAAACCTTAATCAACTTAAGTTGAAACTTGACAACATCAAAAAAACTGATTTCATTTGTTGTTATTTTTATGAAAATCGCGTGTTTTCAAGGCGGTCTTTAAATACCACTACGCAGGGAGAGTTGAAAGGTAGTACTTCATGCGTACGAGTCTGCTTCACATGTTTCAGAAATAGTACATACAAGCCTGAAGGCTTGTTTTAGGGTTATATATAATGACATTTTTACTGTATTATTTATATTATTCATAGGTAAGGTTATCGAAGAATGAGAATTGAAGGATCCTAAAAATTAGAAAATGTTTGGAAGCCTAAAAAGATTGAAAACTGAGCTCACTCTTTTACAACATTTGCTTCAACAGTGACAAATAACATATCAGCTCAATTTTCATCAATCCCTACATTTTCATTTACTTCAACCTTTTCAACTTCACTTCCTCCAACCCCATCAAATGAATAAATAAATTTTTGTTAATTTTAAAGGCTTGGAAGCAGAAGAGGTTTGAAGAATAAAGAAATTGTAACTTCCTCTATACTCTCCTTTTAGAAACCCTATTAAAAATTTTGTCTCAGTGTAGAAAAACTCAGTAATAAAAGGAGGAGTGATTAAGTAGTAAACTGCGAAAATTTGGTATTAAATTGAAAAATCCTATATATATATATGAACCACAAAGTCTTTCTAAGCTTTTAAAAGCTATTGAAAATAATTTTTTCAGTCAATAAAATATTTGTCGACTCCGAAAAAAATAATGAACAAACACACTAAATCACTCACACCAACCCCAATAATAATCACAGAACCAGAAACAACTCATGCAATAAACACTCCAAAATAAAAAAACTTCATAGGACATCAAACACCTCAAACACCTAGGACCCATAGCCATCAAACACTTAACCAATCTTTTCAACACCGCAATTAACACAAACACCATACCTCAAATATGGAAATCCGCGAAAATCATTCCCATCGCCAAACCCAACAAAAACGCTTCACTCCCCTCCTTATACCGACCAATAGCTTTACTCTCTTCCATAACAAAAACTCTAGAGAAAATCATCCTCTCACACATCACCAATAATATAACCCTCCCAACACATCAACACAGCTTTAGAGCAGCACACCACCCCATCAAAAACGCCATAATCACAGGCTTCAACAAAAAAATAAAACCTTCAAAGAACAATTATCGCTGAGCTCTTGGACAACTGGATGGTCTTGGTGATAACATAAAAGGCACCCAACCAGGACTAGGGTTCTCGGGGTGAAAAAAATGAAAAAACAAAAAAAATATACCAGAAAACATTAAACAATAACGTCAAACTTCAGTGTCGCAATTGAGAATTTGACACTACTGAGTCAAGCTTAAGCACATAGACATGTGAAGAATCACTGAAACAAAGACCACAAAAAATCTGTTTTGATATATTTAAAAATTACTTCGAGAACTGGAGTTTTGGAATACGAACTAGAAAGAAAAATCAGAATTTTATGGTGCTTGAAATGCTGATGACGTGCCAAGAATTAAAAGCTTGGAATTTGTAAATCAGATTTTTAGAAATTTCCTAGTGAAAGATACTTAACGGTACTCCAGAATACCGCCATGATAATTATTAACGACGTAAAAGTATCGTAACTGCATACTAGTGCAGACATGAGAACGTTTTCAAATAGGTTAGTAACTTTTTTAAGGTTCAAGCAAATTGAAATAGTGCAAGGCGACATCAACAGGTAGGCAGACTTACTGACTGTGTGGCTTACAGTTAAATTGATCCTTTGGTTTGTTTCAGAAAAAATGAATTACATTTATGAATAAAATTATAGCAGGATTTACTTCAGAGCCACATAGTGACACCTTGTCGTGGTTAGGTGGCTTGTGTGCCTCGAGGACCCTAAGAGCTAAAACGGCTAGAACTTTGCTCCTGTTAGGGTCACCCATGCTGGTCAGGTTGAAGGATAGAAGCCAGACTAAATGTAGTTCTTGGCCTCCCAGGTTGGGATTTTGGCACAGGGCTAACAACCTTGTCCCAGAAAAAAAAAATTGTTACAAAAACAGCAACAAGAAAATTTTTTACACAAGTGTGCAATGGACCTCCGAAGTCTTCTTTGGAGACTTTTATGACTGGCAGTGGTGGAAGCCACGAGAAAACCACTAGCATGAAAAGGGACATTCTGAGCATTAAAGTGAAGGTCAGAATTGGTTTTTAGAATGTCTAAGCTGGCTCAAAACAGGAATGAGTGGAAACTTTTTGTTGCTGCCCTATGCGCCAATAGGCGTAACAGGCACTAATAATAACTTCAGAAGTTTCATAAGCCACATTGTTATTATAAAAAAAAGAAAAAAAATGAAATTGTTATAATCAAGTAATATATAAATATTTATTCGCCAAAAGATCTAAGAGAAAAAATTTGAAGTTCTTGCCAAAACAATCAATGGTAGCAGTCTTATAAAGAGCGATTCAAAATACAAGTGAGTCACACCTGTGAGATCAGCACCCTTTAATACCTCATTTGTTGATGATTATGGTTTAAAAGTGTAAAAATATTTGAAAAAGCGATGGTTTGAGATTATGTGTGACAAGGTATTTTGTGCAGGGCTTGATAGAAGGATGCGGATTTGATACCTCTGGGAAGGATGTCGGGAACCCCTGATAACATAACTGTTGGGGTTACAATAAAAACCATTGCTCAAATTTTGAAGCAGGGTAATATTTTTAACGATTAATACAATAATGCTAATATTATAGATACTGTTGTCTTTGAAGGTAATGAATGCATTTTGAAAAGCATGTATCTATAACTGTCAAAATACAAAAAATATTAATAATTTGGGATGAACTAAAAAAAATAATTAGTTTTTGAGTATTAACAAGTATTTAGACTAACATATTCTTGGTTTTTTGGCATTGCAACTAGAAGCTATTTCACTCTTCTCTTTTTCGTTGTGCATTCGTTTAATAGTTCTTTCTTTGACATTATTTATATTTGAATGTACATTTCCATCAATAACACTACCTCCATCTTTTTTTCTGCCATTTTTATCATCTTCAAACTCTCCTCCTACGTTGACCATGTGTAGCTTGTGTGCAAATCTTTTCATTAAAACTTTTTTCTCTTTGCTCAACACGGGTATACAATAAGGCATGAGGCTGTGGCAAAATTGAAAACGCGCGGTATTTTCGTTTATCCAATAAAAATAATACAAGGATAGTAAAAGATAGAAGCAACTCACAGATCAAGCAGGGGTGGTGTGAGGTTGTTGTAGTGAGCAACCACCTCCACCAACAACTCTCTGCCCTTCTCAAACATATTACTCTGCCCTCCTGAAAAATCAAGCCTCATTTTTACTTTTTTTCAATGATTTTGTTTATAATGGAGCACGTTATGTTTATAAATCAATTATAGTTTCAGGCAAATGGTAAAAAACCCTTAAACAAGCAATACTAATAAAATATGTTGGTATTCAAACACACATACTGGACTTGTTGGCCTCCTTCGCAAGCACCAGACACCACAGCATGACACTCTCAACTCGTGCCTCATCTGCATACAACTCATCATCGTCATCAAGATGCTGCAGCAGACACAACATCATATCAGCAAGCACATCACACTGCACCAACACCTCTACTAATGGCCTCCATTCTGTTGCTATTTCATCTGTATGCCATTTTCTATGGTTTTTAATACAAGGAAAGTTGAAAAGACAATAGATAGATAGAATGAATGATAGATTGATATAGAGACAACGGATTATGAAGCTATTAGAAAGGCTTTTAAAAGTTAATATGAAGACCGGTTTGGTATGGTTAAAATGCTGAGATGAACCATTTCGTTTGCATTTTACTCTACAGGCAATAATGATTGAAGTTTAAAAGTTGTGTATCTAACACAAGTCTATAACGTAGAAACAACGATACTAATCGATCCTGGGCATGACGTTAAAAAGCACTTGTCCAAAGCAAGACATTAAAAGGCATCTACGCCCCAGCGTTTAGGCCTGCTACCATTTCAGGGTACAAATCTAAACGACATTTCCCCGTCCTCCAGTAATCCTTTGGAGTTACTAATTTTATCTTGTTCCAAGATAATTTTTTGGAGGACCCCACACAGACTGTTTCATCAGTCTGCTCTCATAGGTTCTTAGGAAAAGTTCTTAATGTGCAAAGAAACATCCTAAGATCAACACTAACAGTCTGATGATGAAGATAGGGTACGTTCCTAACTTAAACGGCGGAACATGAGGGTAATAAAAAAATAACCATACTAATTAAAAACGAAATAAAATTTGAAAAAACTAGCGATGATCGCCAATAAACAGTGCTTAAACGCGAGTGTTCTTATATAATGTTAAAGTTGAAATTATAACACAAAAGAAACCCTACCAGCTGAATGGATAGAGTTCAAGAAACTTTTGCAGTGAGATAGGGACGATAAAGCCAGCTTGCTGTTGAATATTTATTTATTTAATCATCATCATCATCGTTTTACTTCCGTTTCCATGCTAGCATGGATTGGACGAACTTTTAGTATATTTTTATATTCACATAACGCTTTTAAATACATATCAGCTCTATGAGACATACTGAAGAAAAAAATTTGTATACAATTTGTTATTTCAGTTTCAATTTTAAATTAATGAATGACTGAAAATCCAAAGAATTTTTACTATATTGATATACACTACCGACATTTTGATTACGTGGTTTGATTAGGCATAAGATTTAAAGATATATAAAATAATCTTATAAAAAACGTTAAAGGTAACTAATTATCTTTGATAAGATACAAGCATTAAGCTATTTGAAAATCAAATAATTTTCAAACATGTCATTGGTTAATCATCAACGAATGGGATATATCAATTTCAGACCTGTCTGTTTGCAAGAACACTTCAATGTCGTTCAAAAGATACTTCATAGCGTTGCTTAACTTTGTATCCTTGAAACTCTGCAAAGTAATGAGTAGTTAGAAAGTTATAAAGGATAAAAGAACGTTAGTCGTTGGAACCAATGGCCCCTCTGCACAATCTATCAGTAAATTTTTGTACTTCAAATGAAATCTTTTATATAAGCACAATGAGTAACGCTGAAATATTAATTAGAAAACGAACAAGCCAAAATTATAACGCACAAAAGTCAACCCTTATATATAGGTGCGCAGCCACTCCTTACAGGCATGTTCAAGTACAGAACATGCATTCACACCTAATGGAAAGTTACCCAAAAAGTCTTTATACATTCATAACGGGGAATTAACCTCAACATGATGGTTTTCTTGATGATTTTTGTCACAAAATGATCAATGAACTAGTAACATATTGAAAAAAGTTTGAAATAAAATAATAAAAATTTTCGCATAATGAAAACTTTTAAATTAATGGAACAAATTTATTTTCGAAAAGTCACAAAAATCAATTTTATTTCTTATTTTTTTATTGCTTACAAAAGTTATGGTACCCGTTGCAAAGACTACATTTTGGCGAAAAATTATTTAATTTGTCACAGATTATTTAATTGAACAAGAAGCTATCTAATTTGTGGCAAAGACTATTGTATAGGTCGTGAAACCCTATATTGAAAATAGAAATATATTAATAAAAGCTCATAAGTTTTATATATATACATCAATTTTATGAAGATACCTTAGAATGTATACAGTATGCCTCCAGTATCTTCCCCATCGACTCTTGTATATAAAGGCAATATTTTGCATTGAAATCATCTTCATCCACCCACTCCTCTTTATAATCAACCTCATCATCATCGTTCATACCATTATCATCATCCTCATCATCTGTTTTCTCTTCAATCACATTAGACTCTGATCAACAAATTCAATACTTTCAATTAAATTTTCGATTGTTAAGCAAAAAAGTATATGAGATTTAAAAAAGATAAACAATTAAAAGCAATAGTATGAACCAAAAACTTGATGTAAAAAATTATTCAATATAAATATGATAATTCCAAGTGATTTTTACATGGAAATGTTAAATTTGCAATGAAAAGCCTTGTACATTATTTTTTAACTACCTGCTTGATTTGAAACTATTGTTTTATCTATGCTATTCTACTTCATTGTGAGATTAGAAGAAATTATTCAAATTATTTAGAAGATATATTAAATATATCCTTTTATAAGATTGAGCTCTTGTTGGGTCAACGATTAACACATGTTCTGCAGTGTAATGCACCAGCTAATCACACAAAAATGGAAGTATAAAGATGATAAACAATGGAAAAATATTTTGAAACATAATATCAAATAAATTAATATTTAAATAAACACGTATTGTAAAAGCCTTCAATGAAACACTAAATCACCAAACCATGCTAGCATGGAAACGGACGCAAAACGTTGATGATGATGAAACATATGAAGTTAAGGATGTATAATTCGTCAAAAAAAAGACCTAATGTATAAGAAAACTATATTTATTGAGTATTTTTTTCCTTTATCCACATCCTTATTATTTACATATCACAAATAAATAGACACAGGCAGAATAAATAATGATGTTACCCACCTTTATCGGAATGGGGGAGGTTTTTGGCATCATTATAATGGTATATCTGAGCTTCCCAGTAATGCTTCTGCAGTTAAAAATTACATTAGTTATATTTTGATTAGCATCGGATGTAAAAAGTCAAGAAACGCCTATTTTTTCAACATCTATATAGCACGCTTTTTACAGAAAATTGAGGATGTATCAAAGGTGCCAGGATAATCTAATATAGTTTGAAAAGTTATAATTTATAAAAATTTTAAATCCTACTATAATTCTAGATTATTCAGACCTTATCATAAAACATTAGTTAAAATTATTTTTATGATAAGGTCTAACTTATCTAATATTTTAAGTAACTTTAAATAAATGGTTGTTTGATATTCCTAATATAATTGAACATTCAAGTTTAACATTCCTATTCTAAAATGTTTTTTTTATTAATTAATTATTTATTTTAATTCACTCTTTTACATTCTATAAAGATAGAATTATAAAGTTTATATACAATGATATAATGTAATGTAGTATTTCTGAAGCGCTTTTTCTTATAGATCAAAGCTGTGGAACAGGTGCTAATTTTCTGCTCACGCTGGATCAATCTCGGTAACTTTAGATAATTAGTCTAACGTTCTACCCCTGAGCTATACATGGGTCAACATGATGACAATACTTACAGGGTAAAGAGGAAAACCATAATGCTATTTCTTAATTCACTAATTATTCAAACATACCTACAGAATTAAGAGATACAATTTTATATTTTTCACTAAGTTTAATTGATAATGTGGTTTCAACATACAGAAAGCTATTGAGCTAATGTTAAGTGTTTGATTTTAATTGTTTTTGTATAAAGCTAATTCAGAGACAAAAGACCAACCTTGAGAAACATGAGAGCCAATACAGCAGCCTCCCTCCACTCTTCTATGCTGGCCATCTCACCATGGGTGCACTCGTGTCTCAGTTCCACCAACCTCACAGGCATTTTTGTCTGAGTTTAGTATTAGTTTTGGAGATATGGTTGATATAGAAAATTTTTTGATGTTTGTCTTTATGATGGTTTTTCTGGAAATTATTTTATAATTTGTTAGTATATGTAGCTTTCAAATAAAAGCTCAAACAAATCTGAAACTTTTCAATTTTTGAAACATTTTTCTGTTTCAACTGAAAATGGAGTGAAAGTTGTATTAACCTTTCTTGCAAGCCTGGTGAGAGATACCACATACTGTTTATCCTGCATGCTTTCCAACAAGTCATTCACAAACCTTTATTAATTGACAATTATTCAATATAAAACTTATTATAATGAATTATGTATCAGGTAAAAATTCATTACCAAATACATGATACTGTTTCATTTCAAAATTTAAAGATTTGATGGATTGTTATACTAAAATGGTGAGAAAATACAAATAATAGCACATGTTTAATGGATAGCCAACCTGGTGATGGCATAGGAATATTGAACAGACACTTGTGATGAAGTGAGAAAAGGTTGATTAACAGTTTTCATTGCTGTGCCAAAAACATTTGTATTGTCATTTTTTAAATTTGAAGTTTGCTGGTTGTTGTGATCTAATAGTTGAGCTTCTGTCAACAACATAGTTAACTTAACTCCAAGTGAAAGGTCGTTGGTGAATCTATATGAAAAGCAATAGTTAAAATATGATCTATTATATTTTTAAAGAAAATATTTTACTAAAACTAAAGGGAATTTTAATTTTCAAATTAAAATTTGGTCTGATGCCTCACATGCATTTCCAGCATGATAAACTGCCAAAATAAAATCTGATATACCAACCAGCTTTCGAGTGGACTATCCAGTCAAGCTAAGATTGCTTAGACAAAGTATTCACCTAATACAACATGGATATATAGAAGATGATGAGAATAGTAAAAGGTATTTTCAATTTTCAAGATGCAAAGCTCACTTAATTGCTTTTTAAAAAATGAGAAAAAAAAATTGTGAAAAACCCAACTTTTCCATTAACATGGGCATCTTTTATGGCAATGGGTCAAGTCCTGTCATGTTTACGCTGTAGCTTGGAACAGTTTTCAAAAATCAGAAATCAAATTAGTGCACAAGACATTTTCTACTCAGCTGAGGTGGAGTTTTATATCTAAAAAGTCTTCTCACAGAAGTTAAGAAAATTTTGAAAAAATGGATTCTACACATGAACAATGGCAAAACAGAAGTTTTGACAATAGAAAAAAACAATGATGAATGAAAGAGTTGCAAAAAGTTAAGCATGTTACTCAACATGAGAGAAGAATGGAAAATGAAAAAACCATTTCAATTATGTGATAGCAATGCTAAGTAAGATTTTGAGTTCAAAGGTTCCAAGAAAAAAAAGATTAGGATATACAGTGCTTACTTATAGAGTATTATGCTCTTCAAATGTAGCTCATGGGAAATTGACAAAGGAATGAGACAATCAATAGATTCCTTCAACAAGAGAATGGTCTCACAAGTGTGCAGTATCTTCTGGCCCAACCAAACGCCATTTGAAACAGTAAACACTCTGGCAGAACCTACATTTTAAATTGTTACAAGATGTAGGCAAATGTTAGGCTAGATTCTTTGAAGAAATGACAACAAGCTACAATGAAATGCTTTGACTCAAAAAAAAAAAGAAAGACCATGCACCAGCCTCCCAACACCCATCAAAAGAAACTTAAAAAGCCATAAGCTAACACTCAATGAAGCAATTGAGCTGGCTCAAAACAGCAAACACTAGAAGCTAAAGACAAGCCTGGTATAGATCTACCAATTAAAAAAGGATTGAATAAATTTGATTCTTTTTCGTAAACTCTGAATATATATACATATATAACAATAACAAAATCCTTACTTGCAACTCCAGCTTTGCATTAAACTACAAGCCCATCTTTTTTTCTCAATCTTTTCACTGAATACACTTGTGTAAACCTTTCTCCATTCATCACTAAAATATTGTTTATCACATGTTGTAAAGTAACAATGCTAAAATTTGTATCAAATGAAAAACTCTAACATGAATTATTTAAAAGAAATATTGCAATATAGAACCTTGTTTTCCACGGAACAATTCTTTTTTTTCTTTTTATAAAGTTCATGCCAAAAAGATATCGCCCAAAAGCCGACTGTTTAGAGAAATACCGCGCTGTTTTTATTACTGCCACTCCACAAGCACTTTACGCTTACTATATAAAGTTTTTTACCCTCACCAATAGGATTGAAGCAGATACAAACCAGCTTTTCAAATTTATTAAAAGCATTGATAAAAAATAGCAAAAAAAACTAAACCAAAACAATGCTTTTTAGCAGAAGAAATAACAAATAAAAAAATTTGGCTCAAGTTTGTTTCAGTACTATTGGTCAGGGAAAAAATTGTAAACGCGAACTTCCACTCGGCCAATTTATGAATTCCATGTGCGCCGTCATTGTCACCCTAGAGGATTCTTCGAAACTGAAGTAACATCGAAAAATTCTTCAATGAAATTTTATATTTTTCTAAAATAATGCTCAAAATTGAGCCAGCTATAATTTTTCAGATTTTATTTGAAAAATGAAACGTTATATGACGAAGATTTCTTGTGTAAAAGAGTAGCAGAGAATGAGTTAGCATTGCCCGTGAAAAAAGAATTTTTTCAGAAATATTCACATGTGTTCAAGAATGAAAAGGAATCTTTTGATTGGAAGAAATTGAAAGTTAAGTATAAAAGCGAGGTAACTTTGCCAAAAAATCCAAAAAAGCTGTCATGCACTCCTCTAAAAATTTTTAAAAATAAAATAAATAATGAAAATGTCTTCAACGAAATTCTTTATGATCTTCCAGCTTCTTTTGAAAAATTTGAAGATCTACTCTTGTTTCCAACGAATTGTTTAAAATCTTCATTTTGGAATGATCAAAGTAAAAAATTTTACGTTAATTTTTTCTTTCATTTTTATTTCATTTAATAAGAAAAATTTATAAATATACTGAATTCATAGATAATCTTCTGTTATTGGCTGAGGCATATAATTGCAAAAGGATAGCAGTCAAAAATGCAATAAGCAATGATGACTTCAGAACTCCTAAAGTGCAGTTGAGACTTGGGTCAAATAATGAAGTCAATCGAGTAGAAAACAACATCAAGTTGTTACACTTATTTCTTATTTTCTGGATACAGAATAAAAACCATCTTAAATCATAATTTCATAGAAAATTAGTTAAATTCTTATTAGTATAGTTTTCTATAATTATATAATTATTTAGCAAACAAAAAAACAGTTTATTTCAACTTTTCAAAGGCATTGTATATGTTTTTAAAGAATATTTTATAACAAATACATTTATTAACATTCATGATAAAGCTAAAATTATCAAAAATTGTAGCCTTTGTTCTTCTATGATTGTTTTTAAAAATGTCATATTTGATTTTTTTGTTAAAAATTTATATATATATATATATATATATATTTATTTATTTATTTATTTATATTTATATATGCTGTTAACTGTTAATAATTTCATTATTAAGTACATTATTTAACATGGCTTTTGTTCATAAAACACCTTTTTTAATGTTGAACAATCTTTTAATTTTATTCCTAGTTCATTGTTTCAAGTTGTTGAGCAATCTGTTTTGTTAACACTAAAACAATTTCACTTTTTCATTCATTTCAAAACACTTCGATAACATAACCTAGTATCCCTACATAAATGGCATACAACAATAACCCCAGGTACCACTTGAATCTGCAATACAACATGTTCAGCCAGGGGAACATCACAGAGAAAATGAGGATCAGTGCCAGGGACTGTTCTCAAGAAACCATTGTTGATCTCTATGCTGGTAAACCATTCTTATAACATATAGATATAGACCGCTGTATAGTTTGTTTTTTAATGATTAAATAGGTTTGTAAAAATTATGATCAAGATGAATGTTTCTTAAAGATTGATTGGTCTTCATTTAATTTTAATGTTGTTATTTACAGGTATTGGCTACTTCACTTTGAGTTATCTCAAGCATGCAAGGTAACAAAATAAAAATGATTCATAAGCATAAAAACTACATCCATTAATCAAACGCAACACAGATGCAAGCTTTTATATGCATGTGAATGGAACAAACATGCAGTAGATGCCTTGCGCACAAATCTCAAGTTGAACAACATCCTATCAGACCATTGTGTCATCCTCTATGGAGACTGCAACCAGGTAACTGAAATCAATATTCTTTTGTATGTTATTATCTTTTCAAGGATTTTTTAATTGGTTGAGTGTTGGTTGCAACAGTGTTTGTAAGTTTACTTGGAGTGTATATTATCTAGTGTAGAAGTGTTTCAACTCATTGAAATGTGAAAATGTTTTGCATTGTTATAATATATTGATTATTCTATGCCATTTGCTTGGGTTATTCAACTTGCTGAAGAAAATCTTTTTAAAATTTAAAATTTTTCTCAAAATATATGTACTTTCGAGAAAATTCTTCAATTTTATTTTAGGTGTGTCCCTGTAACATAGCTGACAGGGTCAACCTAGGCCTTTTACCCTCATCTGAAGGTTATTATGTTTATCTATAACGTCAGTAAAAACGCTCACCAATCACTTTCTTATTTATTTGTTTATATGTTTCAAATATTGTAAAACATTCCAAGAACGTTATTTTATACTTATCGTTATAGTATATATTCCATTTCAAATGACCATGCTTGTGATTGGCAGGAGGTTGGTTGAAGGCTTGTGGAGCATTGAAGTGGGACAAAGGAGGTGTTTTGCACATTCATGGTAATGTACGTGATGATTATAAGGATGTTCATAAAGATGTATCAGACGCTTGTTTCCATGATGAACGTTCTAAAAATAATAACATGAAGATGGAAAATTCAGTTGTGAGCAATATATCATGTAATAAAAGTATCAAAAAAAGCTGGATAGAATGGGCAATGTATGTAGAAAAAAGAATCACTACTCTAATGAAAGCACAGATAAGAGAAAGACCCAAATTCAAGAAAGCATCAAAAAGTGATGAGTCATTAGTCGGTGTTGATGAATTGAGTCCCGAGAGCAGTAAGCAAGTTAAAGTGAGGGTGGTGCATGTGGAGCATGTGAAATCCTTTGCACCCAGAGTAGATCATATGGTTGCGGATGTTGTCGTGTCCTATGAATGATTGCCATCATCAACTCATACTTCTATTTAATACTGTATACTTCAAATAAATTATTTGTATAAAGATGAGCTTTCTTAGTTTTTTTTATTTTTATATACATACTGTGGTTGTTATTTTCACTATTATATGACGTAGGTGGCCAAATGTTTTCTTTTGAATCCTGTTAGACCCATCAAAATGATATGTTGCCTTTGCATCTCATTTTGCAAATTATAGTGATCTTGGGTTTTTCAAACTTCTGACAATCCGTTTGGCTTTTCTCAACTTTCATTCATAAGGGTTATGCCGAGCCATGGTTTCCACTATGTTTCTTTCACCTGGCTTGACATCATGAAAATTGTTTGTGTTTCTGAAAAGATTTCTCAGACTACGAAGTCTAAAACATTACTCCGTAATGTGTTGAGAGCATTTTGAACTCTATCGATTTCAGTAAAAATACTTGCGATGGCGGACATGTTATCGACCATCATCATAATCTACTTTGAGCCACCATAAAGGTTTGGAGCAAAGTTTTATGGCTGTATGCCCTTACTAACGCCAACTATTTAGACCAGAAATTGGGTATTTTTATCGAGAAACCATCTCAAGGTTATTTTCAACCAAGACTGAAAAGCGCTCCACCCTCCCGCGAGGTAGACTTACCCCCGGTGGTTACCAATCCAGAATTTCAAATCTCGGGGTTGAAATCACACGAAAATATCATTTTAACCTTGCAAAAGAATTTAAAAATTCAAGATTAATAAATATACTTAAGGAAAAAAAGCGGAGACAGGATAGAATACCGGCAGCATTATCGCGGACAATTGCATGAAAGATTTTCTGGTGCAACCAGACTGCCTCCAATGGAACCCCAGTCACCTCGAACACTCTTCTGCCCAACTCATCAACAAAACTGGCAGTAAAGGGGCCGTAGCTACCCGTTGTCTCATATGCAATGGGTTGGAAATAATTGTTGCCTACCAAGTCCTGATATCTACGGCTTTTTAATTTTCCCGCAGTTTCTGCAGCGGAACTCGACTGTTATAATTTCAACCTAGTTTGTGTCTATGCCTAGCCATTAGGAAAGTCGTCGGCATCTTGAGTCACAATTGGTGTCTACAACAGTTGCGTCTCAAACAATGCAACGGCTTCTGCTCAAAGGAAATATGTTACAACGTCTGGCCGTTTTACATTTTTACGTCAAAGACCTGCTGGTTCACTGCCTATTATACTTTCATTTTTTCTACAATAAGGTATTTTAATGTTGTATCTGGGTTTCATATCAAAGAGTCATTTGGGAATGCTTTATAGCTAAACTTCAGAGTATTTGGTGTTTTTGAATTCAGCATTCATGAATTCTTCGGAAAACCTGCTTGTCTGAACTCCCAAAAAATCCTTCACTTTAACGATGACCCAATTTGTTTAGCCCTTGATATTTCTCTCAGTAATAAACTTTTTTCAGTTTTGAAGTTAATTATTCACAAAGTTAATTTTGGTATTCTACAATTTCATTTTCAAGATTTTTGTTAGTTTTATTAATTCATACTTTTCGTCGTTTCTTTTTTTTTTTTTTGTGTCACTTTCGACCGCACCACATTCCTTTTAGCCCTTCCTTTTTTCACGCATTTCGACATGTTTTTTTTTATACTCCTATTATCTTCAGTTTGGATTTTACGGAAAGAGTAGTGCCGTCAAAGATAATTTCGAGAGGAAGATTGCATTTGGAAAGAAGTATAGGATTGTCAACGAACATCACTTTGCTCTTATTAGTATTCAACATAAGGTCATTGTTAAAAAACCAGAAATTCAGTTCGGTGAGACATTCAAAAATGTGTGTAATAGTTACGTTGGTGCGTTAGTTTCGTCCATTCTCAGCTTACAAGAAAACGAGGTCTATAAAGTAGGCTGCTGTTTTTGAGGCATACTGTGTCTTCTGTTTTAATTTTTGTAAGCAGAGCACGTCTAGATTTTAGTTTTCAAAGTCTTCGGCTACCGAAAATTTTTTTAGATAAATTTACTAGACCTCCGACGCTCAAGGATCCGTTGGTATTCCTGGATTTAACCATTCTGCAATTGCTATGAATCGGCCATATCATTTTCTGACATGCTTACCCAACAAGACTATAGGATGTTACTTTATGATGGTGCCTTTCATTTTCAGAACCAGAAGATAAGCATATCCTACGTCTGTGTGGATGCTCGGCTCAATCACGTTCCTAGTCTTACGGACCCCGTAAGACAATACCGACCCATAAGCCGTGTTAATGTCCATGGGTTTTTTGTGAAACCCAGCTCCACCCTCATATTCAAAAATGTGGGTTGGCCCATCGATACTATAGACGTTCTCTTTGTTCCGACAGGTATGTTAACTTTCTAGCCCGGTAATACCGTTTCAAAGGTTGTATACCTGTCACCCTCTTATGAATTATATAACCGTCGAGTTCTAGAATTGCGCCTCGATGTTACACCTAACTTAACTTCGACCGCATCTACATCGCCAGAAAGCACCTTCACAACAGCGTCCTACAGGGCACCTCGACAGGATGCATCCGAGAAGTGTTTTCATACTGGGCAATATAATTTTGCTCTGTATCTCTTCGTCCGCCATTTTCCAAGACACTGTGAATCTTGTCCAAAAAGTATAGAAAATCTGAGCTAAGAATGTCTCATGACGGTCATTATTTTGATTTTCTGCTACGTGAACACCAGTACGTATAAAAAAATTTAATTTATTTTTACGATTCTCATGTGTTCAACATTTTTTACTGTATTTAATTATATTTCAACTGAAAGGTTTTTTTTTTTTTGAATATACGAAATTTTTGTTTAATAAAAAATTCTCATTCAACGTGTTAAATTATAATAATTCAAAAAGCATAAAACTTGGAAACTTTTATTTGAAAATAAAAAATATTATGTACATTTTAATCAGAAATAACTTGTGGTCCATCAGTTTCAATGAAGTGTATAAATAATTTGATGCCTAAGGACCCATGTCAATGATAAGATTAGAGTCATCGTCTTGTTGAGATGTGTTGGCGAGCGATATATCTGAACTGTTGGACGTAAAGTATTGCGCTATGTAAGTTGGGAAAGATAATCAACATAATAGGCGAGAATATATAACATAATATTAATAAAATGAAGCCGTAATAGTATGGAAATATTCTAACTAAAAAATGGCTTATAAATAAAATGTCATGCAACCAATCGTCGTTGAAGATATCGTCTGGAGGTCGTTGGGAAGGAAGAGCAAGGTTGATGAAAGGCTTCAATTCTAGTCTCCTCTCTATTTCCTTTTGAGAACAGATCTGATCACTATCTACTGTTTGATGTTATATTATTGGATTTTAGCTTCCAGGAGATTGATTGGTCCACAAAAAAAGCATAAAATTGATGCTAAATTAAAAAATGGAAATGTTTGAAGCTTTTGGTATTAAAGTTTCATTATATGCCTGATTGTTTGATAATATGGGTTAAATATATATCTAAACAATTAAAACATTGGTAATAAAAAAATTAAATAATCATCCCACCCGTGTACTGTTGCTTAGATGTGGAAACTTTCCTCTTTTTTGTTGACAATCTCTAAATAAAATTTAATCTTTCAAATAAGATAAATAAATTACAGTCTTGAAATACTAGAATGCTAGTTATATGAATAAAAAATATAAGTTTTTTTATTGCTTTTACTACATTTATTATTATAATTACCTTATTTGTTTTGTTCAAAACAGAAAAAGCATTTTGGATACTGGAAAAATTGTTCAGTATTTAAAATCTTGTGATTTTTTATATTAAAATGATTAAATGCATCTTTAAAAAATGAATGAAATTTTACTAAGTATAACATTTTTGAATCCAGTTAAACTGACTTTCTATAGTTTTTGGTGTCATCTGCATCACTTCCTGAGGACTCATCATTACTGCTGCCTACTGTCTCATACTTTAACAACTCATCCAACAAATAACTAAAATTGTGGAATATTCACAAAGTTTAAATGCAAATTTTAGTATAAGTGAATATGCAATAATACTAAAAAATTTTTTAAATATTTAATTGTTACTTTTTTTCTCGAGACACCTTGAGAAGCCTTTTTTGAGATAGTTTTAATTCTTCCTGAAAACATTCATTTTCCTGTGAATGTTATAAGCTTTTATTGACATTTTTTGTAATACTTCAAATTTTGAAAATTGTATATAAAAATACTTACGTAGACTAGTTTTTTCAGCTTTCTTTTCAAATCTTGATATTTCTGTTTGTAATCTATTGACATAACTGAACAAAAAAATAAATACAATTTATTTTCCGAAAGAACTATACAGAGATTTCAGTTGCATTAATTAAATGTGAATTCTGTATAAAAAAAAGCAGTACGGATTGTTAAGTCGAGAAAAACATTAAAATTAAACCAAATAATTCTATCTAGTGTTGAATTGTGTAAATGTATATTTAAAAGTAAAAATGAAAAAAGACAATAATTTATAAATTTTTTTACAGTGATTTCAGAAATTATTGAGGTATTAAGGCACGCTTGTTTATATACCACTTCAAAGACTGCATAAATTAACTATTTTATGGAAAAATATTCATCGATAGTGATAAGAATCAAAAAAAAAGTTTCAGAAAATAAACAAAAATAAAACGCTCAAGCACCATGTATTGATACCGAGTGTATATTTCAGTCAACATGATAGGCTTTCTACAACCAGGATCATTTCTTTATGCATTTATAGTACTTTTAAGAAACAATTCAATTCAGTTACAAAAAAGTGAATTTTCAATTACATTCACTCTTCCTAGAAAGTATTTTTTCCAATTCTTTCCTTTTCAATAAGCTATTTTCCACGAATTATAAAGATTTAAGATTAAAAGGTTCCGAGTCTGCATCATTTCCACTTTTTTGTAAATGTGAGTTGCTGCAAATCATAACCATGATTATAATATTCTTGAAGCATTCAAACTTATTTCATAGAACTTGACGATTTTGAGCTGTTTCCGTAACATTCTTATTTCTTCTGAGTCTTGAATTATATCCCATTTTTTAGGGTTTGTTGAATGTGTTTAATTCCAAGTACAAATGAATTATAATTTTTGATACTCTTTATATTGAACATATGTACGCTTGAAATATTGTTTTTGTTTGTTTTCCTTTTTCTCATTTAATACAGGATGGATTATATATTTTTTACATGAAGAACTGCATCAAATTTTTTCCAAGCATTGACTGTCATAAATAAATTTTCTTGGAATACAAGCGCGTTATATAGACATTTTAGAGTAGTTTCTGGCGTTAACTTTTTCCAGACTGTTTTACAATGATGCTTGTTAGTTTTCATTTCTTTGTTCATGTGCTAAAAAAGGATGTCAAAACAATTCAAAGTAATGTGAATATATGACGACTTTGAGAAAATAATTTTCAGTTATAAGGTTTGGGCTTAACGTTTAGTCCTAGTACAATAACAAGGTTTTGAAAAAACTTATGTTGTGACCAAATTCTCTGCAGGAAAAATAAATTGAATCATAAGAATTTAGTACTTCTATGAATAGCAAAAAGAGAATGGGTCTAGACTTTTCAGACTATTTTTTAACGATATTCATTTTATACATTCGTTACCCACTATGTTCAACAGAAAAAAAAAGGCTTTTCATTCAAAAAGACAGAAACACTTTATTGAGCACAGTAATTGCGGATAACGATGATATCGTGAATAAAAAACCAATTAAAACCATAAAGATTAGAAAAATCAACCTCAGTTTATTTAGGTGCATGGTCACTCCTTACCGGCGGGCTAACGAGAATATCCAAGTCTAACTTAATTATGTTAATATGGATTAAATACACAATTATAATTGATATTTGAACTTCAATTCTTATTAGATGCCTAGATAAATGCATTAGTACTAAAAAGTCAATGAACGTGAATGTATCAAAACGTAGCGAAAAAATTGAATTTTCTTTCAACGTAATCATGTTAATACGGATTAGATATACAATTATAATTAAACTTTGAACTTCAATTTTCATTTTATGCTCTGATAAATGGATAATAATAATAATTTAGGAGGTTTATTATAGGGATGTTAACCCAGAGAGTTTTAAGATCACTTGATATTTGTAAAATATTCTATTATAATAATAGGTTATAACAGCTTAATATTTAAAAAAAAACTAGTTTTTAGCCTCCAAAGTCCTTCACTTTCCTAACCCTTCTTAAGCCTTCCGGCAAGCCATTCTACAAACTTGGGCCTTCAACCTCAAACCTATGCTTTCCAATACTAGACATTTTGGACTTAGGTACGTCTAAATTGGTTGAGTCCGAAGATCTAAGCTTTCGCCTTTCAGGTATTTCAGAGATAGGTATGAGTCTTTCAGATATGTATTTTGGACCATATCCTAGCCTACATTTAAATATAAGTAATAATATTTTATAAACTACCCTATTCCTAACTTTGACCCAATGCAACTTTTTCAAAACTGGAGTTATATGGTCAAACTTTCTTGTGCCTGTAATTAACCTGGCTGTAGTGTTGATAAGAGACTGGACTCTACATAGCTGCTTTCCAGGTAACCCAGCTAACAATGTGTTGCAATAATCTATTCTGCTCAGAATCAAAGCAACAGCAAGGGTCCTCAACGATTCATAAGAAAGACGCTTTTTAATGGACCTTATCTGCCTGAGAGCTGAGAAGCCTGCTAGCAACATCTTACTTATATGTGAGTTCATGCTCAAGTCTCTATCCATGAAAACACCCAGGCTTTTGACACTTTCTGAAGGTGATAAAAAAGTATCCAGTATCCTTATCTGTTTGGTTGATAACTTGTTCACCTTTCTCAAAGAAGAAAACCATATAGCTTCAGTTTTGGATCTATTGAGTTTAGGACTATTAGATTCCAACCAGGCTGCCATCTCATCGACACAGTCAGACAATCTGTTCTGCAATTGCTCAGTTTCACCAGGGACACAACTAGAATACAATTGTGTGTCATCTGCATATTGGTGAAAACTCAAGTTATGTTTTTGTGCAATTGTTTTTAGATCACTAGAATCCAGATTAAATAAGAGCGGGCCGATTACAGAACCTTGTGGCACACCAGTATGAAGATGAAATAAATTAGTCCTAACACTATTATAGTAATATAATAACACCTATTATTTAAATAGCTCTTATACCATTCTAAAACAAAACCCTTAAAACAGAATTTTGAATATAGCTTATTTATTAAAATATTATGATTAACTAAATCAAAGGCTGAGAAAAGATCCAACAATATCAAAAGACTAAACCTACCTTCATCAGCTGCTTTTAAAATATCCATTTGGATTTTTGTGATAGCAGTTTCTGTTGAATGAAAAGGGCGATAAGCAGACTGGAATCTCGGAAAAAGATCATTTTCAACCAAATAACTACGTGTCCTTTCTAAAACCAACCGTTCCAGTCTTTTTGATAAGGCAGGGACATTTGAAATTGGTCTATAGGAGGATGGCTCAGATTGGTTCAGTTTGGGTATTTTCAATATCGGCGTCATACAGGCTAACTTCGAACCTTGAAGAACAGTTACTGATTTGAAAGAGGAATTAAAGATGCTAACTAAAAAAGGTGCTATCAAGCTTGCTATCTGTTTCAAAAGCCAAGTTGGGATTGGATCTAAAGCACACTGTTTATTTGGTAAGTTGTTGATCATCTTCACTAATTCCTCTTCATCCACCTCAAAAAATTCGTCTAACACTGAAGTCCTGGATGAAACCTCAATTTGAAATAGATCACCATCTACACTTTTGACCTCACCAATTTTATCATCCAAGTATTTCTTAAAACTACCAATTTCTATTTCTTTACCTTCATCTGCCTTACTCCTACCAGCAACGTCATTTATGTATTTCCAAGTTGTCAATGACTTGTTTTTACATTCAAATAGCTTAAGCTCCCAAAACTCCTTTTTCTTCTTCCTACATAGACATTTGTAAAGATTCTTCTGCCTGTACCATGTCTCACGATCAGTTGTTGAATGAGACCTCAAGTACTTGCGCTCCAACTTTCTTGAATTTAGAAATCTTACATTTCTCATTAAACCAAACATCAGAGGGTCTTTAATGAATTCTTACAACTTTCTCAGGAATGAGTTCATCTAAAATGCGCTTCAAAGTTGAGAAATACTTGCTCACAGCAGAATCTAAATTCAAGTCTGTTGAAAATACCAAAGGAGTGTTCAGCAACTTGGAAATAAACTTTTCAACATCCAAATCTTTCCACCCTCTCACCTTGAATGTTTTGTACTCTAAAGCAGGTACTTTCAGTTGACTCTGCCACATCAAAACCTAATGATCTAAGAAGAAAACATCAGAAAAATCAACTTTGAATCCAGCCTTAGTGGCCACTACATCCAACCAGCCACCCTGTTCATGAGTTGGTTTTGCTACACAAGACTTGAAATCATGCATGTGGAGGATATTCTTGAAATTTTCTGCACCCTTATCTGCAATACACTCTAGATGAAAATTGAAATCCTCTAAGATTACCACTTCTTCATTATAAGATGACATTATATTCATGACTTTTTCAAACTCTACAAAAAAATCACAAGAAGCATATTCAGTTCTGTAAGCAACCAAGCCTATAAAGGATTTCAATTTGGAGCTTACTCTCACACACATAAATTCAAAAGTGCTAGCTTTCAGAAGAACATCAATCACTATTGCATTTATTTTTGGTTTTCCCGAAGAAACTTGTCCACCATGATTAGTTTTTAGAGACTTCACAGACTCAAAGTTTCAAGATCTAGCCTTTTCAAGAACTAATATCTCTTTTTGTCTCAGAATACTTAAGCATACTGAATCTGAGTCGTGCCAAGTTTCAGCCAAAAATAAACCAGCCAACTTGTATTCACCCATCAAGTCTAGCACTTCTTCAACCTTATTGTGTAGAGATCTAACATTAAAAAATCCCAAAGTTAGATCTTCAACAATCCTCAATCCATGCCTTTCAACCCGTTTTCCTCTCTTCATTTTCTCTCTCACTCTTCTACCACCTCTCTTACCCCTTCTTCTCTTCTTTTTAACCTTACTTACATCTTCTATTTTGCCTAAGCCTAATTCATCTATATGCCTCAATATATATCTTCATTTAAACTAATTATATCATTATTGTATTTGAGCAAATCTATCATTATTTTAAAAAAACAAATAAAAATATTCATACTATGAAGAAATTTAACGTATAAAGTAAAGAAACTTCCCCCGTTTTGGCAGGTGATAAATTTAATCCGAAAACTTGAGCAGTATCCAACTTACCAATATTTTTATAAAAAGTAAAAGTAAAATAATATAAAAACTTATCAGGTTTCAAAAAATATTGCATTTAAATCCTATAAAAATAGAATTTAAAATGTTGTTTAAAACCGTCGCGGCAGTTTTCGCGCCATTAGTACCATGAGTTAATGAGCGTGAATGTAACAAAATATAGCGAGAAAATTGAATTTCTCTCAACGTAATTATGTTAATACCAATGAGATATAAAATTATAATTGATTTTTGAACTTCTATTCTCATTAGATACTTATATAAATGCTTTAGTACTTTCAGTGAATGAACGCTAATGTAACAAATCGTATGAAGAAAAGTGAATTTAGCTTAACGTAATTTTGTTATTACGGATTCGATACACTATTATAATTGAACTCTGAACTTCAATTCTCATTTCATGCTTAGATAAATGGATTAGTACTAATAGTCAATAAAAGTGAATGTACCAAAATGTAGCGAGAAAATTGAAATTCCTTCAACGTAATAATGTTAATTTGGATTAGATATACAATTATAATTGAATTTTAAACTTCAATTCTCAACAGATGCTTATATAAATGCCTTAGTACTTTCAGTGAATGAACGCAAATGTAACAAAACGTATGATAATTTCTCTCAACGTAATTATGTTAATACGGATTAGATATAAAATTATAATTTTCTTTGAACTTAAATTCTCATAAGATGCTTAGATAATTGCATTAGTACTATCGTTCAATGAACGTGAATGTAGCAAAATATAGCCAGAAAATTGACTTTCTCTCCACTTAATTATGTTAATAAGGATGAGATATACAATTCTAATTGAACTTTGAACTTCAATTATCATTAGATGCTTAGATAAATGCATTAATACTATGAGTCAATGAACGTGAATGTAGCAAAATGTAGTGAAAAAATTGAATTTCTCTTAACGTAATTATGATAATAGGAATTAGAAACACAAATATAATTGACTTTTGAACTTCAATTCTCATTAGATGCTTAGATGAATTGATTAGTACTAAAGTCAATAAACGTTAATGTAACAAAACGTAGGGAGAAAAATGACTTTTTCTCAACGTAATTTTTCAATACGGATCAGATATAAATAATTAAATGCATGGGAAAAGTTTATAGAAATCTTATAAAAGTGTCCAACAAAAGGTTTTAATATACAGGATATTCAAGTAAGACATGAATAAAAGGGTTTGAAAGGCCCACTTATGCAGCGTAAATAGCCTTACTGGAACATCTCGGCTTCAAACCGGGATGGCACTGTACGTGTATCTATTGACGCCAGTGAAGTGAATCGACGCTGTATGAAGCCAGTGTAGCTAGCTTCATTTATAATGATTTTCATATTCCTGTATGTTATGTGATGTTTTTGATTGAAAACTTACCCACTTGTTTTCATTACACCATTTTTGAGGGTCAACAAAAAAAAGTGAACAAAGTATATTGCATACTAAAAATGATCGAAAGATGAAGAGAAACTGACGACAATAAATGAAGGAATAATGACAAGAAGTGAACCAATAAACGAAGTGTGAGAAGACAAGAAGATACAAAAAGGATTGAATTATTCTTATATATTTAATTTCAAACGTTTTGGATTAAATAAATAAACGATTCAAAACTTGCACATTATAAGAATTATAAATTTGGATAAGTAATAAATAGTTTTTGTGTACTAACGAATTTTATAGGAGGGAGGAAAAAGCGAAGTTATTCAGACCTAGAAAGATAGATGACATATAATTTGGGGTTGAGTTCAAGATGCATAGTCACCCTAATAAAGAATAAAAAAGATTAGTTCATTGAGAGTTGAAGAAAAAGCAGGAAAGCTTAAAAAAGGAAAGATGTAGATATCGCTAACAAAAAGCTGGCTGGAGAATGAAAGATTCGATAAAACGAGAAAAATTGAAAATCAAAAAAAATAAAATAGGTTTAAAAAGACCAAATAAAGAGTCAAAATGCTTAATCGGAAATGATAGATCTAAGGTACCAAAGACAGTGAGAAATCGAGAGAAAGAAAAAGAGAGCTTATCAGAGTTAGAGGCTAGAAGAGCATCATTAGCAATTTTCAAGACATATACAATCTTGTTTATAAGGTTCAAGTGCCGTGGTTGCAAAATGGCAAGGTCTGAAAGGGTGTTTATCGCAAAGAATATTGATGTTGTTTTTGTATGGATGAAATGTTTGGTTGTTGGTATTCAAAGTGGGTTTAGAAGCAGGCTGGTAGACTAGATCAAAATCTTGAATGCTTCTATAAGCGATTATATTCTTATAGAAAGTCATTTTTTATAATATCATGCAGAGGTTTGCATAAATAAATATTTCAGAATTGTGCGCATTGTTTCATTTTACAACGGCTTATATAGTTGAAAAAAAAGGTTTTAGAATGATATATTATTATTTAAAATTATATTAAAATTAAATATAAATTGTATAAGTTCTAAAAAATATTATTACTTCAGTTATAAATAAATATTAACAGTTATAAAATTAAACGCTGTGCAGAAAAAAAAGACGTTATGACAACGCTAGCCGTATGTGTTTCCAAGTTCGAAAAAAAATTTGCTTTGCGATAATCTCAGTTGTGGTTTAGTCATCTGGTAATGTCAAAAAAGAGCAAATTCAGGATATCCTCCATCTTTAAACAACCAAAAAATTCCTAGAAAAAATAGTAACCTTTTCCGAAAAACTCCCTCAAATACGAAGAATCACTCGCCTGCCCACAATAATTGACCTTGATTTTTCTTCTCTCGAAAATAAAAACCTCTTAACTCCAACAACACCTTTTCAAAAATTACCCCTACCGAAACAGAAAACACCTCAGTGTCACCAGCCATGAAAGAACAGAGTGGTTTCCCAAGAAGAAAGAATGCGGTCAGTAGTTCGTTTGGGTTGCCGTGCGAAGGATGCTACGACACGTGGAAATAAGACAACGTGAAGATAAATTTGGAAAAGCTCCTTCGTGTGAGCAAAAAAAGTGGAAAATAAAATAGTGCAAAATTGAGAGGCACGATATCTATATCAGGAGTCTAAAAAAATACTTGGACCAGGCTCACGTTAGGAATATAGTTGTCAACGTCAAGTTAAAGTCCATAAGAAAAAAAGAAGACAGACTTCCGTAAAGACATTAGTCTCCAAACTTGATGCCTATTCCATGTGAACCAGCTCCGACAGATTGGATTGACGAGGTCAATTTGATCCAACGGCCAAAAAGGCGTTTTTGGAACACTTGTGGAAAGCACAAGGCACTCACCAGTTCTCTACCCCAACCAGTCCTGTACACTCACCAGTCCAGTAATTCAAAAACTTTTATACTCTCACCTTCCTCTCAGTAACCAGCTCTCACCAGGCCAAGCAGTGCCTTGTGACTGCCATTGCCGGTCCCCAGCCCGGATGAGAAAGGAGGAGGGCCAGAGCTGCCTGAGTTTTCAAAATAGGTATTCATTTAATTACTAGAAGATGAAGAAGAAAATGATGGAATTAATAAAACCATATTATTTAATTGTATATTCAGTTGGTTTTAAATTTTCTGAAATAAAACAAAAGTTATCATTTGAAATCAAATGTTAATATGCCTACACATAGCACAAAGATGGTTTCAATTGTAATTAATTCCAAGTGTCAGAACTTTCTTAATTTGAGATATAACAAAAAAGCAAGTTTTTTTTCGAAAACAAAAGTACCGAGTTAAGACGGAAAAAAAGCCAGTGAGCAAAACCGGTTTTTTTCTATCTTACCTTTTCGTAAGACTTCAGTTTCTACGATCAACAAACCACTTCGAGCTGACATAAAAAATTTTAAAATTGCCTGGTATTTTTTCATTTCATGAAAAGTAAAATATTCACAATGAATGGTTGTGAAATGAAGGCAATTCTTTAGATAAAAATAATTAATCTAAACTTAAATTCTCTTGATGTACAATAGCCTGAATCTAAAAGTAAGGACACTAGCAAGGGATAATGTAAGCTAGCCTTTCGAAAAGCTTCGTGTCATTTAATGAGTTCTTTGTGTTTGTTGTCCTTACTTTTAAATTCTCTTACCAATTCAAAAATCAGTGCACATTCCATGAAGCTAAACCGTTACCATCACATTATGAAAACATGAAATTTTAAGATAACATAATACAAGTAAAAAAATAAAAGCTAAAACTCTAAAAAACATTAATAAACGAGTATTGAGAAGTTATAATAACTAAAACAGGATTTGCTTAACTCAGTACTATTTTTATACTTTTTTTGAAAATGTTAATAGCATCGAAGGGTCTGAAGATATGAACTTCACAAAATTAATTGTTTTATTTTAATTTTTTTTTATAAACATTACTCATATGTACACGGTCGCAACTTTAATGATTGTGCACAAACTTAAAAATTAAAATCATTCACAATACAGAAAAACTTTTGTGAGACCCGACTTGTGTAAGTCTTGCAGCATCCAAATACTGCTCTTCTATTGCTTGTGACAGATGCGTTTCAATGCCTTTGTACAACTTTCAACCAGCCATTTGATTCAATGTGTTTTTAGAAAGTGCTGTAAAATATTTTTTAGGGATTGCTATGTACTTTTTTGTTCAAACCTAAGTTAACATTTAAAAATTATTTTCAAAATTTTGCCCGGAGTTTTTGATATTTTTGTATAATTTACAAATATTCATTTTGAATATAACTTTAATTAAAGTAAATTAGTGGAACACAAGTTTTTAGAATGCCACGAAGTCATAAAAGAAAAAGGCACGCACCTAGGAAGCCTAAGTTTATCGAACCCAAGTATGCAGACGATTATATCCATTAAAAGATTAATTAATTAATTATTTTAAACATGTTTTTCAAAGAGAAATCCATGTTGAAGAGCATAATACTGTGAGTTGTTTCATTATAATTTAGCAATACAAAAAAAATTGAAAAATTCTTAATGTTCATGTCTTTTGTCACAATAAATGTATTAATAATTTTTCAAAATCATTTAAATGCTCATTAACTGACAAGATACTATTAAATATTTGCTCTTGGGCATGACATTAAACTGCACTGAAGATACCATCTCTAAATTAAGACTGCTTTTTGTTATAGCCTGGATAACAGTAGACTCTGGTAGCATGTATTGAAAAACGGATATTCTGGTATCGTTGTCATTTGGCTTGGCAGATCTTTCTTTTTCTGACAATGGCACGGCAAACTGCCCAAGTGTGGAAACGGCGGATCTTGTATTAGTTAATTTCAAGCTGGAAGTTAGTTCGGGCTGGCAGTCTAAAACTTTGTCTCAAATAAAATGACTATTTTTATAAATCACTCTTATAGTGTCAATAACCTAGGTCAACTGCTGTTAACCCTAGTTACTGGGACATTTACAACATTATAATCTAATTAGATTAAAAATAATAATAATAAAATCCTAATGCTTGCAAGGTGTGTGATGAGCCTTCTGAACTCAGCCATTATGACCAGCTCTTAGAGTCTTTCGGCAGTAAAAAACCAAGTAATGAGTCATTTGCATAATTTTTTTCAGTGAAAAAATATGCATTAATAACTGTAAAATATTTTCTTATAGCTCATTTTTTTTACTAAAGGTTAAGCTGTATAAATATAAGTTTGTCTATTTGCACAGTTCAGTTGTTTACCTAGATAAGAAAGTAATTTTGATTACATAATTAGGCATAGCAATAAAATAAATGCATTTTTGATAAAAATTAAATTGAAAACTGCTTTAAAGGGTTAGAAACAGCTTATAAGGATAGTGATGAGGAGAGTACAAAAGAGGATGAAGATAATGATGATAGAAAAATCAATGAAAATGAAAACAGTAAAGATGATGATGATGATGATGATGATGATGATGATGATGATGATGATGATGATAATGTGAAGAATAACAGTGATGATGATGATAATCATGAGAAAAAAAATGAAGAGAGTGATGATGGTTTTAAAAGCATTCATAGTAACAATGACCTTGATGAGATTATACAAGAAAATGATGCTGATGAAATTGCAAAAGATGATGAAGATATCACAGGTTAAAATTAATTTTTAAAATATAAGTTTCATAAGTTTTATATACATTGTTAAAATGTATATAAATACAACCATGTTACTTTATGCATTGTAAAAATGTCAACAATACATATAATAGAAACGGCTATTTTACGTTTCCAACACAGCTAATAAGAATGATACATATTTTGAGCATTTCAATATGCGATTGGAGGACGATATAGCTGAAGAGTTCCTCATGAAAGCCACATGGCAGAAGCACCAGATTGAGGTTTGATGAGTCTTTTGAATGCATAGATAAAGTTACAGATATCTAATTAGCTTTTTAAATAAAATAAATAGCTTTTTATTAGAAATGATAAAATTTTATTTTATCTCATTTTGGACTTAAAATGTTACTTTTTATAAACCCTAATAAATAAAAAAATGAGGATGATGATAGGGGTGGGGAGGATTAGGATGCCAATGATAAGTTTTACTATTCTTTCATCAATGTTTCGTTATGAATGTTAATGTGAGATGGTGCAACTAAGGGAGTTTGAGAATATTAATTAATGATTCCATGAAAACAGAAAGAATTCATAAATTATTTGAAGCATGAAGTATAATAGCCTAAATCAAATTGTAGGGTCAACAAACACGAAGTATTTATTAAAAAATAGACGCAAAGGTTTTCAAAAGACTAGCTTACATCATCAAGTGATAATTACTCTTTGAGACATATTTTTCTAAGAAAAACTCTGAGATTGATTGCTGAAGATGTATTATTATTATTATTATTATCAATATTATTATTATGTATTTAGGTTTTTAGAAAATCACTTAATAGTGCCATTTCATTAGCAATGCGTGTCACTCTCACTGGGACATAAGACTACTGGCTTCTTGCTTATGTAGACTTAAAATATAATGAAATAATATTGATGAAATAAAATAAAATAGATGAAAGGTATATATGTTATTTTTGAGTAATAATTTATAAATAAAATATCAAAATATGAATTTTAGCATAGATTATTCAATGGTTTGTCGACTAAACATATGACTATAATGCATTGGAGTTCAATAGCACTGCAGCTAACTATAGTAAAGGTTTTGGTATTGAGATCAATAAAGTTTTAGTTACTATAATCATATCTGCTTTTGTATTGGATTGTATTAAAACTTATGATATCAACGAAACAGAACAAATGGATGGACGAGATAACCTTTTATAAGTCACCCATCTCTAAAACTCCAGACCAATTAAATGTTTTCAACAATGTCAGCCAATCTCTCAAGGTTATTTTTTTATAATAATCCTATTTATTATTGAACAGAAAAGCTTATAATGCCTTAAACCTAATAGAACAAAAATTTTGAATTATTTATTACCATTTCCATTTAGATATTAGCTTGCATCCTTATTACTTTGATTGTTTTCATTATAACTATTTTTACTTACTATTGTTATTACTATTTCTATTATTAATGTGGTTTTTATTAACACAGTCAATGCCATACATTGAAAAGAACGTAGCAACCTGCAACAAGAAGTTTCTGCCTTCAGAGCAAGCTGAAGTGGCTGGTGAGGTGCTGTTTCTGTTGAGATTAATCACTAATCATATCAGTTCATAGCTTTATAGAGGTAGAGAATTTTTTATAGTGGTATTTGAGCAATCCTCTCTGAATGACGAAAGGTGTATGTGTAGTTGGATGTAAGATTAATGGATGAATGTTTACTTTTTAAACAACGAAAGAAGTAGGGGGTTGAGTTGAAAAGGTTTAGAGGCATAAAAATAAGGTTAAAACCCGCGTGTAGATAAGTAGGTAAAAATATTTTTAGGAAGACTCAAAAATCAGCTTTTTTTAAAAATTGTCTTGAAGTGAATCCTTCTCACAACAGTTTTCTATAGAAAATGTTATGCATTTTTATTTTTATAAACTTCGAAAGTAATAGTAATAATATCATTTCGTTTTTATTTTTTCATTGAATTTCAATTTAATGACTTTAATTTCATTATTATTGTAACTTTCCAGAGACATCTTATGTATTTTTTATATAGCAATTATCTTTAAAACATCGATTTAAAGAATTTCAATACATTTAGCATACTAGTGTTTTATGGTAAGGGCATACTTACTGAAAATTATAGCTTAAGTTTAAATAGATGTATTAAAATTCCTCAAATTGAGGTTTTATAGATAATTGTTAGTGTAATGATACTGGTCATCAATACAGATCCTTTGACACCGTTCCAAGAGAATCTCTTCAGCATCATTGACAACTACATGGTAGTTTTTGATTACAAATAGCCGCCATCTTTCCACTCTTTTAGCATTCCAATTGTATATTTTAGTTCATTAAAAAAACTTAGTCTAATAGCAATAATCATCATCATCATTAACTAATGTGTTAACTAGGATCATCATAATCGTCATATTGACCACAGACACACTGATAGAAATTATGGTCAATACTTAGATACTTTGATTCTTATTAATAATTTGAAACAATGCTGTGGTAAAGAACGAATAAAAAAATAACTATAATTCTTCACCAGGATTTGAACCTCGTAGGTTCGGGTAAGAGTGATGAGGAAATCAAGGTTGTCTATTGTCTGCATGCTTTAAGGCATTTGCTCAAGTAGGTTGTTTGTCAAGTGTTGTGTTTAAGCTGTTGATGCCACTATGGATATGCTATCGTATCGTTTAGTTTATATGCTATCGTAGTTTTTAATCGAAAGCAATTACCACTGTTACGTTTATTAGTTAATATCGAATAAGAATGTCATTAACTTTACTTTTTGTTATATACTAATAGAAATTAGTTTTCAAAGTTTATTCAAGAAATTCAATAAGTAGTTTGAAGAAATTTTCAAAGTTTCATCTTGTTCAAATGCCTCGTGCTCTTATCTAAGAAATCACGATAATGGTAACATTTAATATCTTATATTTAAATATGATCCATTATCATTTTCATCATCATTCAATACCTTTATATGGTGTTTATGGCGTGTTTGAAGTTTTAAAATTATTTTTGAATAGAATTTTTCTTCCAAAATCATTTAGGTCAACTAAGGTGATTGTGAAGAACAATGAGAAGCTCAAGAACGGAACTATTGAGTAAGTCCAATACATGCCTTTAATGCGTTTATCATGTCTTTAACGAGTTTATAGAGGACTTTAAATTTTTCCATATTGAGTAGTGCCCTGTGAAACCTATGACTTATATAACTGAAATCTCAGCAAGGAGCGATTTTTTTAAACTTTTTAGAGACATCTTAATGTATTTGCAGTTATTAATTAATTCGATAATTTTCATCTCAATTTTTGAAATTAAGGACTATTATGTGAGTAATTTTTACAAAATACTTGGCATTTTTTTTGTTGATAAATGCTTTTACTGATTTTTTTCATCTATGTAACATGGAGTAGTGCCCTGTGAAACCTCAGTTAGGGGAGACTTAATGGTAGATTTGAATAACAATGAGGGCGTCCAAGTCATTCATTCTTATTCATTAATGTTCAAGAGATATCTTACGTATATATTTTGAAATACAATTGATGAATTGGTATTTATGGAGTAAAATATATTTGTATGGCAGTTGTAGCAAATGACACATGTCAAATTAATCCTGTTTTATTCTACATATCTTTCATGAAGCTTTTTCTTGTTAGCTAATTTATAGTTTAGCTTCAAAACCACCAACTTGATTAACTTAAAACTCTCACATTCTTCATCATCAAATTGAAACGCATTATTTTCGCCCCCATTATATCGCATTTAATATTTATCCACAGTATTCACATCTTAAAACAACTAGCAGAAAAGGCTATACAATCGAGCAATTAAAAAATATACATTCTCATGCTCGACATGTCCAAAGCCTTTGATTCAGTAAACAGGAAAATGCTCATGAACCACTCAGAACAACTACTGGGACGGGATGAAATGCATTTTTTAAGCATTCTGATCCTTGAGACTTCACTGCAAATCAAAATCAATAATCATCTCAGTGACAAAATACAAACAACCGCCAGCATCACCCAAAGAGACTGCTTAAGTGCAGTTCTTTTCATCTTCTACCTATCATCATGCCTCAATAATCAGGAACAAACAAATACTAACAACAATACACTAAATTTCCTCATCGAACCGAAATATGCCGACTATATCACCTGGATCACAACATCAAAACATGAAGTTGAACGCGTCAAAGCAAATATCCCCAACCAACTACTAAAATAAAATCTAAAAATCAATACAAAGAAGACTGAACAATTTGCCATCCTCAACAGTAACTCACAACCTCATTGGACAAAATGCAAAATACTAGGAAGCTTTATACATACAAATACAGACATAGAAAACAGAAAAATAATAACAATAAACATAATAAATAGACATAGTAAAATATTTAAAAGTAAAATTATAAGCACCATACACAAAACTAGAATATTTAAGGCATATGCTGAAAGTGTCTTTCTTTACAACAGTGAATTATGGGCCTTGACTCAAACACTAGAAGACAAAATAGATGCTTTTCAGCGCAAACTACTTTGCTACATACTGAATATCCACTGGCCAAAAACTATCAACAACCAAAGTCTTCACAAGCTAACCAAAACTGACATGATGGAGCACACAAATCAAAAAGAGACGCCTCAGCTGGCTAGGGCATTTAATGAGATTGCCAGAGGAAACTCCCGCTCGTAAAGCGCTACAAGAAGCCTTAAAACCTGAGAAACGAAAGCGAAAAAGACCTACTGTCACATGGTGACAAACAATAAAAAAAACCTAGGCCCTCACATAGAAGTCGACTGGAACGAACCATCAAAAGTACTCTACAAACTGAAAGAAATATGCAGAGATAAAGAGAAGTGGAGGAAAATAGTAAATCACGTGACGCTTATAAACATAGGATAACACGACTATATATTTATATATATTCACATCTTCATAACATCAAGTATAATAATCGTCTTCGCATCATCAAGATTCTTTTTACACACCATCATCATTATTCTAACCTCATACGATGAGACAAAAGACGTTAAACGAGTAACAATAATAATAATTCTGTTTATAGTCCATTTTTTTTCAGCAGTGGATAAAGCATGTGTCATACTACATACATCACGCAGAGAAGCCAGAGATCAAGGCTTGACCAATGGTAAAGTACTGATCATCGCTCCAATGAGAAGCCACGCTTACAAGATCATTACTATCCTCATCGCCTTGCTATATACTGATAAGGTTTCAACTTCATGAGTAACTAAGTTAACTTAATGTGAAAACGATTCAATTCAAACGTTTTTATTAACTGAATAACGCGAAGCTTCTCATAAGCCAAACTCCCGCCATCGAGTGAAGTATGCAAAATAATTTTTCAGCCTTATTTGTAGATCATTTATTCTAGTTATGTGGTAGGGCTCTGCAACCCCAGTTACTGGACCATGTACAGCACTATAATCTAATGTGATTGCTATATTATATACATATATATATATATATATATATATATATATATATATATATATATATATATATATATATATATATATATATATATATATATATATATATATATATATATATATATGTGTGTGTGTGTGTGTGTGTATATATATATATATATATATATGTGTGTGTGTGTGTGTGTGTGTGTGTGTGTGTGTGTGTGTGTGTGTGTGTGTGTGTGTGTGTGTGTGTGTGTGTGTGTGTGTGTGTGTGTGTGTGAGATCAAATTGTGTAAAATGTGTTGTTCGCAAGCAATGGATGCATTATCGTTTCTCGAAATTGAAACGCCTTTTCAGACCAAACGAAGGCTCCACATTTAAATGTGCAGTTTGCGGACAGGATCAATTAGGTAGACCAGTAAGTTACTGTGCCGTTGAAATAGTCAACACCTTCAAATACCTGGGAGATGTGCAGGACTGCCAGATCCATTGAAGCAGCAACTTCAAATTGCATTCGTCAAGGCTGGGTGACTTTAGGAGCATGCAAATCATTTCTATCTTGTAAACTCTTACCAGGAAAACTCTGTTGAAGGATATATACTGCTTGTGTACGCAGCACAATGCTATACTCTTCATGAACATGGCCAATGGCTGAAGATGCAAACCGATGAATTGCAAATCAAGATGCTCACATGCTACGTTTGGTTACCGACTTGTCCAAGGACGAATCTCTACAGCATTTCAACCTTGAGCCTCTTCGGGTCCGGTTGAAAAAGTCAAGACTTCAATGGTATGACCACTTAGAAAGAATGGATGAATCAGTGACCCAAAATGGCTCGGGATGTGACCATTCCTGGACTGCGAAGTGTAGGTAGGCTTAAGATGATTTGGCGTCAAACTGTGGAAAACGGTTTGAGGGCAACTGGATTTCGGAAAAAGGATGCCCAAAACAAGCTCGTTGGAAGACAAAAAAAAAGGCTCTGAATTTCTAACCTTACATAGTGAGACATTAAACGTTTATGATGAGTGTTATTTATAATTTTAGTGGTGTTTTGATGAGGTTTGTTTAATATTTTTTAGTTTTTTTGATTATTTGTATTATTTTGAAGGTTGTGAAGCTCTGCGTTTGAAAAAGCTTTATAAACAGTTGTCTTTTTTCAAAGATTTTTTATATTATTTTAGGTTACTTTAATAATAATCATTGTGTTTACTATACTGATTATTGCTATTTTTATATACTAATCACTATAAAATTTTCAATGTTTCAACTCATCATCTATACCACATGTACTGTCAATTTTTTGCTTCTTTACCTTCAAAGTATAGCCTCAAACTTTCTCTCTTGATACTCTTCACGCTCCAACTACTATTATAATATAATTTTAATGTGATGCGGTATTTATAGAGCACCTTTATTTTTAGATCGAAGCGCTCGCTAAAAATTTAGCGAAAACACTGCGAAATAGGCGCTAATCCACTTGTTGATCAATTCATTCAATGATCAAGTGTTTCGCAGTTACACGTGACAAACAAGGAGAGGTTTATGCAGGAGTATGGTGGCGATGATGAGGGTGTCAGGAAGGGACTCAAACCAGGTAAAAGCAGTCTTTATTATATTATATTATATCATATTTCTTATTCTATTATTGATTAGTTTTCTTTTGTTTAATTAATTTTGAGGTTATCTAGAGGAATTATAATCACCGTGGGTCATGTCATAATATAATCCTTATTGCTTATTCATGGTATGCAGCTTTCGCCGTGGCTGTAAAGGCCGATAAAAGCCTTGTAGGCTTTGCCACAGTTGTCTCAGACAGAAAAGATAATTGAAAGAAAGGATTGATGAAATGCTTGGTTTTCTTTGTGCTTTGATTCATACAATGAATATAAAACAACAGCCAATACCCATGCTTTAAAGATTTTCTATGTCATGTCCGCTCTCCAGCACAACGAAGAAGGTAGTATATGAGAGCTGTGTGCGATCGGTACTATTGTATGCCGTAGAAACTTGGGCGATGACGGAAGACATCAAAGAGCGAATAATTCGACAAGACAAACAAATGCTCAGAATAGTTACCAAGAACGGATACAAGGAAGCATTATTGCAGCTACAACTCAAATCCCTATCCAGCATCATATCCATGAGTAGATTGAGATGGTACGGGCACGTCATGCGAATGCAGCCGAGTGATAATGTCAGTCAAACAATAGAAGAAGAAATGGCAGGCACTGTTGGAAGAGGTAGACCAAAGAAGACTTGGGCTGAATGTATTGAGAAGGACCTGAAGGACCATGGTATTGACGTGGGTTGGGTGCAGGACAGGAGGAGAAGAAAAGCTGCCATTCACAGGGTCTAATCCCACGATGAAGGGAAAAATGAATGGAAACAACAAAGAAGAAGAAGAAGATTATTGAATGGTGATGATGGTTTTTGTTCAAATTCATTATATCTCGGATTAGTTGGGTCGGATGTCATTGAATGTTATTACACAGAGATACCAAGATTTTAAATCAGGTCTTATTCCCGCTATACTGAAGGTGGCCAGGTTTACTCTATTTACAAAAAATCTCCTACATACTCTTCTAATATTACAACAGAGGACTACGAAAATCTTTTCAGCGGCAACAACGACGACAACTTCAAGCTGGGAGTGATTGTTCGGCAGCGGTCACTCAAGTTGTATGCAGACTTCTATCACTCGGACCTCATCATAGCTTCCCCTCTGGCCCTCAAACACGTCATCGCCCCTGATAAGTAGTTTTATACAAACTTGTTTATTATATTTGTTTTTTTTCGTTTTGCTATTTGTGTTAGTTTTGTGGTTTCAATTATATCTATATGCATATGATACATCTATCGCAGCTCATCAGCAGGCCACCACGACTTTTTATCATCAATAGAGTTATTGGTGATAGACTGCATGTCTGTGCTTTTGATGCAGAACTGGGCCCATGTGCTTGTGAGTGCCTTTAAAAATTTATCATGTTCGTGTGTCGATTGAGTTTTATATTAGAGATTTCAAACGGATTTATCGAATGGATTTAGAATTATTTGACTAGAATTGGAAAAAAATAAAGTTTAAAATTTGAAAGACAATCTGAACTTAATTTTTTCTTTCTAATTCACATTTATGTGACTTTATATTCCCAATAGAACAAATTTGAAGCTCCAAATGTTATTCTTAAACAACTGACACCACCACACCAACTCAACATCAACCACTGCCAGCTACTACTGAAGCACATGAACAAGAGGCTAGTGAAGACTCATGGTGTGGACTTGTCACGGGTCAGACTCTTCTGCCTTAACTCCTGGTGCTTGCTTCTCTTTTGAGCTGTTTCTTTTATATATATAATGTAAATGCATATAATATAATAAATAAATAAGTTTAATAGTAATTAATGTCTTATGCTTATCAGTGTTTAATGTTTTGTATCTATCACTATTAAATGGCCCATGTTAAATACTATAGTCATTTCAAGCTGTTTTTATTAGTATTTTTTTATAAGTATTTTGATGTTTCATGTTACACACTAATGGATATTTCAAGTGTTTTTTTCAGTGTTCTAATGCTTTATGTTAAGCACTATGAAGTGTTGGTATGTCGTATCATCATCGTTTAGCGTCATTCTTCCCTCTTCAAGAGGGGTTTAAAGAAATCATGTGTCCGTGTTTCCCTTTCAAAAGCCTGGCTCTTCTAACTCCAGTATTTTTAAATCTTCCAAGAATTTCTTTCAGGTCTTTTTTGACCTACCGACTGGTTTACGTCCCTCAAGAAGTTCATATTGTACATTTTCAGTGTCAAACTGTCTTGTTTTTCAATATATGGCCAAACCATCTCAATCTTTAACTTCTAGGTCTGGTCTGTAACCGTGGTATACTACATATTTCCACCAAAGGATTACCTCGTTGCCCGCTAAACATCATGGCAACTAGTCATCCAAGCATCTTTTTTTCGTTCCTTACCAGCGTTTCAATTTATTTCTGGGTTAAAGCCCATGTCCCACAGGTCTGATGCATATATCATATATGCTTGATCGATATTTCAGTGGAATCATATTGTTCCGTAGCAGACCTGAGATATTCCTCCAACTCAACCATGCCGCATCGATCCTTCCTTTTACTGTCCTCCCACACCATTTTTGCAATAAAACAATTTCCTAAGTATATGAAAGATTCAACCTCGTCTATCATCTCACCATCTTTGAGTTCGTATGTCAATATTGGAGTGAATCAGAATAGTGGAATGAAACAGGATTTGAATTCATGGCGTTTGATTCTTATTTATCATTGTTTTGATATCCGTTTTGATATTGTAATCATTATTCTCAGTTTCCTTAATAATGATGGCTAAAAAGAAAATCATTTTCTCAACTATTTTTATAAAAGCTTTGCACTTTATAATAAACCTGAATTTCATTTTTCTTTACTTTTCAGTTTTTCTTGCAATTTTTTTTCAAAGGTACCTTAAAACAAATTAAACTATAATATATAAACACACACATACACACTTCTTTGTTTTTCCACCAATCGGCAGGTGCAGTAAAGGAAAAATAAATCAAAAAAGTTTTTTGCAACATTTTTTCTCGTGGTTGTGGATTCCTTGATGTTTGAAGCACTGGTGGCAAATTGACATTTCACTGTTTGTAGATTTGAGTGTCTTTGTCGAATATGATTGGCTAAACCAGCCTTGGTGAGAGTAACCTTGTTGCATCCTTGATGAGAACATTTCAAATTATTGTTAACGTTATTCTCTTTTTCACAGTCTTTTTTGAAATTCTCATCTTATTGTTTGAGATGGTTCAAGTTCACCAGTATGCTATTTATTTCATTGCGCCATTTTTGTCTGTTGATTGCCAAGAAGATAGTAGGTTGAGATGTTTCAAGTCAGAGTTTACGATATCATGCCATCTTTGCACCTGACCTCCATGTGATCGTTTACCACCCGAAATTCTTGATACCAGCAGTTTTTTTGGTAATCGTGAATAAGACATCCTCTCTATGTGGCCCAGCCATCTCAAGCGTTTTTGTTGCAGTATTATTTCCACACGTTCAATATTCGCCATCTTTCGAATTTCGGTGTTTCTCAATTTCTGCCACAAAGAAATTCCGAATATGATCTGTGTACACCTGGTTACAAATTTTTGTAAACGTTGGATGTGGTGACTTAGAGGTGCCCATGATCCACTGCCATAAAGTAGAACCGGAAGAACCAAACTTTTAAACAACCTAATTTTTGGATTGAGCTAATGTTTTAGGATAAGACTATACTTATAGAAAATTATAGCTTTTCTTTTAAATAAATGTATGAATTCTCAATTGATGTTTTCAAAGTTTAACCTCATTTTTGTATCTTTCTGTATTTTAGGTTGATACCATACCAGCCTTCATAGGCTTCCAAAAGCCTTTGCAGCCTTACTCAACCGTGCGTCGATTTCTGCGTCCAGACTGCCATTACTTGTCAAAACACTGTCTAAGTATTGAAACTGCTTCACCTCTTCATTTTCATCATTGGTTTCAGTCATTGATGATGCTAATTCTGGTAGAATTGACATTTTATTTGTTTTTCTCATATTTATTTTCATGCTAAATTTGTTGAGCTCTTCAGTGAGAAGTTTCAAATGACATCGTAGGTCATTTTTATTGTTGCTAACCAGAAGCATGTCATCAGCATACATTAGGCATTCTACCACAGTTTTTTGGTCGAACTTGCATCTGCTGTTGTACAACAAAGGAGCTGTTGTGTTAAACTCTATATTTACTCCTAGTTTGGCAGCTTTACTCAGTGCGATGTCTGTTACAGCGTTAATATATAAATTGAACAATAACGGAACAAGAACATCACCCTGTTTAACACCAAACTCAATTGTGAATACATCTGACAATTGGCTTTCGCATCGAACCACACCTTGTGTACCATTGTGTAGAGCTTGTAATATTCTTATATTCTTATGACTTCGCTGGGAGATTATAAACTTTCTGTAACCTACCCATAAGGCCTCTCTGTTCACCGAATCATATGCTTTGCATAGATCAACAAAACAGAAGAAAGTAGATGTGTTGAACTCTCTGGTTCGATGTATGAGAATTCTAGTATTAAATATCTGATCGGCACATCCTTTATTAAGGCGAAAACCACATTGATCTTCTCTTAACTGATTATTCAGAAGTGGTTTCAACCGATTCAAGATTGCTTTACTGAATACCTTACACACCACACAAGACAGCTACCCCACGGAAGTTGTTACAGTCAGCTTTGTTACTTTTTTTGTATATTGGAACTGTTATTTGGTTTTTCTAAAATGTTCGCACCATCTATTTAATTTATTTTCTGTGTTTTTAATTTTACCAATACCATCCTTATCTAAAATATAACGATGTTGATTATGACCCGATTTGCCTATAAGCTTAAGAGAATTGATAAGAGAACCACCTCAACCAAGTTTTATATTAAGTTTCTGTTTCTCTTCAGCTTCATTAGCTTTTTCCCCTCGCCAGCTGTTCAAAGCTTCATTACATTCTTTTTTGATTTGACTTAAATGTAACGTAACTCTTTCAATTCATTTGAAACTGTTAATTTTTTTTGCTGAAGAGATAAGATTTGAAAGTGAAGGCCACCTTTCTTTTTTGACAGACTCTTTATTTTTTCTGTAACCCACTTCTTTTCAAACTTCTGAGTTGATTTTTGAGCACATTCAACAACTGCAGATTTCAGTGTATTTTTGAAACTATTCCATTATCTCTTCAACTGAACCAATTTTCTTGCATGAATTAAGTTTTCGAAGAAATAATTATTTAGTATCACCATTCATAGAATTTTGATCAAGTATTTTGCAATCACCATTTTTTTTGTATTTTTGCTAACATGAAAATTCATATTGAGTTTGGCTATAACTGGATTATGATCAGCTGAGTGTATTGTTTTTCTGTATGCACACATACACACACACTTGCTTGATCTGCGTTCGTCCTTTATCAGGTAGTTGCAAAAAGAAAAGTCAGGTTCTTACGTTCTTTTTCACATTTTTTTTGGTGATTGAAGATGCCTTGTCGTTTGAAGTCTCTGTAACAAAAACAGCATTTGGTTGTCACTTTTGATTTCTCTGAGTGAGACTGGCGAATGTGATTGGCTAAACCAGCTTTGCTGAGACAGACTTTGTTGTAATTATTATAATTACACACACACACACAAATACTCACACACACACACCACTAACCATCCTACCCAGATCTCTTGAAGTTTATAGCACCATACTCATATCGGCAATTGTTTCACATTCATCCTTTCACACATCCCTTAGGAGCAAGTTGTACAGGCAAACAATTATGGTAAGCTCATACCAGTCTGTCGAGTTCATGTCGCTCTTTAATAAGCACTGTATCAACCTTCAGGTAGTTTATTATTGTTGTTATTTTTGTTTTCTCATTATTTTTATTATTGTTTTTTCTGATACTTATCCAAATTAATAACTGATGATGATGATAAAAAAATTCTATAAAATATTAAAAGTTTTTGGTTTTACTCAACAATATAAGGAGTTATACCACATTTTTAAGCTTTTACATAAGATTTTTTATACGATATAAACCTTCCTTATATTCTTTCACCTTCCATCATACCATACCATATTTTTTAACATAATTACTCTATAATAGTATCAATAGGCTAGGACGACTGCTGTCGACATCGTGGGACATGTACAGCAGTCAAATCTAATCAGATTTTATTTATTTATCATAACAACCTCACTTACTGATTTTATAAAAACATACACAATTCAATCGCAGCAGTATAATAGGATAACAACTATCTCGACTTTGCAGGGAAAGATCTTGGCGCAGTCAAGACCCCAACACGGTTCCATAGCCAACGTCGTATCGACTCTGCCGCAGGTTATAACTGTGATGTTGTGGTAAGGCTAAGCGTGTGGTACGTTATAGTTTTGTGTTGGAGTTTTATTGATAGTTATAAAAATTTTATATATTAATTACGAAATATTATATTAACACTTATAAAATTTGTATATATTGTTTCCTAAAAATTCAAATATTTACAGTGTAAAGGGAAATCAAATGTCTGAACTATTGTTGTATTGTAAATTATTCTCATTTTTAATTAATTCAAGGATGCATATGTACAATTATGACCAACATTATCATCAGACATTCAAAAAGTTTGAAGCGTCTAGCGTCATTGAAGCCGACAATGAAAGATTCAGTTTTTTTGTCAACAAGGTATTTGATTTCATGATTTTGAAGTCTATCTATCTATCTATCTATCTATCTATCTATCTATCTATCTATCTATCTATCTATCTATCTATCTATCTATCTATCTATCTATCTATCTATCTATCTATCTATCTATCTATCTATCTATCTATCTATCTATCTATCTATCTATCTATCTATTTATCTATTTATCTATCTTTATCTATCTATCTATTTATCTATCTATCTATCTATCTATCTATCTATCTATCTATCTATCTATCTATCTATCTATCTATCTATCTATCTTTATCTATCTATCTATCTATCTATCTATTCATATATCTATCATTTGAATAATCAATAATTTTTTGTTTATTTTTAAAAAATGAGGATTTTATAGATGCAATTAATTTAAAAACTATAATTTTCGATAAGTACAACTTCATCATAAAACACTAATATCAACAATAATATTTATCTATCTAATCGAAACACAGGTGTTACCGGACTACCTGAACAATCCATGCAGCAATATCCTTATCTTTATTCCCTCATATTACGATTTCATCAGAGTCAGAAACCATTTCAAAAAGGAGGATTTGAGTTTCGCTGTTGTTTCTGAGTAGGTGTTTGAATGGTATTGGTTTTTTGAGTTGTGTCGAAGCACTTTTATTTATGAATTTTTAATTCGTCAAATTTATCAATTATGCATTTTAGCTGGATGTATTGGTTATAATAATCGAAGCAGGGTTGTTTTATGGTATTTATAATAGTTCTACTTTAAATTAAACACATTACTCATACCCCTTCAACTTATCCACTATTTTAATCACTTTATCGTATACTTCAACTTCAATTTGAAATGTTCATAAGACTTTAGTTTCAACTCTGGCTTCATCAATCAAGCATTTTATCACTACCACTCAGCCACACAGACGAGGCTGACGTGCAGAAAGCCAGGCAGCAGTTTTTTCTCTCCAACGTCAAGTTTCTACTTTTCACTGAGAGGTTCCATTTCTTCAACAGGTTTGTTGAGTTTTAACATCATTTACCAGTAGTGGTTGTTGTAGATATTGTTTAGTAACTGAAGCTGCCTGGAGGGATGAAGCGTGGTGAAGATAAGTCAGTGTTTTCTTGGAAAAGGGAAGGATGATGAGTATAATGGAAAGATCCATACTGCAATTTTTTCATAATTTTGAAATATAATTTCTTTTTTTAATTCTTACTTGAAAAATAAAATATGATTTTCAATAACAATTGATAGCTACTTGAGAACTGAATTTGTTATTCATATCAACGGAACTCCTCCCACCATAGATATCAAATCAAAGGAATCAACCATCTTCTTTTCTACCATTTACCTCAAAATGGAAACTTCTACAGTGAGTTTTGTAACATGATTGGCATGACTAAACGCTCTGCTCACCCTTCATCTTTGGCTATTTATAGCAAATATGATCTGTATCGGATCACAGCTATCTTCGGCGCAAAAAGAGCTGAGAGTTTGCTTGCGTCTGATAAACAGGCCCATCTTTTCATATCGTCTGATGATTAAATTATATGTGTCAAAGATTTTAAAATATCATTAACTAATACCTACGATGTCTCTGAATAACTTCTGTGTTTTGTTGCTTTTTTTCTCACTTTTCTAATGCTTGATTTTTAAAATAAGGAAGTCGAAATGTTTTTCTGGATGTGTGTCAATGGTTCTTTAGAGATATTTTTTTCTGATAATGTGAATAATATTTTGATTTGAAGTGTTTAAATAGAATTTCATTGTTGATTTGATTCTAAGATTTTAACAGTACTACTCGTTTTGAATTATAAAAATTTATTTGAAATTTTTTTGATTTCAAGCATTAACAATTATGAATTCAAATATTTTTTTCTAGTAAATATATCGTTTGAAGCGTTCAAATCAAATAATCACGCTGTAGTATAATTTACTTGGAGAAAACTTATTTTCATTACTACTTAAGGCAATTCTTTAAGAAGAATTTTATAATTTATTTATCTATATTTCTCGTGAAAGCACATTTTTAAAACAATAGAAAGTTGATACAATATTTTTAAAGGTGAAGGTTAGGGTTGAAGGTGTAATGAGGTTTTTGACAAGAATTAACAGCTGATGACAACGAGTATAAATTAAAGCTTGTATTTAGGGATTTTGTTCAACATTATGCGGTATACTTTACCATAATACAAAATATTGACCTATTATTGTAAAAAAAAGCAACATTTTACCCTATTTAAAACAGTAGAGAAAAGTATAAAAGTCATAAATCCTTGAAATTTGTTAACATTTAACCATATTTCTGCTGAGTTTCAACAATTTCCAATGCCAGCAAAAATTTATCAAAGTCAGGGTTTTTGATAAAAATTTGAAACTGAAAACATTAAATTCTTCAAGCCACTCACAAATTATTCAACACTCGAAAGAACTAAACTAGTCTATTAACAAAAACTATTTGAATCAAACACTTTTATTATGTTACCTTGGCAGTTTGGAACGTCAAGTTTGTATACTTGATAAAGTGAGTTCAACTTACGAAAGCTTCGTGTTATTATTTAGTTAATAAAAAAGTTTGATTCAAATCGTTAATGGATAATTTTCGGCAAAACTTCGCAAATCACAATAAAAGAGCGCTGAATAAACCTAGAAAAAATCAATTTAAACTAAAAAATTTTACTAACTGAACAACAAGAAGTTTTTTATATGTCACTCACATTAACAAGATTTGATAATGTAAGTTCGACTTACGAAAAGTTTCGTGTTCTCAGTCAATAAAATTTTTTGAGCTAAATTGTAAATTAGACATGTTTAACTTTCAAAAGCTATTGAATTGAAGAAAATTAATTATTGATATGGTTTGAAATTATAAATTCACTCGCTAGTGTTCAACATTACTATCAATATTTAAGAGTCTTTAAGACTTATTTATTCAAGACATATGCTATAGTCATTATAAAGAACGTTATTAATATCAATGGTAATAAAGCTAGGATAAATTTTTTATCCATTTGTAATAATGTCAGAAATTGAAAAAACTCCACATTCTAAAAGTGTGTTCAAAATTCCCATAGCATTTATATCAATCAAATAAGTTGAAACTTCAAAAGAGAAATATTGTCACTGAAGATAGATGTAAAGACTTTGAGAGAGATTTAGAATAACAGGTATGGTAAATCAATAGGTTTGATAGAAAACATTAATGGAGAACAATGTTGTATTGTGGCTATTGGAAACAATGTATTATTGAAAATAAGTACTATTGGAGATTAGTTATATTCGCAAAAAATATGGTATTGAGGACTAGGTGCCATTGTAAAGAATGTATCCTTTTAAAGGACTGTTGTAAGTAATTTGAAAATTCTCACTTATATATATATCAGCTTCAATTTAAATCTTCACAAACTCGGCTTGTCTAGTTCACTCTAGTTCTTTTATTCACACGAATAAATCTATACGACATATTTTTATATCGAGGGTAACGCAAAACAGTTTAAAATCTATTGTTATTTAAATTAAATTTCAATTGTATCTGGTTATTTTTCAATATTTTTAAAATATATAATTTGTTTGATATATTATTGTCTGAAAAATTTTGATTATTTGATAGGAACAATCAGCTTTCTGCAAGTGTCAATGTTCATTCAATAACAAGCCATTTTATCAAACATTTCATGAGAAAACTTATTTATAAAACGATTTGTTTAGTTGAATTTGAGATATACTGTTACAATAGTTAAATATCTAAGACTCCATTAGAACTTACAAATGAATTTCATTAAATCATATTTGAAACGACGTGGATACAAACTAATAGACATAAACTCTTTATCGAAGATTTATAGATTTTTTATTTATTATTTCAAATCTGTTCACTTCTAAAATTCTGCTGTATTAATTTTTATATATATTTGTTATAGCATATAAGACCCACAAAGGAATATAAAAGCGCATAGCACTAATACATTGTTTGCCTTATAAGACGTATACCAGTGCTCAGTAGAAGATAATTTTAAAGTCTCATTTAGTATGACCAGTGTTTGTTGAGTCTATGGGGTTGTGAAGTGATTCAATTGGTTTTTATTTGTAATTAAATCTCTAAAAACACCAACCGAAACTATCTATTAAGATCTATAAATCGGATTTCAGTAATTATTTGTTGACATGTTTGAAAGAAAGAAATGTTGCTTTTTCATTTCTTTATTATTTTTCATCTTGCTTCTCACATTGACGACCGAAGCCCGTCGAAAGCATCGGAGACCAAGAGGTATTTGAAGTCATTGTTGATGTCATCATCGTAACATTCATAAATGAGTAATTGTTATAGGGTTAATATGCAGTATTATACAGGAGATGACACACCATTGTTATGAAATTAATAATTTTTTAATTGTTGTTTTATTTAATATTATTATTGTTTTAAATTCAAAAATTTTGTTATTTTGAACCATTATTAGTTTTAAATTGATAATAATAATGTGAAAATTGAATAATAATAATAATAATAATATAAATTCAAAACGTTATTAAAATAAATTTTTCCTTAAATAACTAAAAACATATAAAAATATTGATAAAAATATTCATTGAAATATTGGAGTGTCAAGCATGAAAATTTTTGACTCAAACCCATAATTGACTTCTCAAACATGAGTCAAAAAAATGTCTACAATAATGAGTGAACAGACAAACCTCCATGAAACTATAATCAAATGCAATACCACTCTTCAAAGTTATGAAATACAAGCGGTTATGATAATACATAAGACCAATTAACTTAGTAACAATTTTACGCCGCGACCCACATTGTAATTGGTGCTTGCCTCATCACGTGACGTTTCAACAATAATTTTTGGCATTTGTTATATGTTTGGGAAGAGATAAGAAACATGGTAGTCGTTTTTGTGTTGTAGATGAGTTATTATAAATCATAATTAACAGTAGTTACTGTTACTTTGTTACTTTTGATGTTATAACAATTAAATGCTTTAAATGTGAAATATAACGAATGATGAAATAAAGATAACTAAAGACTTTTAAATACATAACTTATAAATATATTAGTATGTTATCGTTTTTAAAGCGTTCTGTATGCGTATAGATATTATCATTAATATTACCATTGTTGTATAATTGTACCATTATTGTGTAAGTTGTACTGGTGTGGGTTAGTTAACGTTTATTGCTATTTCAAACGTGTTATTTCACAACTCTTTCTAACTTATCGAATGAAGGAATAATTGAAGTTAGGAAGATTTTTTATAGTTGCTTTAGAATTAACTATTGTTTTTATTATTTATATTAAATTTGATCTTCGTTTATAAATAAACTGTTATTTTTAAACAGAAATTTTGAATTTATGTCATTTTTTTATTTTTGAAGTAAATTCAAATGATAATATGGACAAAGTTTAAATATATCAAAATAAACTTGGCTTTTTTAGACTTAAAAATCAATATAAGAACAATACCACAAAAAATTACTCATTTAGAAATCAAATCATAATTTCTTTTTAATTACAATTTGTAATGACGTTTTCTTCCAGTTTCTTGCGTGCCTCTTTTGATTCTGCGGCGTTCAATCATATCTAGCATGATACACACAAGGTATAATCCAAAATAATCTAAAATTATCTACTCTTTTTCACTGCATTACTTCCAGGTTGGACTTGTATATTCAACTTGGTATCTTATGATTTTAAACGTTGAACGGACTACGAAATTAATTTTCAAATATAACTAATTTTTTTCATATTTAAGTTTTGATTTTCATATTTTTAAATTAAAATAATATTTTCGCTCTTTTTCAAATCTCTTAATGGTTTAACCTTGATTCTAAGCAATTTGTTATATTTTGTAATTTTTGGCGTATCATCGTTTGCATAAACGAACATAATTAACAAGCTTTTCCAACGTGATGTTTATTAGTAAAAACACATGTTTTCCTTGCAAACTGCACATATTTTAACTTGATAGAATTTATCTTTCACAGAATACGTTAGTGAAAGTCATAAAAGATGTTTGAAACCTTTATTTGAAGTTTCCAACCTTTTCTTCCCATGTTTATTTGGTGTTGAAATAGTAAAAATCAACAAAGCGATTGGATCGATAAATTATTGGAAAATTTTTCATAAAACACTTAAAAATGAAATAAATCACAAATTTTTATGGCTTGATTAATTACTGGACGGTCTTTTCATTTAGAATTATCAATTATCTTCGAAAAACAAAAATAAAACTAATCAAACCCTCTTCATTGCATGATTTAATAAATTGTAAGAATTTTATTTTGTTTGAAAACAACATGGCATATGCATAATTCGGCAGACACTAAATTTATTTGTGTCAAATGATTTGTGTTACTTTTCCTGTTATTACTTTATTTTCAGGTTAAATAACTTTAAATCACCAAAAAATCTAGTTTTTATACCATTCAATTATATCGTTAAAAAGCGAATGTAATAGAGCATGGTATAAACACATGAAAACACCTGTTTCAACTGAAGCCTTCACAATAGCTTCATTTGAAGAATATCTTTGAACTTATAATGCAAAATTATCCGTAAATGTTGTTTATTTGTCTATAATCCGATCTAAGTCTTTTCCTTTCTCAATACTTAACACCCTTTATCACAGCGGGAGATGACTGAGTTTCAATCTAGTTTCATTAAATAATACTATTGTTTGAATAAAATTTTCAATTATAAATATTCCCAAAAAAGCAGTTCTAAGCACAACTTCAATCTTTTAATACCTGAACCTTTTAACAGTCCTAAACAAAGTAATTCTTCACTCGAATGAGACAAATAGTTGGTTTGAATGAGAATAATAAATAAAAATTTATAAGCATACCACCTAATTCTGAAGGATAATTTGGCAGAGAATATGATGGTAAGACCAAACGCAACAATTGAAAATTTTTAAACTTTGGCCTTGTGAAATATTATTTGCCATACCTAACCGTTTTTATTTTATTATGAAAACAATTGATTCAATTTGAAAATTTATCTAATCAAAAACATTTTATGTATTGTTATATTGAATTAACAGTGAAATCTTAATAAATTCCATTGCCTTTTCATTGTTTCAAGCTAGAATATCTACTTTACTTTTGAATAAATAATGTTTTTTGTTCTAATTTCTCCAATAATGATAGTTTAAGACATACCAAACGATAATTTCCAATAAGTCCCATCATAAAACCTCAGCATCTTGGGTTATTAATAGTAAAAAATTTGTTTATAGTAAACAACAAAATCCTACAATGGCTTTTTTTTTATTTCAGAGATAAAACACATATACAAAATTCAGTGTATACTGCAAAAGACTCTTACCCAGTGAAATAAGCAGTTTAAACAAAGAAAATTCTCTTCTCCAGTGTGAATTTGATAATCAATAAAAAATTCTTTTAAAACCTTTTATGCTCAAAACCACTTAAACAATTTTAATAGCTTTTTACTGTCATAACTTTCAAAAACATCCGCTTTTTTGCTACTTTTTTAAATTTATAACTTATAAATTTCTTAGGGAATTAAGGTTTACAATAAAGAATAACTCTAAGAATTTCATGTCATAGCATGAAATTTAAGGCAGTTTTTGGATTTTTTTGAAGAAAAACTTGATCAATGTTTGGCTTTTGTAATTAATATGTCTTAGCTTTTATAACAATTTTCCCTTCGTGCAAATAATTGAAGATAATTCATATAAGGGTGAGTTAAGAAATTGTACAAACAAATTGAATTAAAGTTGCAATACCAGTTATATTTGACGGCCTGAGTGCGGAATTGAAGGTTACAAGAAAAATTTACTCTTATCATCAGCTATAATAATATAAAAATAATAATTTAAAAACTAATGAGAAGAAAAAATAAAAATAATAATCAATAATAATATCTTTAACATTACTTCACTAATTACGAATGCTTTTATTAATATTACCAACAAAACGTCTTTCTGAGCAATAGGAATTCGTTAACGTTTTTAATATATATAACTCAACGTTTGTTTTTAACTTACAGAAGAATTTTTGATTTTTTGTGTTGCAATTAAGGTCAGTCACATTTCAATCTCACCTTTTGTTATCTACCGTTGAAAGGCGAATATTTTACGAAACATTTTCCCATCTTTTTGTTCTAAAAAATGTGAATATTCTGATGGGTATATTCATTTATTATGATATTGAATTTTCAAGGTTTTCATTCGATTTTACATCATATTATGTATTAGCTATATGCAAATATAGATTTGTATTCAAGTTTTAATTAAACTTCGTTTGCTTTGGATTATTTTTACGCTATCCAATATTCTCCAAGTCATAACATACTTTCTTCAAACTACGTTCAAAGCACTTAGAGTAAAAGGATTTCATAATGTACTTGGGTGCTAGATCAAAAAAAAATTTCTTGGGCCATTTCTCTTTGGTTTTTACTGTGAAGTATGTTCGAAAATGAATTATCCATGTACTGAAACGTGAAAAAAAAGTCACAAATTAAATGAATCTTTAAAAAATCTTATGACTCATTGTCAAAGTCAATTAATCTCAAATTAAAATTTTCATTTATTATGAAATACGTCTATAAAGCAGATCATAACTTTAAATTCATTAAACATTAAAATTAGAATTTTGTATAAAATAAAGCTTATTAATAGTATAATGAAGAAATAACTTCTTTTCTAAAAAATTACCTAATATTGTAGCCAAGTAAAAATCTCTTTCTTTCGATTCAATGATTTATAATTTTTATTCTTTCACTTCTCAGACATAAGGTTCAATTTGAGCTTCTTTATTCCCTATTATTTAAATCCAAAATCACAAGCAATAATTAAAACCTCTTGGTTTATCATTAAACGTGTGGTATTCATTATTAGGTGTAACGAAAGATTTTTACTTTTAATTAATAGAAGATAGTGTTTAAGACACTACAAAGCTTTTCGTAAGCATAATCAAACTCTGAATTCTTCAATTGAGTTTTAAAAGGAATATATCAAAGAATTTAATTTCAAAATTTATGGTGGCTTGTTATCGAAATATTCTGTCTTAATTTTGATTATAAATACACTTGTAGTCAATGTTTTATGCTTAAATTTTCAAAAAATTGATATATTTTCATTTAAAAGCTTCATCCATCAAAAAACTTTCAAAAATTTTTTATATTTGATTATTTTGATTGAATAACTTGCAATATAATAACATACTTGCATTGTTTGTGATATAATTTGGTATTTAGAGTGTAAAACATCTAACTTCTGTTATAGCAGTTGTTATTTGAAATGGCCATAAATAATATGGAAAAACTTGTAGATATATCATTTCATTGTTGAAGTTGACTATGTTATGAAGGCATTGATGGAAATTTGAAAAAACAATTTCAAGAAATTGTGAATATTTATTTATAAATGGCATTTTTATCACATGTTAGGCTGAAGTGTATAGATAGTTTTATTACATAAGTATATTTAAACAGGTTATTTTACTTTATTTACTACATTGAGTTATTCCAAGAATTTGCTTTTTGGAATTTTTATTTAATTTTTCCTTTAAAGACTTTCACAACCATTTCAGCTTGATCTACTTGGCAGATATCCTTTTTTCAAATATTTTGTTATCAACATACACATAAAATAAAAGTTATAATGAGAAAAAATGATTAGAAGATAAAAAAATTGTTATGAATATGGAAAAATTCATTCAAAAACTATTATTTTATTTCTTCATTTTTATTTTTGATTATAATAATTTTGATTTTATTAATTTTACGACCATATACTATTAATTATTCAACAATAATGTCTTTAATTATAGATAGAAACCGATTGAGCTAAAACCAAAAAATGGCGTCTTAAACACATTGTTCACAATGAATTCAGTGTTTAAAATATCACCATTAAGTATCAACTAACTAAAACATGTAATCATTTTCACAGCATGGAAAGACGAGATGCCCAAGCCCTTTGTTGAAGTTATCAACTCTTCGGTATGTTAGAAAGTGAAGAGTTTGTATGAATTTGTAAAGAACTCAATGATAAAGGATTGTGAAACTCAACAATGATTTTAGTTTTTGCATATTAAACATTATTAAATGCTCATTGAAACTGTACTCAGTCCTCGTAAGGCTAGCCCACTTTATCAATTCTTTGTAATTTAAGTTAGCTCTTCGAAAAGTTCCGTATGGATCTTTATAAACCTTGAAAACTGCTTTTACCAAGTTTTGTTTAAAGTTATCGTAAGGATATCCAGTTTAATAATATTTCAAAATTTATAGTTTATTACTGTTTTTTAAAGAGGATTTATAAAACGCACACAGACTGTGAGACTTCTTCAGATACCCACGAAAAGTCTTAAACCAAACTGCTTAATAACCAAGTACACCGTAAAAGTGCGTGAAGAAAAAACAAATTACGTAATGACGAAGCACATTCATGGTGGGACGGACCAGTTGACCATAAGATTTCTGGACCCAGAGTCTAACTACAGCATCAGAATCTTACCCAGGGACTGTAACAACAAGCTGTGGACTTCTGACTGGATTTCATTCACTACTGCTGTCTACCCCATACGTGAGTTTTAGGTGTTTTATGGAGTTGAACTTTGTTGCTTCATTAGTTTTTAGCGTCCGGTTGCGTGGAAGTTGGAGTGATTTAGAATAATTTCAACAACTGTTGCTCTGTAAACTTTAATTGCTTTTTGAAATTTGAGTGCCAACACAATGGGCTCAAAGACATAAAGCATGCTTTAAAATTTTTAAATGTTATAAAAATATTACAAGATCTTTTCAAAGTTTTAGAGAAAAATTAATAAAATTTTTATCTGCGGAAACATTGAAGATTTTATGGGCGATTCTTTGGGGAGTTTATTTTAAAAAAATTAATGCAACTCATTTGGTTCTTTTAATTAGAATTAAATTCAAAAGTTTTTTGCACTGCAATTTTATCTACAAACGATTTTATCCATCAAAAACCCATTAAAAAAACACAACTACTTTGGATTTCAAACCTTCGCAACAACAGCAACGTAAGAAATGTCAGTAGAAATTTTCGTAAAAGTTTTATGTTATTTATACGAGCAAGACTCGAGTCCAGAGGTTAGGACAAATGGCCAGCGTAGTAAGTTTTTAAGGTTTTAACGTTCAAAAAAAACATTCATACAAACCTATCCTTCTTGAAATTTTTCAAAAAATGAAGATAACTCAAAAAAAGGGTTTCCTCTTGCAATGAATAAGTAAGGTAATTATTTAAATAGAAAAAAGATGTTATTTCAGATCAAAGGAAGACAACTTGATTGATTTGATTTATTCCGCATAGGTGTGCAAAGAATACTTGGTAACTAATTTTTTCTCGGAAGAAATCACAAAGCTTGTTTCAATTTTCAAAAACACTGTTTTCTGTTAGTTTTGGCGTAGGTTTATTTGATACTGTACCCTGCTGTAGTTTCTGTTCAGATTTTATAGAAGAATATTATATATTTGAAACGGTTGTTTATCATATAATTTAAAATTGAAAACATTCAATTCTTTCATGACAAACGACTCATTGTAACTCTACTTTAATTCATAACAAACCCTCAAACTGATTTGAGTTTGAAAAGTATGGAAAGAACTTAAAATATTAAATTACAAAATAGAAAATAACCCCAAGCGAAATAAAGAATCAAGTTGAATGTTGTTTTAAACCAATAACAAAAAGCTATTGGCTCAACGGATTATAGAATCATTCAAACTTTAGTTTAAGTTATTATTTTATGAAATGAGAAATAGTTAAAAGTGCGTTTTTTATGCCTTTGGAAGGAAACCAAGGCACTAGATGTTTTTATATCATCAAGTGTGTTGGTTGTTGTGTTTGATCTTTGATGCTTCAATTTTCAGAAAGAAATTTTTAGAGGATTTAGCATTATATATAACAATCTTGAGTCCGTATCTATTATGTATTGATGGTTACAGCCCAACCTAAAGAAATTTTTAAATCTTTAAAAAAATTCAAAGTTATTTATTATTTATTCAAATTTTTAAAATTTAAATTTTTAAAACAAGAAAAATAATTTAAAGAAAAATTGTTTAATTTTATTTGCAAATGAAATTTAATTGCAGCAGTGCTTAAAGAATATAAAAGAAGTGACAAATACAATGGCATAAAGGTTTTATTAAATCATGTTGCTTTGAAATTCAATATTTATGTTCTTGTTATTATATTCTCTCAACTACGAAAATAAATCAAAAATAATTGGACGAATTAAAATAAAAATTATTTCCAACAAAAACCTTTTCACACACTATTCACTGTTTATTATAATCTTCACTAACCATCATTATATATTTATGAATAAATCTTTTTCTGTGATAAAGTTCAAACGATCTAGAGACGTCAAAGAATCGCTTTGATGATCATTCAAATATAATTTATAACTTAAAACCATCACAAACCACCATGCTTTAAGTACTATTGATTTCTACAGCAACTACAGCTCGTCTCACCAAGACTCAAGCCTTCGCAACCTCTATCTTTGTCAGTTGGGCTCCTCCATCAGGCAATATCAAGGTGCCATTTTGAGCTTTGGTTTTACTAATTGTACTCTGGTTTCAATATTAATACTGGATTTCACTGTTTTTACTTCAGTTTTACCATTAAGCTTTAGTTTCAATATTTATGCTTATTTTTATACTCCTCTCTTTGTTTTGGTTTTCAATTGATTTGATGATTTATATTTTAAAAAGCTTATTCAAAATTCGAATATATAGCTAAAGTTTTTGAAATTCTATATATACTGTTAATGATTTAGGTGGATGGGTATGTGGTGGGGTATGGCGAGGGTGTGCCGGAAGTGAATTGGCAATACCTCGAGGGAAACCGAACAAACATGACTATCAAGAACCTCAGTCTGTTTCTATTGTTTCGTTCAGTTTTTTAATTTTATTTTATGTTATTATAATTGAATTTTTGTATTTAATTCAATTTTAGTGTTTTTCTTATTCCATTTTTTAATTCAATTGTGTTTTTCAATTCTTGTTCTATAGCGCAAAAGAGAAATTTGTTTAAACTTAAAACTTTAGCAAAATTTAATAATTTGCCAATAAGTATTCCGCGTTAAAAACGCTTAAAAGTTAAATTTAAATGCGTTTTAAAATTTCTAAAAGTTCACTGTAATTTTTTTTCTTTCATTTTGCTGCTTAACTTTTTCGGTGCAGTTTTTGTTTGCGAAAATCAAGATTTCAAAGTTTCTCTAGTCTTCAGTTTCACATGCCTTTTGAGTACATATGGCTGAGGGGTCCTGACCACGAAAAAATTAGCAAAAAAAAAAATACTAATATCAACTGTTAATTTTTGATAATACTAACATAATACCAACAGTGCATTTAATACAACAAACATGAGAAAAAATATTTAATTGAAAATCGTTACGATTAGCCCCAGGCATAGTTCTAGACCTATCTAGTGACAAGCGGAGGATCAAATAGCAAGAAAGTCAGATACATTAATACCTGTTTCGTATTATACAAGGCATTCTAAACATTCCTTGTGCATTCTTCGTAAGATTAAGAAGCTTTTAATGACTTTCAAATTGTGACTGATTTTTAAAAAAACCTACTTTCAATAAAAAATTCAATTGTATTCAATTTAAAAACTTTCTATACCTCAAATAAATTTTTTTTAAAGCTAAATTCAATTTTGAAAAAAAAATTCACGTTACTATTGAAAGAAAATATTTAAGGTTCAGAAGGTTTTCAGTTTAAATTACTCTGATTTATGAAACTTCAATGCACTTTTCAATTACCCATGCTGCGTGAATTCTTCTTAATTTGAAATTAAACATGCCAGAAAGTGGAATATATTTCCTACTGCAAAGAAAAAACAGTTTTTCTATAAATAAAATTAAAGAGGATTTGTGCAGAATAAACAATATTGTGAGAAATTCTGGAAATTTTAGTCTTCCATTGTTTTAAACCATACATTTCTCAAATATAAAACATAGAACAATAAAAACTTTTACAGAAATAAAAGCATTTTAAGCGTTTTTATAAAAAAATTTGGTGCTAAATAAATTTTTTCTATATTTTTCAAAAACATTATATAGACTTACTTTCAACTCAAGTCAAAGTTTTCAATACATTTGTTAAAGAAACTTGAGGTATATTCCCAATAAATCCAACACCACCAAAAAACATTAGAACTTCAATACGTAATAAACTCCTTTCAATAAACATTAAAGATCTAATGAACACTCTACAGAGAAGAATACACAGTATGTAGTGAGTGTCAGAGCTTACAACACGGCTGGTAAGGGTCCAGCAGTCTATGAAGTTGTACAGACCAAGGATGGTGAGCTATTATCATATCATAGATTGTTAAGCTATACAAAGTATTTGTGACCTTTTTGAATGGTTAATAAGTAAGATAGGCACTACCCTATAATAAACTTAAATAAACTAATGAGCAAACTACACGCTAATTCTGTAATTGATTTGAATAAGTACACACGGATTATCAGAAATAATAGAGTCTTACTGGATATGTTGCTATTTTGGAGATTAAGCCATGAATAGGTCTTAAAAAGTTCATTACGGGTTCGATGTTAATATGGGGATATAAAAGGCTTTAAGGAAGATTTTGTAAAAGAAGGATACTGAATAAAGGCATTTAAATGCATACAATCACTCACTTAGCTTAAGCTAACCCTTGATATAAGAGTATTTGATATGAAAGAAGCTTTGGTTGTTTAAGGAAAGTGAATAAGTGAGTCGAAAACATTTTCATCACTAATAATATTTAGCACAAAATAACACGTGGAATAACAGCTAGGGGATTTATATGATTGATAATCTGCAGATAACGGGTTATATTTGATAATGATAAACAGTAATGACTTATGCGCCAGTATTAGCTACATTATCAAATGTTGATATTTTTGTATCAATTTTACTGCTATTATTAATAATGTTAAAAGTTATTACTACTGCCATCATAAATACTGTTAAAATATAGATAATTTTACTACTATTATCAATACTTTTGCTTTTAGGCATTTATTAATAAGATAAATTTTTCTAGCACTTTATTTAAATTCAACATATTGGAAAGCCCACTAAAATTTATAAGCCTAGCGTTATTACCAATAACGAAATGTCTTCAATAAACTCATCCATTTTTTTTCTGTTTTGATTATTTTTTGATATATGCTTGGGTAAGGAGGTTTATGATGTAGATTTGGTTTTAAGTTATCAATTAAATGCGTTATATTTAATATAGTGGTTGATTTCCATAACGTTAATTTTTCGTCAACTCCCTACTCACATTGTTTCCCCATTTGATACAATTATTTAAGCTTTTCAAATTAGATTAGTTTTTTGTTTATAATAAAAAATATAATAATAATATAAAAAAAAGAAAAATAATGAATAAAAATAATGTTAAATTTTAAAATGATATCGAGTTAAAGCTCATAATGAGATTACTAATATAAAATGAAACTGACTAAAATCTTCATTAAGTCCCAAAATTAAGATAAAAAAACTATATGAGTTATTATTTATTTTTATTAAAATTTCCCGCTTCGTTTGCTCTCTGACCTCATAAAAATTGACAACCATAGTATCATTATTGTTTTTATTTTCTGCTTTTTAGACTCATAATTACTATTTATAGTATAATTCAAAATTAATAATGATAAATGTTAATAATAATTATAGTGCTAATAATAATGATGATAACATCTACTATTAATAATAAGGATCTTAATAATGAAAATAACAAGAACAATATCAATACTACTATTAATAATACTGAATACTAATAACAACAATAATAAAAGAGCTTGTTATTCTTATTTTTCTCTCACAGTTCCCTAAGCACCCGACCATCTCCTTCAGTCACTATTTATACGTTGTAATGCAATCCTTTTCAGTTGTTTCTTATTTATTATCAACATTTGGGTATTTACTATTCCGTTATAATTCAGCGTGTTTTTCTTCAATTATTCTTTTTATTATTATTGTTGTTATACTATTTTTTTTTATTTTTTACTATTTCTATTATTGTTTTTTTTTATTATTTTTTTATTTCCGTTTGATCTTATTTTTTTTGTTAGTGTTACTTATTATTAATCATTTTATCATTTCTATTATTATATTTTTCTATTATCGTTATTGTTATTTTTATTATACTAAAAACTCCGCCCTCTAAAGTCGAAACAAACAGCTTGATACTACAGAATTATAACTATTTATTAAAACTAAAAATAACATTCAAACATGCACATAAAAATTAGACAAAAAGTCTAACTTTTGAACCATTTAGTAAGGATTCTTGTACCGTCACCGAAAACGATCCGTGAATATCTATAATTCATCTTTGATGTTTTTTATGAAAGGGGATTTTTGATAAAATTATTTATCAAAACGAATAAAATGTGTTTTAATCTCACCCTTTGAAAATAGGCAGGTTTTTTATACCGAATTAAATAACATTGGTGCTAAGCTCACCACTTTGAAATTCTCCACCTTTATGCTTGAAGTTGCTCTGTTGAAAAGCATATGTGATGAAAAAAATTTGATAATCATTTTGAGAAGTTTTTGTTGTAACTGTTAGAGTAAAATACAAATCTACATAGTAATAACTTGGGTTCAAAAGGCTTAGATTGATCTGTTTGCCAATCTGAATGCTTTACATTCCTTCTATTCTCATCACTATTTTTCCTTTTTCCTTTGTTTATTTGATTTTTGAATGAACCATCATAAACAAAAATGTAAGAAAAAAGTTTTGTTTATGTAGAAATCCACAAAATGGAATGCATGGGATTTTTTGAATGTTAGAAAGTTTGAAGGTGATTTAGAGTCGAAATGTTTCCCTAAGTTTAATCATAAGGATCGTTAAATTACCATAAAATTGAACTTATCACAGCAAAGCCACAACTAACATGATAAAGGCTAAAATCTTAGGCACCTTAACCCAGCTATTTGCAATACAATAGTAACAATAGTGGCATGAACTGCCATTGAGAAGTATTAGAAAGAAAACAATGCAGGTTAATAAATTACAAAGCATTTAAGACGCCAATTCCCCCACAATGCACCCATATTCGAATGCTCTTCGGGTTGTCATTAACGTCAAAAATCCCCTCAAGGAATTTTCAATCTCAATTTTACAGTTTTTAAAACAAAGTTTAAGCGCCACAATAAATCATTCAAATCAAACGAACTGACATAAATTATCGAGGCCACATTTCTTTTGGAATTAGATCAATTGCTACAGAATATTATAACCACATTCATAATAAAACAATAAAAAGAATAATAAAAATAAACAGCTGCTTAATCTTCGAATGAAAAAATAATAAAGAAGAATAAATAAAGAACACGAGTAATTGAATTACAGGCGTAAAAGGCTAAACTGCGCCTTAATATATTAAATTATATTCTTAAAGATTAATTAAACCTTACCATAGAGCAGATTTTCAAGTGAAATACAAACGTACATCAAGATAACTTTCAAAAAATGACACGTAATTTTGAACAACGTTTTTTTCTGATGGAAACCAGCATTCGAAAGTTAATAATGTAATAGAATAAATTTCAAAATAAGGATTTATCCATTGCAGACGTGCCGGACTTAGTACTTCTCCCGCCCTTCTTGAAAGGAGAGGTAATCAAAACCATCGGAACTTTTAAAAATTGAATATTTTTCTCATAGCACTTGTTTTACACCTGATATTGGCCCACTAGGGTTATTTTCATGATTAAAACTTCATTGTGTATGAATAAAAAATCTTCTCTAGAAATTATTTATAAATCTACACGACTTACTAAGGTACATTACCCATGATATATTAGTGTGAAATTGAAAATTAAATCGATGAAAATAAACCTATAATTAGTACGTCTGCCTTGCTAATTAGGTGGTGTCATCAACGTCGATATCTCTAAAGTGGTCCGACCCTTCCCTAGACACACCCTCTCTCCTGCCTGAAGATAACAGGTGCAATTGCTGTTCTATCAACAAAATATAAAAACAAAATACTGAAACAAAAAAATATTTTAATAACAAACTGTTGAGCAACAAAGTATGAGAACCACAAAATAATAGCACAACAAAATAATAAGACAAAAAAACATTAGAGTCATGAAATATTAGAACTAAATCCATATTTACAGAGTTGATAGCTTGAAAATGTTTCAGATGAAATCTAAGTGAATGTTAACATTTATGTTATTCAAAGAGTTTGAATTAGGACTGGAAGAAGTAAATTTCACTGTTCAATGATCCGTTGTTATATACATACTATTTAAAAAAAATCAAATAAAATAACAGAGTAATACGAAAAAATTTTAACGTGATAAAACTCTAGAATATCTTGCTTTCCACAGATACTACAGTGTCAACTACAAGTACAAGCATCCTCAAGATGGAAGAGAAATAGAGAAGAACGAGCTTTCAAAAAAATTAGAGGTACGATTTGAAACTTTTTCAATATTATAATTTAAAAATATGAATAAAACGTCAAAAAAATACTTTTATATAATTAATATTCTAAATTTAAAATCAATCGACAGATGGTGCTAAACCGTTTGTACGCTAACACTCAATATATGATCAGGGTTCGTACATTGAAGGACGGTAGGGCCGGAGATTACTCTCCCTACCTCAAACTGACCACTTCAGAAGCTCGTTAGTGCACCAACGCTTTAGTTTATTTTGCTTGCATAACTGTCATAACATTCTTTTAATGAACTAAAATCCATCAATATCTCTACGTAATGATAAGAACTTTTGTTTCATATCTTTAAATTATTTTGATGAATTATAGCACAGTATATTTCACGGGTATTTATAATACATTATTTATAAATTATTTCAGCTCCTCCTCACCCTCCTAGCTCAGTCAAAGTCAGCATAGTGAAGGTAAGATTTCTTAAATACATGCCAAACATAATGTTAAAAAACTATGGTTTTTATATTGAAATAATTCGTTTATTGAAACAAAGTTACTGAAAACTGATCTATATTTAATTCAATTTATTTTGAAGCTAGCCACTGAATAAGGTTTCAAAAAACAGGTTACAAAATGTTTAAGATTTAGCTTTAGAGAGGCTCAAAACTCCATTATAAGAAATCTCTTGCCTATATTAGTTTATATTAGTTACATGATAATGATATGAAACATAGGGAAAAGCTTTGTGTCATAAATAATTAAGCTTAATCGTGTTTTCTAATTCACAAAGCTTCAATTTTCTATAAAAAGATTGCAATCTATGTTCAAAAAATTTTCATTTAGACTAACATACATACTCTCAAACCTTGCTATATTATAAAAATTTATATGATCTCCTTATTGAGAACAATAATGAAGAAAAATAAGACATGGAAAAATTCCTTTCCTTGTGTTTTAGATCACTGGTTTGGATTATAAACTACAAAACCAACAATCATCACAATAATAATAATAATCTGGAATCATACGATGATTTATAATATAATCTTAATCAATTGAAATCACATAATGAGTTACAGTTTCTTATTAATCACTTGAAATCTCATATGATTCACAATATCATTTTTAGCATTCAATACATCCCACTAACCAATAAATCGTTTGCAATCTAAGATTCACAACAACGATACCGTGGACGTTTCTTTGTCATGGCAACCCCCGAAGCTTACCAATGGAGACATCACTAGTTAGCTTATTTTTTATGGGGATACCGATAAAGTTATATTGATATACTAATAGAAACCATTACTATAATCTTATTCTATACGGACATATTACTGATGAACTAATTAAATATATTACTTTAGTCTTTTGCTGAAAATTTTTTTCCAATATCTAGGGGTTATAGGGTTAAATGATTGTTGAAGTATTGAAAACTTTTGTTTTTTTTTTGTAAAAAACACAAAATTGAGTTTTATGATAAAACTATCAATTATCTTCAAAAACAATAAAAAGAATAAAAATATTAAATTAATATAACCCTTAAAAAATCGATTAATTTTTATATATAATTAAAATTTCAATAACACCCTCCTCAACAGGTTACCGAGTTCAGTACACAGACAAGATAGAGGCGCCAGCCGACGCCTGGATGAAGAAGACGGTGAAAGAACACACTGGAGTTATGGTTCATGGCTTGAGGTATGGCGATGCCTATTACTTCAGAGTTCAGGCAAGGAATTCCAGGGGATTTGGTCCCAACAGTTTCATCAAGAAGTTTTATACCAAGCAACAATCTGAACATAATACAGGTTTTTAGTTAAAATTTTTATTTCGCATCATTTTTTTTAGAAACATCTTGAGTATCTTGTATTTTATAATTTTCAGTTTTATTTTTCACAAAATATAAATAAAAACGAAAATTCACACAGTTTTTTTTATATCTAGCGGTGGTTTCCATTGTTTTGAAATTCATTCGTGAAGGGCTATTAATTCAGCTAATATAAATATGAATTTGAATTCTGTTGCCTTTTGAGAATTTATTTATTGAAAATTGTGAATTATTTTCATGTTTTCTTCGGCAGCTCTGTTGACATCGACTCACTCAGTGGGCAACAAGACAAAGAGGGACCAGAGCATCGACAACAAACAGGACAACCAGCCCGCTCTGCTGCATGTAGATTTCAAAGTGATGCTGCAAGTTAAAGTTAGTTATCCATATCACAAAGAATTTCTAATCAGTTTGAGCATTAAATTATTCATCGATATTGTAATCATGCAGATCAACGGATTTATAACATGGCCTGAAGAACACCCATCGTCTGAATGTGACAATGAAGTGACAGTCAGTAGTTACAAGTTTCAGTACCACAAAGTGGAAGATGCGGCTTGGCACGAGGTTGAGTTGAACGTGAACATGTACGTAATGGAAAACTTAGAGCTGAATACTCTGTATGAATACAAAGTAGGTTACACAAACGAGGAATCCACAGTTTGGACTAAGCCGCACCAACTGTCCACCTCCCCCGACCAACATGAACCTATTGACTGATCGGGGTACCAACTGTTCAAACCTTTGAAATTTGTAGCTAATTTTAATCAATTGTTCAAGCTTTTTGTTGTATTGACAAATTTGAAATGATTCTTCAAAGGCATTCATAATCTTCAATCATCTTTTCTAAGTTTTTATATGAGTTCGCAAGAGCAATTTTAAATTTTTATAGCGTATCGTATGAATCTCTGAAATTTGGTCTACTTCGTGTAACTTATTAAAAGAACATTGTTGAGTTTCTATAAACTGTTGACGACCATTTTTAAGTTTTCAATTTTTTAACTGGAGTTTTTTTCATATTTGACAACTAATTCAATGACGATATTTCAGTGTAAATATTCAGTCCATAAGCATAAATCTTTATCTCATGCCTTGCCTATTGACTTCCGTTAATTGTTTCAATTTTTTTCTATTCTGACTTGAGTAGGGTTTATAAATTGGCTTGTAAAACGAAGTTTCTACTCAATAAAATCTGATTGTTTTAACTTTATTAAGTTATTTTTTATTTTATGTGAAGATAAAGTTATGAATTACATATATATGAAAGAAGTCTATTTTTAGTTTAAATACAACTGATAACTGAATTTGATAATGCAAGGTAAGATAACGATCATTATATCTGACGATGATATCCTAGTATATCGAAAAGCTTAGTTTTTTAATATAAATATAACCGAGAGCTTCCTTTTTTGTATAATAATACCTTTATTTTTAGATAATTTAGCCTTATAATGAAAATTTGGTAAATTAAGAAGCTGTGTAATTTTTTTGAAGTTTGTTTTGAATAAAAACTACAAAATAGCGCTAAATAAATAGACTTGAATACATGAATGTTTTGTCGATAATTAGAGAATTCTATTCAGAAATAAAGTTGTTTGAAAGAAGGAAGCTTTTTGAATTAATATAAGCTTGTTTATTCTACTTCATCAACTTATTTATAAAAATACAATACACCGTTTTAAAAACTGATTGTAATGTGATAGGTTTTTTTAAAGCTCAGTTATTTGGGTAAGTCTTCACAGTAAAAAATTTGGGAGAATAACCCTTAAATCGCATGCACGTAAAAATTTGCAACTAAACACAAAACGCACAAAAGTATTGAAAAAAGTCTCTTGAAGATGAGTTTGTTGAAAATGAAGTTAGTGAGAAAAAGGTTGTTTTTGATGTTTCTGTCTCATGAGGTTGAACCTGCAAGAAACAATTTTTTTCAAACCGTACAGTTGAGCTCAAATTTTCTATTTCTATGCTTATTATGAATATGGCTGGACTTTAAACATTTTATGAATTGAAATATGTTTAAGAATGAGGACTTTTATTAAACAACCAATCACAATTGAGAGGCTAATTTTACCGCGGAGCCGCTCGACAGTTATTTGGCATTATAAACATTTAAATTTTTACGTTAATTAAGTTGATATCAAAATTATCCACAACCTCTTTCCAATTTTAACTTTTAATTAGAATACTAATTTTTTCCGCAATAAAATAAGCAAGATAATTTTTTTATGAGCCCAGGATTTTTTGGGACAGTAATCACAACGAAACATGATTTGAATCGTGTCTGCAGGGGCTATAAAACATCGGTGACTTCGAAAAATCTTTACATTTACCGGCTTTTAATCATGAAACCTCCAAAATTATCAAACAGTTTGAGAAAATAAACTTCAAAGCTTGAAGCTTGTTGAGAAAAACATATGTTTTTGAAAACTGTTTTTCCAAGCCCTACTTCAAGGAAAACTAGGTGAACTATATGTTGGATTTTTGTGTCAGTTGGTCAAATATGTATGTGAAATAGTCATTCAGTTTTTGCCTCTTCTTTACATTCCAAAAGGGTTTGAGTCAATACTCTTTGTAGACTTTTAATCTCAAAATCTTAATTTCTGAAATAAGAGGCCAACAATCATTTGTAACTATTTTTTCTGGCGATATATTTTGATTTATGGAGTAATTATACGTTTTTTTATGTATCAAAATAATTTCAGTTTGCTTTTTATCGTTATTTTAAAAGCTTCATGCCCTTCAAAAGCAGGTTTGTATGTAAATAATTGAAGATACTATTGTTTTTATATTAGAAACGGCATATGTTGAAAGAAGCTATTTCAAATCTTCTCAAGGTCTTTTTTGCTATTTATCGCAAAATTCATTCCTAAATATATTTGATGAAATAACTTCAAATCGTATCAGTTTTATAACATTAGTTTCATTTGAACCATATCCACACAGTAAATTCTAAGCACTGATATAGTTGTATTGATGTAGATACATATAAGAGCGCCATTGATCCAGCTAGGTAGAACTGCTATCAATTCAAGGATTTTTTCGTTGTTGTTTTCTGCTTCTAAATAAAATACATTGTGTTTTTTTAACCTTTCAATCTTGTTATACAATGCTCGATGTTATTCTAATTAAAATTTTTTATGATTAGATTTAGTGATAAATTTTAACTTTCGAGAAGTATTATAAAATGGTGTGTTTCAGTTGTGATTTTGGGATTCTTGTTTTAAATAAGCTCTTTTTTCAAGTCTTAAATATTTCAACTATTTTAATGATTTTTTAACTCAAACCTTACAATGTGAACTTTTCGAAAGAGAAATGAAATGTTAAACTACTCAGAAATGCAAGATTGTAATCAATACAGTGTTTCACTACTCAAAACTAATTGGCATGCAAAAAATACATAGTGAGTTTATACAACGGTTGTTTTTAAATCTCAAGTAATCAATATAAGGTTGAGAAATTTTATGGGTTGATTGATGCTTTTTAAATTAAGAAATGCATAGTTATTTGTGTTTATATTTGCTTTAATAGCTTTCTGGTTGTTGACTGAGAATAAAAAAAAAATATATATATATATATATATATATATATATATATATATTTATTTATTTATATATATTTATATTTATATATATGTTTGTGTGTATGTATGTATGTGTGAGTGTGTGTGCGTGCGATGGCTATATAATGCAAAAGGACTGTTCTAAACACTAAAAACACGTACTCTGTTTATCAACACCACAGCAATACAAGCGTATATATAGACTGGTCTGCACGTTTTAATCTAGCAAAAACTCACGTTTAACTATTCAAACAGCACTTTTAACGAATTTAAAACAGCGTTTATTTACGTGGATCAAAACAACATTGAATTCCTTGCTTCTCCTGTTAGCAAGTTAGTGACTCCTAATATAACCTTGTAACACTGTGTATTTCAAAACATGTAAATCAATTACTTCTTCCAATACTATATCTTAAATCTTGTATAGAGGTTATTACACAGTGTTTATGGTTTCTTATCACATGACCAGCATTGACCTACTATCAGTGGCGCCTCGAATGCTGCAGTTGCGCAATACATCTTATTTATTATTTTTCTCATTATTGATTTTTAATATCTTTTTGGTGTTTTATTATTTGATGTTATTTTTATTGTTTTTTCTTCATTATTGTTATTGATTTCATTATTATTTTTGGCTAGTTTTATTATTACTGTTCCTTTTGGTAACTGTTTTTAATACGAGGATCATTAGTTATGCTCACTAATATTTCATTCCTCTGTTATGAGAACTTCCATCAAAGCAGTTATTTACATGTAGCAATAAATGAAACAAAAAAACAAAATCTTCAACTATATTCTAGTGTTCTATAATGAAGTTTTACTTGTTGAAACATATATAAGTTCAAAACACTATTTAGTTCATTAAGGTATCTTAATAAACTAACTAGTGTTTTGAAAGCATTTTCATTTTATTGTGGCTTTTAGTTAAAATCATTATGTTGATATATATTGTTTTTAAATGAAATGTATCTTAAAAATCCAACAAATTTTAAAGTTGATTTGAGAGTTCTTTAGTACATTTATTGATAAAAAAAAGCTATAATTTTCAATAAGTTTAGCTTTATTACAAAAAAAAATTCAGAAGAATTAAGCCAATGAGTCAAAAGTTTCTCAAACAGTCCTTCAACTCAATCCCACATAACCCCACTTCTCACCTCTCCTAATTAACCAACTATTTTGAATGGTTCTGCCCCGTTATTGATCGATAATTTTGTTTCATTATCTTTGCTCCGTTGTGGGTGTTTTGTAATTAGCATTCATATTTTAATTACTCGATAAATCATACTTTTTCACATTTTTTATAATGTATTAATTTTTGAGTTTTTCTAAAAACACATATTTGAGTTATTAAACGGTTTAAATCAATAATAAATGGATGAATAATTGTATAAAAATTGCATTTGAAAAAATTTTATAAAACAAAGATAATGTGAAATTAAAACTTTTGTTAGCTAAAAAAACACCGAAAGCAATAATAACAATAACAAAAATAGCGAAATCAAACTAAAAGAAGAAACATTAATAATAATAATAATAATAACAATAATAATAACAACAATAATAATAATAACAACAATAATAATAACAACAATAATAATAATAATAACAATAATAATAACAACAATAATAATAATAATAACAATAATAATAACAACAATAATAATAATAATAACAATAATAATAACAACAACAATAATAATAATAACAATAATAATAACAACAATAATAATAATAAAAATAATAGAGTTATTTTTATAACACAGTTGTTGATTTTTTTGTGCCAATGAAAGACTTGATTGCATTTTTCTGTTTGTTTTCTATGCAAACTTTTTAAAAAACCGTTTAAACATAATGATTTGCAGTGTTCAAATTATATTTTGGCGTGTTTTTAGTCTACAAATTCTTGTTTTGATCGTAGGTTTTAGGCCAAACCTTCATGAAGCTAAATGGAAAGAATTTTCACGAATAATATTTTTGATTTTTTCATATTTTTTGTTTAATTATTTCTAATAGAGTTCAATTACTGTTAAGAGCTATAGGAATATAATGATAAACAATCTTCCTTTATAAATAATATTAAAGCTTCTTTTATAAAAATATCAAGTCTTCCTTTATAAAAATATTATTATTTCTTTTTTAATCTGCACAGCGCAAAGGAAAGCAAGTTAACAAATGGAAACTAGATTTGAAAACCCTTTTGAAAATTCGTTTATATCCACAGCTTGTTGAGTAACGATTGTAGCAAAGGGAATATATGCTGATAAATAGCTTCCATTGAGCGCATGCATTGCAACCATAATAATACCATCCACCACTTCCTGTAACTTTTGCATTGACGACTGCTGGTCCCAGGGTTTTATTTCAAAAATTTTCTCAAAAATGTGCTTTGAACCAGAGTTGAATGTGGACCGTGTAAAGCTTTATTTAAGCTATTTATAGCCTTGTCAAGATCAAAGAATCTATTTAGGGTTCAGAAAAATTGATTTTTGAGGCAAAAAGCTTCTTTTTAAATCGTCCCGAAAAGAGATCGGCAATGTACAGCGTAGTACACATTTGTATAAACATAGACGTCTGTCTAACGTTTCAATTCCACATGTTCAATTAAAACACTATTTTCTGAAGAGGGCTTAGAACTCAAATCTTCTTTTAAGAAAAAATCCTTTCAAGAAAAAGTAATCTGATAATTATTGAGTTATTAGGAGTTTTTGGGTTTTTTTTTGTAATGTACATAAACATTACATATACAATCCTGTACATCTCCAGGTAGTTGTATGAACAAACAACTTCCAATTATGTCTAGCAGTGGATATTATTTTTAATTACTCTCCTTTAAGAAATAATTAAGCTCGGAACTTTTGTTCTACAATAGAAATGGCTAAAAACATACCATAAGTCTGTAAAAAGTAGATAATTTAATCATAAAGTTAGTGACACTATTTTTGATATTTTATAGGCATTTTTGACTAAGCACAAATCTTTTTGGTTCCAAATTACTTTGTTAAGCACAATAATCTTAATCTCAAAGAAGATTTATGGAAGTAATGCTTATCAGATCATATCCTTCGTTAAGTGCTTCATGAACCGAACAACGAATGCTCTCGGCTATCCCTTACAAATTCTATAAGCCTACACTAAATATCTTTATTTAAACTTGGTGCTTCTTTATAAGCAGTGGTCTTCTATGAACAAGTTCTTTTTTCGCAACTGATGATCATCTTTCTCTCAAATATCTTTTAACTTGTTTTTTATTTTCTTTCAGAGTTTACTTATAATTTTTTGTAGTCTAACTCTACACATGCTTCTAACCTACATTAAGTTTAAATAATAACAGTTAAATTTAGTACTTTCTAATACTTTTTGATCGTCTTTGAAATACTTGGTGCATTCATATATCAGGTCTTATTCCGCCTTACATTAGTCCTTCTTTGATTAATGTGGTTTAAATACATCAAGAAATTTTAAGTCAAGAGCTTTTATCTCTTCCCTTAAGATACCTGTTAAAACAGGATTTTAAAAGTTTTAAGCCTTATCTTTGACGCAAATAAGCTTCAAATCTTTTTCATCAACGTTTGTTTTGAAGTTATAAATATATGTAACTTCAACATAGAAAGGTTGAATTCAAAAAAATAGCGTAAAAATAATTTCACACTAATAAGACAAAATTTATGTCGTTTTTTGTGTTATTTTTCATAGCTAACGGGTAAATCACTTTAAATTTTTGACAAAGTTTTTTTTCCAAAAGTTAATCACTTGTAGTTTGAAATAATAGAAGTTTTTAAAACGTAATTAAAAGTCTAGTTTATGATTTTATAGATAGGAGAATGATTAAGTTTGTTATTGATATAACAACCCTTCTTGTAACAATTTCACATATATATATATATATATATATATATATATATATATAGGTTATATTTATATATCTTCGTTACATTTAAATGTATCTTTTGTTGTTATCCACAAAATGAAGGCTTTTTAAAGGAATTAAGAGTATAACATATAATGGTTATTTGTTTGATAAGTGTAGTCGATTTGAACGGTACAAATTTTTAAGCAATTATGGCAAATTAGTAATAAAAACTTATAAAAAACTAGTAAAACTATTTGAAATCAAATGGCTAGATTTTTATTATTGAGTTATCGAATATATTAGTAATTTCGGGAAAACTCTTTTTAATGAAATATTTTTATTGTTTGCCAGTCTATAAAATATATAATCAGCAATAAATATTGAAATTAAAAATTACAGATAATTATATTTTTAAAAGTACGCTATACATAATACAACAATTATTCTTTAGTCGTTAAGTGTCTCGCTTTAAACAAAAACCCTAGTCTATGGAGTTAAAAACTCATTTTTGAGCCTTAAAACAATTATTTGAATAAGATTAACTGAATAAATCAATTAAAAATGATTAATAAAAATTGCTAATAATTACCTTTAATGCAAAAGTACGCATATAAAACACGACACAATAGAAGGTGAACGTGCCTAAAATGGCGTGACCAAATGCAATTTATTATACGGATAGTGGGGCGTTTGCGCACAGATAAATGGTTTCCACGCAGTTATTTAGTCTATCAGTCGATCACCATACTTTAGCCCATTTTCTAAATTTCTCTCAAGGTTTAGTGCTTAGTTTTATTGCTGAATTCTCCCAGAATTAATTGGATTCTAATCAAATTGGTTATTAATGTTTTTTCAATTAAATTTATCTCATTTTTTTGGTTGTTTTTATCTAATTATTTTCCAAAGCTAACGGGTAAATTAATTTAACTTGGTTTATGTCTTGTGAAAGTCTATTTTGCTGTGTATTCTTATAACATACTGTCTGCATTTTTCTCACTCTCTCTTGGCCGCGATCTCTTCTTTTTTAAATGATCCCGCTTGAATCAATACAACACACTAAGTTGTGTTGAAATGAGTTCCGTCTTTTCAAGGAGTTGCATTAAAAGTTTTCAATACAAAGATTATTTTTAGTTGAGAAACTATTTTTATATTTAAATTTCTACATAACGAAGGTTTTTTTAAAACGGTTTTTCAGAAAGTTAAATTAATTGAAATCTTTTAGTTTTGAAAAAATTTCTTTTTTGAAGTTGTATTTGGATCAATTAATAGAAATATTGTTGAAAAAGCTGTGTTGTATTCGTGTATTACCTGGATAAATGCATCAAATGCAGCATTAGCTGACCTAATTTTTTAAGTTTCATACGTTTGTCCAGCTTCAGCACAAAAACTTTTCAAAAAGATTTTGATAAATTATCAGGTTTATTTTAAGGAATATACTCAAAAAATATTTCAAAGTTGTTATTGTTTAAATTTATATAAGCCACGTTTAAAAACAACTGAACAAATATAACAAAAACACATGACAATAGTGAAAATATTTAATTAAAAGTTCACTTTTTGTCTTTGATTAAGTGGTTAGCGATGTTTGATAAATGTGAGCACTAAAATTAAAAGCACTGAAACTGCCAGCCATAAAACATTGAAATTCACTTTCAAACTTTCCACCCTCGAAGTTGATGGACAAATTACGGTGGTTAGCATTAAATGATAACTTTTTATTCAAATATGTGCTAAACAATATTGAAAAATTCAATGCTTTGAACAGATGTGAATAACTTAATAGATTAAATACTTTTTTAAAAAATCAATACTTTTGAGACTAAAGATTAGCTATAATCAATGTTGGAAGAAGATTTCTACTCAATTTCATATGTCTTGCCTTTAACGAAATCATGCTAGAATATAATTTTCATGCAATTTTCTCGCAGTATTACACATGACTGCAAGAATGTGCTTATTTATAATATAAAATTCATAACAATTATTAACAATATATTCATATTTACTTATTTAAAGTCATGAGCTATGTTTCGAAAAGTTAGTGCATACTTCCGTGCACTTTTTAAAGTCGCAGAAAAAAATAACGATACAAAATTGGACAGCTGATGGTTTCAATTCCATCAAAAAAATATTTCCATGGGTAAAATACTACTATTGTGTTTTATAACAGAACATTCTTTTCATACCCTAATCAACATATAATCAAACTCTTCCGTATCTATTTTGCATTATTTATCCATATTTCTCTAGCTCCAGACTTCGGTGGCCACAAGCATTTGTGAGAGAGATCGTAGATGTGATTGATTCCATACTAATACAACTCAATAATGTTTATGAATACTTTCAAACAGGCATGTAATATTCATCGTTTAATTACCACAAGCCGTATACAAAGCGCAGCTATTGTTTTAGATATTTATATATGCTGCTTGGTCATATATAACTAGGTCAGATGTGATATATTATTAATATTTATGAAACTTTCATGCTTTTATTGTATTCTGATAGGTTCTTTATTGTTCAAAAACCTTTTCACAAATTCAATGAGTTTACCACATGTTTCACTAAGTTTTCTATGTTTTACTTTCTGATTGCCTGATTTCGTCTTTTTAAATAATCTATCTGTATCAATAATGCGTTTTTGAACGAAATAATAAATGGAGTTAACGCAGCTTTTAAAACAAAATACTTTATAGGAAGTTTTTAATTTTTTAGAGACATCTTAATTAACGCAGAAGTTCTCACAATAGATATATCAAAGCGTTAAAACTGACATTCAGCCGTGATAAGTGGTTAAAAGATTCTCATATACTGAATGCATTTAATTTGAAATGAAAATCATGAGATTATAAAGCTATTAAAAGTTTAACGTTTTTTGTGGGTTTAATCAGCAATTACAATGAAATCCCCATATAACTGCTTATCAAAGAGTTTGAAATTCTCCAAAAACGTATATTAAATATATAATAATGCTTTTTTATTGTTACAGGAGGTAAAATGTGTTTTAAAATATAAAAATATAATATAGTTTTGGAATAATGCTGGTGACAGATACCAATAACTTTTGCCGTGGCTCTCATGCTAAGTAACAAGGGACCTAATTATTGCTCTTTTTACTTACAGTTTACGTAAGCATAAGTCATATCAAGTGTAAGGACAAGTGATGATCACTTGATAATGTAAGCTAGCCCTACGAAAAGCTTCGTGTCATTTAATAAATACTTTGTGTTTGTTATCCTTACTTTGAGATTCAGGCTTTTGTACTTTATCATATCAAGTGATTGAATTGAATGTTTAAGTGGTATAACCAATCTTTGTTTAACCTGTGTAGTTGTTAACAGTGAAGTTTTATAGTTTTGAATGCTCCATAAGCACCCATTGATGAAGCCCTTATCGACTTATTTGGGCAAATAAGCCAGTGATGTTACTCGAGGCTGGAGTAATTGATTTTTAATTAGTGATCTCATCTTGAGGGTTTCTTAAAAATTTTTACATGATTTTTAAAGAGATGTTTTATCGTTTAGAACTCAAGTTAGTTTGTTGCTATAACTTGTGATCTAGTATCTATTGTCTCTTTTGGAAGTTTTGTGCTATAACTTGTGATCTCATATCTATTGTCTCTTTTAGGAGTTTTTGAATTTTTACACTTAGTTTTTATGCAAAAATCGATATGATAAGTGCAATATTACATGAAATAACATAGAATTAATGATGAAACAAACGCTAACCAAAGCCTTGCAGCGGTTTTGACTCATTTCCTGCCAATCATTTCATGCGTTCTTGTTTGCCTGGCCTGGTAAGGTTTTGAATACACTAACTGATGAAAAACCAATCCAAAAACATTGTTCAATTTTTATTCAATTGCTAATGCACGAGAAGTGCTGATGATGATGATGATGAGGATGATGATAATGAAGAAGAGGATGATGATGCTGATGATGATGATGAGGATGATGATAGTGATGGAGAGAAGCATGATTATGGCGATAATGACATCGGTGCTTATGATGAAATTGGTGATGATAAGGAAGAAGAGGAAAAGAATGATGATGATGTTGATTACAATAATGATAACGGTGAAGAAGAAGATGATGATGATACCACACGTGAGAAGTCCAAGGCAAACAAACATCTGAAAAATTGTATTTATATTACGTTTCGTGTGGTTTCCTCTTGCTTTGCTGTTTTTGAAAATATATATTTTTTACATTACTGTTATTTCAAGAAAAATAGTAGAAAAAACAATGGTTTTTTCGTGATGAAATACCAAGTTATTTTGTCTGTCGTAAAACCCGCGCATGAGCACTTTTCAAGCATGATGTACGTGTGTTGTACGAGAAAGTTTTGAGAGCTTTTAAAGCAAAGGAACCTTACCAAACGTCATAAATGCTCTTCTTTACAGCCGTTGTATAAACTTTCAGATATTTTCGTACATTTTTATTCGGGTTGAAAAAACTTAAACATATCCATTCGGGTTTAAAAATTTTTGAAAGATTCCTAAAAACAAAATAATAAAAAACCAAATTATTTGAAAATAAAAATAAACATGAAGCGCGACATCTGCAGTGAAATAACGAGCTGGGACGAGATGAGTAGTCACCAACGTCAAGAACAAGAAGCCCTCTTCAGCAGCCAGAGCAGTGTGCCTGTCGTCAAAGATAACTGCAACTACCTGGAAAGACAGCGTAAGATATGGGACGAGATGCACCAAAGAATGGAGATGCGGAGGAAGGAGTGGGACGATGATGTGATGAAGCTTAAACAAGATTTTTTTCGTCTTAAGCCTGATGATTTCACCACTGCACCCAGCGTCACTGGTGAGCCGTGGGGTTGTACGTGGATGGGAGCTTTGCGTGTATATGTAGTTGTTTTCAATGCTATATTAATGATCTTTTATCGTTTTTGTATTCCGCATGCTCATTTCCAAAGTTTTTAAATTTTAAATTAATTTTCTAGAAAGAATATACAATAGAATGTTTCTCGTTAAAATTTTCATTGTACTTGAACATTTTTGTGAACCCATTAAAAAAAAACAAAAAACGAAATAAAAAACAAAATGGTCTTGCAGATCCATGCGTTTACAATATTTTTTCTCCATTGCTTTTCGAGTTTTTGAATAAAAATTCTCTCAACCTAAATACAAAAATAAAAAAAATTGAAAACTCAAAAACAAAATCGTTAAAAAATCGCGACAAAATCTCAAAAAACCGGCCCAAAGCTTAAATTTAACTTCAACACACAAGCCACCTGACCTGATACAACACACACCCGCATCCCCATAACTAACACCTGTCTACCTACATATCGATTGTATGTACACAACCCAAGACCATTAGAATACACTCAAGATTGTGTTGGTTTCTGGAGTGTGGTGGTGAGATGTCAAATGTGGTTGTTGATGTCGACTAAAATGAGATGACTGCGACTAAAAAGTTGTTTTAAATTACTATCAAAAAAAGTGTTTAGCGCCTTTGTTTCAAACGCCATTTTTTTCATTGTTATTTATCTGCATCGTTGTTTATTTTAAGATCGTTCATTTTGATTAAGGTTTGAAAATTATTTAAATGTTAAGAATACATGAATTAAAATTTTTCGATTTTCCGAAATTTAAACAATGATGAATTGAGAAGAATTTTAAAGTTAATCTGAAGTGATGTCCTTTGTTACAAGCGCTATATTTTTTAAATACATTTTTTAAACTAAAAAAACAAGTTTATACAAGCGTCAAAAACCCAAAATACTTGCGGGCAAAACACCTTATAAACACCGAGACACACAATTATAAAACTAAAAACTTCAAAATATTTTAAAAAACCATTATATACACTAAAACACATATACACATGAGTTTATCAGTATTATATAGTTGCATGTGAACCACTCATATATACCTTTAAGCTTTACATACACATAAAAAACCTTTCATACATGAACAAAAATACTTCCGCAGGCCTTAATGACACCATGCTTGAGAAGATGGACCTACAAAACATGTTTTACCAGGGAAAAGATGGATGCAAGGTAATTGGTCGCTTACTTTTATGCTATTGGCGGGACTGTATCTTTTGTATTTTTAAGCGTTTGTCTGTATATTTGTTTGTCTAGCTATTTTTTTTCTATTCATCTGTTTATTTTTTATGCGTTTATTTTTGTCTACTTAGCTGTTCATTTATCTCACTGTTTATCTATCTGTTTAACCATTTATATATATCTTTCTGTTTATCTATCTATCTGTTTATCTTTTTAATTGCCCATTCATCTACGTATATTCCAAAATTAATTTCATAACTTCAAATAAATCTTCCTACATCTTAGTGCTTCCTCCAGTAATTATTTATAGAGGCTTTACGGCTCCAGCACTATGAACTTTCAAAATCTGTGCACCTTACATAACTACGAGTACATGTGATGAATGATTTTTAATTCAATTTTTTCCTCTCCCGTCCATAAACCTCGTTCCTTTTGAGGGCAGGCTCATAAAATAAAAGATTTAGTTCTTCTTTCTCTGTATCATATTAAAAAAATCTTTTCAAAACTTCAGAATTTCTATCATAAAACTTCAAGAAAAACTTCATGACTTTTCTATTTATAAAAACTCAAAATAAAAATGCTTTTCACAAAGACTTATGGTTATTTTTAAGGTCTGTTTTCAGGACTTTGCTTTTCTCTTTTATGATTGGCTGCTCCAAGGTTGTCTCGACTGCAATTCTATTTGTTATATGCTTTTATGCATCTTTGCCCTATTCTTACCAAGTTTATTTTGCTATCGATAATCTGTTTTATTTTTTAAGTGAAAATATTTAATATTGTTTTAACTCTTTTTTTTAGGGCAGTTTTTTTTAGATTTAAATGCCTTTTTTCGTTTGAATAGTCCCATTTTTTTGGCTGAACTGTAAATAAAATTTTCTAAACGAAGAAAATGTTTTCAAGCAAATAACTCAAAATAAATTATTTTTCTATTATGTTAACTTTTATCCACTACATTACACACTTTTAATATTCAAATGCAGTACCCCTTACATCAAACAATTTAAATAATATCTTCGTGATATCTCCGGTTTTAAATAATGATATTAATTTCAAACAAAAGGTGTTTCGTGTGAGCTTTGATGTGAGTCAGTTTGTTCCCGAAGAGATTAATGTCAAGACTCAAGACAATCGTCTGATGGTGCAGGCAAAGCATGAAGAAAAAGGTCCGAGTTTATGATTTGTTGTTAATCTTATCGAGTGGAAAGTTAATGGATTATTATGAATGGGAATTTGGCGTTAATTCTTTATGATGAGGTTAGATTTATAAAGCGTTGTAGCTTTTATCGCTTGACAAATTTATTGAAGTTCTCATTCTCATCGTAAAATTTGAAAATGAATTTTGTATTGTGTTGTTGGAAGATACGTATCAACATCGATTGGAGATGTCGTTTAATAAAAAAAATGCAAGGTACTTGAGAATGAAACCCTTAATTTTACCTTTTATATGATTAAACATAAGAATATGAAATCCTTAAACTAAGCCTCATAAATTCGATTCGTTTTTTTAGGAGAATGAATCATTTTGCACTGAAATCGCTATTATTCTTAAACTTCCCAGACTTTAAAGAAGATTGATTAAATTGATTTTGATTTCTAAAAAAAGAAACAATTTTTGAAAGATTAAAATCAAAATAGGTCGATGGAGCGATAGAAATGCGCAGTTTGAGGTAAAAAGTTTCAAATCTCGAAATACTTTTAAGTAATTCCAAGAAAATCTTCATTCTGATTTAGTGCTGTGGTCTAATACAAATAGGGAAACGTGATGCTTCAGCCAAACAATGTCGAATTTTGTTCTAAAACACATTTTTTCCGCAATTTTCAAATTTATTTGTTTAGTTGAACTTTTTCTCCATAACTGGATGTTGTTGTAAGCTTTAAAGAAAATATTTTTCTTTAATCACAAATTTCATAATTAAGTTTTCAAAAAATATTTCAAACTCAAACTATGATAAGTACTAAAAACTAAATCAAAATCAACAAAAAAATACCCAAAAAAACCATATAAATTATTTTAAAAGTGATTCTCGCGATCATTTTTTTCATTTTCAATTAGTAATACATGCAAGAAAGTCCATTTTGTTTGGTGGTCGTTTTGTGTTAGTAGGCCCCAGTTTAATTATATCATGTATCGTGCCCTAACTCTTGTACAAGTGTCTTTTCATATAGAGCTATATCAACAAATATGATAAATAGCAATAAAAGTAATTAATAGAAATGAATACACATAAAAATTAACGAAAAGAACTTATTTTTAAATGGTACTAAAAAATAATCTCAAACTACTCTAAAGCGTTGTTTCTATCCCTGAAATTGATTTCTAAACAAGCTTAATAACCTTTCTGACACTGAAGTACATTTTTCAATAGATACGACGTTGCAAAAATATTAAAAAATCTCATTAAGACTGAATACTTATGTTATCGTTCGTAGTCTGATACGTAATTATTCAGTATGGAGAAATACTCCATCTTTTTCGACAAGATAGCATCTTCGTACATCTCAATCGACCATATAATGCTGATTTCAAAGGAGCGAATAAAATCGAAACTTTATAGAAGTTCTATAGATAAGAATGAGGTATTAAAATACGACTTGAAAGGTTGCAAGATTATCCAAGTGTTTTTATGAAAGTTTAAAAGTTTAAACGTGGTTTCAAGTGATCTATTTTCCATTGTGACTATTTATTGTGGAATGCGCAAAAATCTTGAAATTTATCTTTGGTATCGCTTTTAATTTACGACCAGAAACTTTTGGCATTCTTATCACAAAAGAAGTTTCATACAAAACACAGTTAATAAATTTTATGGTGAAACTTATACACCATTGGAGAATTTTTCAAGCCATTTTTATTTAAGAAAAAAATATTTTAAATTATTCAAAAATAAAAGGGACTCATGAATGCGTAAGGAAAATAATCCTTGAACGCTTATTTTTCACTATGCCATCAAGCCTTTGTTGAAACCGTTTCGATTAGACAAATTGAGTTTTTAAAACAAAAAATTCTAAACTTATCAAATATTGAAAAACCTTTACAAGTTTTTTATATCTTTCACTCTTTTTGAATTTTACAATAGTTTAGACATTGTGTGTGTTTTTTGGCAACTTGAATTTCATACAGTAACTTCAACTTATGAAGACATTCTTCAATATTTTTCCTTATTAAACAACAAAAAAATACTCCACAACTACTCAATCCCATCAAAAACTCCTCAACCCCTAAGCACCGCAATTCCCCCCTACACGACAACAGTAGATGGAGGAAAGGTGGTGAGCAGGGAGTTCAGCAGGCAAGTGGACATCCCATCGAACGTGGACCCCTTCAGCATGCACAGTGTTCTCAGCAAGGATGGCATCCTACAAGTCGAAGCTCCTGTGTGTGTTTGCTCGGGGAGGGGGTTAGATTTGCCTAGTGGTAGTGTGCTTTGATACTGAAGTTTTAATAAGGATTTTAGTAGAAATTTTATGAGATCTATAATATTATGGGCTTTTGAAAAATTTTATATTGAATGTTGAATTATTTTTTAATAAATATTAATCAGAAGAAATATAGCTCGAATTTCGAGGGTCGAAGTATGGGTAATAAAAGTTCACCTTTGTGTATACATTTAAGAAAATTGTGTAGAAGAGAAGGGACTGAAAAATTATGAATATCTAAAAATAGAAGTATTTTTAAATTTTTCATAAGCCTATTTTTAATGAAAAAAAAAGATCAAACTGGGTCTAAGTGCTTACAGTTGTTTTTTTAAGGAAGTCCATCAATGTTTTTTTGCAGAAGTCTATCAATATTTGTTTTTAAAATAAAAAAAAACGAAAAACATTAAAAACACATTAAGCAAGTATTCAACGTTACATAACCAAAACTCAAGGTGCAATCACCCTCAAGCGAGTCAGTCTCAAGTGATACTATGACCCCTAAAATGACTGACCATCCCGTAGTCCCCTCACAAAAGCCCACCCATTCCAGTCCCTCTCACAAGTTCTCGCCTTCACCTGGAGTCGATAACAACACATTTTTCACTTTCCAAGATGGCAACAAGGTTGTTATATTTTCTCACGCTTATATAAAATGTATTCGCATGTATTTGAAAAAAATTTTGATGTATATTTAGATTTTGAAAGTGATTCATATAAAAATTTCAACATCTGTGAAAAATTTTAAAAACCAAACAATTACAAAATAATTACATTTGGATCGATACTTAAAAACTCACGCATCAACAGATGTTTCGTGTAACAATAGACATAGGCTCAGACTTTCAGCCCGGAGAGCTATCAGTGAAAACCGTCGATAGAAAATTAGTTGTTAATGCTAAGCACGAAGAGAAAGTTCCAGGCAAAAACTGCAGCAAAGAATTCAACAAAGAGTTTGATTTGCCAGAGCTCGTGGATCCCAACCAGGTTTTTTGATGAAATATATTTTAAAATAAAATCGTTTAATATCTTAAATAATTTATTTTATTTTTGTAATAAGAGCTTTTGAAGAGAAAAAATTTGAAAGATATTTAGACAATAAACTGAAGCTATAAGTTTTAATTTAAACGCGATAACAACTTTCATCAAACAGGTAACAGCAAGCCTAACCTCCGAAGGCCACTTAATATTAGAAGCGCCCATCCAATCTTCAAGCACCAACCACCAACAAGCACACACCATTCACACACCTCAGTGACACACCTTCTCATTGTTAAACCACATTGCTACTTGTTGACTGTTCAATGTATTCGCTTTAAAGTTGTGCTTATTGATTCCAAAGATGTAATGAATTTTTCGATGTGTTGATAACGATCACCTTTCTACACGTTATATTCTGGTTCCAGCATGGCATTGTAGATCAAGTATACTAAGATTTATTATGTTATAGTTAGTTAAGCTTATCGGTAAGTTGTGTGTGTATCACATTATAGGATGAAACAAAAATTAACATAATTCACTTGAAGACAGTCAATCGTAAATTTATTCTTTTAAAAGATCGCTTTAAACCATTGCTTCCAGTTAAATCTCGTTTTTCGCATTTTATCTCATCAGTAATGCAAATTATTAAAGCAAATTCTTATGCTTTCTAGTCAAATATGCTTCATATTGAAAATTATAGAAAATCATTTTAATTTTGTTTATTTAAAATCATTTTCAATTAATATATTCTTAAAAACAAATATTTTGGAACTTAATAAATTTAAAATCAACTAAAATGAGAAAGAATCAATAAAAACTAAAAGCTTAATCTGAATCTTCCAATACAATGACATCCTCATTCATATAGTTCTTTTCAATATTAAAAGCAGTTAACTTTGTTGCATGGGAAGCATGGCCAGCTGTTTGGGTGGGCAATTGCGCAGAGGTCGTGTTGTGGTGAAGATGGTAAGTTGGCATATATGAGCTTTTGAAACGTTCGTTGTCTGCATTGTTGACAGCTTGGATAGGCCTCTGTAGGCTTTGTTGCAGCCTGATGTTTTGATCAGCTGATTTTTTAGGGTGGTTATGAAGGGGTGCTTGTGAAACCACTTGAGTTGCTTCTGGCAAAGTTTTTTTGGACTGAGGCTGCATATAAGATGGAGTGGGATTAGATTGAAGACTATGTTGGTGAGATAGATCGAAAGTAGGAGTGCCTGGCTGTCGTTTATGTTGAGGTAGTGTTTGTTGAGAAAGTTTATGTTGCGGAGGTGTTTGTTGCAAAACTTTATGTTGCGGAGGTAGTTGTTGCACAACTTTATGTTGTGGTGTTGTTTGTTGGGAAAGTTTATGTTGTGGTGTTGTTTGTTGCGCAACTTTATGATGCAGACTTGCTTGGTGGACGATTCTTTGATGCGGATTTGATTGTTGAGTTATCTTGTTTTGCGGTTGACTTGTTTGTTGAAATCCTTTGTGCTGAGAGTTCGTTGGTTGAATCACTATAGTATGTTGTTGGTTTGTTTGTTGAGATAAGTTGCTCGGTTGGTTCTGAAGAGAGGTCGAAAGTGATGTGAAAAGCTGCTTGTGTGATTTGTATTGGACTTGTTGTAGTGGTGTGGTGATGTTGTGGGGTTGAGTTTGTTGTTGTTTTGCTGAATTTTGTTGGTAAGACGTTTTAACGTTTTGTTTCTGTTGAGAAGCACAGAAACTAAAGTTGCTTTTACCTAAGTGGTAAGCAGGGGTTGAAACTTTGGAAGGATTAAGCGAAGTTGAACTGGACTTAGGTGTGGTCATAGAGTGGTTGAGACTTTGATTAGGATTATGAATTGAATAATTTGAGTACTCGTGACTAGTGTTGGAGGAATAAAGATTACTACTAGGAGAATTAAATTGAGAATTGTTATATGGAGTGGACTTGAAATTGGGGGTGGAGTGATTGGAGGGAAGAGCAGTGTTGAGTGGGTGGACGTTCTTGTTGATGTTGTATGGAGGAGAAGCTACTTGAGAGTTCCGGGCTCCTTGAGCTCTCTGAGCATCAGTAGGATATAATTTAGTTTTATATCAATACATGTATCGTTATGTTACAATTAATTCAATTACTATAAGTTTGTTCCAATGTATTTCAATAACCAAATTAAGCAATTATTCTTAGTTAACAGCTGACACAGAAATCTTTAATAACTTCAGTGTGCATAATTAAATGTTAAAAAACATAAAGTAAGCTAGATTATCTATTTTAAAAAAGACCATTTTGAAATAGCAATGATGCAGACCTGAAAAATCCTGGCGTTTTGTTGTTGGTTGCAGTACCTACGTAGTTCATCGAACGATGGCTTGTAATCCGACTGTGTGGAATTCAATTGGTTCTATTATATTATTGTCGAATCTTACATGAAAAACTGCTTGATCATGCATGATCAGCCGATGCCTCATATATTCATAAACCTCCACTCAAATTGTCATTGGCAAACTACCATATAAGATTGACCAATAATCACTCACTTTAGTTTTAGTGAGATGCCTATATAGAAGCAAGAGAATGTCATCAAAAGCCTGGGTGGGCATCTTGAAACACTGCAGTCGCATCTGGTACACTGTCACCATGGCATCGACCATCTCATCTCGGATCTTTTCGCTTGTGTCTGCTCACATCAAAGATGAGAATGGTGGTTCATTATGTGAATGGCTTTGTAGAACGGTTGGTTTGAATGAACTCGGTACTTATATTTTGCTATAAAGTTTCAGGATGGGTTATATTATATAAATGTGTCAACACTGCTTTAAAAATTCCTAAGCAATATACCAAAAAAACTAAATTAGCATAGTTCAAAAACAATTCTTGATATTGTAAGTTTGAATGAGACAAAACTTCATGTTGCTTAGTTGATAGAAGCATAAGAATTGTTTCAATATAATGGGAATCATTTTAAACACAAAGCACTCACAATTAGTAACTTTTTGTTCCTTCTCAATGAGGTACTGGATCTTCTGGTTAAGGATTTGCACACACAAGTTGAATGCCTCCTTCGACAAAAACTTCCTGTCGTAATCCCTCAAGTATTTCCTGTTGATGAGCATGGATATCTCAATAAACTTGATGACGATAAATTAATAGTAAAAATAATATTAATTTTATCATTTTTTCAAATTTTATTTTATAAATAAAATTTTAAGAATATATATATCAACTTTATTTTATAAGTTAACCCATGTACAACCAACCCTATCCAAAATTCTGAAACTAGCGTTGTATGAAAAAATCAAGATTATATAAAAAATTCTTAATATCTTCCATGATTGATTTTTTCAAATGCTAAGAACCATCAATCAAAGTATTAAACATCGTTAAAAGAAATACATAACATTTTCAATAACTATTAATTACCAGTAATAACCTCACACAGTGATCCAACAAAACCATTAAAGCTCAATACAAGACTACATAGTAAGTCACGCACTTGTTGGCACTGTCAGGAGACCTGGAAAGCTGCATGTGCAGTTGGAAGAGAAGTGAGGAATTCACAGACCTCCTCAACAGATCGACCAACAACACTACAGACCTGCACAAGTGGGAAGCAAATGACCCAAATCGATCCAGGTCGCTTGATGGTAACCTCCAAACTCCCTGGTAGTTTTGTATTAGCATCGGCGTGAGGTGTGTGATATATGGGTGTTAAAAACGAGAGGTGAGATTGATATGTTGACTTCTTATGTCAGCTTATTCATTGTTGTTGTCCAACCCATGCTAGCATGGGAAAGAAGTGAAACAATAGTGATGGTGATTTATTATTACCAATCCTGGTCCTGGGCATGACGTTAAACTGCACCGAAGACAGCGTCTCCAATTTGAGACTTCTTTCCTGTTATAACCTGGATAACAGTAGACTTCGGTAACAGGTATCCTGATATCCTGGTATCGTTGTCATTTGGCTTGGCGGAGGATCATTCTTTATTGACAACGGCAAGGCAAACTGCCCAAGTGTGGGAACGGCGATTCTTGAAATCCGATAGTTTCAAGTTGGACGTTAGCTTGGGCTGGCAGTTCTATGAAAACTTTGTCCCAACTAAAAATGGCTTTCATTAGCCGACTACTGTATACCCCAGCTACTGGGACGCCTACAGCAGTATAATCCAATATGGATATTATTATTTATTATTTTAATCCAATTAGATTATACTGCTGTACATGTCCCATTAACTGGAGTTGACAGCAGTTGGCCTAGGTTATTGATACTATAATAGAGTGATTTATGAAAAAAGGCCATTTTATTTGAGACAAATTTTTACAGACTGCCAGCTCGAGTTAACGTCCAACTTGAAATTATCAAATTCAAGATCCACCGTTTCAACATTTGGGGAGTTTGCCTTGCCATTCTCAACAAAAAGAAAGATCATCCGCCAAGCCTAATGACAACGATACCAGAATATCAGTTTGTCGATGCCTGCTACCGGAGTCTACTGTTATCCAGGATATGACAGAAAAGCAATTTCAATTTAGAGACGCTATCTTCAGTGCAGTTTAACGTCATGCCCAGGACTTAAATAATAATAATAAATGAGGCAGTAGATGATATTAGAAACAAATATATTATAACTGTTTTTAGAACCAAATGAAAAATTCATAAACAGATACTAGGTATTTGGAAGGTGAAATTTTTATAAAACATGATTTTTGTAAAAAAAAGAAATTTTTGCAATACCTTAGAGCTAGCCTAGACAAGCAAAATTATAACCACAAATTCAACCACAATTAAAAGCTGATAACTTAGAAAGAACTGACAATAAAAAAGTTATTGGCTTTTCTGTCTTGGAAGAGAGCCTGGCATCTAAATCCATTGACTGGTATGATGAACGATGTGCCTATCAGCAACTCTCTGCAGATCGACAGGTTCTACAGAGTTCGTTTGAGTTATCATTAGGATTTATAAATATGTTGAGGTTTATACAATAGTAAACTAATGAATAAGGTTGTAATTATCGAAAATTTTAGTTTTGATGAAACAATAAATTAATTTGAAATTTCCTCATTATAAAAAATAAAAAATCAAGGAAATATATAATATTATTATTTCACTAATTACCTGAGTTATTTGATTTTGTAGTATCTTAAAGTTAAGATTGTATTTGACGTGTGTTTCAGATCAATAAATACTTCGTGTTTATTTACCTCAAATTTTGATTTAAGCTATTCTACGTCATATCAGACACATGCTATCAAATATAACATTACAAATGAAGTACCTTGAAATGCTTGCAATGAAAATAAATGTGAGCGATTCTGTACTGAGACTTGAAGTGCCAGGGATAGCGGGACAGGATGAGAGTGAAAGCCCTGATACACCCTTCCACCAACCTCTTGAACCTCTTTTCAGTGCTCTCTTCTTTTTTGCTTGCAACTTCCACTGTCTGCACATTTACATTGCTTATATCCTGTTGCTTTTTGTTTTCTATTACTACTACTTCATTAGTTTTTGTGTTAGCTTCAGTGTCTTTTTCATTTTTTTCATTAGTGCATTCCTTCATGGGATTTTTCTCTTCTACTTCATCAGTGACAGGTTCGTCTTTCTCAAGCTCTGCCAGTTTTGATTCAAGCATCATCAAGCCATCTTCATCCTTCATCTCCACAACTTCCAACTCACTATTAGACTTTTTTAACGGTCCATCCTTGTTTTCAATTTTATCTTCTTTCAATGTTTCTTCTCCAATCACAATTATATCATCATAGATACTTGAAGCATCAGATTTCAATGACTCACACACACTGATTTGCTTGTGCAGGCCAGCAGAGAGATTTAATCGGTGTGGTGTTGAAGTGGAATGGGCCACACTCAAGCCTTTAATGGGCGATGAAGGCAGGCTTTTGCCTTGGTTCATCATGTTCGTCTGCAATCAAATTCGCATATTGGTTAAAAGAAATCCTTACGTTAATATTAACTATTATACTTTTAAATAGTACTAAACATGCATTGAACCTGGTTGACGGGGGAAGCATTGAGAACCTCAGCATCGAACTTGCTTAATGACCCAGGAATATTGGTCATCTTGTGTCTCTGAGGGTCAGACAAGTTGCCTGACATCAACAAGAAACTCTCCTCTTCAAACCTTTGAGATGAATGCATGTTGGACGTTAATGGTTGAATAAAATGAATATATTAAAAGTGTTTGTATTTATTTTTTTTTGTATTCAAAATACTTCAAAGCAAAAAAAAACACACGATCTTACAAGAGATCTGAACTCTTTTTATAATCAGATTTCTTTTCCAGATGTTCCTGGCCCTTTACCAGAGGAGACTCTTTTGCCTTCAACATGAACCTTTCAATAGTATCAAAGTCTATCTTTGGCAAATCTTCCTCATGTTTCAACATGTACTTCAATATGCTTGCATGTATCCTGTAGAACATCTGTGTGGGAAAAAATGAACTTAGTGAATATATAAAAATGACCCCTAAAGATGGAAGGAAATGGATCTATTAAATACCATACTAAATTATATAATAAATTAAAAAAACCATCAAAAAAATGGAGCTATAGACGATGATGATAATAATTAACGAATACCAAATTACGTGAGATTTCAAAACTACAATCAAGCAATAGATTTGATGCTAGAAACTGAAACTAAAACCTCCAAAGACTCCACAGCCAAATGAGGGGGATTGTGGTAGGATATATTCTTTTTAGGGTACTTGGCTTTCTCGAAATGCAAAATTTCACCTGCCTTTATAAAAAAAAATCGGTCTGCTTGAATTTTATGTTGAATTTAGATCAACAGTTACATAAAAATGAAGCTAAACCCAATATAAAAGCGCTATAAATGATATATTGGAGTCTCTGAAACACACATACCTGGGTATAATGGTCAAGGAAGACTGAAGGGTGGTTATTCTGCTTCTCAGCCATTTTGCCCAACATGTAATGTTCCAACCACTCTTCTTCTGAATCACAATCGTGCTTTTTGGCTTGTTCGAAGCAGGTCTTACTAAGATTCAACATGTCTTGTTTGAAGGTTAAGAGGTTTTCAGGTTTTACATTAAGTTTTTCAGTCAACGATTTGACGCTGGATGCAGTGGTTGAATTGTGATTGTTCAAAATTTCCAGCTTTGGCATAAAGAAATTATTGTGCGCCTTATAGAGGTATGAGGCTGTGCTTTGGAGCATGAAAGTACACGAGCCATACTCAATCCATAATTTGCTGTTGCTTTCATTCAACTGCATTGCTCTTCTGAAGCATCTCAGAGTGCTGACAGACAATTCGTCAGGAGCTTTAAGATTCAACTCTAAATCATCTTCAATCTTTTTAGAGTTAGCCAAGGCTAAAGCAGCCCATGAATCAAACCTGTTTGGTTTGATAGCCAAATCCATCATATAAAAATTCATTGCTTTAGATGTTTCATTGTTTTTGAAATAATAATCGGCTAATAGGTAGTATAAATCTTGGTGGATATCTTCAGTAGATGCGGCAGTGGTTGGCTCTTGTTCCATTGTTCCTTGGATGAAGGCTTTGACATTGGCATGTTGCAAAGAAAATATGCTTGACTCTTCTAACTTTGAGAGGGTTTTGATTTTTAAAAGTAACTGCTCAAACTCTGTAGTGATACTTCTTTGTTTGAGGCTGTCGTACTCAGGCAAAATTGATGGTTTGAAGTAATTGTACAAGAAGTGACAATTATTCCAATCCAGAGCCACCTTTAATGGTTAACATTTGATTTGATTGAAGCACTAAAAAATATTTTAAAATAACTAACGGGTTGAGTAGAGTGGTCATGGTAGTTTTTAGTGCGGTTCTTTTTTGGATAATGAAAAAGACAAGAAAATGCTTGTTCTAACGAAGCGCATAACCCTGCTTCACAACCCACTCCTAATTCTATGTCTTTTATCGACTTTGTGTCAGTTGAAGATTTATCTTTGTCCAAAGGTTTTTTTTCTGTCACTTCTTTATCCCAAGCAGATTCTTTGTCACTTTCCTCAAATACTTCAATAGCATCATCAATCATATAATCTCGTTGAATGTTTAGCAATAGAAATTCTGCCTCTTTGATCAGGAACAACATATACTTTCCCTCTAAAGAACAACACCAAGACTTTCTGAAAAAAATAAGTTCAAAAAATAAATAATAATTAATTGGCAATATAAATAAAAACTGTGATAAAAGATCAAAATGTTACCTGGCCAAATAGTCATGTCCAGTAATTAAAACCATAAGGAAGCTAGGAACGTCGTCATTATCTTCAGCATCTATATTCTGCATCTCTTGTGGCATCAAATGCTTGCAGTAATGCCATGTCAACAGTTGGTATAACAATATCCACAAATCAATAACATATTCACATGAAATTTCCATTATAAAGCCATTGCAATCCTGTGTTATCTCAAACACCACTTCCAACAACTTACACACACAAGCTACCAACAGCCGTAGGTGCTCGAAAGATATTTCAGATAATATTGTATCAGATGCTTTCATGCAAACATTGATGTAATTCAGAATTTTGTAGAAAAAATCAAGGGGGTGTTGTGAGGGGTTGACAGACAAAGGTGTCTTGAAGAGAGGGTCCATAAGTTGATTGATGTACATGCTAAAACACTTTACACTCCACTCCAAACAGCTTTTGTGTTCTTTCAAAGCTATGTAGCAATTAATCATGATGCTTATTTGTTCTCTGTTTTCTTCATGAGTGAAGTCTATGTGGTTGTCTTCGTTTTGAAGCAAAACTTCTTTAATGATATCAATCACTTCATTATACTTTCCTTTGCTATACATTTTGAATACATCTTCTATATGCATCTTTTTCTCAGACTTATTTATTAAATACATCACTTTTTCTAGAGAAATTTCACTGCTTTCTACACAGTTCGGCAACAGAACTGATTTGTTGGAAGATTCATTGAAGAGAGATTTTATAGAAAATAAACATTCCAATGACGTGTCTAATTTACGTTGATTTATCAGATAATTCAACCAATGCACACGAATGCGAAATTCATTTTGGAAATCTGAACTTGAAGCATTTTCAGCCAGTCTAGTAAGATAATAAAAATCTTCAAAAAACAATGTTGAATCTTGTACATTTCTAGTAAAACAACCTAGCATGTCATCTTTGTAGTTATTGTTGGCATCTTTGATGTTCTGATCAACACTCAACTCCAGATGCACCAAACACACACTAATGAACTGCTTCCTCATCTCATCATCAAAGTCCCCATTCAAGTGGATGTTCAAGTCAAAGTGAGTTCTCAAGCAGTTATACAAGCCCATGTAGATGTTTTTGAGTGATTCAGGCCATTTTATTGAAAAATATTTTTCAATTCTCACAAGATATGCTAGAATAGTATCTACAATATTGCTTTTAATCTCCTTCATTTCTTTAAGGAAATTGATGACATTTAATTTTTCATCATCAGTGAAGTAATCTTTCTCAATACTCTCAATTGCTTCTTTTTCCTCAGCTTCAGAGAAAGCAGCATCATCTGAAACAGACCTTCTTCTTTGTTCACACAAATCATTGAAATCTTTTTGAAAACATAAAGGCAACAATTTCATAATTGAGTTTAATTCATTTTCAGAGCTCAAACTTGCCAACAAGGAATTCTTAACTCTTTTTGACCTCCTTTTGAAATCATCTTCTAACATAGACAAGTCGCCTTTTCTCTTACAAGCCTTTTTCTTCACTTCCTCATTCATTTGGCATAACTTTTTTGATTGATTATTCTTTTTTTCATTTTTAGATGCATCTCCATTGCCTTCTTCTGAAGATGATACTGTTTGTACTTCAGTATTTTCAACTTTTTCTTCACTCATTGGTTTTTCATCAACTTTGGCTTCACATTTCTCAGTTGTTTCCATTTTTGGTTGCATCTCAACATCTCCATCCTTATCAACAGAGGGTGTTTCACAATGGCTTTCAACCTTATCAGGTTTTGCTGATGATTCTTTTTGCTCTTCTGAGCACTTTTTATGAATTTCTTCTAAATTCAAACTTACAAAATCAATTGGATGAGTAAAACATGTTGGTTTTGAATTATCTGGGTCATCTCTATCAGCTGAATATAAATAATGATGTAAATCTAATAAGTTAATGCCTAATTCTTTCCAAGAAAATAACTCAAATGGCTTTTGAAATAATGTTTTTGGGCTTATCAAAGATTCTTTTAATTTTTTCTTAGAAATTTTAATAGCTTCATTCCTTTCATTTTTGAGTTGATCTAAAATATCTTTTGATTTTGTTACTGGTATTTTTATTTTCGAAAAGATTTGATAAATCTTGGTTTGATGTGTAATAAACCATGTTTTTAAATTTGGTGAAATTTCAAAAAGTTCTTTCAATAAGACGTATCCATACAAAAAATTTGTATTTTTTTCCAAAATTGTTAACAGTATTTGGAAACACAATTCGTAATTTTCTTGAATGAACAAGATTGAAATGTACTTCTTAGCACAAAACAAGTTTTCTGGATTAATTTCAAAAGCCATTTCATACGAATGCCTAGCCAGATGGTAGTTTTTCAATTCTAATGCAAGTTTCCCAATCATTGAATGTATTTCAAACTTAGAGTTGTCTACTTGCAAGGCTTCTAAGAAGAATTTCAAAGCCATTTCTTTGTTGGAGGTTTGTTGATATAGTTCTCCAATATTCTTAAGACAAAGATACTTGAGTTTTGAAGAAAAAGCAAAATTTTCATCACCATTTTCTAAGTCAATATAGCAACTTGTAACCAGTGATAAATATTCATGTATTGCTTCATTAACATTCCCAACTTTGTGATGTTTGAGAGCAACATGGTAACAAGTAATAGCTTCAGCTTCTAATTCTTCTTTTGTTATTGAAAACTCTTGGTCCTTTTTTAAATTTGATCCAGAAGCAGATTCTTCAACAATCGCTCCAAAACCCATAACAGCGGATTATGGTTTTTAAATTGATATTAATTTTTGGAAAACAAAGAAACTTTCAAAATAAGCTTTTAGTCAAATAAGTAAAGAATTGTTTAAAAAAAAACAAAGTTTGAATTTTCAACAAAAAATTTTTGATCTAAAAAGAGTTTAATTTTTCAAATTCCATTGCTTTATTTATTATCGTTATCAAAACTTTTGTGATAACAAAAAGATGAGCGGCGGAGTTTTTGGAGGTATAAGATTATATTGAAGAATATATTTTAAAAATTTATTTCAAATAGTAGTGCAGATTGTATAAAAACCAGCAAGAATTAAAGCCAAATCATTCTTGCATACATAAAAAACATAGCTATTGCAAGATGTTTAATTTCTGGTTAAACAAAATATTGCTTAAATTATTTTTTATATTGTTAAAAAAAATTCAAATTTAGTGTAATAAATTTGATATTACTTTTGTACATATTTCAAGAATAAAGCCGGCAAACTTTTATAATATCTTAATTTGTTTCTGCAATCTTCTAGAACCATAATTTTTATATCTACATTCATACTTTTCTTAGATGATGTTGGTTCCCTTGTGTTTGATCTTGGTTCAAACTCATTTAGATTTGGATTTGCCGGTGAAGATATCCCTAAGGTATGCTCTTATTTTTACTATCATTTGAAAAACCCCCAACTAGTTTCAACTTAAAATATAACTAAAGGCTGATGTACCTATGGCAATTGGCATGATAGAAGCAGATGAAGAACAAAAAACTGACAAAAAATATTTTTTTGATACTGTAAATGTAAAGGTACAAATATACTTTTCTTATAATTATATCTCATGAATAAAAAAGATTTTCATTTTGAAAATTCAAAGGTTCCTCGTAAAGATATGGAAATTGTATCTTGTTTAAAGGAGGGAATGGGTGGGAATTATATTATTCATTCACTAAATTAATTATTAAATTTTACTTCTTTGAAAAATATTTTTAGATATAACGTTTCAAATAAAATTCAAATCTCAAAACTCTATTATGGCATTATAACAGTGGAAGACTGGGACATATTTGAGAAGATGTTGGACTATATATACAGCTCATATGTCAAATCACCATCAGAATACCATCCAGTCCTCATGTCCGAGCCTGCTGTGAGATGCCTCCACATTTTCATGATTTTTCATTATATAATTGAAAATGAAAGTAACATTGACAAGTGTTTGGGTTTTCATTCTGTATCATGAAATATTATAAATCAACATCATTATTAGGTAGTTCCATTGTTAACTTTACATTATTATTGGTTTTTTTTAGTTTTCATTGTTAATCATTCTTATTATTATTGAGTTGTTTGTTAATCTATTATTATTATTATTATTATTATGCGATTTTATTGATCATAACATATATTATCATCAAAATATTATTGTGAAAATAGCTAATGCTATTCAACATATTCTCAATGTTGTGACAACCTCCAGTGGAACACAAGGCAAAAGAGGGAGAAGTTGACAGAGTTAATGTTTGAAAAATATAATGTACCTGCATTCTTTCTGGCTAAAAATGCTGTCTTATCTGTGTTCGTTTAATTCTTCATTTTAACATTGGGTTTTAAATGTTTATAATTTGGAGAGGTATTTATTGAATTGAATTTTTTTAAAATTTAGCATTAACTGCTACCCAGTATTGTTTGGTAAAATCTTATTGTATAAGTTTAGACATCACACATTTTTCTGTTTAGTTTATTTAGCTTAAATACCATAATCAATTATGCTTAACACCAATGATAAACCTCACAAATCCAATGCTTATTGAAGCAACACCCCTCATAGATACGCCAATGGAAGGACATCAGGTCTGGTGCTTGACAGTGGTGCCACACTCACTTCAGCTGTTCCTGTCTATGATGGATATGTTCTGCAACAGGGTTGGTGGTTTGTTGTGGGTTTTATTCATTGTTGCATTTATGTTGTTGTGGTTGTTGTTTCAAACAAGATCATCATTGTCGTTTAGCGTCTTTATCTTTCTATAGCTATTGGGTTAGTCATTCCAAAAGATGGATTATACTTTGGGACTTTTTATTATTTCATAAAGTTTTCAAAAAATATTAATTAAATCAAAATCCACAAAAAAAATTATTTTTAAAAGCATTTATCCAATCCATACCAGCATGTAAATGAGCGTGGAATTATGCTATTATAAATCTTTAGAAGCATCATGTATCGATGTTTTATTAATTTTTCCATGAAATGAGGAAATTTTTGATACTTTTTATTCAAAATAAAATTTTCGACAAATTCAACTTCGTCGTGAATCATGTTTTAAAATAAAGACAGTTCTATTTATTTTATATTTATAAATAAAGCTGTTTTTATTTAAAAATACGCTACTAGTTTAGGAAACAGTTAAGTTTGTCGTAAACTTTAGTTTGAATGAAAAAGTATCAAAAAACTAACTCATTTCATGAGATTATTTTTGAAAAGCTATTATAACAGTATTTGAAATCTTTTTAAAGAAAAACGATGTAGCATGTGATTAATACAGCAGAAAACTATTTGAGGATTATTAAAGATAATGATTTTTTTGAGCCAAAGTTAAATGAAGAAATTTTTCAACACCTATAGTTTTCATTATAAAGCATTAGCTTTTCATTAAGAGTGTAGCATTTACTTCATAATAAAAACTTTGTGTTTGAAAATTTTTCTATTGTTCATTAAAGAATAATGATGCTGGCACAAACTCATATAGAACGAGAACTAACAAATCAAATCCTTTTTATAGCCTGTTTTCCTTTTTACTAAGGGTTGTGCTTTTTTGAAAGATCTATCTTGAAGTCAGTCTTCCCACTTGTTTTATATTAATATACTAACGACATCAACAGGGATAATAAAGAGTCCATTGGCAGGGGAATTTGTGCTGATGGAGTGTAGTAAGATGCTGGATGAAATGAATCTTGAGGTCATCCCTCCATACATGGTGGCCGAGAAGCGGCAGGTGTCTTTAATTCATCTCATCAGCTTGAGTATTATTCTTATAAGCGCTTGTATCCATATATAGATGCTGATGTATTGCGCTATGGTGTGTTGATGATATACTGTAATTTTGAATAGTATCTTCCTGTTTTCATGCTTGCTTAATGTGGCCTCTTTAGGTTTACTTATAGCTCTCTTATGATCACAGACAACTCTGTTATGTTTTTTCAAATATGTATGTGAATTTAAAATCAGGCGTCCATGTCAGGGATGGAGTATCCTAAAAAAATATAATATAATTTTCACATATAGTAACAATTAAAGAAGAACGATAATAACGTATATAACGCATATCAATAATATTCTAATATAATATATATTACAAAGAGTTAGCTAAAACAATAATATTTCCAACCATAATCTGTATTAAAACATATACAACTCGTGGAAGGTGGCGGAAGAAGAGCCTCCAGTGTGGAAAAGGAAGGAAGATTTACCTGAGATGACCAAGTCATTCCAGAACTTTTCCAGGAAGACTGTGTTGAAGGATTTTGTGGCTCAGACGTTACAGGTGGGTGGTTGAGGGTTTTGAAGTTACAGTTTTTAATGATAGTTTTGTATTTAGGTGTTTGGTTGCAAGTTTAAAACTGTGAGTGTTTATATTGTAATTTAATTGTTTAAGAATATAATTTTTGTCCATGCTAGCATTGGAAACGATGATAATAATCATGATAACTTTTTTCACCGGATATATGTATTGTTTTTTTTATAGAATCGTTGTATTTTTTTTTCTTTACTTTTCCAAAGACTTAACTACAGAAAACTTTTGTGCTATATAATTCACGTCGTAACAATAATTTCTACAATTAAATAACAGTAGTTTTTCATCATTACTTGAATAAGAATTATCACTATTATAAACCCACAGACTTTGGACCAGCCGTATGAGGAGTCAATGGTTGAGAATTTGCCCACACACAACTTTGAGTTTCCCACCGGTTACAATCATCTTTTTGGCCCTGAGAGGTTTAAAATACCTGAAAAGCTATTCGACCCTTCCACCATCAAGGTTGGTTTCTGATTATTTCATGGTTTTTATTTAACGTGACTTAGATGTTTCTGATATTATCTCTAGTTTCATTATTTTTATGTGACGGCTATTTTTGATGTTATCATTAAACCACATTCGTGATTGGATTTTATTGCTTTACAATTCACTGTTTTTACCGCTCTATATCTTCTAATAACAAATTCACTATATTATATTTGTTCATATATTTTTTCAATTTCCTATATAAGATGGCATATTGTATAAAACATTAAGAAGCGTGTTTTATAATATCTCTCGACTGTTTGCACATAAACCTGGTATAAAAATTCCATAAAAATCCTGCCATTAACGTGGACTATGAAAATGTTTTGTTAATTAATTGATAAAGTTCACCAGCAGAATAGAAACTTAAACCTCATCAGTTGAATGTGAACATAAATTTTTACCGTTAAAATATAAACTTGTTTGTTGTTTCATTCTTCAAACCTTCCATAGTACAATCTACTCTTAAAACTTTCATTGACCACAACGGCATCAGAAGGTGCATGGTAATATAAAGCTTATCACACTGACAAGCTGATCTCTCACACCACCAGGACACCCACGGTGGCAACTCAATGTTGAGTATGAGTCATGTTGTGGCTACCAGCATCGGCTTCTGTGACATCGACATTAAACCTGTTAGTTATCTTTTGTTTTTGGTGTTATTGACGTTAAAGCATTAAAACAAAATGAAGATGGTAATAATAATAATAATCTACGAAGTATATTATAGTGATGTTAAACCATTAAAATCTAATGGAGATTAGGAATATATAAAATTTCGAGAAATTTTGTTATCCGCCGTTTATTATTCTATGTGGTTTAAAAAGAGCTTGAACTTAAGGGAAGTTTTGGTTTTTTTTAAACATATATATTTCAAAGCTGTCTTATTTGGAGGGTTATAAAATTAAGATGTTTTAATTAAAAGATAAATGAGATGTATTCAAAAAATAAATGTAGGACTTGTATTTATATAAATATAAAGTTTATTTTCACAAACATAGAAAAAAAACTTGATATTGTGATTTTGAAGAGAAATTTCATGTTTATTTTATTTGATTATTTCTTTTATAAAAATCAATCAATCACTATAAATATATATTCAAAATTTTACCTAGCTCATAAAATTAATTCTAAAAATCATTAACGAAACGCTATAATAACCACAAAAAAATGGCCACCAACAAAGGCGAGTTATAACAAACACTGCAGAGTCTGTATAACAACGTCATAGTGGTGGGTGGCAACAGCCTTATAAATGGCTTCATTGAACGCCTAACCAGGGACCTCAGTAACAAATCACCTCCCGTATGCCTCTTTGTTTTTTAATGCCATAGTGTTGTTATGTTTTATGGGGCTGTTATATTATTGTGTTGTTATGTGTTATAGGCTATTATGTGATAAAGGAATTATGCTTTATAGCGAGGTTTGTTCTATTATAGTGTCCAACTCATGATAACATGGAAACGGTCGTGAAAAGATGATGACGAAAATGAGGACGATGATGATAATTGTTAATTATTTTAGTGTTAAATGTAGTTTTAATATGAAGCAGTTCGTTGTCAGTCTATATAATTACTTATTTGTTATTTTAACGATGAAATGGCTCTCAGTGTTTTTTAGTTCATTTGCTTCAATTTAGACCATTTTATTTTTTAGGAAGTAATATTTTATTTACATGAGGTTTAAGTTTTTTATTATTGCATTTTTTGTATAATTTTTTTATTCAAAATCTATGGGTTTTTATATTTCATTTTAATATTCAATTAATTAGAGTAAACTCATAACTCTGATTAAAATTCAAACAACTCGATATCATTGGTCACAGAGTATGAAACTGAAAATGATATCTTCTCCGATTGCCTCTGAGAGGAAGTTCAGTAGTTGGATAGGAGGATCCATACTCGGATCTCTGGTCTGTCATGAGTATTATTCGTTTTAAGTTACTTTTTAGAAACATCTTTTGTATGTTTTATATAGTAAAAGTAAGGACAACAAACACAAAGTATTCATTAATCACTTGATAATGTAAGCTAGCCTTACGAAAAGCTTCGTGTCATTTAATAAATACTTTGTGTTTGTTGTCTTTACTTTTAGATTCAGGCTATTGTACTTCAATTTTATATAGTAATTGTTTTATTTTATGTTATTTTTAGAGACATCTTAATGTAATTAGTTTTTTAATACTTTTATGTCAAACTAGGAGATTTTTTAATACATTTATTTATGTTTTCTCTAACGTTTTATGATAAGGCTAAACTTATCGAAAATTGCAGCTTTTTTGCTTTTGAATAAATGTATTGAAAAATCACCAAGTTTAACTTAAACGTTTCCATATTAGCTTATTTTATTTATGGATCCATCTATTTCATGGGTATAATCATTGATTTATCACCTGAAAATCATTTTTCAATGATTTTAAGGCAATTTAAAGTTAAAATCAGCATTTATAACTGATTCCACAGAGTGCCTTCCAGCACATGTGGATATCGAAGCAAGAATACGAGGAGGCTGGTAAAGGATGCGTTGAAAAGAAATGTCCATAATGTATTTAATGTGTGTGTTGTAGGATCATAAGCTTTTTGTAGTGGTTATCATTGTATTTATATCGTGTTATCTTCGTAAATAATTCTTATTCGATTAGGTTTTGTGGATTTTAGTATGATATTCTTTGTTGGTTTTCAAAATATAAATTTAATATATATGTTTTTTGTTCTTTTTAATAAATTTTGAATTCAAATTTTTAAGGACTGTTTCATAATTTTCGAAATATAATTTCTTTTTAAATTGTGTTGTTTATAGCTTATAAAAAATTATTCATTAAAACAATTTAAATGGAAAATATTAGTAAATATTAAAAAATAAATAAATAATATAATAAATAATTATTTTTAATCAAATCAAATATAATTGCCGAACTTCATCGGAGATGAATTTCTTTAAATTAAGTCAATTTTTAAATTTTTTTTATATGTAATTAACATATTGCTCTATTGTTCATGTGGGATTCATTCTTTAAAGAGATGTTTTTCGCCAAATGCTAAATTCAAAGCTTTCTAAAAAAAATTTTAACAACTGAGATTTCCAGGATTCTACTTCATTTATATGCATTTATTAAAACAGCAAAACAAGTTATAGTTTTCTGTAATGTTAGCTTTGTTGTAAAACATTAATGAACTATTAGTATACAAGTGGTATTCGAGGGAATTTTGTTTAAAATAGCATCATTAAAAGGAAAAGCAAGTTGAGAAAATAAAAATGCAGATGTGATTATTAACATAATTTTTATAGCGCTATTTCCACATCATTTAAAAGCGCTCTGCTATAAACTTAAAGAAAAGTTTTCAGTTTTCTATTAAAAATGGTATAAAAAGAAAGAAATTTAAGATTGTGAGGTAGAGAGTTTCAGAGAAATGAAAAACAGATTAAGCATAGGAATGAGAAAAGGTAATAAAAAGTTGAGACCAGGTAGAGGATCGTAGGCCAGCACGTCTAGGAGGTAGTATGAGGTTAGAATGATAGAAGGTAAATTAGAGAAAGGGGTTTTGTGCATAAGAGTACAGATTTTATATGAAGAACGACAGTAATGAGGTAGCCAGCAGAGATCACTAAATGTGATAATAAAAATTTATAAAGCGCCAAGGCAAGCAACTGAGGCGCTTTCGTATCAAGCTAGGTGAAAGAGGTGTGTTTTTAAACGATACTTGAAAACACTCAGACATAAAATTTCTTATGTTAGCTGGTAGAGAGTTCCAAACATCAGGAGCTGCGTGTTTAGAAGCTCTTTCAAAAATATTGTTTTTGGTGGAATTTTTTATATGGGTTGTTGAAGAGGAAAAACGACGTGATCTTGGAATTGTCTTACGTCGAATGAGTTTAGATGAGTAGACTGGTTTTGAAGTAAGAAGCGTTTTAAATGTAATTAATGCTATTCTGAAAATTATCCGTAATGTACTGGAAGCCAATGAAGTTTAGTGAGATAGCTATAAGATGAATGATGAAGGTAGTGGTTGGTTAATTTGATGCTCAATACAATTCTAGCAGCTTTGTGCGTGATTCGTTGTAAGCTTTTTTCTTGATGCTGAGTTTTTTTGATTAAAACAGAGTTGCCGTAATCTAGTCTACTGATAATTAAGCAACGAGCCAATATTGAAACCATGTCAAATGTAAGAAATTGGCAAATATGAGATAAGGCACGAAGATGGTAGTTGCAGGAACTAACAACTGCTGTTACATGTTCATTGAAAGTTAATTTTTCATCCAGAGTAACTTTGAGTTTTTTGTTGATTTTCATTGGAGGTGAACCGATTTCAATAGATGAAAAACCTGCAGATCTTTTCAACTGTTGTGAGGTGCCAAGTTTTATAATTTCAGTCTTCGACGTGTTGAGTTGAAGTTTATTCACAAAAAACCATTTTCAAACTGTTTCAAAAGATTCTGAAAAAAGAGCTATTGAGTTTGAAGAATTAGTGGTATTTATTTTGAACAAAATTTGTGTCATTTTCATATTGGTGATGAGTCAACTTGAAGTCGCAGAAAATGCTACCGATAGGTGGAGATGAATGTTGTGAAAAGAAGGGGTCCTAAGACTGATCTTTTTGTGACACCATGCTCAATACAAACCGTGGAAGATCTGTGAGTTTGAAATTTCACAAACTGTTTTCTTCCAGTGAGGTAGGATTCTAACCATTGCAGCATCAGACTCACAACAAAGACGCTCCATTCAAATTTTACGATCGTTTGTGTCGAATGCTGCTGATAAATGGAAAGAAGTTAAAACCGAAGTTGCTTTGTTGTCGCAACTTTGGTAAACATCATCGAGAACATGAAGAAGAGCTGTTTCAGTAGAGTGGTTAGCACGATAAGCAGACTGGTACATTGAGTAATTATAGTCGTTGGTAATATGGGGTCTGAGCTACATTAAAGTAACTCCTTCAACTATCTTAAAGATGTAGGTAAATTCGATATTGATTTGAAGTTGGCTGGTAGACTACTGTCAAGGTTAAGCTTTTTGAAGAGAGGAGTAATTTGGGACGTTTTATAAACGCTGGAAAAATTTCCTTCAAGAAATGACATGTCTATTAAATTGGCAATCATTGTTGAAAGAGGTTTAATACAGTGGATGAAAATTTGGTGTGGGAAAGGATCGAGTGGGGATGCTTTGTTGCACGAGGTTCTAACAATATTTTCAACGACCGTTGAAAAAATGATTTAAAAATTGGTCATATTAGAATTTGACTTTGATCTGTTTCAAAATTGTTTCTCATTGATGTTCAAACTGTGATTGTTGAGCCGGAGTTCAATGTTTGTATGAGCGTTTTTCACTTTTTCGAGAAAGAAGGTGTTGAGGGATTATACAACTGCAGCACAGTCATCCTCATTTTTGTGGTGACGTTTTTAGCGACGAAGGAAGCAATTGAGTTTTTTCATAAGGTTTGAGGATTTTTTGAAGTTTTATTTTCACCCTTGATCAAATCAACTCCTGCCATCATAATTAGGGACCTTGTTTCATTTTTAGCAGCATCATAAGCAGACTTGTCGTCGGGATGCAATCTTGAAATGCTTTTTATATTTTTCTTCTAAAATGTCTAGCTTCATGGGCTTCTTGTGACAGTTGATGTTAAAATGCTGAAGATCTTATTTTTTTCTTTCGAACAGAAGCAAGTTTGTCCAGGAGGGAAGCTATTGAATTGTTAATAAGTATGGCATAATCTTCCCTAATGATGGTGTCAAAATTAAAATGGGACGAATTGCTAAGCTCACAATTAAACAACTTTCAGTCAATTTTATTTATGTTTCTATATTCGATATTGATTGGTTGAAGCACAAGCTTAGGCAAACTAAGAAATGTAATGATGAGCTGGTGGTCCGAATAACAGGTGGGTATTAGATTTATTGTTTGTATTATTTCATTATCTTTTTTTGATGTGACAAGGTCAAGTATGTGACCTTTTTCATGTGTTGCAGTTGTGATGTGCTGAATGAGAATGTAAAATGTAAAATTAAGCTAGCACAGTGTCTAGGTAAAAGCGGGCCGTGAAATTCTCAAGTAATGCAGTGAGTGGAGTATATCACCTTATATCGTAGTTTAGTAAAATAAAATGCAAAGGTTTTGAAAGTTTATTACGAAGCTTCAAGAACTTTAGTCATTAGATTGTAGCATTTGAAGATTTAATTATATCTCATGTCCAAGAAGCTTGTAGGCAAGATACAGAAAGTCATTTCGTTTATTTGTTCGACCAGCATCTTTATGTACGCTTACAACCGTGTATGCTTTAACTTGAGTTTCATCTTTTGTCCAATATCAATAAATTTTTTTGTTTTTCTTTTTTTCTGTTGTTCTAAAACAAAATTTTTGAAAATTTTGAAATAAAAAGCTAAAAACATTGTTATAGGGGCACGATACTGTACCAAAGCCTTCAAATCTACTTGTCAATCTTTAACTATCAAGCAATTTCAATCACTTGATTGTTAGATTTTTTTTACGAAAAGCTTTTTTTAATGAATCAGTTTCTTTATTTTATTCGTGACCATCTTTCGACAAACGCCGCATAATCTAATATACCAAAAAAATTTTTATTTTTATTAACAAAATACTCCTTTAAAAATTTATCGACTTTTCATGCTATATGATTTTTTTTAGGAAAAAATTCAAAACTATCGAAGTATTTCAAAATAAACATTTTTTGTCTTTATATAATTTTACAAAACGTCAAAAAACAATTCCAATTTAAAATAAAAACTTAAAATATAACAAAAAATAAGTAAATTTACTGTCAGTTGTAAGGCTTATGTAATGCTTATAAACTAAAAGTTACGAACATGCATAATATGACTTCGGCGAAAATGTTTCGTTTAACTTCTGGTGTTTTGAAACCTACTTCTTTACTCGAACAATTCAAACCACTGGGTGCAGTTTCTAAAGCTTTTTATCATAAAAATGTGAGTTTACTTTAATTGGATGTTCGAAGCGCAATTAAAGTTTGAGACAGTCATGGTTTAGATTAATAAAAATAAATATGTTTCGGTTCGATACTATCTTTTAAAATTATTTTTAAAAACATCAAAAATACTATAAATCAAATATATACTTTATTGTTGCAAGGTCATTGATCATTACGAAAATCCAAGAAATGTTGGTTCTTTCAAGAAAGATGAAAAGAATGTAGGCACAGGATTGGTTGGAGCTCCAGCTTGCGGGGACGTCATGAAACTTCAAGTAACAAATAAACAACGAATATTATTATAGTAACACATACTTTAAGGTTTTATAACTTATTTTTCAACAGATTAAAGTTGATGATAATGGCAAGATAACTGATGCATGTTTTAAAACTTTCGGATGTGGATCAGCTATTGCCTCAAGCTCCCTTGCCACTGAATGGGTCAAAGGAAAGAATGTAAGAAAAAATTATGTGTTTGTTAAATAAATAATTTTTAAAATTTAAGCTTATAATGGTTTTTTACATTATTTTATTTGAGAGTTCATTTTCTTATAACCTGGCTTATAGGTTGAAGAAGCTAACAAAATAACTAATGCACAAATTGCTAAAGAATTGTGCTTGCCTCCAGTCAAATTGCATTGCTCCAGTAAGAATCATTCAGTGAAATTTATTTTATAAATATTTAAAGTAGTTTATGTTATAAATATTTGTTATAGTATGAAACTAATATCTTAATAAATCATTGCTATAGCATTTCAGATAGTTTGCTGAAAAATAAAAATCTTTGTACTTTAGCAGATCAACATTTGAACTCATTTAATTTTTTACTTTCCAGTTTCATTTCATTATTTTTTAGTTCTACTCATCATTATTCTATAAATTTTTAAATTATAATTATCTTTGACTATATATAGAAACCTTAAATCTTCATTATATTTTGGCAATATACTCTTTAAAATAAAACAGTGTTGGCTCAGGATGCTATCAAGGCAGCCATAAGTGACTTGAACAAAAAAAAGGAATAAAATTTGCATTTTTATTCGATTTAATTGACTTTTTAGTATAATATAATATTTTGAATTTCGTACAAATGTCTTTAAATAACTACAATAATAATATCCAAACATTTGAAATCACATCAGACATTATCAGTTTTGTACAGTAATAATTATTTACACTGATAAAAGTTTGGTGCAGAATTTAACATTCAATTGAGTATGTATTCTTAAATAACCTTTCATAAACTTGGAAGTTACAAATAAATTTTTCGACTTGTATTTCTAAATGGACTCGTGTTCAGCGTTGAATATTATTATCGAATACAAGTATGATAAGTGCATAACTATACCAATTTAAGGGGAAGTTGTCATTCGAGTGATCGCTGTAATGCTCATAATGGCTGCAAAAAAACAAAATTATCTTCATCAAAAAATATTTTATGTTCATAGATGATTTACGATACCACACGAATCAAAAATTTGTATTTTGTGTTTCTAAGTTGCCAAGTATTGTATTCAGATAAAACCTCAAGAATATTTATATTGTATCAACACGAAAATACTAGTCTTCACGACTAACTTGGTTTTAAACACTGAAGCGTTTGAAATAACCATATTCTGTGGTTAAAATCGTTTTTGGATCAATAGAAATTAGTTTTCAAACATTTTAGTGACCATATACTATAAAAATCATAATGACAAGTAACATGAAAATGGAGCGATTTATGCCACGCTTATGCTCCGTAATCGATGCTCAATTTATTTGTCATAAACAAAAGTATGTTTTAATGATTCGATTTTTTTGGTTATCAAATACTACTGTGATATTTTTTTTACTTGAAAAATAGTTTAAAGGTTTAATTGTTTTTATTTAAATGGAATTAAAAATCGTTTCAACTATTGAAAATTTTTTTACACAAATTTCTTGAATCAATAGTACTTTTTTTGAAAATGAGTTGAAGGCAAAAATTCAGTTATAAATTTACTAAAAAAGTTTTCGCAGTTCTGAGAATATTTCATATTATTAGTGCCATTGTTTTCCCTTCAATTATATTTTAGACAGCTATACATACTTTTCCGTCATATATATTTATGATAAGCACACAAGCTGAAATATATAAAAGAGTGCGACAGAACCAAGAGATACCCACTTTTGATACTGAAAGCATCCATGTCTTATACTGAGGTCCGCAAAGAAAGGGTGACAGAGGGAACCACAGGTTTGGGCTCTCGTTCTGGCACATCGTACGAGACAAGACACATCCGTCAATATGAGACTGAAGGTGGTTCTTCCTACAAAAGTACCATTGCTCCCAGACATTTGGTCATTCAACGTACTATCTCTGGAACTCTAGGATCTGGAGTGAGATCTTTATCAGCATCTCGTTCGGGATACTCATACGATGCAGCGGGCTTGGGAGCCCCTGCGGGTGCTTATGCTGCCGTGACCAGCACTGGAGTGAACGCTGTTAAGTCTTCCAGAGACAGAGAAAAGAAAGATATGCAAGATTTAAATGAAAGGTTCGCAAGCTACATTGAAAAAGTGCGATTTTTAGAAGTTCAGAACAGGAAGCTAGCAGAAGAGCTTGAAAAACTGAAGGCCAGATGGGGTAAAGAAACCACACAGATCAAAGCCATGTACCAGGCGGAATTGGACGAGGCTAGAAGACTACTAGATGAGGCTGAAAAGGACAAGGCTCGCTTGGAAATAAGAACCGCATCTTTAGAGGAACAATTGGAAGAGGCCAGACAGAGGTAGGTTCAGATTATATGTGATATTTCAATTTAATTTATCTTTTGAGATAATAGTTTAAAAAATATTTGAATAATATAAATTTCAGTATATTTAACTTAGTTATAATTTTTTTGTTGATTATTTATCATAATTGTAAAGTATTCAGTTATATTCATTGAAAAAAAATTACTATAAATCTATAGGTTAGATCTCATCATAAAACATTAGACTGCCATTGTTATAGAGTTTATTTGAATTGTAGAAATACACAGAAGTTAAATGTATATTTTCATATTAAATGCATAAAATTCAATTAATTGCTTTTATTCAAAGTTTAAAATTGAATATAATTGTTATATAAAAATTTGAAATTCTCTTTAAGAAAAAAAAACTTTTATAATTTTTTCCAATGTTTTTCAATTAAGAAAAGAACCTCTCCGCTCACTACATTGATTACTTCAATGTTTAATTTTTTGAAAAAGGTATCACATGCGTTTGATTTCACCTCTAATTGTGGATCGCTGCAATTTTGTTTGATGGAATCCTTTTTTCTTATTTCTGAACTTTATCTGATTATGAAAGTATTTTGCGGTAGGTTTTTTTCTTCATTGAATAACTTTATTATTTTAGGGGTTAACCAATCAATGGTGATGTTTTTGTAGTTTTTCACTTGTTCCTACTGGTACTACTAATATTTTCTTCCAACTTTTAGCTTCTATCTTTCTTGTCCTGGTTCATTCTAGTGGCGAGGTTAACTCTAGTTAGGCCTATTCTCAAAAGTCCTAACTACAATTTACTTGATACAATCTTTATCGATTATTTTTTCAAAATAAATGTATTCAAAAACTAAATTTAAAGCTAAAATGAAAAAATTATTCTAACTTTGAATGAAAGTTGATTAGTTTGGTGTCTATAAATTAATAAAAGCTTCTTTCTATAATTACCCAAGCAAAATAACTTCTAAATAATATTCTAGTTCATTAATATTGAGTTTAAACTTATTCTGTAAAAAATACAGATAGGAATGTATGACAATGAGCGCCAAACAGCGTATTAGCATATATTACATTACAATCGGTATAATGTTATGTTCGCTTCTTGTTTTTATTCAATTATATCTATTCAACCTAGGGAATTAAACAACCCAAAAAATATTTACTGGTAGTCAAGATTGAAATTTGGGTCGTCAAAGATTGATTCAATGTATTTTTGATCAAATGAGGAAAAAAGTTTATCAAGTGAATGATGTGCATAGCTGGCAATAATATGTGTATAATTAATTCTCATTTGTATAATACGAACGCTCTCCAATATTTATTTTAGATCGAAACATCAATCTTTATCTTATGAATAACTGCAGCTTATGTGACAAAAGCTGAATTAAACTAATCTAAAATATGAAACACTTTGCATATCATGTTCCAACACGTTGGTGAACTGTAATTTCTTTGTAACTTGATAAAATAATTAAAAAATGGTAATGATTTGTGACTTTGCATAAGCATGCTACAATGTTTGTTTTTAAATTAGTTTAAATATTTCCTATTTGAGTCATTTTAATTTATTTGCTTTTTTTTATATTTTTATAATTTTTTATCTAATTATACAACAAAATTTTTTCATAAATGCTTTTTCCGTAAAACAGATTCACTGATGCTAGCAAGGAAATTGTGGAACAAAGAGAAAGGATTGAGCGACAGAACCAGCAACTCTCGGATTACGAAGCAGAAGTGGGTCTTTTGAGAAGGAGGGTTGAAGTGCTCGAAGGAGATAGAGAAAAGGACAAACGACTCATTGCCCAACTTCAAGAAAACCTTAACAGAGCCCGTATTGTAAGCTTTAAAAATTGATTTTTATCATCATTATCATTTTTTATAGCCCATTTTTTCAGCAAAGGTTTAGGCAACGAAATACAGTAAAAAACTATTTTTAAAGCTATCCTTCAGTTAACGTGTCTTACCAAGTCGTGTAATAGCAAAAAAATTATTTTTGGCCACATAATGAACATCTACTTCTCATACGCTAAACTCTTAAGGACCTAGACAATGAGACATTGTTGCACGTGGATGCAGAAAACAGAAGACAAACCCTGGAAGAAGAGATTGAGTTTCTGAAGCAAGTTCACGAACAAGTTTGACATTTCTTACTTTTGTTGAAACTACAATATAGTTGGTGCAAGCTGTATCGAAACTTGAAATTTTGAAATATGTCTAATAATTTAGTGAACATTTCAAAACATTTGATCTATATAAAAATTATTGAAGATAGTTCATTTTTATGAAGATTATATTTTTATATCCTTAAGTTTCAAATGATTTTTTTTGTAAATTATTTATGCGTATAGGAGTTGAAAGAATTGGCAGCTCTAGCGTACAGAGATACCACTTCAGAGAATAGAGAGTTCTGGAAGAACGAGATGGGACAAGCATTAAGAGAAATTCAACAGGTTCATAAAAGATTATCATAGTAAAAGCAGATAAATTGAAAATTATCATAAAACTTCAAAAATTCATCATATCGATATGTACTTTTATTTATTTAACTAACTCAAACAAAGGTGTACGATGAGAAAGTCGACACAATGCGCGGTGAGCTCGAAGGATTCTACAACCTCAAGGTTCCACTTGAACACCGAGATAACTATCGACAAATAAATGCAAAAATAATTATTTTTTTCTCTCATAACTGCACATGGCAAAATAAAATTTGTGAACACCAGGTGCAAGAATTCAGAACTGGAGCTACAAGAGGTTCCATTGAAACACAACATGCCAAAGAAGAAGTTAAGAAACTCAGATCTTCTGTGACTGATCTTAGAGATAGATTAGCTGAATTAGAAACCAAGGTTTTTTAGGCTACTATTATTTTTCCGAAAAAAATCAACTTGTTTTAAGACATAATTTTTTTTTTCAATAGAACGTGCACTTGTTGAGAGAATTGGAAACACTAAGGAAAGAAAAAGAAGATAGAGAAAGAGAACTTGAAGATGAAAACAACCAACTGAAGATGGAGATAGCTAAATTGAGGGCAGAAATGGAGGCTATCCTCAAAGAGTTACAAGCAATTATTGACACTAAGCTCGGCCTTGAGCTTGAAATCGCTGCGTACAGAAAACTTTTGGAAGGAGAAGAAAGCAGGTGATAGTAACTATTTTTAAAATATATAAAAAAATCAAATAGTGAATTAAGCAATTAAAATTAAGATTTTTATTGAAAAACGGGATTGTTTCAAACAGAGATTCATTGCACCAATTGGTTAGTCTTTCGGTCGGAGGTGGTGGAGGAAGTGGAGGTGGATTTGGTATTGGTGGGGGTGCTGGAGGTGGTGGTGGTTTTGGTGCTGGTGGTGGTTTTGGTGCTGGTGGTGGTGGTTTTGGTGGAGGATCAAGCTTCAGCTACTCAAGCAGTGGCGGAGGTGGTGCATATGGAGGTTATGCTGAAGGTTTGTTTGCATAAAAAAAAAACTCTTCCAGCAAGGAACTGACAACCTTAACATTTTTCAAGAAAATTTTCATGTTTCAATACGGGGGATGTAATTCTCTAACAAACTAATCATATTAAATTAATCAAAACTATTAACATAATTTTCAACTCTCTTTTATCAATGTTTTTAACTAAAATATCAATTCAGCAATCATTGTAACTTAACGATTTTTCAACTGGGAAGATACGGTCTAAGGCAAATAGTAGATGAAATGGTAGCAAACAAACAATCAATTGCGACAACCTATGAAACAAAGAAGACTGGTACATACACTGCGTATAGCATGTCCAAAGGTGCATGAATTGTCCATTTTAAGAGTTTCTTTAAATTTTTTCATTGCATGATTCTCAATTTTGCATGTAGAACCGATATTAACTTTTAACAGATATTTAACCTTTTCAAAAGTTATGTTTTTGTTCTTTAAATTGAAAAAATTTATAAATAATTATAGACTAAAATTGGAAATTATTGATAGTTGTGAAAAATTTTCATCATCAAATCAATTATTGTCGAACTAGTAACAACTTGATCCATCAAATCAGGGGATTCTAGTCTCAAAATGAACCAGTTGATCAAGGGAGAAATGTCGGCTAAAACTACTTACCAGAGGAGCGCTAAAGGACCTGTTTCAATTTCGGAGTGTTCAGCTGATGGCAAGTTCATAACTATCGAAAACACTGGCAGAAAGGTTTGTTAGTGTGATACTATCTTTTTTCTTTATATTCTTTATATGCTGCATATTATGTCAAATGTTTTGTTAATTTGGCTGAGTTTACGGTTAAAGTATTCTGAAAATGCAAAATTTTTATAATTCAAAGAAATATAGTTAAATCGAAGTGAACTTCAGATTTGCTTTGAAATTCCAAATAAACTTCGAAGCTTTCGAGTATTTATGAAATAGTTTCGATTTATTGAAAAATTTTCAATTTTAGAAAAACTATATCGTTTCTGCATTAAATAAGATTTATTGTATTTTGATAAAAAACCTTGAAAGGATGAGCAATTGGGTGGTTACAAAATAAGAAGGAACATCGATGGGCAGGACAAGATTGACTATGCTTTCGACAAAAACTTTGTTTTAAGGCCTGGAGCTAAAGCAAAGGTAGCCTTACAAAAATATGAATTATCATATACGTATCAAAAACCTATAAAAAATATCTGAAAAAAAAAATATATAAATTATTCTTTAATTAAAGTCACAGAAAAAAAAATATTTATTGATCAAGACCAATAAGATAATGAACCATTTGCTAATCAAGGTCTGGGCTCAAAGCCAAAAGCCAGTTAGTGGTGCCCAAGGAGACCTCGAGGCCACCTTCGCAAACTGGGGTCTGGGTGCCAATATCACCACTAAGCTGGTCAACACCAGCGGAGAGGTGATGTATTATATTAGCTTTTGATGTTGTTTGTGCGTCGACACCTACCGATGTGTGCCTAAATGGATATCAAGGCCGATATTCGATCTAAAAGTTTTATAATAATATTCACAAGAAATGTTAAGCAGTACAAGATGGAGAATTTTTATTAAGAATCATTATTGTATATATATTGATAAAATCATTTTCATGCTTTCACCTTTTAATTTTAATGGTTTTTAATTTACAGGAGAGAGCTACTCATATCCAGAAAACCGTTTACTCTTCGTAATCAAAGGATTATAATTCTCTGAAAATTTTTTCAGATTTATTAATGCTTTTCGAAAACTTTACACAAAATTTTTCTGAATTTTTCAATGATTTACTTCTTGGTTTAACAGATAATTGTTTTAAAATTGTATTCTTTAGCTAGAATCAAAGGTATTTTATGATACATTATATTTTTGAGGTACTTAGAAGCTTATAATTTTAAAAATAAATCGCTTAAAAAGTTTTTTTGTTGAAAATTGTTTTCAATTATTTAATGCTTCAAAATTATCAAAACACAACAACAAAAATTTTAATCAAAGTTTCAAATTCGTTCTACTTAACATTCACCCCCTTATCAATAAAAATATGAATCTTAATGTTAAAGTTTGTTGCTTCAAATACTTTGGAAAAAATTTGCATAATTTATTTAGAGGATATAAGCTTCAATTATTTGACTAAAAAATTCTATACTCGATCTTTATCGGCTTACGCTGCAATAAAGAACATATGAAAATCTTGCAATATAATAGAGTGAAGATGGAAACATTCTAGCTGATTAATAATAACCCTCAAAATTGAAGGTCATTAAGGTAAATATCAGTAATGATTTTTCATTCGAATTCTTCTGAGAAAACTTTTTAATACCTATGTTAACTAGAAACGGAAAATTACAAAATAAGAGTGTGGCCTTTTTGAAGTGATATGATATTGGTGAAAATATTACTTAGAAGTATAACATAGTTTAGCTAGCTATCAGGCTTCAATATTGAATTATTTTTAACATTATTAATTTCAAGATCACTTGAGAAAGTTTTGTTGCTATAAAACATGAGAAGCATAATGAATTTTGCATTCCTACTCCAATTAATTGTAAGGTCTTTGAGCGATCAACTAAATATTCGAAATGCCAAAAGAAAGCGAACAGTCTTACAAGTCGACACACCATAGTTTGACATACAGATCAAGCGTGGCACCTCGCCAGTTGATCATTCAGAGAGCCCGGAGCGCTCCCCGATCCAAATATGCCACTTCTGAGATGGTTATTCATCAGAGTTTGACTCCTCCCAGCGGTGCCTATGCCAACATTAGCAGTGGAAGTCTACAGAGTGTTATGTTTTCGAAAGACAAAGAAAAAAAAGATTTACAAGTGCTTAACGACCGGTTCGCTAAGTACATTCAAAACACGAAAGCTTACGAAATAGAAAATAAGAACCTTAAAGCAGAATTAGAGAATTTGAAAATTAAATGGGGCGAAGACAACCAAAAAGTTAAAACTATTTTTGAGGGAGAAGTTAACCAATTGAGAAATTTACTAGATGACACTGAAAAAGATAAATCACAACTCGTTATTAGGAACCATACCTTGGAGGAACAAGTTGAAGAATTAAATGATATGTAGGTTTCTTCAAAAATTATTTAATTTCCTTAACTTATTTCATTTTATCGATTCACTTGTTTTTATTTACTCGATTTAATTTAATAACTAATTAAATCTATTAACTATTAGAATCAAACACTTTTATTAACTGAATAATAATATGAAGCTTTTGAACTCACATTATCAAGTATACAAGTTTGCATACTTCTTACGTCGAAAGTAACTACAGAGAGATAAAATTGGAGAAAAAAGCCTTGCAACGTTTGGTTTGAGTTATACGATTCTTGAACCAAATGGTGTATCTCGCTTTGATGGAAAACGTCCAGACAGTTTACTCTTGGAAAAATGTTCGTACTATGGTGTGGGATTTCACTTGTAGTGACATTATCGCCCCCAACCACATACAAATATCTTCAGCTTTTCCAAGAAAAGTAGCTAAAAGTGCGGAGACAGCTAAGCTGAAAAAATATTGCAACCTTTTAGCGGACTATGAGGTTATACCAATCGGAGTTGAAACTTGGCTCTTGGGGTCCAAGCGGACTGAAATTGATGAGAGATCGGGAAAAAATAGCTCAAGAAACAGGAGAACCGCGGTCAACCTCCTTCCTACTTCAAGCTATAAGTATGGCCATTCAGAGAGGGAATGCTTGTAGTGTGCTAGGTACTCTCGCAAGTTCAAGAAAATTAGAAGAAATCTTTTATTTTTGATTATTACAAGCAAGTCAAACATTTTTGTTTATTTTTAAATTTGGCGGTTGAATAAATTTTTACTTTATTATAAAAATAAAAAAAAAACTTGATAATGTGAGTTCAACTTGAAAAAAGCTTCGTATTATTATTCAGTTAATAAAAGTGTTCAAATAGTTTTTGTTGGTAGGCTAGTTTGGTTAATCATAAATCTATTGAATTATTTATGTTTTCAACTATTTTAAGCTGAACCAATATTCTATTTTTCAGAAATTCAAAACTATTGAAAGATCAAGAAAACTTGTATTTGAGGATAGAAGACTTGAGTCGTCAACTGAACAAGGCCGAGGCAGATGTGGGTCCTTTGCGAAGAAGAGCTAAGGTATTGGAAGGAGAGAAAGGTAAGGACAAGGAGACAATCGAAAAACTTAAAGAAAATCTTTCCACTGCAAGAAGCGTGAGACATTTTAACTACATAAAAAGATGTTTCTGAGAATTATTATTTGATTCAAATATACTGGTATAATTTGACAGAACTTGGACGAAGAGACATTGTTGCATGTAGATGCAGAAAATAGAAAACAAACTCTTGAAGAGGAAATCGCCTTCTTGAAGCAAGTTCATGAACAAGTGAGAAATTTATTTAAATAATGTTAAAAAATGCTTAAATTCACATAAAGATTTTTCAAAACGCAATAACTAATCAATCGGCACAAATGAATATTTTGAGATTTCTCAAGGTGAAATTACTGTCCACAAAATGCAGTTTTATGCAACAACTTGTTTTGTTAAAAATTATCTAAACAAGTTCAAAAGCTTAAATTATGAGTAAGAACAAATCTAAGAATACAAGGTTGAAATAATCAACAAGGTAAGGTGAGGTGAGAGTTACATTGAATTCTTATCGTGTTACTCAAAACACATGTGAAACAGGTGCTAAAGGTTCAGCATTTGATTAAAGCCAATACTTTCAGATAATTTAAATTAATCTAGCAATTTATTAATAACCAAACATAAAAACCAAAAAAATTATGTAAATAAAATGTAAAAAATAAAAGATGATACATTAAATCTATAGGAAATTAAAGAATTGAAAGCTCTGTCATACAAAAGCCCATCATGCAAAAGTCAGGATTACTTGAAGATCGAGATTGGAAGTGCTCTAGATGAAATAAGAGAAGTAAAATATATTTGAATATTTCATAAATGTGTTATAAAATGTTATGTGTAATAGCAAACATTTAAAAATAAATTTTCAAAAATATGGAAATTATTTTCAGGTATATGAGAGCAAACTCGACACTATTCGAGACGATCTTGAAGCGTATTACAATCTAAAGGTTAAAAGCTTTTATAAATATCTCAACAGCTTTGTAATTAGAGTGTTATCATATTTGAAATATTTGATCAATCTTGTAGTTGCAAGAGTTTACAGCAAAGGCTGCAAAGGGTGGTCTGGAAAGTGAGCATGCCAAGAATGAACTGCAAAAGTCAAGAGAATTGGTAGACAGTCTCAGAATTGACAAAGAATCTTTAGAACACAAAGTATAAACAACAATAGTTTTTGGTGAAATTTCAATAAAATATTGTTTTCGAAATAGAAGCAATTTTTTATATTTATGTTCGGCTTGAAAGGTTGTAATGAAATAGTTTAAAACTTTAGCATAAAACTTAACCACTAAATCTGGAGTTTTCTAATTACTTTATATTACAGATCCTCACTTTACAAAGAGAATTTAATAGATTGAAAATAGAAAGTGAAGAAAAAGAAAAAATTTTTGAAGACAAAAATGGCTTTTTGTTATCGGAGAATGTCAAGTTGAAAGCAGAAATGGAGAACATTTTGCGAGAATTACAGATCCTGATTGACACCAAACAAGGACTTGAATTTGAAATAGACACATACCGCAAGCTTCTCGAGGTGGAGGAAGGAAGGTGAATATTTTAATAGTTTGCTTATATTTTTACTCGAATAACAGTGAATACTATGAATAAACACAATACTTAATCAGGGCTGCAGAACTAATGGGAAGAGGACAATTTACTGTCCAAGAACGCATTGGAGGTAGAAAATTATGCTGACATAGATATAATATCACATGAGATTTTTTCAGAACACAATTTCAAAATTCTAACTTCAAGTATTCGGATGAAATTGTATATAAATATATATTTTTTATAACCAGGCTATAATTTTCTATAAATATTTACTCATCACAATAAAAATTTTATTTTATAAAAATATTACAATTTTATTGTATTTTAGTAAGATTAAGGTTTAAAATTATCTTGTTTCCAAGTCAATTCATATAAAACTTGATAAAGTTTCTATTTAAAATTTATAAAATTAAACTTTACCAGAAGCTTAAGAGAGCAATAGTCTGCCCGCATAGCTGGTATAGCGCTAGACTAGTTATCTAAAGTAACCGGGTTCAATCCCGCGCAGGCCGACATTTATACACACAAGGAGTAGCGCCTTGTGAATCATCTGTTGAGCTAACGAAACCCCAATATGGAACGACTAAAAGTCGATCTAAAAAAAAAAAAGCGAGAATGAAGTTCATACTGAAGTTTAAAAAATCTTTGAGCTGAGTTTACAATGTCAAAATCGCATATTTTGTTTCAGGTTGGAATCAGGACAACTTCAAAATTTCTAAGGATAGCACTGTAGTTGAAGGTAGCTATTTGAAGCTTGAAGAGTTTGATGTTGATGGAACTTATGTCACAGTTGGAAATTTTGGACCAAATGTAAGCAAAAAATAATAAAAAAAACAATTTCTTTAAATTGATAAAATAAAAAAAAGATTTTTTGAAACTAAACATATTTTGATTAACTTTTCATTACCTACTTTCTAGACTATTTCTTTGAGCGGCCACAGAATCAAGAGCACTATTGACGGCTCAGCTTATGCCGAGTATACCTTCAATAAAAAACACTCTATCTCGGCTGGAGAGAGAATAAAAGTACGTTTTATGAAATAATATATGATTACTTTAGTATGCATTGTTTTCCAAGATTTTCATGCTAACTTGAATGCCTAGAAAAAACTTTAATTTGAATGCTTAAGATTAAAGGTTAAAAAGATATCAAGGGTTATTCAAATTTGAAATATATAGAAATATTTTTGAAAAGTCATTAGTACCTAGTAAAACAGTTCTTCGTCATTAACTACACAGGTGTGGGCTAAGAACGAGAAACCATTGTCTGCGTCCAAAAATGACCTCGAAGCCGACTTCAAAAATTGGGGATCTGGTCAGATCTATTTTATCACCCTCCAAGACAACAAGGGAAAAGTATGTTCTAATAAATTCAATATAAAAATGAGTATTAATTTCCAAATATTTTTGTAGGAGTTGGCCACTTACAGGATGAATAAAAATTAGTTTTGATAAGAAATTTATATCATTTCTATTTTCAACAACCCTTGAGATTTCAATTTTTTTAATCAATTTGAATATCTTTTTACTTTTTATTCAGCCTTAAATATTGAAATTGGTTCATACTTTACTAAAATTGAAACGATTTTTTCTTATTCACATTTTTCATTGATTAATTAATTTTTTCACCCATAAAAATAAATGTATTTGCTTTTGTTTCGATTGAAAGCGTTTGATATATTTTCGATAAATACCGAACGGGTGAAATGCTTTGTATTTTTTCATTTGCTTGCAGAATAAAAATCAAAAGACGATTCATATTTTAAATAAAGTCAAACTTCAATTGAAATATAAAACAAATGATTATGAATGATAACAATCTGAAACTTTCAAGGTATCCGACCATCTACCAAAAAATTAAAAGGATTCTACAACCTCAAGGTTCCACTTGAACACCGAGATAACTATCGACAAATAAATGCAAAAATAATTATTTTTTTCTCTCATAACTGCACATGGCAAAATAAAATTTGTGAACACCAGGTGCAAGAATTCAGAACTGGAGCTACAAGAGGTTCCATTGAAACACAACATGCCAAAGAAGAAGTTAAGAAACTCAGATCTTCTGTGACTGATCTTAGAGATAGATTAGCTGAATTAGAAACCAAGGTTTTTTAGGCTACTATTATTTTTCCGAAAAAAATCAACTTGTTTTAAGACATAATTTTTTTTTTCAATAGAACGTGCACTTGTTGAGAGAATTGGAAACACTAAGGAAAGAAAAAGAAGATAGAGAAAGAGAACTTGAAGATGAAAACAACCAACTGAAGATGGAGATAGCTAAATTGAGGGCAGAAATGGAGGCTATCCTCAAAGAGTTACAAGCAATTATTGACACTAAGCTCGGCCTTGAGCTTGAAATCGCTGCGTACAGAAAACTTTTGGAAGGAGAAGAAAGCAGGTGATAGTAACTATTTTTAAAATATATAAAAAAATCAAATAGTGAATTAAGCAATTAAAATTAAGATTTTTATTGAAAAACGGGATTGTTTCAAACAGAGATTCATTGCACCAATTGGTTAGTCTTTCGGTCGGAGGTGGTGGAGGAAGTGGAGGTGGATTTGGTATTGGTGGGGGTGCTGGAGGTGGTGGTGGTTTTGGTGCTGGTGGTGGTTTTGGTGCTGGTGGTGGTGGTTTTGGTGGAGGATCAAGCTTCAGCTACTCAAGCAGTGGCGGAGGTGGTGCATATGGAGGTTATGCTGAAGGTTTGTTTGCATAAAAAAAAAACTCTTCCAGCAAGGAACTGACAACCTTAACATTTTTCAAGAAAATTTTCATGTTTCAATACGGGGGATGTAATTCTCTAACAAACTAATCATATTAAATTAATCAAAACTATTAACATAATTTTCAACTCTCTTTTATCAATGTTTTTAACTAAAATATCAATTCAGCAATCATTGTAACTTAACGATTTTTCAACTGGGAAGATACGGTCTAAGGCAAATAGTAGATGAAATGGTAGCAAACAAACAATCAATTGCGACAACCTATGAAACAAAGAAGACTGGTACATACACTGCGTATAGCATGTCCAAAGGTGCATGAATTGTCCATTTTAAGAGTTTCTTTAAATTTTTTCATTGCATGATTCTCAATTTTGCATGTAGAACCGATATTAACTTTTAACAGATATTTAACCTTTTCAAAAGTTATGTTTTTGTTCTTTAAATTGAAAAAATTTATAAATAATTATAGACTAAAATTGGAAATTATTGATAGTTGTGAAAAATTTTCATCATCAAATCAATTATTGTCGAACTAGTAACAACTTGATCCATCAAATCAGGGGATTCTAGTCTCAAAATGAACCAGTTGATCAAGGGAGAAATGTCGGCTAAAACTACTTACCAGAGGAGCGCTAAAGGACCTGTTTCAATTTCGGAGTGTTCAGCTGATGGCAAGTTCATAACTATCGAAAACACTGGCAGAAAGGTTTGTTAGTGTGATACTATCTTTTTTCTTTATATTCTTTATATGCTGCATATTATGTCAAATGTTTTGTTAATTTGGCTGAGTTTACGGTTAAAGTATTCTGAAAATGCAAAATTTTTATAATTCAAAGAAATATAGTTAAATCGAAGTGAACTTCAGATTTGCTTTGAAATTCCAAATAAACTTCGAAGCTTTCGAGTATTTATGAAATAGTTTCGATTTATTGAAAAATTTTCAATTTTAGAAAAACTATATCGTTTCTGCATTAAATAAGATTTATTGTATTTTGATAAAAAACCTTGAAAGGATGAGCAATTGGGTGGTTACAAAATAAGAAGGAACATCGATGGGCAGGACAAGATTGACTATGCTTTCGACAAAAACTTTGTTTTAAGGCCTGGAGCTAAAGCAAAGGTAGCCTTACAAAAATATGAATTATCATATACGTATCAAAAACCTATAAAAAATATCTGAAAAAAAAAATATATAAATTATTCTTTAATTAAAGTCACAGAAAAAAAAATATTTATTGATCAAGACCAATAAGATAATGAACCATTTGCTAATCAAGGTCTGGGCTCAAAGCCAAAAGCCAGTTAGTGGTGCCCAAGGAGACCTCGAGGCCACCTTCGCAAACTGGGGTCTGGGTGCCAATATCACCACTAAGCTGGTCAACACCAGCGGAGAGGTGATGTATTATATTAGCTTTTGATGTTGTTTGTGCGTCGACACCTACCGATGTGTGCCTAAATGGATATCAAGGCCGATATTCGATCTAAAAGTTTTATAATAATATTCACAAGAAATGTTAAGCAGTACAAGATGGAGAATTTTTATTAAGAATCATTATTGTATATATATTGATAAAATCATTTTCATGCTTTCACCTTTTAATTTTAATGGTTTTTAATTTACAGGAGAGAGCTACTCATATCCAGAAAACCGTTTACTCTTCGTAATCAAAGGATTATAATTCTCTGAAAATTTTTTCAGATTTATTAATGCTTTTCGAAAACTTTACACAAAATTTTTCTGAATTTTTCAATGATTTACTTCTTGGTTTAACAGATAATTGTTTTAAAATTGTATTCTTTAGCTAGAATCAAAGGTATTTTATGATACATTATATTTTTGAGGTACTTAGAAGCTTATAATTTTAAAAATAAATCGCTTAAAAAGTTTTTTTGTTGAAAATTGTTTTCAATTATTTAATGCTTCAAAATTATCAAAACACAACAACAAAAATTTTAATCAAAGTTTCAAATTCGTTCTACTTAACATTCACCCCCTTATCAATAAAAATATGAATCTTAATGTTAAAGTTTGTTGCTTCAAATACTTTGGAAAAAATTTGCATAATTTATTTAGAGGATATAAGCTTCAATTATTTGACTAAAAAATTCTATACTCGATCTTTATCGGCTTACGCTGCAATAAAGAACATATGAAAATCTTGCAATATAATAGAGTGAAGATGGAAACATTCTAGCTGATTAATAATAACCCTCAAAATTGAAGGTCATTAAGGTAAATATCAGTAATGATTTTTCATTCGAATTCTTCTGAGAAAACTTTTTAATACCTATGTTAACTAGAAACGGAAAATTACAAAATAAGAGTGTGGCCTTTTTGAAGTGATATGATATTGGTGAAAATATTACTTAGAAGTATAACATAGTTTAGCTAGCTATCAGGCTTCAATATTGAATTATTTTTAACATTATTAATTTCAAGATCACTTGAGAAAGTTTTGTTGCTATAAAACATGAGAAGCATAATGAATTTTGCATTCCTACTCCAATTAATTGTAAGGTCTTTGAGCGATCAACTAAATATTCGAAATGCCAAAAGAAAGCGAACAGTCTTACAAGTCGACACACCATAGTTTGACATACAGATCAAGCGTGGCACCTCGCCAGTTGATCATTCAGAGAGCCCGGAGCGCTCCCCGATCCAAATATGCCACTTCTGAGATGGTTATTCATCAGAGTTTGACTCCTCCCAGCGGTGCCTATGCCAACATTAGCAGTGGAAGTCTACAGAGTGTTATGTTTTCGAAAGACAAAGAAAAAAAAGATTTACAAGTGCTTAACGACCGGTTCGCTAAGTACATTCAAAACACGAAAGCTTACGAAATAGAAAATAAGAACCTTAAAGCAGAATTAGAGAATTTGAAAATTAAATGGGGCGAAGACAACCAAAAAGTTAAAACTATTTTTGAGGGAGAAGTTAACCAATTGAGAAATTTACTAGATGACACTGAAAAAGATAAATCACAACTCGTTATTAGGAACCATACCTTGGAGGAACAAGTTGAAGAATTAAATGATATGTAGGTTTCTTCAAAAATTATTTAATTTCCTTAACTTATTTCATTTTATCGATTCACTTGTTTTTATTTACTCGATTTAATTTAATAACTAATTAAATCTATTAACTATTAGAATCAAACACTTTTATTAACTGAATAATAATATGAAGCTTTTGAACTCACATTATCAAGTATACAAGTTTGCATACTTCTTACGTCGAAAGTAACTACAGAGAGATAAAATTGGAGAAAAAAGCCTTGCAACGTTTGGTTTGAGTTATACGATTCTTGAACCAAATGGTGTATCTCGCTTTGATGGAAAACGTCCAGACAGTTTACTCTTGGAAAAATGTTCGTACTATGGTGTGGGATTTCACTTGTAGTGACATTATCGCCCCCAACCACATACAAATATCTTCAGCTTTTCCAAGAAAAGTAGCTAAAAGTGCGGAGACAGCTAAGCTGAAAAAATATTGCAACCTTTTAGCGGACTATGAGGTTATACCAATCGGAGTTGAAACTTGGCTCTTGGGGTCCAAGCGGACTGAAATTGATGAGAGATCGGGAAAAAATAGCTCAAGAAACAGGAGAACCGCGGTCAACCTCCTTCCTACTTCAAGCTATAAGTATGGCCATTCAGAGAGGGAATGCTTGTAGTGTGCTAGGTACTCTCGCAAGTTCAAGAAAATTAGAAGAAATCTTTTATTTTTGATTATTACAAGCAAGTCAAACATTTTTGTTTATTTTTAAATTTGGCGGTTGAATAAATTTTTACTTTATTATAAAAATAAAAAAAAAACTTGATAATGTGAGTTCAACTTGAAAAAAGCTTCGTATTATTATTCAGTTAATAAAAGTGTTCAAATAGTTTTTGTTGGTAGGCTAGTTTGGTTAATCATAAATCTATTGAATTATTTATGTTTTCAACTATTTTAAGCTGAACCAATATTCTATTTTTCAGAAATTCAAAACTATTGAAAGATCAAGAAAACTTGTATTTGAGGATAGAAGACTTGAGTCGTCAACTGAACAAGGCCGAGGCAGATGTGGGTCCTTTGCGAAGAAGAGCTAAGGTATTGGAAGGAGAGAAAGGTAAGGACAAGGAGACAATCGAAAAACTTAAAGAAAATCTTTCCACTGCAAGAAGCGTGAGACATTTTAACTACATAAAAAGATGTTTCTGAGAATTATTATTTGATTCAAATATACTGGTATAATTTGACAGAACTTGGACGAAGAGACATTGTTGCATGTAGATGCAGAAAATAGAAAACAAACTCTTGAAGAGGAAATCGCCTTCTTGAAGCAAGTTCATGAACAAGTGAGAAATTTATTTAAATAATGTTAAAAAATGCTTAAATTCACATAAAGATTTTTCAAAACGCAATAACTAATCAATCGGCACAAATGAATATTTTGAGATTTCTCAAGGTGAAATTACTGTCCACAAAATGCAGTTTTATGCAACAACTTGTTTTGTTAAAAATTATCTAAACAAGTTCAAAAGCTTAAATTATGAGTAAGAACAAATCTAAGAATACAAGGTTGAAATAATCAACAAGGTAAGGTGAGGTGAGAGTTACATTGAATTCTTATCGTGTTACTCAAAACACATGTGAAACAGGTGCTAAAGGTTCAGCATTTGATTAAAGCCAATACTTTCAGATAATTTAAATTAATCTAGCAATTTATTAATAACCAAACATAAAAACCAAAAAAATTATGTAAATAAAATGTAAAAAATAAAAGATGATACATTAAATCTATAGGAAATTAAAGAATTGAAAGCTCTGTCATACAAAAGCCCATCATGCAAAAGTCAGGATTACTTGAAGATCGAGATTGGAAGTGCTCTAGATGAAATAAGAGAAGTAAAATATATTTGAATATTTCATAAATGTGTTATAAAATGTTATGTGTAATAGCAAACATTTAAAAATAAATTTTCAAAAATATGGAAATTATTTTCAGGTATATGAGAGCAAACTCGACACTATTCGAGACGATCTTGAAGCGTATTACAATCTAAAGGTTAAAAGCTTTTATAAATATCTCAACAGCTTTGTAATTAGAGTGTTATCATATTTGAAATATTTGATCAATCTTGTAGTTGCAAGAGTTTACAGCAAAGGCTGCAAAGGGTGGTCTGGAAAGTGAGCATGCCAAGAATGAACTGCAAAAGTCAAGAGAATTGGTAGACAGTCTCAGAATTGACAAAGAATCTTTAGAACACAAAGTATAAACAACAATAGTTTTTGGTGAAATTTCAATAAAATATTGTTTTCGAAATAGAAGCAATTTTTTATATTTATGTTCGGCTTGAAAGGTTGTAATGAAATAGTTTAAAACTTTAGCATAAAACTTAACCACTAAATCTGGAGTTTTCTAATTACTTTATATTACAGATCCTCACTTTACAAAGAGAATTTAATAGATTGAAAATAGAAAGTGAAGAAAAAGAAAAAATTTTTGAAGACAAAAATGGCTTTTTGTTATCGGAGAATGTCAAGTTGAAAGCAGAAATGGAGAACATTTTGCGAGAATTACAGATCCTGATTGACACCAAACAAGGACTTGAATTTGAAATAGACACATACCGCAAGCTTCTCGAGGTGGAGGAAGGAAGGTGAATATTTTAATAGTTTGCTTATATTTTTACTCGAATAACAGTGAATACTATGAATAAACACAATACTTAATCAGGGCTGCAGAACTAATGGGAAGAGGACAATTTACTGTCCAAGAACGCATTGGAGGTAGAAAATTATGCTGACATAGATATAATATCACATGAGATTTTTTCAGAACACAATTTCAAAATTCTAACTTCAAGTATTCGGATGAAATTGTATATAAATATATATTTTTTATAACCAGGCTATAATTTTCTATAAATATTTACTCATCACAATAAAAATTTTATTTTATAAAAATATTACAATTTTATTGTATTTTAGTAAGATTAAGGTTTAAAATTATCTTGTTTCCAAGTCAATTCATATAAAACTTGATAAAGTTTCTATTTAAAATTTATAAAATTAAACTTTACCAGAAGCTTAAGAGAGCAATAGTCTGCCCGCATAGCTGGTATAGCGCTAGACTAGTTATCTAAAGTAACCGGGTTCAATCCCGCGCAGGCCGACATTTATACACACAAGGAGTAGCGCCTTGTGAATCATCTGTTGAGCTAACGAAACCCCAATATGGAACGACTAAAAGTCGATCTAAAAAAAAAAAAGCGAGAATGAAGTTCATACTGAAGTTTAAAAAATCTTTGAGCTGAGTTTACAATGTCAAAATCGCATATTTTGTTTCAGGTTGGAATCAGGACAACTTCAAAATTTCTAAGGATAGCACTGTAGTTGAAGGTAGCTATTTGAAGCTTGAAGAGTTTGATGTTGATGGAACTTATGTCACAGTTGGAAATTTTGGACCAAATGTAAGCAAAAAATAATAAAAAAAACAATTTCTTTAAATTGATAAAATAAAAAAAAGATTTTTTGAAACTAAACATATTTTGATTAACTTTTCATTACCTACTTTCTAGACTATTTCTTTGAGCGGCCACAGAATCAAGAGCACTATTGACGGCTCAGCTTATGCCGAGTATACCTTCAATAAAAAACACTCTATCTCGGCTGGAGAGAGAATAAAAGTACGTTTTATGAAATAATATATGATTACTTTAGTATGCATTGTTTTCCAAGATTTTCATGCTAACTTGAATGCCTAGAAAAAACTTTAATTTGAATGCTTAAGATTAAAGGTTAAAAAGATATCAAGGGTTATTCAAATTTGAAATATATAGAAATATTTTTGAAAAGTCATTAGTACCTAGTAAAACAGTTCTTCGTCATTAACTACACAGGTGTGGGCTAAGAACGAGAAACCATTGTCTGCGTCCAAAAATGACCTCGAAGCCGACTTCAAAAATTGGGGATCTGGTCAGATCTATTTTATCACCCTCCAAGACAACAAGGGAAAAGTATGTTCTAATAAATTCAATATAAAAATGAGTATTAATTTCCAAATATTTTTGTAGGAGTTGGCCACTTACAGGATGAATAAAAATTAGTTTTGATAAGAAATTTATATCATTTCTATTTTCAACAACCCTTGAGATTTCAATTTTTTTAATCAATTTGAATATCTTTTTACTTTTTATTCAGCCTTAAATATTGAAATTGGTTCATACTTTACTAAAATTGAAACGATTTTTTCTTATTCACATTTTTCATTGATTAATTAATTTTTTCACCCATAAAAATAAATGTATTTGCTTTTGTTTCGATTGAAAGCGTTTGATATATTTTCGATAAATACCGAACGGGTGAAATGCTTTGTATTTTTTCATTTGCTTGCAGAATAAAAATCAAAAGACGATTCATATTTTAAATAAAGTCAAACTTCAATTGAAATATAAAACAAATGATTATGAATGATAACAATCTGAAACTTTCAAGGTATCCGACCATCTACCAAAAAATTAATAAAACCACATAATGATGTTATTTGGAATTTAAAAAATTCAATTTTCCAATTAAAATTCTGAAAACTTTGAAAATATTTTAAAATTGCATCACAACTTTTATCATATGATTATTTAACTATGATCAATCCAAGAAGGGTTTTATTAAAAGAATGTTATAAAAATAACTTGATTTTAAAACCAAAGTGAAAAACAAGATGTGGGCACGAAATAAAATTTACCACTTTGCTTAAGAAATAAAAAATTCATTAAAAAAATAGTTTTGAATTTAGAAAAAAATTAAAATAATGAAAAATTGTAAAATGGAATTTCAATAGTTGTCAAAAGCTCCTAATAATACCGTTATCACAAAGCAAACAAAACTTACAAAATCTCATATTTGAACAAAGTAGAAACAACACCGAAAACAAAAAGATTACGTTAAACGGCTTGAAACAAGTGATTTGACCAACAAAGCAGATTTATGCTGTTTGAGGTATGAGGACGTTGTGCGGAGCGAGGTCGGGGTAAGATGGGTTGTTCTCACCCAGCAACCACCACGTCAGCATTGGAGGCTTACCCTGTTGTTGTTTGATCAGAAAAGATCGTTTAAATATATTGAGGTTTTAAGGTTGGTTTTATTGAGGCTTTGTTATTTATTTGAAGATTTAAGAAAATTCCTTGAAAGATTGCAACATGAGAAGAATTATTGTGTAGATTTTGAAAAGATGCCTTTGGAAAAACAAGTTTTTCATGTGAAACAATGGAAAATATGGTAGATAAAAAGTTAATTTGTGGAGTGCAAAAAGATAAAACAAAAAATGATGGAAACAATCAAAAACCTGATAATTTATCTTAGCCACGGCATTGTTTGCAATTTTAGTACCGCGTTACTACAACTCTGAGCATTTTCTAGTTTATAACTTGAAGAGAGACTTTCGAAAGTATTTTTTTTGAAAATAACAACTAAAAATTTTCGAAAATTTCACACTTATTAGGACCATTAATATTAATCAATATCTAGTTATAATACAAGAGAATATCTGAAAATATTCTATTTGAAAATTGTGTCGAGATGTTTACTTTGGATACCATCTACGTGTTTGAAATAATTTCCTCCAATTTATTCCAATAAATATTCGGAAGAATATCATTTAACATTTTAAACTCAAACTTCTCATGGGACGCCTAGCAATTTTCTTTTTGAACGCCTTCGTGTAAATTAGTTTGGGTGACATGATGTTCGGCTTACTTGCTTACTTAAGTGCACAAATTCGAGTGCTTGATTTTACTTCTTTCATCGTATAGGCTTCTTAATGCGCATAGGATGCTCACCTTAAAGCTATAAAAATTTCCATTACCAATATTATTATCAATGAAAAACACGAGTTTTGATGATAAAAATGACATCAAATAATGATTTAATTGATAGTCCATAAATCAACAAAGCCTAGAAACTTCTGAAGTTTATGCCACTATAATGCTATTTGTATTGTATTGTATTAAACACAGGTGAATCGAATAGAAAGCCTCGAAAAAAAGAATTTCACTCGCACAATCACATGAATGGAACCAATAACCTTGGGCTCGATGATCCTGTTAGTGTTGAGAACGAAGGTTTTAAACGTGTCTAGTATTTCTTTTGTGTCTGGACTAACGTGGATTTTCAAAGCTGTGTATTTTGAATAAAGATCCATTCAGTTTTTTCATGTGTTTTTCCAGTATTTTTAATTTGAAAATTATAGAACATTATATAAGAGTGAAATAATATAACACATTGACATACATGTTAGCCTCACAATTAGAAGCATCAAAATGTTTAACCATGCCATCATCAACAAACAACTTGTGACTAGTTAAAAGACCACCTTCCCCATTTGACTCCATCCTCGACGCTGTGTTCACAGTGTCTCCAAAGAGGCAGTACCGGGGCATTTTCTTACCCACCACTCCCGCACACACTGGTCCTGAAATCATCATTTTGTACCAACATTCATTTCATGTATAAAAAAAATCGGATTTATTAGAAATTCATTCATACAATTTTTTAAAAATACCTTTAAATATATTATATAACATCCAAATTATACTATACTACTGTGCGTGTCCCAGTAACTGAGATAGACAGCAATCGGCCTTGGATATTGGCTCTAACTTAACAGCTAACTACTTTAAACCTTATGCTATCATCAAGCTCACCTGAATGGATGCCGATACGGAGTAGCAATTTGTCATTGGGTCTGTGTTGAATAGTGAAGGTCTTGACGGCGTTAAGCAACTGCAGAGCCATCCTCGATATCTCTCTGGCGTGGGTGGTGCCATTCCTAACTGGCAAGCCTGACACCACCATGTAAGCGTCTCCTATGGTTTCCACCTTGGCAATTTTCATCGTTAATATTATTCACTCCACCCATGCTCACAAGTATTAAAACGATCGACATCTTTTAAGTTGGTTTTATGTGGAAATATACAAGGAATATCAGAAACTTGAAAGTAAGATGTTTATTGATATAATATGATTGACACACTTTATAAACGTCCCACGTGTCGATGATGGCGTCGAATGTGGTGTAGAGATCGTTAAGCAAATGAACCACCTGATAATTGAAGTTTCAAGGTTTTTCAAAATTTTTCACAAGCACTTAAAAATGCTTTGCAATATTTTAAAAAATTTCAATGTGATATTACTTATCTTACGCTTCAAGTATAAAATTAATAAATGTATCAAAAAATTGAATTACTCAAGAAGAAAAATTTTGAAAATTTTTATCAAAAAACATTAGAGTGTCTCTGAAGAATTCCTTACTCTATAATATCACCGTGAATCTATATGACGATGGGTTAATAAGTCTATATATTTATGAGTTAATGTTTGCATGAGTTGTGTAAGCACCTGTATTGGGGTGGAGTCAGAGGAGAGTTTGGTGAAGCCGCAGATATCACTGAAATATATCGTGACACCCTCAAACTTTTCCGCCTCCACTTTTTCTCCCCGCATCAAAATATGAGCTACTGATCTATAAAAGAATTTTTATTGAATAATTAATGGAAAGAATTTTTCAGATGAAGTTTATTAACGAAGTATAATAGCCTGAATCAAATTGTAAGATCAACAAACACAAAGTATTTATTTAAAAAAACCTGAAGTTTTTCGTAAGACAAGCTTACATTATCAAGTGAATCATTATCAATTATCATTTGATAATGTAAATTAGTCTTTCGAAAAGCTTCGTGTTTATTTTAAATAAACACTTTGTGTTTGTTGACCTCAAAAGTTTATGAACCTTTTTGAATTAAATTTATATTCGCTTTCACGTTGAATTGATATCGAAAAAGGATAAAAGCGTAAATTGCAAAGCATAAGAATGAGGGTTTTGTGAAAAACATATATCGACACGCTCTTAACACCCGTTTCTTTAATTAATATTATCATCTTGTTTTATCTAAATTAATGATAATTACATGAGATCACAAACGACAGCGCCAAACTAACTGGGGAAGCATGCGGTACAGTAGATCCTCCGCCCTTCGTTTCTCCTCCAAGTAATCTGCCGTTCTATCCTTTACTTGATCTTCCAAGTTTCTAGCGTAGTTTTCTAAACGAATCAGTAGGTTGTCGACTAGATTGCCCGAGCATCCAGCATCTCTGCGAACAGCGTGGGGTTCGCCATTAAAATCGGTTGATTTGTGAATAGTTTTGAATTAATAAACTAATTATGAGATATATTACAATCGTTATATTGGAAATTTTCGAATTTTTTATTTTCATAATATGACACAAGAAAGATATATCATTTAAAAATGTAAATTACATCTTAAGTGCATTATTGAATAAAAGCCAACTTATTGATGAGTCTGATGGTGTTTTTGACGGCTCTAAAGTCTGGCCTCTGCTTAGGGTCTTCAGCCCAGCTATTCTTGATGAGATTGGTGAGTTCTGAAGGACAATCGAAGCCCTCGGGCAGGGCGGGTCGAAAAGGAGGGTGGTTGGTGCGCATCACTTCTGTCACTATTTCTGTCGAGTTTCAATATTTATTTTTTTTGGCATTTCGATACTCTATCTATAATCAAAACTAGATATAAAACGCTACATTTAACTATCAAATAAAAAACAATAAAAGAAAGCTTGAAATAAAAACAGAAAATAGACGAAACAAGAGACCAACCATAAGGAGTCATCGAGCACCCATCAGAATCGTTTGTTCTGACGTAAAACGAACCATTCCTCAAGAGAATCTCCTGGCAAATGATCGCAAAACTGTAGACATCAGCTTTCTGGAGGGTGAGGTATGAGTTGTAGCTCTGTTGAGGCAGCAATAGAGGCATCGTTCGAGATTCTCCGGCATCTCTGTTTCGTAAGAGCTCTGGAGCCGTCCATAACAACCCTGCAATACACCAAACTCTATATAAAATATGTCATTTGAAATTTTATCAAAACTTTAGTTTTATGATCTATTCGAATTTAAATATTCAAATGAAATATTTTTTAAGTATTTCAGCTTGCTCATCAATATTCATAAGTGGTATAATATTTTAAATTACTTTTGTAAACAACATTCTCATCGGAACCATCGAAAGTATCTCCTTTCTTCAAACTTTCCAAACCAAAGTCTGTCAATTTAACTACAAACCTGTCAAAAAAAAATAAAATAATTAAAGTAATATGTTTTCCACAAGTCGTTCTTTAAAACTGAAAAATCTTTCAAAGTGAAGAGTGGGCAACCTGCTATCCACCACACAATTCGAAGTCTTAAGGTTGCCGTGGTAGTGCACCTCACTTGAATGGATGTAATTCATACCCTGTAGAAATCATTTTTCATGTCTAAGCAAAGTATTTCATTAGATGTGCTTGAAAATTTAGATAATTTCGTAGAAAGATTCATTAAATTTGTCGGTGAGCTTGACAGCGCTTTCAAATTATCCAAACTTTTTTCAATCCGACAAAGCTATATTCTTTCCTATATAATTATTGTTTTATCTGAGAAAGTTCTTTGCATCTTAATTTCTCGAATGATTTGCGTGAGCCTTGCTATAAATATAAGCCGGTATAAATCATTTACAAAATTGGGATCTAGCAGTGGTACTATATTTCATGCCATGATTAATAGTCTACCCTTATAATTAGTATTTATGATATCCGTTCATAAATCGAGCAAGAATTCTTTTAATATCATCAAAGCAGCTAAAATAATAAAAATAACATGGATTTATAGTTTTTGCAAGTACACATTATCGATCTTTACGTTAAACAGAGCTCTTTGAAATTGAACAACTGAAAAGTTTTTTATTCGAAAACTTGTGAAAAACCCCAAAAACCAACGCCGTTAAAGAATTTTTATGTTTGTTTTTAGAGGAAAAGCAAAGTAATTATCTTTTTAAGTTTGCCCAACCTATAAGGCTTTGCAATAAAACCGGTGAGAGATTGATGGTTTTCAAAAGTGATAGTCAGAAACCTTCCTATAAATGAGCAATCAACAGTTTTTCTTGCACTAATTTAATTTATTAATGTTTATTATAAATTACACTGCAAAAAAATTAAGATAATCTAAGATTTTTGACAAAAGATGCGAGAAAATGTTTAAAGTTCTCATGAAAAGAAGCTTATTTGGCGACCAACGACTAAGTCGAGAGAGCCTTCGTCCTACACTGCTAGCTTCAAGCCACAGTATAAGTAGCGGCATAATTTTCTTCTTTCAACGCTGTTAAAATACTAAAAAGTTTTTCAAAGTTGTCACCTTAACTAGGTCTTGTATGAGAGAAAGCTTAAACATCCTGTCCATCTGTAACTCCTCATCTTCCAAAACATCCTGGTTCGTGGTCATAATATCAATCAAATACGATTTATAGGTTACTTTCCCTATCAAAGATGAAGCTTATTAAATAAATTGTCGTATGCTTTATTACAGTCGAAAGCTCTTCTTGAAGTTAATCCATATGGGAAAACATATGGAAAAACCGGCGCTAAATAAGCATTAAGAGAGAATAAAAAATATATATATAGCCATAAAAGTTTCAAATGTGAATTTAAACGTATGCTTCTTGAATAAACAATGAAGTTAAAAAATAAGTAAGAAAAATAAATTTCTACATGACAATAAACTATTTGAAAATGTTTCGCTCTCTAGATAACATTAACACAGGTCACAAGAAAGTGCATCGGCACATTATTAATATTACCCTATCTATATAAAAAATTATTCAAGTGCATCAAATGCGTTTGTAAAATATTTAATTATACCAAAACTGTGGAAGCACCATCACGTTGCAATTAAAAGTAATATATTCTATTGTATCTATCTATATAATTACTAATGAAGTAAATTATTGATGAAAAGTAAAAAACAACCTTTAAAAAAGTAGTATACACCTTATAAAACCTTTTTTTATTTTTCCCATTTTATAATTTTAAGCTATTACTTCTAATTCTTTCAAAATTACTTTTAAAAGGTAATAAATATAAATTACTCATTATTTGAATTATTAGAAACAAAGTTCAGCGTAGAAAAAACCTTCAGTGCCAATCAAATCTTACCTTTGGAAACAAAGAATGTTTTCAAAAAATTTTTGGGCGAAATAATTAATTGGATGTGGCATTGGCCATCACCGACGTTTTTGCCTTTTTGGCATTTGGAATCTAATTTGTTTTAAAGCTTTTTCATAATACCCGAGTAGTTAAAAAATCGCAAAAAAAAAATACTTTATGAGAATTGACGAAAAAATTTAGTCTAGAAGAAATTTGAGAAATTAAATCGTAATCGAGGTATTGCATACTGAAGCTCGGTTGTATTCGATGATGATCGAAACCCAAATTAAAAGATGGAACAAATAAGGTTTAAAGCTCATAGGAGTTTATTTTGATGAATAGGAGTATCCTTATGCAACTTCAATGAAAGCTAATTCCATTAGTAAAACTCAAATGAAGAATTACTCTCGATAAAATAAATCCATAAGAGAAGAAATTAATTTCAGAAATTTCTTTAATAAAGTCTATCACATAATAAATTATTTAATCAGAACAAAAAATCTTTTCGAAGAGCTGGTCTTTTGGATGTTTATGCTATGTACATAGTAATATATTGGTAAAAAGTTTCAGAATACAACTCACATCAAGACTCCCTTTTTGGCAGTACTCGGTAATGATGAACTCGCGGTCAGGGTCAGTGCAGATGCCCACAAACTGCACAATGTGGTCGTTCTGCAGTTCCCGCATCTTGTGTGTTATTCAATGATTCAACGTTTTACGAGGGGTTTTATTGGATTACAATAAATTGAAGCTTGATGCATTTGAAATGTAACAGGAGTGAAGAATTTAATTAATCAGCCCGGTTTAACGTTTTTAAATTTAAAATACATTTTATATTAATGTTTTATCCTTCCTAATTCAATTCAGAGCTTTAAAACAAAATAAAATTCAGATAATTTGAAGATTTTTTTTGAAACAATTGTTTAACAACTTATAAGCTGGAAAAAACGCAGAAAGACCTGTTTGAACAAAACCAATACATAAGTTCTTAAGCACATTTAAAAGGAATAGACAAATTCAATTTTCTTTGAGACTCGACTCTCCTAAAGAATAGCGTGATAAAAAACTGTGATTTTATAAGTTGAAAAAACGTCTTAGCAAAAAACCTTTTTTTTAAATTGAAAAATTTTACCTTAAAAGTTGATATGGGCTAATGTATTTTTATCGAAAAAATGTATCAAAGCGAAACTGTTGGAAAGCATCAATGAGAATCACTACACAACTCATACGTTTTTGATATCCTCGAGGACGGCTTGCTTGAAGATGATGGGCGGCTTCAACTTCTTCAGCACCACCACTCTCGACTACAAGTTCACATTTGGAATTAAAAATTGATTTTCGAAAGTTTTTCTCTTACCTTATAAATAGCGGTTCTAGTGAACTTCTGTTGGGCTCCAAAAATGGATGCGTAGGAGACCCGGCTTGTGAGTGAAGCCCTCTATGGGACGAAGGAGATTTTATGGGTAGAAAATCTATATATCGAGTAAATAAAGCTTATTCTCAGCGAATACAAAACTATCTGCAGATAAGATAAAAGAAATAATGAAAGGGCAATAATAACTGCGACACTAGGACCCGCGCATAATTGCATGCACGAATACTTGCAACCAATAGAAAATTAATTTTTTCTTATTGCAATTATACTCTGGAGAAAAATAATTACTATAGTATAGCTAGAAAATTTCAAGTTGTAAACGTTGGCTATATGAATAGGGATGGTTGAAACTTTGAGGATTAAACATCAATAACCATAATCTAGTGAAATTGGCAAACAGCTTCGCTAAATCTACCTTGAAAAACTTGCGTTTATCGGAAAACAAAATAGCCACAAAACTAATTTAAATAAAAAAAAATATTCATCATCGAATATATTTGATTAAAATTTTATAAATGGCTTTTTTGACGTTTTACATACTGGTCACGGTAAATTTTAACAAGAATAATTTATAATTCATATAAAAAAGTTTGTGAATTTTTCTTTTAAAAGCTCATATAATTAATTCATTTTTTTTCAAAGGGCCGTACTTCTAATTAAAAAAGAACATTGTACACTGAAATAAAAAAAATGAAAACCATCCAACATAACTTTTTTTCCCATAATTAATTCAGCACTAACCCTGATATCTTTGTTATAACTGCGTTCCCTGGATAAAACCTCATTGACCATTTCATCCACATCCAGCCACGAAACCCTCCAGTACTTTTCGTCATACTTCCGCTGGTCATAAACATACTTCCTGAATCATTTTTTCTTCATTATTTACCATTATCTTAATAAAAGATAGAGAATTTTTAAAGCACCAGTAGGCTTTTTAATTGAGGATAGATGTTGGAATGCTCATTATATTTGATGTTACAGTGAACTCGCCTTGAACCATTTAAAACATTTGAAGCCTGAACAAATATTATCATTTTAACTACCATCGGAATGTTTGTTTTCTTTCAAAACGACGCCGAATTTTAGAAAAATTAAAATGAAAACATGAACATTTCATCAACCAAAATACTGAAATTTTCGCTTGTAAGTATATAAAAACGGGGTAAAATTTTGACATTCAAAGATAAACGCTTTGTTCGAGTTGTAAAATATGATTCTAGAATTACTTTTTCTTTAATATTATGTTAAACAGAATATTTTATATTCTGTTAATAGCGACTTGTACAATCGGACACTATACATTTCGCTTGAAACTTTAGGCGAAGTATCTTTTCCAATGTTTGCAATGAGTTTATTTTCAAAAAATATTCCAAAAACGGAGTCTTATACATTAAGAAAAAAAATGTTATCATTTAGAAAAGTTTTGCTTTTAACTGGCTATCAATATATTGAAAATGATTTTTTACCTCATCATCATCATCTTCATCACCATCATTATCACCATCATTATCACCATCATCATCACCATCATCATTATCACCATCATCACCATCATCATCATCATCATCACCATAATCATCATCATCATCAACATCATCATCATCACCATCATCATCATCATCATTCAGCTTGGAGCCTCCTTTCTTCGCAAAAGGATATTTTTACAATAATTATCACACGATAATTCTAATAATTAAATAAATTCAATGAAAAATTTAATTTCAAAACTATAATTACTATAGAACTCAATATAAATGCATTAAACTTCAAAATTTTTGACATATTAAATACATTTTACCACTATATTAAATTTCTCTAAAGTTAAAAAAATATGCACAGATAAAACGAAGAATACGTATGTTATTTAAAAATTTTGAGATTAACTATAGACATTCATTGTAAATACCACAAAATCAAACGATATTCTAAAACAAAATTAAAGCAATCAAAGATGAGATTGAAATATTTACAAATACTGAAGATTTTATATGCTTTGTATCATAAATAACGAATGGCCTTCAGTTTGAACTGGTTTTAAAAAGTTATGCCTCCAAAATAAAATAGATGCTTTAAAAGGAAAAATTATTTTTTGGAAGAATGTCGTAAAGAAGATTTTTCAGAACAAACTCACAAATAAATATGAAGCTAAATGCGTATATATCAAAATTAAAATAAAATTTATAAGCACAAAACTAAAGACATTCTAGTTTTTTATATAACCGAGTCTGTATTAGGAATTATAAAAAATCAAAAAATGAAGTTCATTGCTAATCGATTAAAAATCATGGTTATCTAGTGTCATTGCTTGAGCATAAGCAATTCGACTGTAAATAAGCGTGTGCCGTCGTGAGATTGCCAGTGCAAATATATATTTAAACGATTTACCCTTCGAAAATGGGCATGAAGAAAATACTGGATATTTAAAAATTTTTCAACCAATGGCAGATGAGCTTATCCCGGGAACCTTTTTAGCATTATTCAAGATTTTTCGAGAATAAAGGCTCAAATGAAAAACATAAAACCAGATTTAGTTTTAAATTTTAAAATTTGTGAGATTATTTGCTGAAAGCAATTGATAAGAATTCAAAAAACATTGGTCTCACGCAAGCCCTTCAATATAGATTTTTTTTATAGAGTTAAACACGAAGCTCACTTGTATCCGACCAGAAAGATGATCAGAACAGTCATCAGCAGGGAAGACAATACAGCAATGACGTAACCGTACAAGGGAAATTGATCTGGGTATTTTTGAAGTTTGAAATATTTATATAAATGTGTGAATAACTATTTGCTGACATCTTCATGAAGACTGATATCAATTGAAATATTCTGTAAGCCCACATAAATCATTCATAATCTTTTACGGCAATCAACAATAATATAAATATTGAAAAAAATGCGTAAATTTGTATATATTCAATACGATGAACCTCCCTGAGGACAGCCAGAGTTGTCAAAGCCGCATTTGGGGGTATCCTTGGGAGTGTTGTTGTAACCCCCAGGCCAGTGTATCTCCTTCAGACGAGTGTATTGGTTGTTCATGCTGTTGTACGTGGCCACTTCCTTTGGGTTAGTTGGTGTTAATCCATGTCTCATCCAACCTCGAAAGTTCAATTTTATGACTGTCTTTTCAATCATAAAAATGTAAGTATACATTTTCAATCAGAGTACCGTTTTTTTTGGAAGATGATAAAACTTTATGGTTCAATTCAAAAGTTTGACGTAGAAGTTTTTTATTATAAATGTACTTAAAGTTCTTACTTCGAACTTTGGGTCTGGTTGATTGAGGTCAAGGTCAAGCAAGGAATACTCTGAGTCTCTGTCTCCATTTTTATCAATACTTACTTGGCCTGTGATACCTGAAAAATTTTATCGTTTAAGCTTTACAGATATTTCTAGTCCATGACACGATGCAAATAATGGGGAATATTCTAGAAGAATTTTTAAAAAAATGCATTAAAAATTTTATTTCATCTATGTATTCCAGATATTCAATTATTTATGAACAAAAGCGATAATTTTTTTATGATGAAAAACATTTTATCCATTCCAACTTCAATTAATATTTTCAATTCAACGTTAGATTCGGCCTTGAAACACTCTAAATAAATCACTTTTGCTTATAAATAAACATAAAATTTTATTTCCATTAAATATTCAGTATTAACAATAAATTTAGTTGAAATGAGAAAAGCAATAAATTAAAAACAATGTTTCTGTGTGAACTAAACCGTACGATCTTGAAAAAATAAGTTTTGTGCTACTTTGCGCAAACATGAGAGCTCCAAAAAGAATGGTATTGAATCGAATTCTCAAAATATTGCTGAGAATTTGTATCAAATATTGTAGATTAGGTCGAAATTTATGGAGTTTATGTAAATTATTTTACATAATCATCGACAACTAATATATCAAAATTTTAATTCGCCTTCACTTTCCCATACTTTAAAAATCAAAAAATGCTGATCTATTCGAAACTTTTTGCATTCGTCAAGTTAAATTTGGTATAATGGTAACAATAATTATTTTATAGATACATATTTTGAAGAATTATTCAAATAATGTAAAACGTGCTTCACGTTTGAATTTGTGGTTTAAAAAGCCAGGATTTTTTTCTCGAGTCCCTATTATATCCTTCTAGCTTTTTTTTCCATCTTTAATTAACTATATTCAAAAAGTTATAAAAGAAAAATTTTCTGAGATATTCAATGTCTTTCAAAAGTAAAAAATTATCATTAAAATACGTGTATTACATAATCAAAAAAAAAGTTAAAAATATCTCTATGAGCGTTTATGCGAAAAAGCTTATTTAAATTTTCAAAAGTGAAAATGTTTTTCATAAAGAAAGAAAGATAGGATTTCAAGTAAATGTAAATAACAATTTAGCTATCTGCTTTTTCCTACTCTGATAATTCAAATATTTACTGAGCAAAGTAAAAAATATAGCTATATTTCACAAGTATTCTAGCAAGAATGAAAGGTGCATTATAGGAAGAAAGGAAGTGTCATAAAGCTTATAAATAATCAAAATCAAATGTGAAGAATACAAAATAAATCTTTATGAAAACTCTACTTTTAACTTTTATAGCTTAAAAATAAAAATTATTTATGAGAAAAATTTTCATGAAAAATGTTAGTTTTCCTCTCAGACTTATGAGTGTTTTTTGTATTTGCTTCTGATCGTATATTCCTTTGAATGTTCATGAGTTAAAAGTTATTTCAAAAGCGTTTCGAAGAATGCTGCAAACGTCCGTGATACATTGATTCGTCTGCAAAAAGCATTTTATGAAATTGTCAACAAAAGCACTAGTACAAACTTTGAAGAATATCAACATTTGAAGACCAAAATGTCAAAAATTATTTTATAATAGATCAACTTCCACAAAAAAGTTTTTGAAATTCCATTAGTGTTGAAAAAAAGGAGCCATTAGTGGCATAAGCATGGGAAAAGAATAGATTAGAAAAGTAACGAATAGTCGTTGAAAACATTAGTTAATTTTAAAAAACTGCAAGTTGTTTGGGAGATGTTAATTTGAAAAACAAGATCAATTAAATAAGACAGAAATAACAAATTTCATTTCTTTTTGTAAATAATTCTAAATTACATACCTTCAGGCTTACAAGCATCGAATAATGAAACGAAGGCTATTTATTAAAAAGTATTTTACGCAGAATATTATTGCTTTTCGAAACAAAAAAACACGACCTGGTATCTTTTTTAGGTTCAATAAAGTAAAAAAAATTAATATTCAAATTTTATTATTTATTTATATAAATTATAAATTATATCACTCATATAACATTTATGACATGGAAAACGATTTTTCTAATATTTCTTATTTGAAATTCGAAATTAACTCACGCCTTCTCATGATTTATTTATTACTTATATTCAACACTAAGAGTATAAACAAAAACTAGCCATGGCAACAAGTTTTGACTCAAAAATTATTCTCCATTGTAAAATTCCCAACCCGCCATTATATTTCACCACAACAATAATTATAAACTAGTATGTCAAAACAATTCTTTCAAATTCTCTCCAATTTTAACAGCTTATCAATTTTTTTATCCATCCTTGGAGTCTGATGATTCTAAAAGACGCGATGTTTAATTACATGGGAACACTTTTAACTATTTGATTTCAGTCAGTTTAATTACGTTGAAATATATTGATACATTTGTCAAGCTAGTCTCAACAAATATTCCGTTCAGGTCCATCTTATCATTTAAAATCTTTTTGGTGAATAAAAAATATTTGAAATGTTTATTTAGAAGGCAACTTTAAATTTCAAAATTAGAATTTTTTTTGCAAAAACTTTACCTTAAAAAATAAAACACTCAAAGAAAATAGTTTTATTTCATTAAAATGTAAAAGAACGGAAAAAAGCAGCATGAAAATACAAAAGCGCCAAAATTGTGATAATAATAAATTAAATTTACAAAGCGTCAAATCAAGCAAGTGAAGCGCCACAAAAACAACAGCACAAATAAATCTGTAAAATTGGAGAAAAAATCTTAAACTCACCGATGAACTCTGTATTCTTCATCTTGTTTGTGATGATGGTGCCGTTATATGGGTCGCTTCCTTCAGAGATGGTTTCATTGAGGGCCTTTGCATACAACAACACTGCGTCGTGGAAGGCAGCCACGAAGTTATTCACCTTTGAGAGCGAGTGTTATTTGTTTTTTGTTTTTCGCGGTTTAAAAATTAGTTTAGTGGCTAGGAGCCTTGAAAGTGTTAAAAGTTATGGTTGAAAACGAATTCATAACTTTTACATAGGTGTGTTCAAAACTTTTATTACACTTGAGTTTATATGAGAAGCTGAACTTGATGAAGATTTCGATTTTTATTTTGAAAATTAAAGATTTTAATCTTTATTGTACACCAATATAGTAAAAAAAGTAGAAAAAAAAATAAAATTCATAGTAAAGTATGTCTATCAAATTTTATATATTATTTCAAATACTCATTCTCAAAACAACTTATGGTGTTTATCAGATTCGCAAGATTTTGTTGTGATGTTGTATCATTTAAGCTAGCTCATTGATAAACTAATTAAGTCGGCATTCGAGTTATATGTTGATTTATAATATTAATTAAACTGATGATTATATGATGTATGTTTTTAGCGATTGATTTTTATGGGTTGTTATTGGAATGGTTCAAAGCTGCATTGCTGTTGTGAGCAGATTCATTTAATTCTTTTGAAGTTCTATTCAAAGATGCTTTTTCAAAGCCTTATACCTTTCAGACTAATTAGACAGTGAAATTGTCTAGTGGTCATATAAATTAATATAAGCTCAAATGATCATAAGAAAAATTGCAAGATTTGCTCATGCAGACTTCACTGACATTTATGAAATGAAGGTATACAAAAATTCAAGTTCCTTTAAATTACTAAATCAACTTTGTTATTTTGACAGCGCTTGATAAGTCTTGAGATTAAAAAACTCGAATTTGTTGCTTGCTTTTACATTTATTTCTATTTTGAAATATAATATACGTGCGCTACAAACACTATTTGATCTATATTATTTATAGAACTCAGTTACATTTTTACATTGCCTCAAAAGTTGAACTGCTGTATTTTCAACTCCATTTTTAATTAATAGTTGCGACCTTGTATATCAAAAAGAACTAAACTAATTTGAAAAATAACTCTTTATAGAATGATAAATGAAGCGAAAAAGCATTTAAAATAATCTCAAAAGAATTTATATAATATCCAATGTAAAAATATTTTCTCTATTTTATTACCCCCTAACGCCCTGTATCATCTGCGAGTCACACCTTTTAAAAATTACGTAAAAAATTGAATATTCACATTAAATGAATTTCTAAAAGAAATAATTGAGTTAAAAAATTCTAAATTTTAATAATTTTTTGAATTTATTTCCATTTCATTTAATCACATCTAGGTTAGTAATTTGACTTTGTCATTCTCGTCCTTCGAATATTACTGCTTCACATGGAGAAGAGACAGTGAAACCTATCAATTGTGCAACCGAAACTCCAATCTAAGGGCGAATTAATGGTCGACTTACGTACAAAGTGATTTAAGTTATTTTTAAAATAAGCCCTTTGGTGTTCACTTCGGCAACTGTAACTCGTACAACAGTATAATCTAAAAATAATAGTAACAATAAATATTTGAAATGAAATATTCTATTGTTGACTGGTTTATCGCACGTCTTCAAACATTTTAGCGTTGAAAAAGATAGACTAGACAAAAATGTAAATGTAAACACCCTTTAAAAAATCCCTTTGCGTGAATAAAATATATATTTTATTTTTCATATTTAATACATTGTTGGGCACTATTTGATTAGAATTTTCAACAATTATTCCAAGCATATGCCACATAAGACTGTCTCTTTAAATAGACAACTCTATAACTGTAAAATACTATTCCACAAAAAATGTTCGAATGTTGAAGCTTGAAGCATAAATAAGAGCTTGGGGTTAGTGGGTTAACACCTTCATTCAATATTTTGTGAAGTTGAATCTCTCAGGGTAATGAAGAGTTGCATTTAATATAACTACAATTCAAATTTTAAAATAATATTCTTTATTGTTTCAATAAAAACAAACATTTTTCAATTATGGCAAACATAATGAATGCTTTTTCATAAAAATAACACGTGAGTTATAAACACGAGGTATTTCACAGCTTAAAATTGAAATTTCAATATGAAAATAAAACATTGCTTAAAAATTGGTTTGAAAATCGCTGAGTTTCTGTAGATTTCAATAAAATTTTTCTAAACTCACATTTATTTTCAAACAAAAATATTCTTTTATTAAAATATTAATTAGTTTTTCTCATATATAATTTTTTTCATTCTGACAGCTTAACTCTCAAATTTTTTCCCATAATGCAATATTTTCACAAAATTTCAAGCTGATCTCTAGGCATATTTGACTGTTGAAATCTTCCCTAAATTTAAGTTCCGGTTAATTAAAAAACTGTGAATCATTTGAAGGAACTAAACTTTCAATAAAAAATAATTTAATGTGCCCACTTTACCCGTTCATGCTATGGATTATCGTCAGAATTGCTAATGAGTTGATATACATCTAATTTGTTGCATTTTATTTACTATTTCCTTGACAGGTTTTTTTACCTATAATATAAATAAAATTTTATCATGGAGATTTAATTTTTATTGCATTCAATTTTCCAGAGATAAACACAATGTTCTTGAATTATAACTTGCAGCATATTACATTTTTGAAATGTTATGAATGCAAACATAAAAATGGAGAAAATAGTTGATTTTTCAGAAAACTTAAATCAAAAAATAATTCAGCAATGATTGTGTGAGAAAAGAAATGTTTATATAATAGTAATCGTATGAAATACCATAAAACTAGATGATTTCATGAGTTAACGATGTGTTTCGAGTATATTTTGTGCTTTATGCGTTCTACATGCATCTATCTGATATATCGGAAACCCCCAAATCTATTCCATCCATTCATCATTCACCTATCACTTTATAATTATCAATTTGGATATTGTGCATTTTTCCATGGTACATTGTTCAATTTATTTGCCGAATGAACTTCCGTTTTCATAAAACACTTGTCCAAAAAAATAAAAACAAACACTTAGAAGATTCTATATTTTTTCTAAATCCAAACGAAATATTCCTGAAGAAATTTATTTGCTTTTTTTTTAGGAAAAGCCTCGAAATGAAAATATTAAAAAATAAATTTTCCACAAACTTCTTCTCCTTCTGCGTAGGCTAGTCTCCCGTCATCCATCACTGCCCGTTCTTTGACCTTATAAAAATCGTTTAACTTATAATATTTTATATTTCAGTCGTATGTATAATATTTTGAGTATTAATCCCGTGAATCTTTCCTTGAAAAACAGATTGTGTTGCAAAAACTATCCGCTGTAATTTATAACCTTCTAATGACAAAATAGGTGAGATTTTGTTTTGTTTTAAGATTTCATTGAATTAATTCACTGGGAATTTTCTTCATTCAACTTTTTAGCTTTTGTTGAAATTTTTAACAATGCATTTTATGCCTATTTTATATATAAAAATTTTATTTCCAAAAAGTTATTTCAGGTTTATAATTGTTATAAAGGAATTATAAAAAATTTTTAGATAAAAATATAATTGGTTGCATTTCTATAATTTTATGCACAAAACATCTCAGAGCAATGCAATAAAAAAGCCATTCAGTTACCCAGATCATTTGTTTTCAACCTTATCACGATATTTGCCCTTATCGACTAATTCCTTTCATTGTATTTCCAGTTTCTTTTTATGTAAATACAATTTCAAAAGTCAAAACGAATGACTTTTCAATATTGATCTTGAAATCGATCAATACTTACTTTTCTAGAAAAATCCTTGAAATCGGGGCCTGTTGGTCGTTTCATGGTGACTATCAGAACCGAATCATAGGCCTTCTTTGCTTTTTCATTTTCTTCATCTGATGCATCTGATCTGAACCAAGGGGTAGCCAGCTCTTTGGGACTGTTAATTTTTTTATATTAAAAACAAGTTTGTTTCAAATATTTTATTGTTTCAAGCCAATTAAGATATTTATTTGTAGCCCTAAAAACATTGTCGTTTGAAAAAATTTTATATGCAGTTTTTAACAGACGTGACTAGAAAGTAATTGTTTTAAAAGATATTTAAATAACAGATCATAAACGAAAATTATGGAATATAGAATGTTTCATTCTATTCCTTTAAAAAATCAATAAGGAACTGATATTGATCAATCACACACACACTCATCTCTCCCTGCAGACCTTTGTAGATTTTAAGCATAAAACGAAATTAACATTTGTACAGTTCAACACGTAATTTTTGTAAAAAAAAATAGCTTTTTTGGGATTACGAAAATGAGCGCGACATTTGAAATTTTTAAATAAATTAAGTTTAAGAGAACTATAAAAGGTTTTAAGACATCAATTTATAACTCGAATTCCTAAATGAAAGTGCATTAAACTGAGCTTTGCTGCTGAAAGCAGTTTTACATTTATCAAGAGATAATAACAAAAGTAAAGAATCAAATAAATTATAAGATTCATTATGAAATATTCACCATAGACTGGTCGTTATGAGCTTTGCACTTAATAACACCAACATCAATTTTTAAAACAATAACCAAAGGCACTAGTGAATTCAACTAAAAGCAGTCTCGAAAAAAATGTTTAAAATTTTGAAAAAAATTATTTATAGTTATACGTAAACTTCAACGCTTCAAAGCAAAAATTTTAAGTTTACTACAATGACGCATATGATAGGGGCAAAATGCCCGATAAGTTGAAAGGCCTTCCAACTGGGCCATCTGAACCGCGAAAGCTAATAAAAATGCATTTTAAAGCTTTTCAACATTCAAAATGTGCGTTATTGCACAATTAATAAATTCTTGAACGTTGATATCTTGTAAAATGAAAACAGCGTAATATATCCTTCAAATTTTTGCTTATAGCAAAGTTTTGTGAGAAACAAACATTTACTTAAAAAATGATATTTCATATATCAAATGCCTGAAGAATGAAAGATCAAAAAATAAATCTTTCAAATACATTTTCTAGAAAAATTGAAGCAAAAGTTTGAAAATAATTTTTTGGAACGTCAGGCCAAAAGCTAAATAGGTTCCAAAGGCCTAAATGTCAATGGTTATTTATTGATTCAAAAAGAATTTCAAAACTAAAATAACCTTTTCAAAAAAGTTTAAAATCTTATTTTAAAAAACATTAATTTCCCTACTTAAAAAGATATTTTTATCTGAGTAAACTTAATGCTAACCTAAAAGTTATTTCCAAGCTTTTGCCATTTTTCATAAAAAAGTACATATCGGTGAGTCAAAAGTAATCCATAGCAATTTTTTTTTCCAGTTTTTTTGTAATTTTTTCATCAGTTTGTATTTCTTAATCTAGCAACGTGATTCTATGGGAAAGCAATGTTCGAAAAATTCTGTTTAAAAATTTTGATAGAATCTCAAGCCATTAAATAATTTTGAAGAATAAATGTTAAATTATATAGTAAATGATTTTGTCAAATAGCCTTTGTCGCTGAATCAAATCATAATAAATATTTTATCCAAAATTTTTAATGAAAAAATTTTTGAAAAAAACTCTAGTTTTCATAAAGGATTTTTAAGGGTACATTTCACTCAATTATGATCTTTTGTGCAAAATAAAATGTTTCGAATTTAATCTTTATCAATCTCATTCTAATTCGTTGAACATCAATGTTTTCAAAATTTTAATACTTCCTGAAATGACTGAAAACTTTTTCAGGGCTCCTATTCCGGGACTTTCAAAAACAAGAAAATTGCATAAATTTTTTTAACAATCAATCTCTTTTTTTGAATATCTTGACATATCCTATGACCCCTCAATTACGAGCACTTCTCTATTTCATAGCTATTCTACTAAATGCCCATGAACTAGTAATATCAAAAAACTTTCAACGTAAAAAATTATATAAGACTTACCTTGCTAGAAGATCGAAGTAGATGAAGACATACTCTCCGTTGCAATAACCCAGGTCATAAGCTTTGAGCATTATCACGCGGATGGCATCGGTTGAAGCACACAATACTATGACTGTATTTGAATATTTGCATTGATTTCATTGATTGTAAAGGCATTAAGCAATTTTATATTTTATGTTATGTGCATCTTTGAAAACACTTTTGTTGTGAAAAATGGAGCAAAGCGCAACAAATTTTGATAGAAAATTCATCGTATCATCATCATATCACCATTTATATATTTGATTTGAGTTTTCAACAATAGTTAAATATTTTCTCATTGATCAATGGAAATGAATTTATCAAGATGAAGTATTATGGCCATCCCATGAGCTGTAATCCTCTTTCTCATTAGCAAACTCATTATCACAAAAACTCCTCTTATGAGAGGTTTTCATACACGTATTTTTTTCTTTTTAAGGTTAGCTATATTTCCGCACAAATAAGTTAATTTTAAAAGACTCTGATTGGGCGTTTGACTATTGCGTCGTTTGCTCTATTATTATGTTGATAACGCTCAAAAATCCCAATGCAGGAAATTGAACGATTTTTCTTTGGAAATTTCCTATATTGCAGTTCAAATGTTTTGTCAAGTTTGCATAACTATTGCGAAAGTCTTAACCGTAAAACCACAAGAGCAAAAGCTTCAGAGTTTTTAACAGTAATCTTCAAAGGTCTGAGTCACACGCAAACTGAGAATAACTCAAAAAAAAATTACGCTCCAAACAAACATATAGAATGATTTTTTTCTGCATTGCCGTTTGTTTTCGCTCAGCCTAGTTACTACGACATTCAAACAAAACGAAAAATTTCTTGTTGCTTGATATTTTGCAAACTTGTATACTTTTCATTGTATTCTCTTCTATTTTTCTCCAAACTCTATTGAACTTACAAAAATCTTGAAAACTTGAAGCAAAAAGATTCATTTTTTTTAGATATTTTTGACATCTTGTCCAAGCTTCATACTAAAAAAAATTTATTCAAAAAAATTTATTCAAAAATTTTTTCAATTTATAAATCGACTTAATTAGTATTGTCTTTTACTTGACATCGTGTAATAAATCAGACTCAGATAATATTTCGTGTAGCATTGAAAAACATGATATGTAGTTTTTTAGAAGGAAAACATCAAACTGACGCATAAATAAGGATTAAAAGTTTATGGATATCATTTCGCTAAAACACCATGTAGCTTTAGATTTATCCTACCAGTCTTGTTTTTTTAATGAATTAAAAGTCATTTGATGTCATTTCGAATTTCATTATTACTTTTATAAAATCTAAGGAAATTAATGTATACCTTTTTTCAAATAAGGCGCTAGATTAATAGAAAAAGTGCTGATGATGTAAAATATATATATATATACGCATCTATTTTGATCATTTTATGCAACTGCTAATTGAATTCTAAAAACTTTCATTTATTTTCGCATAAGCTTAATATCTGCATTTGATACAGTTGAATTCAAATATAAGCCAATGTAAAACAAAAGCTCGTACTCATGAGTTGAAAACATCGAAAATAGTCTATAACGCTCAAAATGCTGTTTCAAATACAAATAAAACAAAAAATATACGAACTAAAATGTAAATTTTTGTTCAAAAGTTGAACGTTTGAAACATTCTATAATATATTCTAAATACATAAGGTTGATTTTTCAATTTTCATTTTTTTCTGCTTCAGTAATCAATCACGCGTTGTTGAAATGTTTTGCTCGATATTTAGGCTCGAGATTTTAATACATGTAGTTTAACGGATTTTAAAATTTTACATGCAGCAATAAAACATCAAAAATCATTAAAAAATAAAATAAACCCAAAACTACAAAAACCAATCTTTTACGCTCAAAGATCATTCAAAGTCACCCCTCAACAATAAATGATATGTCAAAAACTTTGGAGATCATTCTAATTAAATTAGTGACAATTTTATTGTTTCATAAAATAAGTCGCAAATGAAATATTATTCAAAGTGTGAAGTAATTGATCGCAAGATTCCAATTAGATGCATACATCAAACGTTTGTTTCCAACTCGAAGACTTATTTGGGTTTATGTATTGGTTATGCATTTGGTTCTTTAATATTTTCTCATATTTTAATTTAATGTTGTTGAGGTTATCTTTCTTGATTATTTGTTTCAAAGATTCCTTATGCATTTATACATACTTTTTTGACAAGAAATACATGCAAAATATTTTATGCCATTGAGAGCCAAGTTATTTATTGAATTAGTGGATAATATTTATTTATATAATAAATTATTAACTGAAATAAAGGAACAAATCTCAAAAAATTAATTCCACAGTTGCTTTTTTAAGTCACGTTCTAAATGAATTTTCAATATTACTCTCACGCTGATATGCAGAATGAGAATAATGAATAGTCAACAACAACATCAAACTTGTTCTAGAAATAGATTTCTTGGCTTGAAATCAATGAAAAAATATATTTTCGTTTGCCAATTGTTGAAGATTAGAAAAAAACTTCTTGAGCTACATTTATTCAAATTAAATTTTATATTAAATTTATAAGCTCATTTACTTGAAAAACACGGAATGACAGATTTGGTCTGAAATATTGGAGCTTAGGTATATATCCGGCGTTTAAATATAGAAAAATGAAAGCTTTATAAGTCAAAATGATTAAATGTCATGGATAATTACAGGAATATTAAAAATAATTACTTCTGGCCGAAAGAGAAGCTTCTTTCAAGAGTTCTTCTATATCTTCCAAGCTTCGCAATTTATTTTCAAGAGTTGGTTTTTCAGTGAAGGATAAATGAGTAACTTTGAATTTTGCCTTGTCTAGCACGGTTTTAACGGGGCTCAGCATGAAAAAACATAGTGTGTTTTTATTCACATTTCTTTCCAATATCATACCTGATATGTTCCAGTTGTGTCGTCTGTACATTTTCACAACTAAATGTCCTAACTTGTCATAGGAACCTAAAAGCCGAATTAACAAGCCATAATCTTTTTCGGAATCAAAACCTTTGGCTTGGGCATCAGTTGATATGACAGGTATACTCCAAATAGGACTCGAAGCAAACCTGGCTACCATTGAAAGTACATACAAACAGTTCGGGCCGAGAAAAACATTTGGTCTGTTTGGAGCATCAATAAAAAGCTTGACAGCATTAAGAGGACCATATATTTCAGAACACTGAGTATCCTCGGAAACCAAATCTAGTTTTATATCAGAGGCTAAGTATTTTCTTTTCGCTTCCGTTATTCCTAAGCGTACGGCAACATTAACCTTATGCAAAGAAAAAAGATAAGACTGGTTTTTAGGAAGGAGTAGAGCTATGACAAATCTTTTACCGCTTCTATCAATGGAAAACCCCCCTTTTCCCACCTTCATATGATCACTAAAATAAGCGGCACATTCTGCGGTCAAGTTTCTATCGGGTTGCCCATTTGAAGGAACGATAAAAAAAATAAAATAACAAATGTTCAATATCCCTACAAATTTCATTTTAGCTTCAAAGTGAATGTTGAAAAACTTACAACTGTCAGTTCAGTTAATTAATCACAAATCATTTTTTAATAAAACTTTTTAATAATATTTCTAAACATTTAACTCAAATTTTAATTTTTAAAAACTATTTCTGAAGTCTTGATTACTTTAAAACATTAGTTCTTCAAAGCATGAAATATTTTTCGAGCATGCAACGATGTTTTGTTATATTGCTTTTTGAAGGATTCCCCCTAATGTCTATGTACATACATTCAAAAACATTATGTTATAGACGCTCATGCCAAACTGATAGACCTTCATGAAAGCAACATGAAATTGAAATTTAGATTCAATAGCGTGTGTAACAAACATAATTACTCGAAAACTTTTTGCTTAAAGTTTCTTTTTTGTTAATTCTCAAATACAGTGGACATATAAAAACACTTTCGCATGCTACATTAAAACAATAATTTAATTACCTTTATAAAAAATCTTGAAGTTTATGACACGATAACATGATTTTTGGTGATTTTTCGACGTTCACTTTCATACAATTATGCCTCGAGTTTGAACAAAATTTTTCTTTTAACTTATTGAAACAACTGAATATTTCTTATGAAGTAAAAATAGATTAGTGGAATTTAATTATAAAAAAATTTCGTAGTATTTTTGAATTACGGAAAATCTTTTAGTAAATAATTTTGACTCGAAAAGTTATTGTTAAATTTTTAAAAAAAATTTCTTTGGAAATGTTTAAAAATCGATCTTCAAAATTAATTTCTTCTAATTTAAATATATTGTTTCACTCACACGTCTTCTGATTGATTTTATTCTCACTATTTATTAAATTTTCAGTTCATATTTATAATTATTATCTTTCCTTTTTTATACTTCTCAAACACAATGTTTTGTTAGACATTCTAATAATGAAACTGCGCTCTAGTGACTGAAATATCAAAAGTGAAGGAAGAACATTTCATTCGCCTGGCTTCATAGTTAAAGCCCACCTAAAATCATTTTCAACCATATTCAAAGTATTTTAAACCCGAGCATATAGGTAGTTTTTTTGATTTTATCGAAGTGACTTCCAAAAGCATCTATCTGAATATCTTTTATGGAACAAAGATGGGAAATTGATTAATGCATTATTAAATCTTGCGACGCTGTATAAGCATTGAGATAATCAATTTTAAAATTTTGAGAATGATAAAAAAATTTTAATTTTAAATAGCCTCATCTTCCAATATCTTCGACAATGCCTAGAAGCAGCTTGTATTGAAATAAAAGTTTCAAAATTGTTAAAACTGAATAAAAATATGTTGAAACACATATTTGAGCTTACTGTCCAATCAAATCAATGATTTTTTTTTAACATTTCAAGTTAAAATAAATAAATTTCAAAAATTTTCATAAACGAACGACTAGTAAAATAGCAAAGAACTATGGCTTTTAATAAATTTTTGAAGTTTTTTGAATATATTTATAATTGAATAAACAATTGAAAGCACTCATGATAATGCATGGAGGGAGTGCATTGAGCATTACAAATTGTCAACTATCATGTGAAGATGAAGGAATGAATCAAAACTTTCAAACAATTTAATTGAAATAAAATAAAAATTCCAAATAAAATTCTCCCATTGAGATTATCGAAATAATTCATAACGATGGTCATGAAGATAACATTTAGTAGCTGCATTATGCATCCTTTTAATTAATTGCATCAATATGACGTTTGAAATTTATATATTCATTTTTTAAAACTTTCAAACTGTTAAGTACGCCTCCGAACATTGTCACGTTCTAAAATATCAAAGCAATCTCGAATTCTTATATTTTAATAGATTGATTATTATTCCTTTACAGAATTTTTCGTTCAATGATCTATTAATTTAGAAGTTATAAAAATTAATAGTGAAACTAGAATAGGGGCAATATTTAGAAGGGAATTTTTCAATTGACTCAAACTTTAGCCATGATTTAAATTGAAAAAGACGTGAAAGATATTTGAAAAAAAAAATCTAATAAAATTACTTCCATGGTAACTTAGAATATTTTTCTTATAAAAAAGGGATCCCAACGTATATGACAGCTTGTCATTTGAAAATGAACTATAAATTTAAAATATCAAAATGAAATTTTATAAAAAGTCTGAAAATTATTCAAAACCCTTAAAGACAAATTGCATGTGCATTTGTTGACGACAGAAGTAATACAGGTTGAAATTGGATATCAACTGTAATGAAGGTTCGTGAAACAAAATGGACAGGATTCTGAAGCAAAAAATTTAAAATGGACTTGGAAAAAAAGTTAAGTAATCTATTTTAGTATTTGGGTAAAAAATAATTAAGATGCCATAAATTCTCAATCTCCATCAACTTTTATAAAAAATTCTCTAAACGACTTATTCTAAATTCATTCATTCAAATAGGTTCATCAAAAATTTAAATTAAATTTTTTAACGCTTTGAAGTTTTGAAAAAGATTTTTTTAGAAAGTGTTGAAATTTTAGTCAATTTTGATGAAAAAATTCAGTTTAAATATTTTATACTTGGGTTGTTTTATCAATCAATCAATCAATCAATCAATCAATCAATCAATCAATCAATCAATCAATCAATCAATCAATCAATCAATCAATCAATCAGTCAAGCAAATGTTTTTATAGTTCATTTTCCTTTGAACGCTTTTTTGAGAAATTTATCTCGAAGTTGGCTTTTCCACTCAAAGAAATTGAGAGGTTCTCTACAAACCAGGCCTTTTTTTGTCTCTCAATATAGCTTGCTTCACGTCTTTTTAGCCCTATCGTGTTTCTTGCAGAAATTTAATTCCAACTCACGCGACACTCTACATGTCCAAACCACTTCATTCTGCTAATATCAAGAGCTACCTCAACAACCTGAATGCCAAGCTTAGAAAATAGTCAAAATAGCCTTATTCTTTTGAACGTGGCACACCCAGCTAATCATGGCTAAGAAATTTTGATCAAGGCGGCTCAATGTGAAAATTGATACAGCTCATTTTCAGCATCATGCAACATAACTTGTGTGACAAAAATTGAAAAAAAGTGATCTTTGGTCAAGAAAGATAAGCAATTATTCAAGAGTAAGTTAACAAAACTTACCCTAAGCACACTTACAATGTGTTATTGAACGAGCTCACATTCCAACCTGATAGCAGAACTATGTGACAATTTCCAGTATTTCAATCATAACTTTCCCCATTAATCTGTTAGCTACAAGCCGCGTTGTACCAAGGCACCAAGCTCATCTGAAGTCAAGATCCGGGGTGAAAAAGCCTTTAATGTCACAGTCTAAAACCACTACACTAAATAGCATTCCACTATTTTCCACTTGACATACAACACAAGGATATTTCCCAAACGTCTCCAGAACATCAAGTTTTAAACCAAAAATCATAAGTTTTGTTTTACTCATATTTTCTCCATCTCCGATCTCCATATACTCCATTTTGCATGAGGTCTAATCATGAACTAAGCAAACATTTTTCAGTTAATTTGCATAAAAAACTCTCAAAGACAACCTGTACAAAACTCCATAGATAAAACTTCCACCGCAATAACAAAAACGGGCTAAGAACGAAACCTTGATGGACACCCACTCGAACATCAAATGAGTTGCTATACTCATCACCAACTCTCACCCTGTTTCTCACTTCCTTGTAATGGATTTTACGATTCTCACAAGCCATTCATCAATTACCAACTTAGGCATGCTCCACCAGATCACTTCTCATGGGACTCTGTCAAAAGCTTTTTCAAGGTCAATGAAGGCTAAGTAGAAGGGCTTGCCAGCAACCGATGCTTTTCTTGCAACTGACGTAGAATAACTATGTCATTAGTTGTTCCTCAACTTTGTATGAAACCACATTGCATTTCGTCAATCATCACTCTGTCTAATAAATCTTTCCACTAAGCGCTCCAAAACCTTCATAACTTGTTCAATTAACTGCAAACCCCTGTAATTAGATCTGTTCGAGCCTCACTTTTGCCCTTATATACACTGATTGTGACGTTAAAAAAAATAAATCTATTTTTATGAATCTGCAAAAAAATATGATATACACAAGCCAATAACAATGTAAGGTGAATTAATGCTTATATTATAAACTAACTTGAAAATTTGTGTCCGATTTTGTCGTTTATATCAAATTGAGCGGCATTCTGAAGCTGCAAATGGAGAAAGTAATCAAAATTTGTTGTTTAATGTTTTTTCATAACATTATTATTACATATTTATTGCATAAAAAAATTCTGAAAATAAAAAGCGAACATGAAAACCACAGCAACTAATGAAAAAGCATTTGATCATGATAAACGCAAAAGTTCCGGTGTTTGACCACAAAGTGAATGGCTTTTATCAAAGTCCGATATAATAACTGATCATCTATACTTGTTCAACTTATTATTGGAATATTATGAAAGCAATTATGAACACTTTTGAAGGACAAATAACTAAGTTTCAAATTGATGGTGATATTGAATCAAGTGAAAAGGATTCGCAAGAGTTGAGTAGAATAGCAAAAACTAGTGTGAATGAATAGAGAAGAGACGAAAAGAAAGGTGATATCCAAGAAACAAAAAAGCGAAACAGTATCCGTTTCCAACAAAGAAAAATTTTTAAATTATCAATAATGCTTTCCTCGATAACGTAAGCAAGTTTGCAAAAAAGATACGAGAAAATTTGCATTTTATTTACTACAAATTTCTGGAAAAATAAGATTTTTCATTTTTTCAGTTCGAATGTTAATAATATAATCTGTTAATTTTAATTGTCCGAAATTGATTCACAATCCTCAACAAATGAATAAAACACGAATTTCAATGGATACAACTTTTATTGAATATAATATAAAAGCAGTGACATAAAACTAAAAAAAGGTTCACGATGGCAACAGTACGATGAATTATGATTGTGAATGCCTGGCACGTAACCTTACTATAGGAAATAGTAACTGTTCATGAAATGAATTTTAGCCAAATTTCTTTCCATTCCATAAATTTCACATATGGGAGTGGTAAGTATAAATACTCCAAGATTGTAAAAATCAGAGATATAAGGTTACGTTTAAAGAAACGAATCAGTGCCAAAAACACTTCTTAGAAAACGAGTCTACAAACACAAGATCTATTGGTTTGTAAATGCTACCTAACCAAATTCAAGCTAATAACGGAATAAACGGCTGATAGATGGGACAGAGAGGTGGACTTACGAAATTGGTTGATGCTGATAATGGGGATGATGGAATGGTTTGAAGTGTGAAATATTAAATGAATGCATTCATAAAAGTTTGATGGACTGGAACGTGAAGAAATTCATAGATTTCTAAAAAATGATTCAAGATAAATGATTTTCTCCTGACTCCAAATCATTTATTTGAGTTTAGCTTTTTTACTTTTCAAAAACTATACTACTTTTAGTGTAATTTATCACAAATTATAAAAATTGAAAGTTTTCTCTTTTCCAAAAGAGCTTGTTAATTACCTTAGCATAAAATTCATCGGCAAATTGGGTTGAATGAATATAAATAAGGTGTCAGAACAATCTCTCAATTTTTGAGCAAAAAACTATTTTTGAGTCGATAATTATCTTTATTTTTTGCATATATTCGAATATTAAAAAAAATTGTAAAATAACAGCTGGGATCTTTATAAGTTATATACACTTATTGATTTTCTGCTTTATTGTATGATAATCTACAAAATATATCCATAAATCATTGTTTTTCAAAGTAAAACTGAAACATATCAATAAAAACTAATACAATAATATTTAATAAAGCTTGAGACAGTATATATTGGTACTTGATTTTAAATAAAACATTAATAGCTTACCTTATCATCTTCCTGCTGAATATTTGCTTTGTTGAATTTCGAATGGATGCCACTAATGAGTAGGTGACAAAACCTTGGAATAACCCTATCTTGCCCTTCTGATTCTCTTATCAGTAGGGCCTGTTGAAAAGATTTATGTTGCCAATATCCATTTGAAGATATATATAAAAGTTATGCAGTGTGCTTAAAAGAATGAGTTTAGAAGAATTTACATAAATGTAAAATTATTTTAATACATGATGCTTTTCAGAGTGATATCACAAAATGATGCAATATAATAAGATAATAATTTAAATAAGTGAACATTCATAAAAATTATTGAGAGCACAAAGATTTCCTTTACTAAAGTAACATTATCAATTAAATTAGTATTCCAATGGGATTATTATCTGTGAATTGAACATGTTTTAACTTATCAAAGCCTTCACCTTGGACCAATTGTGATGTCGCAAAATTTTGAGAACGAAGTCGTTGAGGGAATTGAAAGTGATGCCCATGCGAGTTATCATGGGGTAGGAAGTCTTTCTTTCAACGCCTATTTCATTCGACATGCCACCGGGAGTTATCATTGGAATGTCCCAAAAGCGGCATTGCCTCAATACGGGAGCAAGAGCATAGTCGGCCACAGGACCTAAGAAGATATCCGCTTGATTCATGATAACAAGTTGAATTGCGCTGTTTAAAACTTTCGAATGGTCATAAGGATCATCTCGTGCGTATCTGAAGTTCAAATGATAACCAGGAGGAAGGAGGCTTTGAGAATCAACTTTCTCAAGAGCAATATCTATTGATGGAAATACTTTTTCGATCGAATAAAATGAGTTATTGTGGTAAGAGAAATATTTCGTTTGAGAATCAACAGGTAGCATGGCAACGATTTCGAAGACTTTTTTTTGTGTTGTATAGGAGTAGTTAAAAGAATTTTTATTTACAGGACATACCTCGTGAATTTTTTTCACTCCTGGAGGAAATTCTGTATACTGATAATCCTTGAAGTTTGAAAGGTATTTTGGTAGAAAGTGGCCAAGGTGAGGTGGTTTTGTTGAATTGGAAGCTGGTGATGTAGATAATGAAGGAACATAGCCAGGTTGTGATGAAGCTAATATAAGCAGATGAGAAAATGTAAAAAAGAACATTTTCTCTTTATTAGAAATTTTCATAATTTGTCATCATTCTTTTTCGAGAATGCTGGAAAGGGTTTTTTTGTCAAATATTAAAATTAAGTTTTTTATTTTTCTCCCTTAGGCATCTGCAAAATTAATAATTGAAATTTTCAAATATTAAGACTTTTTAAAATGATTTATTAATAACTAATTTCATATATATGTAAATCATAATTCATGAAAATAAAATACCATCATACGTTAAAATGAGTGATCTTCGTAATAAAACATTTTTATAAACAATCATTTCCTCAATGCATATAAACATTTGACCGTTAAAATATGTATTGAATCATGAAGTACAACTCTGAAAATTATTCTATTATATATTCCATGCGTTCGAATTGCACACATATATCTGAACAGAATGTTATTAAACGCCAATGAATCAACATAAAACTGAAGCCGTCAACTATGTCTTATTTCATTAGCTAAGTTACTTTACGAGCTTATCTTCGATACAAAGAATAGCCAATAATAACAAAAAAATTCAAAAACCCATTCTTAACAAGTGGTAAATCGACCATTTGATTGCCCCTAGCTGGGGGTTTCGGTTGCGCAATTGATTGGGTTCACAGGATGCTACTCCATGTGGAGAATATGTAGATACAAACACTCTTAACAAGATTAAACATAGTTAAGTACGATACACTGTAGAGAACTTTCAATTATGTTCATATAGAAAAACAGAAAAACGATTTATTATGGGGCTGATACGATCTAATGAAATTTATTGTCATGTTGTCAGACGTTGTTTCATTATAGACGTTTGAGTTGTTATGCCTGAAACTTTCTCTCGGAACTTCCACACCATGCCGACACGAAAAACACTGAAACAGTCGACTAATTAAAAACAAACTTAACACAGACTCACTCGGAGTAGCATAAATAATACAATACTTCCATCCCAACGCTTTTGAAGATTAAACCTTTCAAGCAGGCACTTATAGGACCTTTTATGAACTTAGCTCCTAAATCTTGCATCTTATAGAAAAAAATAAAATAAATTTGAGCAACAAATATATTGATAATGTGTAAGCTTGTTATTCTTTTAGTGTTAACAAGGGTTCTGAAGGGGATGTTTGTGTGCCTAAGAACACTCAAATAGCTTAGTTGTCTTTCATCAAAGCTCTATTTTTTCCTAGTTTTTAATATTTTTTCATTTTTATTCACTAAATTTGAGATTTATGTATAATAAAATTAAAACTTCAATTTTATTAATTTACTAAAACCTGAAAACTTAACGTAAATCTTTCACGATATTAAACTATATCATGAATTACTGCAATCTTGCATGAAAAACAGCATTAATCAATTATTCTGATCATACTAAAAATTTTTATAAAGTTCATTTTTTATTTATGTATTATGAAGAATATTAGTATATATAAAATACACATAAAATAACTAAAGGCTTTCAGCTGAGTGATAGTTTGAATTTTTTTTGAAATTTTTATATTTTTATCAGATTATTTTACTTTTCTCCTAATAGAATTATTATTCCTTTAATAATAGAATGATAAGTCACAATAAAAAGTGAACTGGGATTTGAGTACTAAAATATATTTTTTATCTAAAAAATGATTGTTTTAGGATATACAATGTTCAACGTGCCTTTATGATAAAAAGATTGCAAGAATTTTCTTAATTGTAGAAACTTAAATATAAATGATATTGTATAATTATTTTACAGTTCATCTAGGAACATTTTTCAATGTAAATTTAATCATTATTTCTCATTTATTTGACAAAATCACTCAAAATTTATATTGGTGCAAGCATGTATGTGTCGGTTTACAATGATCAACGCTCCAAAAATGTTTCTCTTTTGATTCGTCATGGGCAATTATAATAACACAGATTAAAGAACATGTTTAAATAAATTTTGTTATTTTCAACCGAGAATTTGAAGTTAAAATTAAGTTAAAATAATTGCTTTCAGTTTCATGAAATTTTAAACTATCGAAATTAAAAGCAAATTTATAAAATTTCAATGTTTTTTTTTTGAATTATTTAAAACGCATGAAAGTTACACACAAATTCAATAAATTTCTAGTTTGCTATGGAATAAAAACTAAATATACCTTTTAAAAGCACTTTCTTTATCATTTTTTCAAATAACATCCTTTTAGCACTTAAATTCATTTCAAGTATAAAAGAAAAAGATAAACGCTGCGACAACTTGCTTCGAACATACGATTGGCGCGTGCTAGGAAGATATAATGCTTAATCACCGGTGATGGCCTGAACGTTCAACACTAAAAAAAGAATGTCAAAGTAAATTTCATCAAGATTAATTACTGTTTAAATAAGTTTAACATAAATTTTTATAATTTGATAAAATTTTTTTTAGCTTTTGGTGTTCTGCTCAAATTCTAAGACGAAATTTTTTCCATTTTTTTCAAAATTTTTAATAATTTTTTATTCTAAATTCATTATGTAAAATTTTATTTCTTCATTTAGTTTAGATAAATCTTCAAGCCACATATTGTGAATCCTCCAAAACTATGTTACATGAAAACATTCATTTCATGGTTTATTGAATTGCTCGAAACTTTTACATGCTAAAAAGCTTTATGAACTTAAAATAAAGAAATAATGTATATAAATTAATACGTAATTTTTTAATTGGCAGTTTAATTTTTGCGCTATTTATACTATTCAAAAATGTCAAACGAAGATTAGTCTTGTATTTTTCTAGAAGGATTTTTTCATTTGCATACTTGATTAGCATGGGCGAGATTTAAAAATGACCATAAAATCAGGAATACTTTGGTTTTATCCTAGTCAACAAAGGTAATTGAATTCAATCAACTGGTTTCTGGTTTTTTTGATCGTTAAGAGTCGTATTGTTATATATACTCAAGTTCATTATTTCAACACGTTTCAAAATGCCTAAAAATAGCAGAACATAAATTAAATAGTGATGAAATGAATTTTTACCAAGATATCTTTTCCCACAATTCACACACAATTCTGAACCATTAATACTTTTATTAATTTCAAGTGAACAAATTATACCTATAAAACATTCTTTGAATAACTGTGTAAATTTTTAAAAAATCTACTCCATGCATACGTTTCCATAAAAACATTTTTAATTTAACAAAGCTTCTTCAAACAAATCTATACTGCAAAATTATTTATTGAGCGCTTCACACATGGGGAAACCTTACCCATTGTTGTTATTGACTCGGTAAAGTATTTTTTCTGTATGTTCATTTACTTTTGAAAAATAATTAGTTTTGGGCTTAAGCATTTTTAAATAAAAATTCTTACACTTTTTTTTACTTACTAAGTAATTGTTTCAGTTTCTCATTGTAGTTTGCAGCATTGAATTAATGGTGTTATAAATCACAAAAACAAACAGTACAAAGGTACTAGTTTGATATTTGTTAATGTAATATACACTTACAAAAAGCTTTTTAGTTTTGATCCAAAAACCATTGTGATGTATTTAGTACATTTAGTTATAAGCAAAATGATATGCAGTAAATATTAGTTTTTGGTTAATATTATACACGTTCAATTTCATATTCTTTGGTCAAAGTAAATATATCATCTCCTTAGACATATGTATTAACCCTAAGTTCCAACCAGCCTTACGAAGACACGGAATTAGCGTTTTTTGATGCTGTTTAATCTTTATAGAAGCTTCTCACATATTTGAGAAAGATGAAAAAATTCAAAGCCTAGAATTGAGAACTCAGTTTTCAGCGCATCATTGAAAAACATCAAAGTAAGGGTTTGAAAAGGTTTAAAAAGTTTATGAAATTATAAATTTGAACATAATGGCTTAAAAATTTTTTAATGTACAAAGCTTTCAACTTGAAATTTTATGATTCCGCAGAAAACTAAAGCTTCGTTCAAAACTTCTGTTTCTGTTTATCGTAAAGGTTTTAGCCTAATACTTTAAACATTTTTCATATACAACAAACAAGCTAGTTTGGATTGTTTTTATTGACAACTATGTAGTATTATTTGACAAAAAAATAATATATAGTGGAATGAAAGAAAACAACAGATGAGAGAATTTTACTTTATTTAATATAAAAATCAACAAAAATATAAAATCAAAAATCTTAATATTTAACTCAATGGAAAAATTTAATCAGAAGTATACCATGGGAATTCAATCTAGTTGAAACCAGCTTTAAAAATTAAAAACCAATCAAGTATCAGGTTATGTTATGTCCTATGGTTCTATTCTGCATGCTTAATCGTCGAAGCTAAACCTGAATTGCATGGCATGTTATGACGAAAGTATTGAGACAAAATGAAAAAATCTAAAAAAAACAAAAAGGTTGATAGTTACAACAAGAGTCGGAAAAGTAAACTAAATAATGAAAAAATTATATAAGTCCAATATTAGTGGCAAGTGACGAGATTAATATGTGGGATAGAATCAAAAGAAAATAAAGTAGAACATTTATTAAAGTTTAAAAAATATATGAGATATAGGTACAGAAGAAAAAGTGGTCCAAGTAGGAGATGAAAAGAAAAATATTTTTGAGTTATGCAAATTTATAAAATGTATGGAAAACAATGAAATACAGTGGTAAATAAATAAGATCCTAACATAAATAAACCCATTAAATGCCCATTAGTATATCAAAAAAAAAAAATTTCCAATAAAGATATTGAAATTTGAAACAGTACCAAGGGATATAAGGAGAGAGATTGGGCCATACAATGAACTTCTTTTGATACATAGGGTTAGTATGTAAAAAAAAGAAACTTTATCTATCCAAACAAAAAAAATGTTACGATAAATAGTGGAGTTATGAATAAATGATATAAATTTTAAGTTTTTCAGAAAATGCATTTGACTTGACTGGTTGGGACTCGAATGATGATGATGATGAAAGAGTGACAACATTAACCAACTTTATAAAAATGTTCTTTCCAATACTAGGAAGATTTTGAACCAAGACCAAAATAGATTATTTAAAAATGAAATTAATATTTTTATTAAAAATAAAATTTAGAAAAAAAAATGTTTCAAAACACTAGAACATAAATCTGAATCAGCAATTTAGAGGCTTCTGAGCAATTTTTAAAGTAGTTTTAGACAAATGAATAGGTCGGATCTCATTTTCATCAATGGACGATAGTTACTGCTTTAAAATCTCCCATTCAAAATGTGTTTACCAAAAAACATCTAAGTGTTCATATTTCTTAATAATTCATATTGTTCTATTTAGGATACTTCAAACAGAAGAATGTATTGGCAAACTGACCTTGATACTTGGGCTTTTTTAGCCATGAGACTTGTTCGATTAAGCAGTCATCATTCATTTGTAAACAATACAAAAAATGCGTGTGTCTAATAATTTCTTCATCAAAAAAAAGTATCGAAAATTTCAGAATGGCACAACTTTCATTATAAGATAAAATAGGAAAAATACAACTGTCCTGTTTCCTAAGTCTGATGTAAAAAAAAAAGATAAAGATACACGCAATATTTAGTGACAAAATTTCATTTTGGATAAGTGAAAAAAACAAACTAGGCACTTTGGTTCCAAGTTCATACGGTGCTAATCCATACAGAAAATAAAAACAAAAAATTCCAAAATAAAATCTTTTTCCCAGTTAGGGAAAATTGAAAAAAACCATAATCATTCAATGCCCAATTACAAAACTATTCATATAAAAATCATGGCTGGTGCTGAAGTTTAAAATCAGAGTATTTTCTCTTTAGCTGAACTCCAAAAAAAGGGCAGTGACCATTCTTCTCATAGAGCCCTAGTGCAAAAGTTAACTATGCGTAAACGTTGTATGAAAAGATGAGTTTATTGTTTCACCTTTATTCATTCACAGACGAGTAACAAGCAGAACAGTGAGTCCAAAATTAAATGCTACTTAAATGAACATCACAGATCAATGACTGCAGATTTTACTAACCTTCAAACTCCTGCTTATGATCTTCTATGCTATATTATAAGATAAAGTTCTAACAATTTTCCACATCATAAAATTATTTATACTCAAATAAATTGAAATAATTCAATTTAAAAAATGTGGCTATTCCATCAGGTATCCATTTTTTCGAGTTGTTTCTAATATTCAATATAATGCTTAAAGTTTATAAAAAGTAAAAATCATTGTTATACCATTGAACAAGTGGAAAAAATCATTTTAAAACTTTCGAAGAAAAACTTCAACTCATAATAATATTAGTACATTGCTCATTGCATCAAAACTTTCCCTTTAGTGTTTTCAAATGTCGTGCTGAAAACTAAAATTTCAGTTCAGACCATTAAGTTTTTCTTGTTATTTTCGAGCCAAATTTGTACATAATACACCCAAAAAGCTTCAAAGATTCTAGGTAAAGAACTATGGAAATTAAAAAGTGCTAACATAGCAATAAAAGTAGCTGTTTATAACTGTTTCCAAAGTTTTTTAAAAATTTTTATACAGATCTCATGAATTGGTGAAATAAGAAATTAATCTACTAAATAATTATAGCAAACTAATTTACCTGGAATGCTGTAACTATTGCGTGTGTTTTTAGCAAATGGCGTGAAACCAAAAAAAAAGTTAATAAAAAGAATTTAATGAATTATTTTATATTTTTGATTGTTTATAGACTTCATACTGTTCGGATCATATTGATAATAATGAAGCGAGGATGATGATGATGAGGATGAAAATGATGATGATGAGAGTGATGGTTATGATAATGATGGTGGTGGTGATGATGATGATAATGATAATGGTGGTGGTGATAGTGGTGATTATAATTATGGTTATGTTGATGATGATGATCATGAGGATGAAAATGATGATGAAGATGGGGGTGATGGTGACGATAATGATGGTGGTGGTGGTGATGATGATGATGATGATAATGATGGTGGTGGTGATAGTGGTGATTGTAATTATGGTGATGTTGAAATTGATGTTTATTTTGATGATGATGATAAGAATAATGGTGAAAAAATTTTTTATTTGTTAAATGATTTTTATTGAAAAATAAAGTGAGTTAGATTTCAAATATTCAATCAAATGACTTTAGTGATAATTTTTCAAATAATCATGTATGGATAAATGTAGCACCATGAGCTGCTTTTATTGGTTATAAAAATGTTTGGTAGTAACATAATATTTCCAATATTACTAAAAAAAATTTTTTTTCCAATATTGGTAATAAAACAGAAAATTCATTGAAAAAATAATCTTATTATCTTTTATCTATTTTTATACACAATCTAGGCATTTATGGATTGAGGATTAGAAGGATTTAAAATATGGGCTTCACAGCAAGACTAAATAAGCACAAAACTGTTGTCTAAGAATTTTTAAAAGTTAGTTTTTCAATAGTTTCTCCAACATTTGAAGGATTCTCTGAAGATGCATTTTTTATTCAAGTGCAATTTTTTATAAGTATACACTGAAACTGGTCACCACTCTTTTATTATGGTTTGTACTTATGTTTTCTAACACAACCAATTTTTCTAGGTATGGATGGTCTTTTTACCAAAAAACTTTCAAAAAACCCAGCTTTTCAGATTTTTTTACACCATCTTGAATTAATGTAAATTTTTCATTTAAATTTTGAAATCCTCTTAAAAAAACTATTACAAAGGTGCCTATCGCGCAGCTTTTTTTAAACTTCTTGATTACTGGGTTCGCCGCAGCAAGGAGAGTGCATCATTGAAAGTAATATAAATTTTAGAAACAGTGATGCCAGTAAAACATTTTCAGTCACTTTATTGAAATGAGGGACAAGAGATTAAGAAATATATTTGGGAACTATGTTTTATCATTTAAAAGCTTTCTACTTTCAATAAATAAGCAAGTTTTTGCAGTTTAATGATGTAAAAAATATTATCTGTGATTTTCTATATTGGTAACTTGTACTTTCATATAATTATGGATGAATCATTATTTATTCAGTCGAGGGCGTCGGTGAAGTTGAAAGGAATTATAAACTTTGTCATAAAACATAACATTCAACAAAACAAAATAAAGTACTTGAATAAAAAGTAGTTTTTTTTTTTCAAACTTTGGTAATTTTAAATAAATTATTTTTGCACTGTACTTTTGTTCTTGTTTCAGATCAATCTAAAGATTTGAGTTCAAATGTGAAAAAAAATTATAAACATTTTGGTTAACTTTATTCTTTATGTTTAAAAAATGAGAAAATTTTTTACAAACTCATGAATTCTAAATGAGTTGCCAAATTAATCATACGTCTCACACTTGTTCAGCCTTTGATTACTTTTTGGGAAAAAATTCCAAAAAAAAATCTATTTTACTTCAATGTGTTTCATAGAAGTAATAATTTATCATTTGCTGTATTTTGTTCAGAAAATTATATTTTATTCCTGTTAACATCACGTATTTAGATTTGAATCTTTTGTTATTTAAATGCTTGTTTTTATCTTGAATTTCACCTTAGTATATAACAGCAATTTTTCATTACCAAGACTCACGTGCGATTAAAAACTGGTGGAAAAGATAAAGTGAATTAGAAAGCTCTTTTTGAACTTGCTTTAATAAATTCTCTTCTGCCTCCATTTGAATTTTATTTTCAACTACTAAAGTCGAGTTTTTTTTTGGATTTTCTCTAATGATAATTTCTTGATACATAACCTCTGCATTTTAATTTATAAATTCTCAATTTCCTTAATGAAAAAAAAAGTTTTTTGTCGTTACAATTTTTGATTTTGGAAGTTACTAATCGGATTTCTTATAGTAAATGAATAAGCTTGAAATGAAATAGGGAGAAAAAGTTTGAAAAATGCTAGCATCAAGTAGATTCAATTATCGGGTGCCCACTAAAGATTGTGCTGACAAAATTATTCACTCTGAACAATGTAGACTAGAAAATGTCTAATCTAATTCCACATTTAATAAAAACCACCAACATCCTATAATCACTCTGAGTCCATGCCTGTTTTAAAACAGCACTTTCAGTAATTGTATGCTTCTGTTCTGAATACTCTCATATTTTTATTTTGAAATATTTTTTCATGGAAATATTCATTAAACATATAAAAAAATCAATATTCTTTAGAAAACAAAAATTCAAGGTAATATGACATTCCATATTATTTGTGCAAGCATTTTTCAAGCTAGGTATCTTTGCACGTTATTAGAGTTTTTTAAATATATATTTTTTTATAGTGTTTTGGAAAATTTGAATTAACAAAGAATAGTTTTGGAAAGTTTAAGAAAATGTTCAAACAAGTGAAAAATCTAAATAAGATTTAGATTCTTAAGGGAGTAAGCATGAGTTTATGGCTTTTAAAAGCACTGAGCAATACAAGATATTGAAAAGATTTATTAAAGTGAATAAGTTCAATTGTTGAAATAATTAGTTAAGTTCATTTAAATAATTTTTGATCAATGGTGAGAATTTAGTTTTTGAGAGCAATTAAAAATATAAAAGTGATTCTAAAAACGCTGTTTTAAAGCAGAAATTATTTGCAACTTACTTGAAATTTCATTTATTTTTATAAAAAAAAAAAAAAAGCTTTTCAACCAAAACTAATCTTTATAAAAATTGATTATTTTTATTTCGCAAATTCTCTCAAAACTCAACAAAAAGCGATATATCAGTGAAAGAATCATTCAATTATTCATATAAATATCTATCATCAACTAATTAATTAAATATATAGAAAACTCTTTTAAAGTTTCCAAGCTTCCAAAAAATATGCTCGTGTGTCACGCATCGAATTGAAAAGTGAAAAGCCAGCTACCACAACAAGCCACTGCACGGTATCAATCAGTTTAGAATTTGGCATGACAAAACCACTCAAAATAATTTAAAAAAATTTTTAGGTTTAGTTTTAAAATATGAATCAGGATGAAGATGAATCTAGCTAGTTCGGTAAGTTTTTATTATGTTCCTATAGCAATGGTCTCAGTTGCTTAGCATGCAACCAAATTTTCTGTTGCGTGTGCACTCGACACTCAATTCAACTCAGATACAATGGCTAAAACGCTTTTGAGCTATCTGGCCGATAAATCTCTCATCTGATTGTTTAAAGGACTAACGATGCTAAAAATTATGGAAAAAGATTATTTTTATACACGCATGTTTTTGTTGCTTATTTTTAAATATCTTTTTATGGTTTTAAAAATTACCCTTAATAACTAAAAAACTTATCTTTCAATGTTTTCCATCTAATTCGAAAACTTTGAAGAAAAAATTTTTTTCTCTTATTTCAGACCGTTTCTATTTAAATCACGAATGCCCGTAAAAATGAAGCAGCCGTCAAAACATCATCACGTAGAGTTATGCTAACATACATATAACAGAAATGTTTTCTATTTATTCCACCCTGTTTATAAAATGCCTAGATTACTACATATCACTGAAAATAGAACTTATAATGCGTTTTTTATCGAAAGTCTAAAACCCCAAAAGCGCAGTGTAGACAATATCTAACTTACCAGTTATCCTTAGATAAAAGGTTAATATGTTGTTTTATCGGAAGTCAAACGCATGGAAAGTTTACTATTTAGAAGTTTGTATGATGGATTTGAGAGATTATAGTCATCAGAGATATTTTTGGTGGATCAAGCAGTGTTCATCATATCTTTTAAGTTTTTAATAATAACTCAACTTTTTTTCAAGCAAAAGGTTGTTTAATCGAAAAAATATTTTCGTGATCCCATTCCAAATAATTTATGGAAACTTTTCTTGATATTTTTTTTTTCGCGTAAATTGTTTTTGAGAGTGGTTAAGACTACAATTTTTAAAAGATCCACTTTTTCATAATTGGAGATAAAACCAGTGCTAACCTTCAAACTTTTCAAAGCATCAATTTCAAAAGTACCTCAAGTATGCTAAATAATTACATCGAAAACTTCTTGTGGAAAATTAATTTTTCCGCTAAAAAATTTTTTCACTTCTGCTTCGGTCCCATGAATAATTATTAATATATTATAATTCAATCAAAAAATGTATTAGATTTAATAAATTTCAAAGTAGTTTATTGGCTTTAAAAAAAATTGAATTATTTTTCTGCTGCATGTTTCGAGTTAAAAACTGAATTTGAGCTCAATTAAAAAAATAAAAGCCTGCAAAAAGACACGAATAAAAGCTGAGGTTCAGAATTTTCTATCTAAAAAACTCAATCTCAAAATTCAATCTTCAAAACTCTAACATTTTTATCACGCTCAATCAATAAGCAGAAATTTGGTTAGGGATCATGAGAGCAAATAAAATACACTTTAGTGTATTTGTCAATCTAAGCTTATTTCTAACAATAATTTACATAATAAAAAATTCAAAGTCGTAAACTAAGTTTTAAAAGTTCGTGAGCAAAGGTTGGAAAGTAAAATATTGTTACAGCTAGTCTATAAAGTAAACTTGAAGTTCTCAGCGATGTTTCTAATAGTTATGTTCCTTCTATCATACATCTTTGCCGAAAATTTCCTCTGTACTGTATGCCTTATTTTGCAGAATTTTAAACTTTTGCTTTATACGAATTTATGATATGTCATTTTCCGCGTACCTTTTAGAGTTTTTGCTGCTCTGTGTATTATTTAAAGTTTTTTGTTTTCAACTATATTATTCTATTCAATTGCTGTTAAAAGTTTATACATTTTTGTAACTCATTTTCTTTTTTGTAGAAAGTTCTCTTTTGTAAGAGTTTGCAGTATAATTTCATTAAAAAAAGCATTTTGGTTTTCATTGCTTCAAAGAATGCATATCAAGCTTTAATTAACAAAAAATAAGAATTGAAAAGTTGAGACAATTGCTATATTTTCACATTATCGACTTTTAATGTGGCGAAAATTTGAAAACGCCTTGAAAATATGTGAACTGCCAACGGTAACGACAGAAACTTTGCATGACAATAATCCATCCTCCCACAAATTCCCTGGAGTCTTCGGACATCATTTAACATAGAAGTAGTCAAAAATTTTCACTATCATTTTTTATTCTCTGAACCATCATAATATTTTCCATTGATTTTTCCAGCTTTTCTTCTCAAAACTGTATGTAATGTTTGAATAATTACTTATCTCTGAAGTTTTAAATCCAAATTGTATTATGAACTCTCTAATAATAAAAATGGCTTAAATCCAATGTAATATTTACTGAATAATTACATTTAGACTTAGTAATGATGCCTGTATCCGTTTAATTATTCCAGACTTTTCCCCAATGACCCAAATGAATTTTTTAAAGAAGATTTTTATGAACGTTTTTAGTAGAATTTGAAATATTTAAATCAGTTTTTTGGCAGATTTTTACAAAAATCTTGGAACAAAATTCAATAAATATTTCAGAAGTTGCTTTTGATTTTTGGTTTTGTTTTCACAATAATCTCGAATAACACCTTTCAGATAAAAATTTTATTGGCTTTTTTATGTTTCTAATATCCATTCCTTTCTTTCTCAGCTTATTCTCTCTATCCGAACTATGACTCAACAGGTTTTCATTTGTAATGTTTCTAATTAGAATAATTTCATATAAGTGGATCTTTCATTTGCTGAGGTAGTTTTGTGAAGAGGCAATAAGAATCGCTATTAATCACTCGTCTTACTGATTCAAAATTAAGTTTTTCTCCGTGAAAACTTATTTAAAGATTATATAAGTAAATGAAGCATTTATATTGGAATAATTCATTAGATTTTTTATTCTTTTTTAAAATACATTGATAAAGTTATTTATACTTTAACAGCTTCATTTATTCTTTACTAAACTCAAGATTTGTTCGCAGACTTTATGAAAATGAGTGTCAGTTTGAATATTTGACAAAGCAAATAGAGGTAAATTTAATGTACAAGTGGCGAGTTAATATTTGAGTGCTCATATTTTTTTGTCTATGGTTAGACTTGTTTGTCTGTTTCAAGGAGCCTCTAGTTTTATGTACTTATGTTATTCAAGTGATATTGTTTTACTTAATTAAATCTCGAAAACTTTATTCAAAAATATTTTTTGCAAGTGTCAAACACATGAATAATTAAAAATTATTTGCATTCCGAGAATAGATATTTTCCTATTATTTTCAAATTTCTGCATAAGCTTTCAAACCAAGGAAATTGCTTGTTGAAAACATTAATTTTTATTTTCACAATTTCAAAATAAAAATTTCATTTGATCAAAAAATAAAGTAGCGTTTCATCACTGGCTTATAATGTAAACTAACCTATTACATTTTTACTTCAAACCATAAAAATTTCTTGATAAAACTATAACTCACAAGCATTGAATTGCATGCTCTTGACAAAAAATTGATATATTTGTATATTTGTATTATCGCAATGCTCAAATGAACTCTAGAAAGATAATATTTACACTAGTCATGTGTCCATATTGAATGTGTGAGAAGAATTCTAGATAAATGTTTAATTAACCTTTTTTTAAATCATTCCCATTCAGTTACTGAGCTCTTTGTATTGATGAAAGCTATGAGAGATGATAATATTAACGTTTTTATTTATTTATGTATGATTCTTCTTCAAAGTATTGATAGATTTCCAAGATCTTTTTTATCTTTCTTTCACCGTATATAAAGTTTCGTGTTAAGCTCAATTTTGCACCAGATTTATCTGATTTTATCTTATTCCCCTCAAAACCGAGTTTTACGCCTTCTCACCTAAACTCTATTGGGACTTAAAATAAATGCTTAGAATTTCTTAAGCTTCAAAACATAACCATCAAACAATCCCATATGTATCACATCGTTTCTATACTCCGCTCAGTTCTAATAAAAATATAAGTTTATATATAGAACTTCATTTTTATAAAAAAATTCATATACTTTTTACAAAAATTTTCAAGTTAGATTTATTAAGAGTTCGCAATCATATAAATTAAGCGTTTCAAAAGGATATAAAGAACGTATACAAAATGCTTTGTGAGAGCATCATTGATATTGAGTGAAGGCTCTGGTCATTCAATGCAGACTATTCAATTCTCATTTTGTGCATTTGTATACACTTTGAATACTATATTTTTTTATGTGTATATGCGACATTTTTTACATTCAAGGGAGTTTTCTCTAAAATATGTGAGGGCATTTTGACTTTTATTAGATGTTTTTCATTAATTTCTCCATTTTAAACTTTTAAACAGACTTTCACTGCACAATAAATCACGGGATGACTGATCCGTGAAGTCAACATACCTCTCTTCAAAGTTTTAACAATCAGCTTTTTTGCACTCTAAGGCAATATATTGCACATAAGAAAGCGATCAAAACCACGCATATATAATTTAGCTTCTACCAGCCGTTCATTCTGTAGTCGTGCATGCATTAAATAAACTAATATTTTATTGGGAATGAAGCATAAAAAACAGCTGGTAAATGAGTATGATATATAACAATGAAGCTCACTGTATAGATTATACGCGTTTTGGAAGCATCTTTGAATGTTCATATCGCTACATGACCATTCCCAATCTGTCAATGGTATCATTATCCTCATTACATGTCATCATTATTTTACATACATTATGTTGAAAACTTCCATAGTTATATGCAGGTTTGGCATGCAACTCGTGTTTATAATTGGTTTAAATTTTTGATTTTATGTGGTCATAATTGTGTCATAAAGTGCCATTTTTTTTATTAAGTATATTTCGCTCAAGAAAAACATTAAAATTCCAAAGTTAATGTTTCAAAGGTCATCCAAATTGAATAATAATATTTGGAATCTACTAAGTCTGGCAAAAAGTGATAGGCACTTTTCAAAAAGTTTTAAAATGACAAAAAAAATTGTTGAATTGTTAAAAATTCTGAATTGAATCAAGAAAAAAATACTGAAAAGCTTTTTCCAAATACATCACAAAAAATTAATTAAAATGTAGATTTCTATTAAACTCCTCACAATAAATTTCACTATTCAATATCAAGCAAAGCACACATTTCTGACTATAAAGAATCTTCTCTTACTCTAGTTTAATTGAATTTAGCACAAAGCAAAATCTTGAATTCTTCAAATTATGAATTCGAGCGCAATACTTCAGCTTAAATTTGTATCATGCTTGTACCAAATCCTCACAATAGACACAATTAGACGATAGAGGGTAAATTGGTAGTGATTTCAACTTCTAAGACTTTATACCACTGAATTTTAATTCAAATTACGTGGTAGCTTTCACAAAAACTTTAAAGAAGTCATAAACAAAAAAGTTCTTCAAACACATTTTTAACGGGCAACAATAGCTAGTTGATGCCCCGACTCGGTTGTCGACACTGCATCACTCATAATTACAAATAGTTTTAATCCCAAGTCTAACAGCTGTGGGCATTTTATTAGCTTTTAGGTACTGGAAGCGTTGTTCTAAATGTTGTATCAGTCTTGCTTATGATTTATGAATAATTATTCGCATTCACTAATAATAACATAGCAATTTAACCTATTTTTAATTTAAATTCGATTGAAACCCTGTTGAAAGTTAATTAACGATACCTGTATAATACTTCCCTCCGATCGACTTATGAATTTGAAAATATAATTCAAGCAATTCTTCAAAGCTCATAAGCGCCTTTGAAAAAATATTGGCAAATTGTGGTTTTTTAATACTTTGTACCTCTCAAGACCATTTGTTTTGTCAATTATCATCGACTTTTTGGAAATTTATTTATAATTCTTTTGTGTGGATGGATTGCCTGCGACTAGTTTTATGATACGAGCAAATTGGTGAGAAAAAGCTGCTCAAATAAATTGCTGGATTAACATTTGTTTATTCGTCGTTTTATTCATTATAACAAGAGCCAATTTTTCTTATAATTGTATAGGTAGAGCTCCCACTAGGAACTCATAAGGTTTCTCTATGTCGTTTAGTCATTTAATTAAGGGTTTAGAATTGCGATATTAATAAAAAACAAGAAAAATAAGTTAGCTTTCAAAGCTCTTAGAAATCAAAACATAATTATCCCAAATTGATTTAATTTTGGCAGTTTTAAGAAATGCTGTTTATATTTGTTTGAAGATAGTTTATTTTTGTGCATTCGACTCTAGACTGTGAAATACAACCACTGTTTAATATCTTCAACGCACTGTAAGGTTATCATGATTTTTTTATCATTACGTTGTTTTTTAGTTATATAACAACACTGGAAACTTTCAGTATTTTTATCCTTAATAACCTTATTTATTATGAAAGTATCAAACGTTGAAAATTATGACACCAAAAATAAACTAAAATTTTCAAAAATTAGCGATAATAAATAAAGCAAACATACAACAAAAGGAATCCCATCTCAGCTAGGATCACAGGTATTTCAGTGTTTTCAGTTCTTCACAATAACTTTTCATTTATAAGAGCAATATTTATCTAGATTTGAAAATGATATGTTGAAACAAAGTTATGTGCTTTGCTATCCAAAGCTCAACCTTGATTCAAAGATTAAACTTTTTATTGTAAACTCATACCACGGAGAAAATTTTAATTTACGCTATCAAACAATCTAACGATCTTTCTGTAAAGCAACAAATACAATACTGAAATTGTGAAAACTTTTGAATTTTTACAACTTTATTACTGTTAATTATTTCAAAACTTAGTTAACTTTCAAAATAAACACCCTATTATGATCAAAACTTCTTCACGTTGGTGTAACATTACTTTAAAACCAACAGTAACTTTCAACTTGGCATCTTTATTTTAAATTCAGACAGATTATTCTACTTAAATAATTCGTCATACTATTTTGTCCCACTAGTGAACATAATTATGTATATTGGCTGATAGGGTATATTTATATATCATGTTCGCGTGCTTTTAGTATGCTCGTACATATAGGATGAAAGCAAGGTTAAAATTAGAATGAAGAAATCACTTTTTTATGAGATCTATATATATATATATATATAAGCTTGTTTTGAAAGTTGTAAGAAGATTGGAAATTATTTAAAATTTTAAATAATAAAGAACCTTATACCATTAAATTCAACGATAGTTTTTAGCAAGATTTGCAAGGTCGGTACTAAAGTTTATATTTGTATAAAGTTTAGCATGAAACTTAGATATACAAAGTTTATGCTTCAGTTTAAGATCATACTTCAAAATGCTTGGCATATTTAACAGATGAAATTTTACTATTATAAATATTCGAAAGAATATAGCAATATATTATTGGTATCAGCAGCCAAACGTGTGTGAAGCACTATTAACTGATAGTGTGTACAGCTGTTTTAAATTCAACGATTTAGTTTTCGTTTATGTATTGAATAGGTCTTGTTTCAAGTTTCTGTACGCCCAAAAACTGTGATGAGAAAATTAATAGCTTAAGCTCATAAATTATTTTTCGTGTATTATAGCTCTTTGTTAGAGTTTTATATGCACTAAAAACTGTTTGAATAATGTAGAATTTAAAATTTTTTTTCGATTCTGCATTCAAAGTAGAACACTCTGTCATCTATACTGGTTTAGTTTTAATGAGCACATGGTCTTGATAAGTTTCAGAAACATAACTTATGATGATCACAATTTGAGCAATGTGTTTGTAAATATTTTCATGCGTTGTCGTGCGTTCAATACAGGGATTTAGGTGATTGATGGTGGTACTTTCATTTACTTATCGTGAATATTTTTCTAATAATATTTTTATTTATTTATATTATAAAAGTTTTGAAGCATATTAAATAGAATAGAATTCTGATATTTAAATGGTGGAGAAAATGGTAAGATAAGCTGGTATTAAGGGTTTGAACTTTGGACATTTGCTCAATAACAGGTTTGTTCATGATTATAATTCTTTCAATTTTATCGAAAAATTATTTGAAATAAAAAATCTTACAAGTCTTTTTTTATAAAAACTGGTATAGTGTTTTAAAACGCTTCTTTTCGCAAGGGGCGTATTAATCAGAAGCAATCACTGTATAATAAAGATGATTATGTATTTCGAATTCTATTTAATGGAAATTATACATAAGTTATGAAATTGGTGATTAAAAATTCTATAATGGTTGGTTACTATAATTGAATTTCAAATTATTTTAAGCTGACAATAGTACAGATTTTTGTGGATTAAAGGACAAGAAGTTTAATTATTCGTATAGAGTTGATAGTTCCACAAAAACAAATTAAAAAATCCTTTTTTAAAATTTTATATGTTTGAACTCTACTCTATAAAAAGGAATTTGTGGATACTGGTAGATATTTGGAAGTAAAGTGGAAAAGGTTTATTTTGTGATTTTGACAAAAATAATAAAAAAGATGAAGATGAGTGCAAATCCATCTTAATGCTCATTTTTACACCGTTCATGTTAGACTTCAAAAAACATTTTCTTATTAATAATCTACTATTAAACTATTAATTTACATAAGCGAAGATAATTTATAGAATGAAAAGAAATTTTTAATTCACAAAAAAGAATTTTGTTTTAATTTGAATAATTAACTTAAAAGCACAAATTTTAAACTTCACAAGTTACTTTGAACTAAGTAATTATTGTTGAAATCAATGTTAAAAGTTTTATAAAATTTTTACATCAAAGATTTCCAGACTAACATTTAAGGCAGAAATTTTCTTAACTATGAATTTTAAACTGCAATTAAAGCATTATTCAAATCGATTCTTTCATATTTTCAAATCATAGCAATTCTTTAAATATATAGTTAGAAAATTATAATGATGAAGAATATGTTATATATAAAATTTTTACGCTTCAAAACGTGATAAAACGTGATTAATTCACAAGTTTAACCACCTCTTAATGAATTCTGATTGGTTCATTTAAATAAGGAAGACAGGCGGTATTTTCGAATTGTCTAAGGTTCTAGATATAAAAATAAGTCACCTATTTTTTAACATCAAGATACTTTTTCGAACTACCTGTTGTTATTAAATGTTAAATGTTTTACCGGTTATAGTTGACTTTTGAAATGACCAATATAGACAGCCAGTTTGGATGCGTTTTTCAAGAAAACTTCAAAAAAGATATTAAAGAGAGTCAGAGTGGTAAAAATGGTTATTACAAAGTTTTCAACCAGATTTCCAATCCGAACAACAAGTTCAATATCAAACAAGGAATTGACATTGAAAGCCGTAATGTCGTAGAAGATAATTTGTGTACGAGCACGCCAAAAGGCTTGAATGTTTCCAAAAATTTCAAGTTCAATGGTACTTTGGACAGTGGCTACTGCGATTCATCCTGTTTTCATTCATCAACAAATATATCTACTCCTGGCTCATCATTCAACGAATCTATCGACAGCAGCTTTTCAATTAACAAATCTTCGGAAAGTATTTTTAAAAGGGCTACAAATAAAAGAAAAGAATCTCTAACGAGGTCAGCTAAATCTAGAAAAATATCTCCGTCTAAACAAATGAGGTTTCGTTTAAAGGAAAGCCTAAATACTAGTTCCTGTAGCAAGTTAACCACCAAAAATAATATTTTTAAAAGACCTTTTTCTCCAAATAGTTCTTTAAACTGCAGTATTGATACAAGCAATTCTTTCAAAGGTACTTTACCAATGGCTCATTCAAACAATAGTCAATATTTCTCAGGTTCATCCACACAAACTGTCAAGAGCATGAACAGATCAGTGATAGAAAGTTCAAATGATTCTTATAATAGTTTAGTGATTGCTTATGATAAATTTTCTTTATCTGGCCACAAACCTTCAATACTGACTAAGTCAAAAAATGAAGATACTAAGTGGAAAGATAATGTTAATCAAGAAGATTTTTATAAAGTCATGACATCCAACGAGGCTTATAACATAATTAATTCTCATATGGGTATTCTCACTATTGACATAGTTATTAATATTTCTGAGAAAAATATGAATAATTTTCTGAATGATCTTTTTTCTTATCTTTCCGATGAAGATCTGTTGAAGTAACTTCAAATTTTTATTAGTTTTTAATGAATTGCTATAACTTGTTGATTTTCTTTCAGTTTCCATCAAGTAAGCAAACAATGGAAAGTATTGTTGGAAGGATTTAAAAATGTAAACCAAAGAAGAGATGCTTATTTAAAGAAAAGTCGTGAATTTTATAAAAATAATAAAGAAAACTTTGTTAAAAAGACTTGTATGTCCTTTCTCTCACCAAAGACATCAATGAGTAGTCCTTTAAAAAAGATCCAAAAAAAATCATTTGAAACACCCAAACATAGCTCTCAAAATAAAACTATTGACTATTTTCAGACAGAACCACCGAACTACAAGTATTTAAAATGCCCAGTCTGTTCTTGGGCATCTCGAGTCAATGGTTTGAAAGCATCTTGTCTCAAGTTCTCATGTGGTTTGCAGTTTTGTTCTAAATGTCTGCAAGATGTACATCCATTTGGAACTTGCCCCCAGGAACCCATCCATTAATATGCCACATGTGTTCGTATTAATATTGATATTAAATTCGTCGTTGCGTACAATTCATCTGCTGATTGTGTTCATTATTAAATTCTTTTAAATTATTTTTTTAACTTCTATATTTTATAATATTTTGTATTGTTTTCAAAAGATATTCAAATTATTTTTTGTGCGACCAAAATTATATCTATATTTCTATTTTCAAAATTTTCATTGAGATTTCACATTTCAAATGATCCATTTCGAGCATAAATTTTTATGACAAACATGTGTCTGAACATTACATAAAATGTACATGTAATGTAGTTTCCATTTCACTACTTTCGTTTTCTATTTGTCAGTATATGCTTTGGCAGCCTTTGATATCTTTTAATTGAACTTAGTGTTGATTTTAATTTTTCACCTATATAAACTTATAAGCATGTATTTTTGTGTTTTAGTTTATAGAATATTGCATTACTGGAGATAGATGAGTAGATTTTTTTACTGTTCCCATTTTAAATACCAAGATGCCTTATGTCTATTCAATTGATTAAAAGCCTTTAATACCTCCAAGCTTCAATGTTTATCATTTTAGCATCTGTTAATATGTATTTCTTTTCACTCGCGGACCACCTCTTTAGTTTAATAATTATTCTTCGTTGTTTGTCTTATAGAGTTCTGTTTATTCTTTCATAATCTCAGGAAGGAAGTCTCACTTATTTCCACCACTCAATCTCACTAATGATTTTTGCAATCCATTATTCTTACTTCATGTAATACTAGTATATTCCATTAATGTAATTAATTCCGACTATTGTGTCTTTGTATTACGCAATCTCCTATTTCACTTGAATTGCCACCTTAAATGTTGATTTTGTTGCCACTGCCTTATTTTGTCAACTTATTTTACACGTTTGTTTTTAATAAACAAACCTCTAGCATCTAATCTTCGTCTCAATCTCCTGCGGCAGTTTTTGGCGATTACTCTGACGACGAATATCATTGACAAACAGCTTTAAACGCCATTAATAATATAACCAACGTTTTCAAATAGTAAGAAACCTCAAAAATTAAGTTATCCCTGTAATAGACCTCTAAAGCTTAAGATAATATTAAGTGTCTATGCACCTGCGTAAACGTGGATGAATGCAGCAGAAGTATCTATCTTGATAGGGATAAAAAGAATAAATAAAAAAATCATCAAGCCGGGAAAAATTTCAGAAGTGCAATAACGATCATGTTAACTCAGCTTACAACTGAGGGTAAGTCTTCACAGTAACAAATTTGGGAAGATAACCCTTAAATCGCATGCACGTAAAAATTTGCAACTAAACACAAAACGCACAAAAGTATTGAAAAAAGTCTCTTGAAGATGAGTTTGTTGAAAATGAAGTTAGTGAGAAAAAGGTTGTTGAAGGTGAGGTTGAAAATTTTGATGTTTCTGCCTCATGAAATTGCAAGAAACAATTTTTTTCAAACCGTACAGTTGAGCTCAAATTCTCTATTTTTATGCTTATTATGAATATGGCTGGACTTTAAACATTTTATGAATTTGAATATGTTTAAGAATGAGGACTTTTATTAAACAACCAATCACAATGAAGAGGCTAATTTTACCATGGACCCGCTCGCTACAACTGACTCCATCAGTCATTTAGAGGTTATTGGTAAATCCTATTTACTTCGCCGTCATTCATTTGGAAGGGAGCTTCGATCGAGTTCCACCATGAATGATTTTTTGGAGTATGCGTAGTGATTATGAATAAATAGCTTGTAAAAATTTTAACTTCAAATACAAATGTAGCAACTCGTTTAATCTTGGAACAGATGTTTATTATGTTTCCGTTACTTTTTGTTATTGTGTCTGAAGCTCTCATATAAGTGTACGTACATTTTGTTCATAACAAGTTTTATAGTTTGATGATTTAGTACTCAATCCATGGATGAATATCATGCGTAGAGTGGACATTGAGATCAAAAATGCAGAAAAAAGAGTAGCGGGTAAATTATACAAAATTAATGTTCTTTGGCTTTAACCTCAGTCTTTTGCAAAAATCTTGGATGTATACTAGTGAAAAACTCGAAGTTGTTAAATGTTTGCTATTTTAAGAGTATTTAATTTCAGGAGAAAGATATAAGCTTGCTTAAATAGTGCGCTCTAATTGTGCCTGGATATGTTTACTAATCACCATCTTCCTATGGCTTCCCGTCAGACGCGTTGTTTCAAGCTTTTGAGTTTCCACCGTAGCCATGATTCATTCGACAGACTTCATCATGATTTCTTTTTTTGTTAAACTTTCTTTCCAAGTTGTTTACCAAAAAACCGAGATTGTTCGGAGCGTAGCGCAGGTCATATCCTACAAACGCCAAAGCTGGGGTGAGGTTTTCGTAAAATACAAGTTAGACCAAAAAAAAAATAGTTTGTATAGAACGAAAAAATGAAGTTAGACATGGCTTTGGCTGATCTGAGCAAAAATATCCTTTATAGCTATTCTATGGGAAAACCGAGCTTTGAAAAAGATATGACTATTAGCAACTGAAGTGAGTCAACATGTAGAAGCATATGCAAACTGCCAACTTAACCTTTTCATGTGTTAAATGATCATATTACTCCTTCTGATTCAGTTAAAAATCTTGGTGTTTATTTTGACAAAAACCTAAGCATAAAAACTCATATAAACAACTTTACTGCCTCTATTTTACATGATAGTTCATCATTTTATAGCTTTTATGATATTTTTTTTGCAACATTCATTAACCTCAAAATTAAATGTATCCCCAATGATAGTATAAATAAGCTGAGTCTTTAGAGTGTTTCTCATACTTGAAAATTGTAAGGTCAACAAACATATTTATTTCAAAAAAGAAACGAAGCTTTTCGTAAGACTAGCTTACATTATCACGTGATAAACTTTAAAATAAATACTTTTTTGACCTTACAATTTGATATAAGCTATTATACTTCATACTTGAAAATGTTATCAAATTTATTTGTGTTCTTAAATAAAGTCATATAAACAAAATATTGCAGATATCATTTGCATGATCGAGGAAGATAAGCAGCATTAAAAACTACCTCAACCAAGAGCCACTAAAAAAATTCGTATCAGCCTTGATATTGAGTCGAATTTATTATAGAAACAATGTTCTAATGGGTTTACCCAAGTTACAAGCCCAGAAAATCCAGTCCATAATTAACACGACAGTCAGATTAATATCAGGAACTAGAAAGTTCGACCACATAACTTCTGTTCTTGAAAATCTACACTGGCTAAAAATTGAAGAAAGAATTCAATACGAGATGATATTAAAAGTGACGCAAAATGGAAAGTCTTTTTTATCTTTCATCGAAAATATCAAAGATGTTTTTATTGCCTGAACGAAAAAAACTCAGATATCGAACACAATAGAAATAGCAAAAATGACAACTAACACCATTTTGTGAAACAGAAAATTTGAATTTGCTGCACCAATTCTTAGGAACAATTTATCAAATCACCTCAAACTTATAGCCTATACAAAAACTTTTTCCAAGTGCTTAGAAACCAACCTTATGATTAAGTCTTTCAATCTTGAAACATAATTCAATAACTTTTTCCTCTCAAATATTAATTTTTTTTCAGAAAATCAAATTAGTGGGAAGAAAAACGGGGTAAATGAAAGAAATGACTGGGTGTGTGCGAATGGAAGCGTGAGGCGCTGAAAAGAATGAAGATTTTCATATTTTGACTGACTCTGTATATAAAAATATATTCAGAAGTGGTCTTGAAAACAGTTTCATACCATCGAAATAATAGCCGTCACTTGTAGTTGAGTAGACCATTAGGTCGCTCTTAAATGTGGTTTTTGTTAAGAAATTGATACGTTTGACAGAGCTTCACGGAAACAATTTAATGTAAGGTAGAAAACTTAAACTTCATACAACAAGCTTGAATATTTATAATCAAAACGTTTATAATGCTATTGTTTTATGATAAGGCTATACTTATTGAAAATTATAGGTTTTCTTATAAATAAATGTATGAATTCTCAACTGATGTTTTTAATGTTTAATTGCTTTACAAAACATACATGAGATGTCTCTGAAAAATTTTATTAAACAAAAAAGTTAAGGCTCATTCATCCATTTCTTCAGGACTGTCGGCATCTTCATCTTCTACCTCATTCCCTCCAAAGTCAATATTTTCAACTGTAATATAAAAAGCGATAGAAAAACATGGTTTTTGTCAAATTATTGAGCTAGTGATATGATAAGTTATATAGTATAAAAAATGTATGATTCTGCAAATAAACAGCAAACGTAATAAGCTGCTTGTGAACGAACCATAGACCCCCGACTTCCAACACCGTTGAAATACCAAACACATAAAAAAATACATTGAAATATTGGAGTGGAAGTGGTGAGGTCAATAATATATGATGAATAAAATCACATTGCAACTCTTCCAATGTGAGGAACTTCATCAAACATTCATGAAGATAAATAAAATATATGCATTCCCTAATCAATAACTTCAATAATATATAATTAACAACCAATGATTTGAATAGTATTTTTCTTCTCAAGTTTATTCTTTTTTTCTTTAAAAACTTCAAAAGTTCCTTTATTCTTTTCCCAAACTCCTTCAACCACCACTCGGAATTTTGCCATTTTGTGTTTGAACAATTTCTAAGTTGAATATTTATGATATTAAATGCAAAAAAAATGACATAAAACAAAAAAGAAAGTTTTAAAAAAATAGCCTCACAAGTATACGTGCTTGTTGTGAGTTCAAAACTTCCCCTCTCTTGCACACTTCATAGTCCTTCATTATTGTAATGACTCCTGAGCGTTTTTATACATTGTTTTCAATACTTAAATTAATATATAAGTCGGCCATGTATAATTCAGATGATAAAGCGTTAGATTGATCATATATTATATACCCGTTTCATGCCTAACCCATTATAGCATGGAAACAGACGTAAAACGATGAGGATGATGGCAATAAGAATGGTCAAGATTTATGTAACTTTTTCAAAAAAAAGTTTTGAAAGCTTGTGATAAAGTGTGTGGTAAAAAAAATGGTAAAACGAAAGAATGTAATACTTGGCAGTGAAATGAAAGTGAAATAAGCTATTGCAAAAAAAAACTTATAGAAATTGTTATAAAAAAAATACTAAAAAATTCAAAAGCGAGCTTATAAAGTTGTAGTCACAGCTATGAAAAATGAAACAGAAAGAATTGGATTAGTTTCATCAAAACCCCTGATATTGTATATAAAATTTTCAGAGTTGACTAGAAGTGAAGTGATTCTGACCACTCTCCATATAGTGGAGATTAAGCTGAATTGAAAAATTTTTTATCTACCTATTTATATTTTTTAAATAAATAACTAAAATAAGCTCCAGTGTTTTCCTTTTAATATATATATATATATATATATATATATATATATATATATATCTATTTTTAAAACTCTGAAACTTCATGATTAAAACACTAAACTACATCTAAAACTAAGCACATGTAATTATGAAAAATTTTCTAAATAGCCCTACCAAAGAAAACTTGTAACACTTTATGCTTAACTAAACTTTTTCAGTAAATCTATATGCCTAATTAATGCCCAGGTGAATTTGTTAAAAGCAGATTATTGAAATTATGATTTTTAATTAAATTTTTTTGCTTTTTAAATTATTGAAAACTAAATTAACCATGATTCAATATTTAACAACTCTTGAAAAATGATAAAATTGCTAAAGAATACATACTGATATAAACCTCAAAACTTCAATAGACACCTTTTTCAAGTGAAGTAGGTAAACCAAGTTTTCTGAGTTGAGGTTCAATAGAGTGACTGAATGAAGGAACACTGCCAGTCTTCAAAACAACCCCATGAGTTGCCACCACACCTGTTCGTGCATACTCATCCACCACATGGTCTTTGAACCAACTATGTGGAAACATAAAATGTGAGTATTAAAGATTTTCATAAAGATTATCAGATTTAAATTAATGATGGAGATTATAAAAAAGACTTTTAGTATATGTCAAACTATAATTTTAAAAAGTCAATATGTGGAACTATGCATATTATTTTAGTAAGATGAAGTGAACAAGAACATACTTGAGTACATTTTGAGGAGAATCATTTGTGAAAAGTAAACCAGTTTGTCCTTTCAACTTTTTAGTAACTTCAAATAAACCTTTTTCACATTCATCTTGTTTATTTTTGCCTAATGCCAGACACATAACTTTATTTTTTCCAAAAAAGAATCTTTTCAAAAGCAAAAAGTTACTTTGAAAGATAATTTAAAACAAGTTCCAATTGATAAATAATCAGTGCAACCTGCTATGAGCCCATTCTAGTCGCACTTTACCCATTAATTCATTTCGTGGGTTTTTTACTGATATTACGTACAAATAGGCATACTTGTCTATACAGGTTTTTACCTTCAAAAATATAAGTTTATTTATTCAAAAAACAAAATAATGATTTTACCAAACTTCTTCAAAAAGCTTCTTTTTATTATCTGTCCCTTTCTTTTTCGTTTGAGTCAATGAAACTAAAACACGTGATATATTTCAAATTATGAGACAAATCAACACAAGTAACCGTGAATTTATTAGATATATTTTTAAAAATCCAGTCAATGAACAGAATTGAAACGAATGAAGTTAAATACCTTTTTTATCCCTTTTTGACAAAGGCATTAGAGCTTTCTTTTCGTACAAATCTTGCGGTGGAAAAATGAAGTGCGAAAAAGCTTATTTACATAGAAACGAAAATATTTTCATGAGTGAATAATTATAAATATTAATATGAATGTAAAAAACCAAGTTTTAAAATAAATTATTGATATAAAATTTTTTAAAAAATTTGAATTATTTCTTGTTTTTGTTATTGTTTTTAACAGCTTGTTATAAAATTTGTTGCAATGTCCGAAGATAAGTACATGCAATTTTTTAGAGAAACTGACAAAGATGGGAGTGGAACTCTAACATTAAACGAATTGACTACAATGCTACGAGGCAAAGGCTATAGTGGAAGTGACACAAAAATTATGGTAATTATTGAAATAACTTAAATTATGGTACTTTTTCGCATGTTTTCTATTTAATTACCAGCAAATGTTCAATCAATTTGACACATCTGGTGACGGAATAATTACTCTTGATGAGTACAAAAGAGGAATGGGTTTGATGCCTCCTGAGCACCACAAGTTTGATCCATTTCCCGTTTATAAATGCTTTTATATATTAAATAAAAATTTCAATGTTTCCATGAAAGCTTTTTTCTTCAGTATGAAATTTAAAATTTTTTAGAGGGGCTACAATGAGAAGAGTTTTTAGAAGTTTTGATTTGAATGGAGACGGAAAAATTGATAAAGCTGAACTTTGTTAGTTAATATCTGCATAATTTATTGAATTTTATAAAATTCATTTTATTGTTTATGCAGCCAATGTTTTCAAAGAAATGGGCAGATATTTAAGTGCAGATGAAGTAGAAAGAATTTTCAAGATGTGTGATAAAGATGGTAGCGGCAGTTTAGATTATGAAGAGTTCATTACCAAAGTATTTGGCAAACAGGCTTAATCTCGTCGAGCTGCTAAAATTTATTTAGCACCAAGCATTTATTGTTTTACTCGGTTTTCTTCGTTTAGCTCTATTTTTATATTCAATTTTGCCTTATATCATACTTATTCTAAAATTTTACCGTTATTTTATAGTTTAGAGCATTCCAGGACGATGCTATCCATTTTCGATATTTCATCGATGGCTGACTTGACAATAAACACTACTTTAGCATGTCATTGATATTACTTGTCATAAAATTAATTTTGACGATTTGTTATAGTATTCAGCTAAGTGAAATTTCTTCAAACAAAAGCTATATTTTCATTTAAAAAAAATCTTCAAAACAAAAAAACTTAATTATATAATATAACATTGAAATTTCATTGAAACCAACTCAAACAACAATAAAACTAACTTTAAATGAACAAACGTTCATAAAACGCTCAAAAACATGTAGAAAAAATTGTTAAATTAGCATTTGAATGTGTAAAACATCAGAGTTTACGAAAAACAATTGGTATAAAAACTAAGTTAATATAATATAAATAGAAACTGAAAAGGTTTCAAAAGTAAAACGTTTACCAAGTTTGAAAAAATAGTAAACTCCAAAAGCGGGTTCAAAAACATGTATAAAAACCGACAAAAAGTTAAAAATTAGAAAATTTTGATGTATATATCTCCGAAAGAACTATCTTGCTTCACTTTCAGCTGCTTATCCTTCACTTTTTCTACAAGGGTTGTCACAGGACATCAGTATTGGTGAAACAAGTGGTGAATTGAAATAAATAGAAGCAATTTCTATTTGATAGAGGCTCAAATTTTCTCAACGTAATCATGCAAAAAAAATATAAATTAAAAATTTTCAAAGGTATTTAAAATTTTTATTTTATATTTTGTAAACATTTGTTTGAAAATTTTTTCATGATAGATAGATAAATACCAACCATTTAAATTCGGTTTAATCTCCACTATACTGAAAGTGGCCAGATTTACTCCATTTACAAAAAATTTTCTGAAATTTATATATTCCTAATCTCCATTACTTTTAACGCATCTTCCTCTTTCAAGCCAACTTTTCTAATTTAGGATACGATTTTTTTCCGCTTAACTTTGGGTCTACCTTTTTTTATACCATCAATTTTGAAAGTGAGTTTCTTTCTTAAAACATTTCCCTCATCTCTCTTCAATACATGACCAAACCATCATACATCGTTAGCTTTAGCTAAATTCTTTAGTTTCTTTTAAACCTAACCTATCAATTAAGGATTTACTTTTAAACCTATCTGATATTTTCATCCCACAAATTGCTCTAACCATAGCCCTTTCTGCTCTTTTCAGAATATCCAACTCATTTTGTCTTAGACACCAAACCTCACTCCCAAATAGCATTGCTGATCTAACACAGTTTGCTTGAACTCGTCCTTTGCTTTTGAGACAAAAACTCTTGGATAATAAAATATCTCTATATTCCTAAAACTTCACCCAGCCTGATCTCATTCTTGCAGTTACAGCCACCTCGCAATCTCCGCTAGAATCTATTTATAACATGATAACGTTAAATTTAATGCTGACGTAAAATAGCCGGAAATCAATAATAGAAACAAATACTATGGTTTATTGAGAAACTTATTACACGAAGCTTGTTGAGTTTCTCAAACCAGTGCTTGTTTCTATTATATTAAATTTAACTTTTTCGTCAAAAGCTGAATCCTGATTTAAATAACATGTACACCAACCAAGGACCTTGAAGAACAATCTGGCCGCAATAGCTCTGGTGGCTGAGGCAGGAATCAGTTGCCTCAATGTTAACTCCCTGTCTGAAGACTTAATCCTGTAAATACAAAAATAGCTTTATTATGGAATACATATAAATAAATGATGAGCTAATATGAAATCTAACGTTTATTTTAATACGGTGTTGATAATGTTAAAAACTTTAATAAAAACGTCTTTTACTGAACTTTTCACCTTTTATAACTAACCTTTCATACACGTCATCAAAGCAGATTGACTCTTGTCTGAAGGAAGCCCTTCTGGGAGATAGAAACTCTTCTCTATTCGTTAAATCTCTCAACACCTCATTCCCCTGAACTGCATCTGCAGCTTGATCGACTATGTGATAAGCTACTTGATGCAAGTTGGTGGGAACGGCTGCGTCTTCCTTCAGAAGTTCTTCAATGAAGAGTGTGTTGTAATGAGATTCATTATGGATTATTGAAGCGGTCGGCAAGTTTTCTTTTTGTGATATTCTTTTAGATGATCTTTCACTTCTTCTATGTTGACTGAGGTTGGAACTTGAACTGTGTGGTTTGAACACAACATTTAAAACAACCTAAATAAATAAGAAATATAAACCAAACAGAATATTGGAGGAGTGTTTGAGGAGACTGTTGGAGTTGAGAAGGGACTTGCTCTGTTCCAGCAGAACCTCCCTCGATGCAGAAGCATCCCGATGCAGGTCAACGTTGAAGGAGCCGAAGGATTTGACGGCAGTGGAGGTGAGCATCGGACCAGCATGGTGCATTGAGTCTATTTGAGGGGTCTCTTTCTGCTGTGAGATTATCATCTTAAATTTTGCGCTTAGTATCATTATTTTTAAGATTTGTATTGCTTGCAATCTACAAGCTGAAATTACTTCAGATGCGTTCAAAAGTGAGTAATGTTTCTCAATTTTAATAGTATTATTATCTGTTTTTTTTTGTATCGATTGTTGAAGCACTCTTAATTATAGTTAACAATTCATTCTTTTGGAAAAGATCACGCTGCAACTAATATAAAACATCATGCGAACTACTTGAGGTTTGGGTCTTTTTTGAATGTTGGTCATGACAATCTCTCCATCATCTATGTCTTCGTCTGATTCTAAAATCAAATCATCAATTTACACATTTACAAGTTTTAGTTTTTTTAATTAGACTTTTAGGAAACCCCTTCTGGGGTTTCGGTAGGGCAGAGCGCTACTCCATGTGAATATTTGGGTTTATGTATGCTAAGCATCATGAAATATAATTAGTGTTGATATGGAAAGATATTCGCTTAAGAATTAGAATCATCATCTTTTAATATCCGTTTTTACGCTAACTAGAATTGGAGAATGACACTGAAACCTTTATCAGTGATCAAGAGGCTTTTGTAGAAGTCCTTCAAATGCTTGTTTAACCATTGATCTGTAATCGGGAATCTAATAGACTATCATTGTGAAACAAAAAAAATTAACATTGAAAAACATAAAAAATTAAAATTTTATAGTATAAAAAATTCCACATAGAAAATACACTGGGATGATATTTTATATACTCATTCATCGTATTTAAAAAAGAGACTGGTTTGTATGGCGGGTTGTTGCATAAGGGATTGTGCAGACACCAATCGGGAATCACACACGTCCTACAATTGATTCATTATGTTGGTAAAAATTATAGAAATATAGAACATAGATAGGGATAAACAAATCAAATAAATTCTAATTGATATTAGTATAACCATCTTTAGAATACTTTAAGGTAGTTTTCAGACATCGACCATTTGTGGTTTCGGTTGCGCAATTGATTGGTTACACAAGACGCTAATCCATGTGGACTACTAATTGTCGGCCCACGCGGGATTGAACCCGGTATCTTTAGATTATTAGTCTAAGGCTCTACCACTGAGGTAAAGGGGCCGTCAAAGACATCGTATGTTTTTTTAATAACTTGGAATTCATATAATTCTTTAAAATTAAGAAAAAAATTTTTTAAAAATTAGCTGAATTTTTCGATAAGTATCAAAATTAGCCTGATGGTGCACAACTTTAAAAATTTAATAAGGATGCATGGCCTTTTATAATATATCCACGCCAAACTACCCCTATACTTCATGAAAATAAAGTTTAAATGATGACAAAAAGCTTGAATTAAGCAATAAATATAATAAAAATAGAAGCAAACGATAACGCACAATATTCTCCCTCAAAATAGAAGAGGTATCGGCAATGTTGGTGGCCAAGTGTTGTTTGCTCAACATGATGTCATCATCCACCAACACCTTCTTCCTCTTCATCCTCTTCTTGGCGGGCTCCAAAGATGCCAACATTATTCTGTCTTCCATTTGTGCTCTTCTCGATTGCTTTTAATTTTGAAGAATTTTAAACTTTTGTTATAATTCATATTAATAAAAAACATAGGCGTCTACAACAAATGTTAGTTTCATCCGAAAAACAATGACAAAGCTTTATCAAATACTAGCAAAAGAAATAACAAACAAGAACCAATGAAAACTTCCTTTAAGCATGTATTTTATAACAATACCAAAGCTCAAACCCCTTTGAACTTTTCTTAACAAAATCAAATGTCAAAATTGGTGTATGACACGCATAGTGTGGTACCAAGTGCATCAACTTTCATACCTTTTCTGACTGGGACATTCTTTTTGCGGCTTCCTCCACATTCCTATCACTACATGCGTTGAACTCGTTAATAACATTTTAATGTAAATAAATTTTCAAGTAACATATTAATATATATCTATTTACCTCTACCAAAAAAATAAAAGTATTAAGACAAATCTTCATTGAAATAGTAACTATACATAGCAACAATAAAAGGTAACTGAATGTGTTATTAAAATCCTCACATGATGGAATCGTCTTGAGTTTTAGCGGGGGTGGTTGTGACGCTGTGAAGTGATATATATGCGGCTTTAGTACTTGGTCGTTTGACGTCACAATAATCATCGGGAATTTCATCATCAATTTTTGTTTTATGAATATAACGTTTCAATCTAAATTTTTATCGATTGCTCAACTGAGGCCTTATTTGATAGACTTATTTTCCATTTTAGAAAACGGGCTATAAAAAGGATTTGATTGATTGATATGTTCAATTTTATACTATTGAACATGTTTTGAATGACATATTTCTATAATTGAAATATATAACAAATAAGAAAGCGAAATTGAAACACACGGTTGATCTTCTGTTTGCTGTGGTAAATATAAATATAAATTAGGCCATTAAAATTAATCTGTCTATCTAATTAATACATTCCAGATGATCAAAAAATCGAATTGCTCAACATTGAATTGATTGGCTTTAAAATTAGAAATTGAAACGTTACGTACATCTTTCTTTGTATCCTGATCTATTGACTTGGTTTTATCAACCTGGAAGCAGCATAACAAGCAATTTAACAGGATCTTATGTATTTATTCAGATACTTTTTATCGATTATATTTTTTCTTCTAATTTTATAAAATTTTTTCAAATAATTAAATTTTTTTCTCGAAAACTTCTATTCAATAAATTACCTTTAACTTACCCAGCAAAAAATTCCATAAAGCTCTACATCGAAAAAACCAACAGTTAAGAAAATAACCAGTAAAGCAAACTGACAGCAGAGAACATCGATGGCTTAAAATCACATGAGATATATACTATAATGATGATGATATAAACCTCCATATATTTGAATCGTTAATAACAATGCTAACAAAAGCATCGGTGGGTAGGGGAGGCAAGATCTCAACATCCTCCAACAGTCCTACAGGCTGAAGGTGGTTTGTTTGTTTGCCAAATTTAAAAGAGTATATTGAGCTTTTATGAGTATGTTTAGATATAATTATAAGTATAGTTGTGATAATAATATTATAAATTTATTAATTGTATAATTATGGCGTATGGGCTCAGCAAGTAGAAGACCATTGCTTGTATGTAAGAAGGAGCACTGTTTAAAAATTTTTTATTCTATGTATCAGGCTTTTCTTTAAGTAAATTAGCGTTATCGAACGTTGTTGAACATTGATAAATTTTTTTTTAAATTAATAAAATCTCTATAAAACAGACCATTACTTTGATAAAATAGAATAACCTGCTTAAATATTTTTTGATAAATACTTTGTTTCGCATACACTTTAGTACTCGTAAAATAGCCGAAAATCAATGTAATAGAAACAAACACTATGGTTTATTGAGAAACTTATTACACGAAGCTTTTCGTAAGAGTATCTTACATTATCACACTAGATAATGTAAGATACTCTTACGAAAAGCTTCGTGTATTAAGTTTCTCAATAAACCTTTGTGTTTGTTTCTATTATACTATAGTACTCATGTTAACGTAAAATCAATATAATAAAAACAAACACTATGGTTTATTGAGAAACTTAATACACGTAAGAATATCTTACATTATTACACAATTGATAATATAAGATATTCTTACGAAAAGCTTCGTGTAATAAGTTTCCCAATAAGCCATAGTGTTTGTTTGTATTATATTTAATACTCATGATACAAATAATAGATAATAGTGAAAAAAATGACCTTATTGAGGTGGTGATCAATGATGGCAGCATCGATGCTCATGGTGATGTTCTCCATGGGTACTGTGTGTCTGCCTTCTTCCACCACTCCCTCTCTTTCCAACATTCCAGGCTGCCAGAAGTTCTATGTAGTTGGTGGAGTTAAGTTTTTGAGATACATTTATTAGGTGAAAATGTAAATAATATTCAAGTTTTAATTTAGGATAAACTCAAATTTATAACTTTTTGTTCCTACTTCATTCAAAGAAATTGAGTAAATTTTAAGTTTTACCAAAAATACGTGAGAAAAATGCTCCTAGAAAATTCAAAAAAATAAACGTTGAAAAAATCTAATCAACTGATTGAAAAATACTTTTAGAGCGCAGCTAATAAGGCATGTAACATTGATAAATGACGATAAAAAAACGTTAATGATCTTACCTGGGGATCCAGGGCATGCACCAGAGATAGATCGTCCATGAGGCGTGAAGCATCGAGAAGATTATAGTCCACTAGGAGACTAGTGTCTGCAAACTTTGAAGGCTTCCTATTTCTGAAAGATATATTTGAGTTTTTTAGTGTTTATTTTGAAATAAAACATTAAAATGACTTTGGTGTAGGACAATCAATTGAAGGGCATTGAGGTCTGTACTTGACTTTTGATACTACTTCTTTCACGTCATCTATAATTTGAATCGAACAAAAATTAAACACATGAACTATTAATTAACATTCTTAACTAGAAAGAAAACTAAATAACTTATGAATATAATAAAATTTACTTAAAAAGTAGTCGATTTGTTTGCTGTATACTTTTACTACTCCATATGTCAATTGTGAAGAAAGATAAAGAGACAGGCGGGGCTTCTTTTTTCCTTGATGCAAAATGTAATCTATAAGCTCCAAGCTGTGGGATACGCTCATGATTAACAAATCAACGTTTATAAAAAATAACCTACCATTTACTTCTAGTGCTTATTGAAAGATAATCTCTTTTTTTCAAAGAGCAATCCCTAGTGGCAGCCAACCTATGCGAAAATTCAACCAATTTTGAAGTATAAATGAAAACTCTAAATAGCAAAAATTTACCATACAACTCCAAACTTTCCATTTTTTCTAAGAATATCAACACAGTAAAACATTATTAAAATTTTATACAATTAAAAAATTCAAGACGGCAGAAAAGGAAGTTGTAAAAAGCGCCAAAATGCAATTTTTAAGCTAAAAAGATCTTAAAACTAAAGTTTTATATAGTTGCATGTTTCAGCTAAAACTAATATTTGAAAAAGTTATATATAAAAAAATTTCAACCATTTCAGAATATATTTTGTTGGAAGGAATTAAATATTACAAAAGCTTTGTTTTATTTCTGTAATTTTAAGCTTGTTTCATACACGTTGAAAAATTATTTTGAGTTATAAATTTTAAATATACAGTAAATTTGAATATAAAGTAAATTTTAAATATACAGCGCCGTAACATGTCTAAAATTTAATGAAGTTTAAATATTTTGTTTGTTAAGCATTCTAGTTATAAAAATGGATAGTGATTCGGAAAAAAGTTTTGATAAATTAGTTGAAGAGCATAACAAAATGACTGAGGTTTATTTTCAAAATCAGCTTTCATTGTTTGTACTTCAAAAATTTCAAAATTAATCTGAAAAAATTGTTTAAGATGGTTTTAAAAGAAAAAAAAGAAAATCCTACTTGCTTTGTTAGTCATTGGGATGCTGATGACGACGTTGAAGATGACACTGAAGAAAGAAAATGTAATTTGAAACTTTACACATAACATGTTCTTGAATGAATCATGAATATCTTTATAATTTTTAAAAGCTAGTAAAGAAAAACAGTTTTTGTATGCATCTGAACATGGTGACAATGAGACTTTGATGAAACTTCTAAGTGAGAACAAAAATCTTGTTAATTGCAGAGACAATGATGGATATACTCCATTACATAGAGCTTGCTATGAAGGTCATTTAGAGACTGTAAAGGTAAAAAAAATACAATTATGAATAAAGAATTTGAATTTTATTTAACATATATTTTAATATTTTTAAAGTATCTCATATCAAAAGAGGCCAATGTAAATGCTCGAACAGAGGAAGGATGGACTCCATTACATAGTGCATGTTTTTGGGGCCAAGTTGAAGTTGCTCATTTGTTGATGCACTGTAAAAATTGTGATATTAATGCTACCACCAATGGCAACCAAACAGCACTCCATCTTGCTGCACAAAATTCATCCAATCTCAAACTCTTTCAAATACTTCTTCTCAATCCTCTTATAGACCCTTCCATTAAAAATAATACCCAAGAGACTGCTAAAGACATTGCTTTTAGAAATTTTAAATATTATAAACTGTTTGACATTGCAGATTCTGATATTAATTTAATGTAACTTTGGTTATTGTCTTTATGGTTAAAATTTTTTGTTTTATATATCCTTTTTTTCACTTAAAAATTAAAAAGGAATTTTTCATCATTTGATATAAATGGTTAAAAAATGTGAACTTTTAATTGCTAAGTTATAATATTTATACTGAGTTTATATAAGTAAAATTATATACTTGTTTAAACATTGTATTTCTGCTCAAGTGCCTATTATCAAATATTGGTCAAGGTACTATTTTTCACAAAAGTATATACATAATAACAGTTTATTAATTTTCATAAAAATTATAATTAGAAATAAAATAAATACACATAAAATCATATACATGACACTGACAAAAATTGTATAGCTAATAATCATATACTGATAAAAATTGTATAGTTAATAATAATACAGCACTAATAGCACTATAATAGTGTTGAAAAGTTAATTGTTTAATATATTGTGTCAATGATGAGGATTAGAAGAAAAGCTTAAATCATTCAAAAAATTATAATAGTCATTCATGGTTGTCCCAAAAAAACTAAACAAAATCTAAAGTACATCTGCTATGTTACATCCTATTTCACAAATTATTTTCTAAAAAAAGTATTACAAAACAGTTAAGTCTGTACTGTGATTAAAAATGATGAGGTTATTAAAGTATATAAGGCCATAGTGAATTTCTATAATAATATAGGCTGAAGAAACTGATTTATAAAAACAGGCTTGAATGAATTTGTTGAGTTTCTATACTTTTAATTGCACAAATTTGTTAATCAGATAGATATTAAAAACTATATCAATACCAAAGTTTTAAATTTAGTTAAATCTCTACTTTACAAAGTAAGACAAGATTCACAAAACATTTTTTGCAGATTTATATATTTCTAATCCCTATCTAAAGCATGAAATTCAATAGTTAATGACACTTGCTTTTCCTTTCAACTATAAGCTTACCTTTTTTTAAAACCATCTATTTAGGCATTAAATGCTTTTTACAGATTCTCTTTATTACATGACCGAACCATCTTACACCGCTAGATTTAGCCAATGTAATGTAATGGGGTATTTATAAAGCGCTTGCTACAAATTTAATGTAGCAAAAACCCTCTGTGGAACAGGTGTTAATTGTGGGCCTCCACGGGATCGAACCCGGTAACTTTAGATAATAAGTCTAATACTCTACTCTGAGCTATACGGGCCGACAATGTCTCTAAAATTAATTATAAACCTGATCAATTAAATCTTTTTTCAGACTATCATTCTTTACCAAGGGTTCAGTTTTTGAAATACCTATCTCAAAGTAGTGTTTCACTCAGAGTGATTGAGGAGTTTGGCATAAACCTTGTATAGTTTATTTTTCCTTATATACAACTTCGTGTAAAGTCTTTTTTAGCTTACAGAATTTTTTCTAGAAATCTCACTTGAACTGCTGCTGTTATTATGAGATCCAGCCCGCTCTATGCTCCACGAGTCCAAACCACGTCATTTTGCTGGTAAGAACTACCTCAACATTCTAAATGCCAAGTTTAGAAGAAGGTGAGTCAGAATGAACTTGATCATCCGTACTAACAATGTACCTTTCGTTCAGAGTTTTAAAGTAGAAACCTAAATATAAACTCTCAATGAAATATTGTCTTATAAACCTAACTGATAAAAAACATAGAAAACGGCAAAACATTTTTACATAAAATTGATGCTTTTTCTATTTAAACTTATTTTTTGACCACATTCAGAGAACAATTGTATTTTATTTTAAATTTAAAATTAAAATATATAGTTTACATTTTATCAACGAGATATGGCATAACAAAAGTTATTTCTCGAATTTTCACAGAATAATTAAAAATTTAACTAATTGATCTGAAAAATGAACACAATTGTGATGAGTTAGTATGCAGATGGCTGGTTTTCGGACTGAGTGGTAGTGATCTTTTCCACTTCTTGGGCGCTGAAAGCTAGCGGGTTCTCGGGTTTAATACACTCTTCATCATTCATTTCTTCTTCTTCTTCTAATTCTTCATCGTTATAACCTCTTATTATTGTTTGAACTGCCATCTTTTTCATCAATTGAGACGTTACATCTCCCAAGCGCATAGCTAAGGTGTCTGACTTGGATTCTTCCAACTCAAGCTCGACTTTTACTTCAGGTTTCAGTTCTTTGAAATTTTATTTTAAATCATTAAATAATTCAAACACAATGAAATTACTAAGAACTCTTAACTTACTCCTAGCAAGAGCACGATCTAGTTCATACATTTCTGTCTTGACAACTTTCAGACGAGCGTCTATTAACTCTTGCATGGTAGGTAGTGGTTGTTTGCGTAGGTCGTCAATGCGTAATGTTTTCCACTGAGTCTCCTTGTTTTTCCAATAATCTTCTTCGTCTTCAACTTCTTCCTCAAGCTTGTCCTTATCATTTTTTAATAAATAAAATTTAGTTGAATTTTAAAAGCATTAAAATATTGAAAATTTTTACAAAACACTTACATCAGCATTTTTAGACATAAAAGCTCCATTTGCTTCCGAATTGTTTGAAAACTCAAATTTTCCAAGTCCAAATGGCTTTTTTAGGCAGAAGAAATTATTTTTTATTTAAGCATTAAATAAACAAAAACTTGACGTTCATAAATCCAATACCTTATTTTGTTTGTATGTGCCAAGAAACTTAAAGTTGAGAAAGATCACTTCAGCTGGTCCTTCTCTTTGTCCATTAACCCAATAACCCTTGTAATATGTCCCTGTATCAGCATGGAAGTAAACTCCCAAACCATTTCTCTTGTCTTTTTTCCATTCACCTTCATAGAAGTCCTTGTTAACATACGTATATTTGCCATATCCGTTTTTTTGTCCTAGAGTCCAGTTTCCTGTAAAAACATTTTAACTGTGAAAAATTGAAATAACTATTTAAACTGTCTTGTTTAATACTATAAAGTAAACAATTTGATTCAAGTATTCAAAGATTACGATATTATCCATATTGACAAACTTGTATTTTTTTTTTAAGATACAGAAGAAGGTATAGATACATTTACCTTCAAATTTACTGCCATCAGGATAAATCATAGTGCCATATCCTTGTCTGATACCATGGATGTAGTTACCAGCATACTGAGCCCTATTCTTTTTAAATCTGCGTTAAGAAGTTTTTTACCAAGCAATGGTGAAACATAAAAAGTATGCTAAACTACATTGAAAAAGACTGTGTCTTTTTTCAGTTATAAATGTCATTTGAAAACTAATGAATGCGAAAGTTTTATGAACCAACCTTAAGTAATCTTAAAAAAATTTACCTATATGTTCCAAAACCATTTCTTTTCCCTTCTGTGTAATTGCCTTCATACAGGTCTCCGTTCGGTAAAATTGCTTTTCCCCACCCATGTCTTTCTCTTTTTTCATTCCTACCCCCTTCATAGATCTTGAAAAGTAAGTATCAAAAAAAATTAGTTAAAATATCTTTGAAAATAAACAAAAAAATAAAATTATTACTCCAATTTTACTTGGTTCTTCATTTTCTATAGATTCTCTATAAAGAAATGAATATTAATGAAAAAAAAGAACAGATGAAATTTAAAACTTAAAAATATAAACAATCTAAAAATTTTTGCAAAACTTACTCAGACATTTTAAACTTGCCGTTAAATAGAATTAAATTTAGTTATTTTGGCAAAAATTCAGAATAGATGAAAAATTTAACCAACAGGGATGTGTTGAAAATATATTCATTTAAAACGTTTTAAATTAAAAGTTTTTTCATTAATTAGAATGCTTTTATCGTTCATGAAAATGAAAAAATTCACATACTTTTATGATATAGAATAAAGCTTTTTGCATCTGTATTATTTTCAAAGATTATTTAAGATTTGAAACAAGGAAGCGCTGAAAAGGTTGTAGATGTATTTATATCATGTAATATTAAACTATGATTAATATTATCACTCAGATTTGTTTTCCTACTATCATTTTTTTATATTTAAAATAATGATTTTATTCTTCATTTTAAAGTTGCAAACGTGTATGTATGTATGTATGTCATTGGTCTGCTTTTCAAAACCTCACCACGTATAATCGTAGCAAATTGTCAGAGGATTTTTTGGAAAGATAGTTACTAAATGTTTATGAAAATTTTTATTTTTCATTTCTATTTCTAATATTATCCTTAATAATCTTCTTTAGCCAAAGTAAATACTGAAAATTATTTGAACACTAAAGGTAATTTTATTAATTACAAAGCTTTTCGTTAACAAAGTAACATTATCAAGTACCAATTGTACCTTTGTTAACGAAAAGCTTTGTACTTAATAAAATTACCTTTAGTGTTCAAATAATTTTCAGTAATATTATCCTTGTTAATTTACATATAAAAAATTGCCATTGAGTTTTAATGAACACTTTCAAACAAAAAAAAAAGTATAATTTATATTTATTTAATTTAAATATAATTTTGAATAATAATATTAAAAAGAAAAAAAATTTTTTTCAATTATAAAATTCATTATAAAATTGAGTCATGCGCACAATTTTGAAATTGATATTATAAATGTAATGTAATGTAATGCGGTGTTTATAAAGCGTTTTTCCTTATAGATCAAAGCGCTTGCTACAACTTTAATGTAGCCAAAACACACTGTGGAACAGTGTGCTATTTGTCAGCTCACGTGGGATCGAACCCGGTAACTTTTAGCTAATTAGTCTAATGCTCAACCATTGAGCTATAGGGTTCGAAAAATGTGTTTTTATGAGAATATAATCACTTATATAAGAATTTAAGATTTCGATCTAGTTTACCTGCCTATTTGTGTAGTTGTTCACACTTAGAATAAAAAAATCAAAAGTTGTATCCATATAAAAACAACAACAATATTCTTTGTGATAAACACCACTTTAGACCTTGCCACTCTACAACCACGGCACTTAAACCTAATAAAAAATATTATTTGTCTCTTGAAAATTAAAAATGATGCTCTTCTAGCCTTTAACACTGGTAAGCTTTCTCTTTTGCTTCGATTTCTCACTGTTTTTGACCATTCAAATCTATCACTTCTAATCTAGCTTTTTCACTCTTCATTTGGTCTTTCTAGTTTCCTTTTTTTCTAACTCACTTTTCATCTTTCTAACCGACCTTCTACCGTTACTTTTATTAAGTCTTTCCTTCTCTTTTTTGTTTTTTTATGCACCAATTGAACCTGGTCTGTAGAAGTTGTAAAGGCGGCTCAAATATTATATTCATATACTTAAAAAGTAGATAACTTAGTTAAAAATGTCAAAATATTATTATTTAAAAGAATTCCGCTAAGTATTTCGAAATTCGATAACATTTTACAATAACATCAAAGAACTACCAAGCCTTTCTTGTTGAATGAATTCGGATTTTTTGCTTTCCATTGAATGAAGATGAATTGTGAGCATCAACAAGTTTATCCTATGCAATAACAAAACATACAAATAGAAACACTTCATGGTTTTTTTGATTGCAACAAAGGCTGGCATTATTTGGAAGAGAAGTCTATAAAAATGAAAAGAATATTATCATTTAATAATTATTTTTTTAGACATCTCATTTTCTTTTGTAAACTTCAATTTTGTGCAGTAAAAACTTCAGATTATGAAGATATTAGAAGAAAACGTAGAAAAAATTTTTATTAAGCTGAAATTTTCAAAAAATTAAAAACTTTTTCATAATTTATTATTATTTAATTTATTAATTATTTAATTTAATTAATCATACTCGTAATCAATTCGATTCGATTTTTTTTGTGTTTTTTGACCTATTCTATTTATTTTCTATGCGCATAGAACCCTTTCTACGGCGTAGACGACTCAGATGGCTTGGCCGCATATAAAGAATGGAAAACTCGCATCTACCAAAACAACTAGTAGAAAGCTAAATCAAAGAAGATAAAAGACTACATGAAAATCCGAAAAACGATGGCATGATGTGATAAATGAAGATCTTATTTTTTTTAGATCAGCCATTAGTCGCCCCATATTGGGGTTTCGTTAACTTAACAGATGTTTCACAGGGCGCTACTCCTTGTGTACTCAAATGCAGATCTGAAAAATTTGAATATGGTTTCAATATAGAGAACAAAAGCTTCAAGCAGAAATCTTTGGCGATAAGAAATTAGTTTTGAACTCCATGACTTAAACAAGTTTATGGAAAAAGAAAATAAAGAATCCGAAACGGATCTAAAATGTCCTATTTGCAACAAAATCTACCTTAAAAAACTAGATTAGCGAGCCACATCAGACTATCGCATACAATTTTCTTTTGAAAAATCCTTTAAATGTCAATTCTGTGACAAATATTTCAAGAAACAAGGAATGCCAAACCACTTAAAAAAGGCCATAAACTTAATCCCTTTCTGCATTTCCCTGAAAGTGGATGAATGCAGCTTAGTAAGTATTTATTTTCTATACTTTCAATTTTTCCCGTTTTATCTAATCTTTCATTCTTCGAAGTCTCTTGGAACGACTTTATGCAAATTGAATTCAACCTTCAATTAAATTCAAGGTCTGGGTATTTACCTCTTTTCCCTCCCACCTATAACAATCTTCTCTCACTTTACTATTTACCCTTCCGTATTCGCAGTCTTCAATTTTTTTGAACCTCAAGCGTTTTGTGTTGCTTCATGTTTCTACCAACTCCGTCAATGCTAATATTTTCCTACATGGTTATTAACTTAATATCAGAATTATCAAACATGATTCAAGTGTTTCAACTTAACTATATATATTTTTAGTTTGGGCATTGTAAATGCACGTGAAAAGACGTAAAGAAATGGGTTAAACGCAAGCTCTGTAGCTTCATAACTGAAAAGTTTTTGAAAATATTTGAATACTATAACATTTTTTTTATTAGAAAAAAAAATCTTTTTTTCAAAAAACTTGTTTTTGAGAGATTAAAACAAATTTAATCATATAGTTTCATATATAATTTGGTCAAACGTAGTGAATCTAGCGATCTTGTAAAATATGCAAAAACAATAAAAAGTACAAATGATAAAAATTTTTTTAAGTGTTAAATTTACTGAAAGTAAAAATACATATTAAAAGCGTAAAAGATATAAGATAAACGGATGGATTTTCTTTAGATGAAGAATTACAGCCATCTTTATTGTCACATTGGCAAATTTTAAGACGCACATTGTATCCTCCACTTCTTTCCTTGCACCACCTTCCTTCCTCGGGTCCAATTTCTCCCTCTACTGCACATTGCCTTATGTACCTCACACTCCAATGGTTATCGTGATAAGCTGTAACATATAAACATTTGAATATAATATTTTTCGAATATATTCAATGCTAGCCTATGAATAATATGGGAAAAAAACAAAAAGGTTTTCAAAATTTTATTACGGAGCTTATGCGTAATAAAATTGAAAACTTTGCATTGTATTTTTTAATATTAATAAATGTTTTTTATAGTCAAAAACTTAAAAATCATGAAATAAAACTTGAAAATATATTCATTAATAAATCATTACTTTCTTGTATAATTTTTCGGCATTTGTTAATATGAGGAGGACAAGCAAGAAGAGGGTATGTTATGTTGTCGAAAAAGTCAGTGCATCCTTTATCATAAAATGAATTACATTGATAACATTTCAGAGGTTCAGCTCCATCTCTTCTTCTCTGTTGACCTGGCACTATTGAAGAGTTGATATTAAGTTTATTATTAATTAAAAATTTTTTTATAAGATATTTGAATTTATGTTGGCGAAAGGTTGGTTTGCTTGTCTACAAAACTAAGTTAGTTTTTTTTTGTCTGGTTCTAGAGTAGGATAAAATTAAACGAAAATTTGTTTTCAAAATTATTTTAACCTACCAGATATCAAAAAAAAAACAAAAATAAAAGAGAACACAAGAAATAATGTTGTTTCAAACTTTTTCATACTTGCACAGGTATGAAAATAAACACTGCTACTTGTAATCTATAGCGTTGAATTTTTATTAAATAAAAAAAATTCTAAATAATTTTTTTAGATTTAAAACAAAATATTCTTTTAGGATAATAATTAATTAATAAACTCTAGCATTATTTATTTTTGCTGCTGTTAGATACACCACGGTAAAGCAAACTTTCGAAATGACCGTGAAACCACGAAGTGTGACTCCGATCGTAGAATGGTTCAGAAATTTAATAGGACAAGTAAATAATTTACTAAATTCTTATTTGGATTTTTATTTTACGTTGGAAAATGAACTTTTTAAATTTTTAATCTTAACCTAAAAAGATCTAAAATTTATATTTAACAGAGAATAATCCGACCTCAACTAAGATTTGAAGACGTGAATGTATCTCCAAGGTTATTTTTTATTTTTATTTTAATCAAAGTTTATAGCTTTCAAGTGAAAAAAATTACAGAACAAGACCTGTAGCGAGTTTGCCAGGAGGAATAAATCACAAATTATCAGATGTGACTTATTTAAAAAGAGATGGTAGAAGAGAACGTGAAAGACCAGTCATTGCTTACACAGTTACAAAAAAAATGTAGATTTAACTTGTATTACATTAATGTTTAAAGTTCTTTGAAAGTTTTTGGATATTCTCCTTATTAAATAGTTTTTTAAATGTTTTCTTTTTTTCAGAGGTGAAGGAGAAGTTTTATCAGCTTTTCCACTTTCTGGAAAAGTTTATGCACCTAAAAAAGTCTAAAGTATTTTTCAAAATAACAGCATAAATGCCTTTTTTATCAATTTTTGCTTTAAAGCACATTTTGGTGCCTTTTAAAACCATGTTATGAATCAACTTTTTTTACGATTCATAATCACGAGTTACCTTTATCTTTCAATTGTTTTATCTTCTGGGTAATCATGGAATGCAGATTTTAGATTTAATAAAACTTTAACTTTCACTTCATTCTAAAATTTTCACATGAATTATGTATGAACAGATATCAATTAGCTAATAATATGTTAGATTGTAATACTATTAAAAAACATACTGTAATATCAAATGTTTTGTATAGTAATAAATTGGATTACGCGTGTCAGTAGATATAAAGCATAAGAATTCATACTGAGAGAAGTAATGGCTTGGTAAAACACAAAAATGAGGACTCAATAGAAGTCAAATACGCTGTTGACATTACGCTCACACCAAAAGCATTTGAAAAATTATTAAATTTTTTTTCATATATGTGATCTAAAAATAACCGACGAGTGTGTTATCGTGTCGCCAAGTGCAAAAAAAAGTATATCAGTGGACAGAGCATTTCAAGCGCAAAACAATTTAAATTTTAGTTATCAAAATACACATGAATTAGTCCCTATGTAATGTAATGTAACGCGGTATTTATAAAGCGCTTTTCCTTATAGATCAAAGCGCTTGCTACAAATTTAATGTAGCCAAAACACACTGTGGAACAGGTCCTAATTGTCGGCCCACGCGGGATCGAACCCGGTAACTTTAGATAATTAGTCTAATGCTCAACCATTGAGCTATAGGGGCCGACATGATTTGTAACGCACAATAAATAAAGAACAGTATCCAGCACTCTCAAAGGAATATGTTGTACTGAAACTGAGACTACAAGGAAAACAGAAGCGGGATGTCTGTGTTAGAGATGAAGTTTTTAAGGATGATGCTCAAGGTCCCACGTAAGTATGCATTCTGACTTAATCAAAAAGCACTTCTATCATCTCATCTTCTACACAACCAACCTCCAATCAATCAATAATAGCAACAAAAATTATACAACAACAGTACCTTCTCAACTCAAACAACAGCACAAAATCAATTATCAAAAACAACTCACAATCTTGTAGTTCAAAATTACATTCAATCAACCCATACATAATAATAAGTTTTTCAACAACACCCCCTCCCATTAGCACCATAGAAATTATCCCTGATCATCCTACACGCCGCACACTTGCCCAACTCAAAACCAAAAAGTCACCTTCCATCTTTAGTTACCTAAATACAATCTCACCAACTACTCATCCATCACACTTATGTTTATTTTGTTCCCATTAATGTCACGACACCACTTCTTCAACTGTCACGTCATTCCATCATCTCTTGGTCCCGAAAACCTTTAGACAGACCCTATAGAAGTCTTATACCTGCTCGAAAAATGGAAAATTCTCATGGAAAAAAAAGGATACCCAAATCAGCTGAAGAATTTCCAGGTAACAAAACAAACAAACGCGTTAGGATGAAACATGAAACAAATATACTACCACGACTTGGCATAAAAAAGCCATAAGCCAAAATTTTCTTACTTAGTGCTTATATTGGCTAAGAAACGTGGTAAAAAGCCAAAAAGATTTAGATTTTCTTTTGATACAGAAAGCAGTTCAGTAACCGGAAAATATTTACAGACCTCAAATGAAATGGTCAGCCTGCTTCAGGCAAGACTGTGATAATCCCTACAAACGATAGAATGAAGAGCAAGAAAGTGATGAACGTGGTAGCGGGGTTTGACGAAAAATTAAAGGTTTTCAGCAATAAATGAACTTGACTGATATTTCATTTATAAGTTAAAGAATTACTTAGAAAAAGGGCTTTTAAACTACGGAAGAGTTCACAAATTAATGATTTGTTTGAATTTTAAGACTTGCTGATTATTATTAGAAAAACATCTAAAAATAAATGAAATTTGAAAAATTTGAACACAACATCAAAGCATTTAAAAACGTGCTAACCTAATACTGCAAATAAGTAAATGGAATGTATGAAATCTGCTAACTAGAATAAACTTTAAAAATATTTAACTAAACAAAAAAACAAAAAATTATAATAATAAGCAGGTTTGGGAAATTAACAAAATATATAATAACGAGAACAAAATGAACATAAAAGAGTGTTTATACGAAGGGCTAAAGAAAAGAAAAATGCTAAAAGACAACACCTGCTGAAATTCAAAACAATGTTTTATAGGAACCAATACAAATTAAGAAAATATATCGAACTGGTCACGACACAAGAGAAAGAAAAAACGAATGTAGCCATTATGCTCCTCGTATTAGTTTCCAATGAAACTTGACAGAGATTTCTAATAATAACGATATTAGTGAAAGACTAAATATACATTGGAATATAAAATTTGAAACCATAATGGCTAGTTTAGGCTTTGGGTAGGTTATTTCACTTCGAAACGGTATTAAAATGTTCAAAGTTTCTCGTTATAAGCATAAATGCTAGACATTTGAAGTTGAAGAAAACCTAAGATCATAAAAATAATTTTGAATACACAAATAAATAAAATAGCATAAATCTCAAATCTCTTATGAATATCTTGTGAATTTGCTTTTCAAAATTTCTACAAAAATCGTCTATGTTACTCAGAAACATTCCAAAAAACGTATGTTGTATTTATTTAATTCATTCTTTATTGCTGTTAGAGGCAATTGAATCATCAATCCTCCCGCTATATCTCGCGAGAAAAGGGCAAAAGAGGGATAGGGCAGTCGCCATTACGGCTAAGATATACGCCCAGCCCACATGGCAGGAAGAAAGGTTGTAGGACGTGCTACCAGGACAGTATAGGTGAGCTGTTCTGGAGTGGAAACCCAATGGAAACACCAACAAACTTGTGATAAGGGTCAACGCTGTAGGGTTAAATGTTGATTTAGTATTAACAAGTAAAAATAGCAATAATTAGTAATAAATTAGAAACATACAACTTGAACGTTATTTAAATGCTTATTTTAAAGAATGTTCTACTAGTGGAGTTTAATTTGGGAAATTCGAATGAACTTAATTTTTATGAATGTTCTACTAGTGGAGTTTAATTTGGGAAATTCGAATGAACTTAATTTTTATATTAAAATTTCGTTTGAAGGTATTTTCAGTTTTAATTTCATTCAAAATATCTAAAATGTACAGAAAATATATTTTTTGATTTTTTGTAATATATCAACAGTGATACTTCACAAACAAAAAATAAACTCCAATAAAAACGATTTTCCAACACAATTCCAAATGACTTGGAACTCATGAGCAAAAAACTAGCAGGTGGTTATCGACCACAGCACATACTTCCATGCAAGTCTCTTCCCCCATCTATCTTGCCATCTCTCAATTTATTTATCTCATCCATTTCAATCTGCTCTAAATTTTCTTCTAACAGAGAAGTTCCAACTTAATTTATATCATTTTATTTTGTTTTTTATATGCATATAAATTTTTTAAAATAAAATTGACCGTTTGGGAGTGAATGAAAAAATTGATATCTGAAATGGATATATTTTTCCATTATAATTTTTTTGTTTGCTCATATTTTTATATAATTGGCACGCAATACTCAGCAGATGTATTTTAATTGCCGCGGGTCATTTAAATTTGCATCTGAGTTTTGTTTAAAAAAACCATTAAAAAAAGAATATTCTAAACACCTACATGAAACTGAATTTATTTCAAATATTTGAATTGAATTAAAGCTTAAACTGAATATAAAGTCTGAATAAAATGGTTAAAAAATGCAATAAAGGAGAGTTTGGACGTGTTTCGCACGACACGACGTGGCAGGACTCAAAAATGTGGCAAGTAGCGTGCGTTCATATGAGCCGTTTTAATTAATTGTTACACTTTGAAAATACTGTTATATTTTATTATTTTTTTTTAAAGAACACTGAAGTTACATTGAGAGGTTGGTACCCTCTGTTTATTAAAAAGGCATCTGTTCATTTGGCAGTTGTTTTTAGTAATTTTATAAAAGTTCCCTCAGTTTTCATGTTTTAACTATGTTATAAAGAACTATTTTTATAATTAAAAATTTATTTAAAAATCACATAAAAAAATTAGGACACGTAATTGTAGTGAAAAATAGTTAAATTTATAGGTTGAAATCTTGATAGTAATAGTGGAAACCAGGAAAACCATTATACGCTTGTTTTCTTCAAGATGGCGCCTACATCACACCCGTGGGAATCCAGATTAATGGCCAGATACAAAAATGATCTTTTTATATGTAAAATCTTCAATGCGGGAGCAAAAAGCTTTTTAGCTGAAATAAACAAAGCTGAAAGATATTCACGATAAAATGATTTGGATAAAGTATATGCCGCTCAAACAATTTGTAGCGAAGAAAGTATGCAAAACGCTCCAAATCAAAACACCGCCATCTGTTCCAAATTGATTCCTTCATCAAGCACCACAACATGAAAGAAAAAAACTAACAAAAACATAGACTAACAACAAAAAAACAGTTTAATGAAATAAAAAATTCAATTTGAGTCTCAATATATAAATAAAGATAATGAAATTGTTTCCACAAGCCACTGGGAAGTACAAAGGCATTAAGCACACACACACACACCATGCCACTTGCCAAGCATCTCATGTGCAGGCATTTGTGACTTATAAATAATGAAACGCTTCAAAAGTCTGTTTTCCACGCAAGAGCATTCATTCATTTGCTTATCTCTCTATTCATTTCCTAGTAATCTAGTTTTTTATCTGCCCAATCTCGAATTATTCTTTTGTTCAGCTTTCAATTCATTTTCTTTATACCTTTTACTCCATCAATCTCTCTTATCTTAATTCACTTGTTTTCTTTATTTGTGATCTTTAGGTAATTTATATTAATAAATTATGTTTATTATATTGTTTAAATTATTTAAAACTTTAATTTTATTAACAACTTTTTCGAATGTGGAGATTTTTTAGATGTATCAATTTTCAAAATAGATCAACAGAAAGATTCATCAAATCATGAAGCATTCCAAGTGATTTATGATCTTTGGAAATCCAATATTTCCTGTAGATCAATCATATCCGGAAGATGGTAAACCGATAATAGAAGCAAAAGACTGTTTTACTAAAAAATCTTCCGTTTAAGTGTATGAAAATATAAGAAAACGACTCAGATCGATTCAGCTTTTATTTTGGTCTATAAAAAATCAAATTAAAAGAAAATCCAAATAAATTCAAAATTTTTTCTTCAAAACATTGAACAAATCCCTTCTCAATTATTTTGAATTTACAACTTTCATCACCGGTGAAATCACGCCTACTTACACTTTGAGAACGCCCCTATGTTTAAAAGCTATTAAATATTGCCTTGTGCCGTTCAAACTAAAAATTAAATTATTCATCAAAAACTGTCTGTTTTTTATGAAGAATTTTCTGTATAAACGAAAAATTTGATTATTTTTGATTTAAAAAAAATCAATTTATATATCAGTAAACTCTAATGTAAGATGAATTGGATAAAAAATAAAACATTTATTTCACTAAATGCATTAAAAAATCTTGTGAGTATAATCCATTTAGGAGCTAACAATACATCCTTTTGGAACATCTGCAAGCAACACTGTTTGTGCCACTCCATAAGGAACAAATGCTGTTCAAATGAATGAGCATCTTCAATTAAATCGTCTGCTGACGCCTTTATTGTGACGTCGTGGCGCGTGGCAGAGTATTTATTAAAGTTTTCATTGCTTGCTTTCACCCTCAAGTCATGCTACAAAGATAAATGGCTTTATAAGATTTTGTACGTTGAAAAAAAAACATTAGACTGAAAATTTCAATTTTGAGATGAAAACTTTTTGAAAGAGAATTTAAGAGCTTAAAGCTGATCATCATATTCCACAAAACTTAAAGAGAAAGCCATTTTGAAGGAGATACCAATAAATTGTTAAAAAAATTTAAAAAAAATGAAGTATTTTATTAGTAGCCCAGGCAATGGTCGATAAACTTTCGGCTAATACGGCATCTTCTATTAAAATGGCATCCGACGTAAAAAATTTATGTTTTCAAACATTATCTCGCAATGCTGTAAAATTCTTACTCGTTCTTTATTTTCTCAATTAGAAGTTACAAATCTTTCTCGCCTCGAAAGATCAAATACTATAAAAAGTTAAAGTTTATCTTCTATGTTATGTTTTATAGCTCAAAATCGATAACATATCTCAAATATATTTCTCATTGAAACATGGTTGACTTTTGCTGATGTAAAATTCTAAAAAAAAACACGTTTTCGATGATTGTATAAGCCCGTTGTTTCAAGGCTATAGCTACCATGACATTTTTTAATATTTATTAAAAATAGCAGAAACTATAAAAATTATCCGATAAAGCGATTCCATTACTTCTAATAAATATTTGCCATATAGCTCCAACTTGATTTATATTTACTATTTCAGAAAATAAATACGTGTTTTCGTTAAAAATAAAATCATATATTTTATTTATGAAATTCCATTCATTACGGTGTATTTTTTTTTATTTTTAAAGAAAAAAAATAAATACGGACGTAAATAAAACACCATTAATTTTCATTGAAACCCTCAGATACTCAAAAAGATTTAATTTTAAACAACTAAAACTGAAATATATCACTTACCGGCCACAGCTTGTATGCACGCAGTCATTTCAGTAAGCCTGAAAACGCCAACGCATTTTTGATTGTATCCGCTGCACCAATCCGGAGGTCCCCTGAAGATTAGACTCAATACCGATGCGAAACTACTCAAAATCATGAGAAAACATCCCACACTATATAACACAGCTGAGATCTGTGAAGATGAGGTAGAAAAAAAATTATTTTGAGTTTTATAGATATTGATAACGTAGAATGAATTAATGTGAAAAAATAAAATATATCTGGATGATTTATTAAGCCTGCAACATTGTATGCACGTTCAATAATATATGAGTGGAAGAAGAATCAAAACGATGAAATAAAAATAAACTCGAAGAAGCTCAAAACTTTTATACATTTTCAGTGCACTCCCATCTTTATTAGTTTATAAAAAAATATTCACAGAGAGATTTTACTTTTTACTATTATTCTTATCCCTACCATTCTCTTATGTTATTCAATAATGCAAAAATACATAATAAACTCTCATTATATTAAACTAAACGACCTGGCAACGCTAATTGCAGCATACTTTTGAAACCAAGGAGAAACCAACCTGCCAAGAATTTGAAGGCAAGTTGGAAAGCCTGAATGAGCCGCCATAAAATGAGCAGATTCGTTCTTCGTGAAAATTCGATGAAGCAATTTTTTGTCCGTTCTCATCGTTTTTATTCTCATGGAATCTATCATTTTTTTCTGTTTTCCAATTTTCTCTTTTATTATCGTCTGTAATTGAAACATTTCTTTTATTGGCGATAGCGTTGATTTCGATATTCGCATTTGATTGATTTGAATCTCTATTTCTGCTGTTGATATTTTTCATCTTGAGGTTCCTTTTTGCTGAAGCAGGGTTTTTTTCTGTTTCATCCAGGTTTTCTTCATTGTAAAAAGTTTCCAAGTCTTTTTTCAAATTAATGATGTAGTTACCACTGTAATGGTTATTGGTATTTTTAAATCTTCTTCGATTTTTGAACTTTTTCGAATTTTTTTGGTTTATAAAATCAATATTTTTGTTCAATTTATTTTTTTCTAGTTTTTTGTGCAAATAATTATCTTTATTGGAGTTTTCGTTATCGAATCTATATTCACCCTTATCGTCGACATAATTGTCTTCATATGTATATGAATAAGCTATATTTGAATCAGTCTTCTTATCATCATAGTTGTAGAAATAATTATCATCATCATAAACAACATCATAACTAGCACGATTATTATCCTTAATGCTGCTATAACTTTTCATGTTTTGAGATTTTTTGTTTTCAACGTATACATTTTTTGCATTGACAAATTTGTTAACATCGTTATCTCTATGTAATTTACTACCAAAATAGTTGCGTTGTTGAACGGTTCGTTTGCCTCGGGAAGTGATGCGGCGTCGATTGTTTTGCTGCGAGCGGAAACTGTCTGATTCAAAAAAAGATGGGCTAGCGAAAAAATTGTCATAAGTTGATCTTTTAAAACTCATTGAAGTGCACAATCCAAAAAGTCCCAAGTTGTTGCCAGTAGTGAGGTTGATGAGCCAATAGGATTGCAAAAGACTGAACAAACACGAAGCCGTAACAACTATTGAGACACACAACCATAAGATTTTAACCAAGAGATTTATTTTTAAACGTTTTTTGTCACTTATTCTTGTTTTCTCACAACTGGATGGAGAAGGCAAATTGATTCTTTCAATGGTCGAGCATCTTTTCTTCATCATATTGAGACGAGAAACCTGTGATAAATCATCCGAACTTTTTGCTATCGACTGTTTTTTTCGTAATCGCTTGTTGCTCCCTTGGACATTGACCACGATTTTATCACTGCCATTAACCGTAAATTCAGTATTTTCACTTGAATTATTTTCTGTACTATGTTGATTATCAGAATTATTATTACAAAAGTTTTTATTATTATTCATATTGTGAACGGAGGGAGTTTGCGGGAAAGTGAGATCAGTTTCGGATTGTTTGAACGATGTTGTCATTGTGGTTGCCATGGAATAACTGGAAGGGTCGGACCTGATGTGCGAAACTGGAGAAATGAGAGCATTGTAAGGATGGTTTGATAATGGAGCTTTGGAAGATTGATCTGCACAATGATTTAGCGTTTTATCTGTGAAGAAAACTTGTTTTTGAGGTGGAGATATAGGGGTAATGGGCGTTCTGACTGGTAACGGAGGTCGTGGTCGTCTGGGTCTACGAGGTTTCTTATGGTTGGTTGTGAAATCAGGCAATACCAGATTGGGACTGAGTGGACTTGACATGAATCTACGAACATTTGGAGAAAAAAGTTGCTGGACCTGAGTTGGAACCTGGTCTGTAATTTCATCATGCATTTCTTCTTCTTCATTTGATTGATACTGCTGTAAAAAAAGCTTTTGTTTCTCGTTAAGAATTGTTTGCTTTGAAGTCGATGATTGTATTTTAGGATTAGTTTTGGGATGATTAGTAGTTCTCAAAAAGTTTTGGTGAGGAGAAAATATAAGGCTGCGGTCGAAAATGTAAGTGTGATCGTGAGGGGAGTGGTGGAGGTCGAGGTAGGCTGGTCTTGAGGGAGGGAGGTTTGAGTCCGAAAGGTGCACTTCGTATCGAGGAGGAGGGTGGCTTGGAGGCTGGCCAAACATTTTTATCAGTGTTTTCTCAAAATCATTATATTAAAATATCTTTCAGTTTCTGATTCAAGACAGTTTTTGGATACTTTTTTTGAATTATGTTTTAATTATTAGCATAGCGTCAGTTTTTATCGATTGAATTTTTTATTAAATTGTGTACAACATTTTTTTGAAGTATTTCTAGATGGAAAAAATTTTCCAAAATTATCAACTTTTTAATACATGATAGTTTCAAGCAGTATAATATCTATATATACGCTGCCATATACATCGGATGGCATATACAGATAGATGTGAATATTTTTATCTTTGACGAAAAACATTTTTCTAAAAAATGTTATTTTATATTCGTTATTTTGACGTCCAAGTAGTATTTTCTCACGTAATTGTTCCATTTGTCTTCTTGTATCAGATTCAATCAATTTTAATGATGAATCATTCAATATTTTCTATTTCACAATGAAATATTCTATAAATGGAAATTTTGTATTTCTCAACAGGTTATTCAAAATTTATTTTATTGCTTTTACAAGTTCTATCCACTTTCTCATATCCGAAAACCCTTTTACCGAACGCTTATTGGCGGAATAAGCCCCAATTAGAGGCTTATTGACTGGCAATTCAATTAGCTTTCTTCTCTCACGCTTCTTTTCGATGTCGATTTTTGATTTTTTGCTTCAAAAATTGAAAAAATATTCTATTTATAAAAAATTTTTGAACTTTTCAGAATAAATTAAAAAAATTTTTTGAAATTTAGTAATGAAAGAATAACAGCTTTATTGGAAAATTTTTCAAGCATGATTCCTGATATACAGTTAACGTTTAATTTTTGTTTTCATAAGACAGTGAACATTTACATTTGATTTTTGAGCCTTGACAATCCTTCAGCTGTGAAGGAAGCATTAAAGCAGAATATAAAATTGAGTGCATTGTTGCTTTTGTGCGATTATATTTTACGTTTATCACATAGATACTTTTGGATATGATAGAAGAGAATATAATACGGGGGAAAGTATTTGTCTTCGATAGTTCAATTAGAATAATTGATGTTCCTTTTATTGCTTTTACGACCACAAAAACGGATGTTGGAAATTATCTAATTACTTATTCAGAACCTCCAGCACCGATTTAAAGATTTGAGAAAACTTATAAAAAATTCAAAAAAAAAACTAAACTAAAAATGAAAGCTAGCCAGTAGAATGAAATTTTCAGAAACATATATTTTCATAAAAGAATGAATAGATATGGAAGATAAGCTAAAAAGATAAATTCATGCATTAAATAGAGCTATAAATAAAAGATATTTATCTAAAAAAATAAACTTGTAAGATGAAAATATTTTCATTTATAAATTATTATAATAGAAAAGCAAAAATTCTCCAGCTAGCGAGAGCAATAGTGGAACAGATGGCTAGGTAATAAGATTTTAGACGTTTGGATACATCATTTACATTCTAATTACTCGCTTGTGTGACCTGTTCAATCCATCCTACCTCGAAATTTTCTTCAAAATATTCTTCATGTCTTTCGCAGCTGTTTCTGAAACGCTTTTCAAAACGAAGCTTATATTTGATAATTCACTTCATATTTTTCAAATAATATTAACGTTTTTAGTTCTTATTTAAAGTTAATAATTAATTTTTTTGAAGTTTAAACCATTTTAAAAAAAGTTTTTGTACTAAATGAGGCATATATTACGCTATCTTTTCAATATTTAGCCTTTTATGAAACATGCGCACTGGCAGCTTACTCAACCTGGGGCTAACGTCGTCAAGAAAGGGAGCTATCCCTAGAGAAACGAGAGTTCTATATTGTTCTCTATCTGCAAAAAAAAATATCGCATGCTTTGAATGCAACTAACAATGGGGATGATTAACTGCTGGAAAACTACGGAGGTACCTTTAAAATCCAGTTTAGAAAAAAACTGCAAAAAATTTTTTTCCAACGATTTTATGGAAAAATTTTATAATTATTTGCTCATATGTAGACTAGGATCAGTGGGATTTAGTATGTCTTTCATGGGAGGAAAAGGATAAGTATGAAGAATTTAATGGGCGCTGTGAAGATGTTTGTCTCAGTTAAAATTTCGAAAATAATTGACATAGAAATCTAGTCAACAAACTTATACTTTTGGTGGCTTATTATTTCAATTCGAATATTTTGAGACATGTTGAAAAATTTCAAATCATTTAATTCTTTAAGATAATTTAGAAAAATGTTTTTTTTTATATAAAATAACTATGAAAAAGTATTTCAAAGTTATAATCACTTTTTTCACATATATAGTTGAGTAAAATATTACTTTAAAGCATAGTATAAATTTTTTTGAAATTTTCGTGAATTTCACAATTATCCTCTCCACTTCTTCGATAAATGTTTTTTCGGACGTAACTTTAAGAATTCAGGCAAAGTTTTGAGATGACAAATGGGTGATTGAACTTTATATGCAACTCCATGCACCTTCAACAATTGATAGTCCATACATTCTTGTCGGGTTAAAAAGTTTTTTAGAGTGACAAAAAGCTGAGGTGACCAATTATTGTTGGAGAAAAAAGATTGGTGCATTTGCTTATATACCCACAACTGCATAAGTGTTTTGTTTTTTTGATAACCACTGAGATTAATTTAAAAGGTTTGAAGCTTATATATAGTATTCTTTATATTTAAAATTGAATCCAAAAAATTAATTTACTGCTTAGTAATGGATTAACGTTTTCGACCTACTTGCTTAAGAACCGCAGCATTTCTAACGGTTAAGTCTAGGATTTCTTTAGCTTTGTCATTATGACAAAACCTTTCTTTACTAAATTTTTCATTCTCTTTTGAATGGTTTTTAGAATCGATTTGCACAAAGTCTTGGAAACAGTCGTCCCATACATATTCATGAGTATTTTCATTTGTTTTAATCTTTTATCAATTTGATTAAATTTTTCAATGACAATTTTCTTTTCAAAATCAAATAAGCATTTAATAAAATCAATAACTTTACTTTGAAGTTTGGGCCTACTCCCATACTTTTCAGTTGGAGAACTGAATCACAATACTCATCTTTTGTTTTTTTGTATTCTTTTAAAAGTGAAAATTTAGTGCAAAGTAATTCTTTTTCTTCGGCATCGCTTACATCAGCCAACCTATTTTCAATGTCGCCGAAATCCACGATTGGTTCATCATAAGAGTGCCTCATTTGAAATAACTTGAACATTAAGTTTAACTCCTTGTTTTGGTTTTGCAACATTTCAAGTTTATTTTCAACATTTTCTTTTTCAACTGAAGCATTGCGACAAAATGTTCTTATTTGGTCGATTAAAATGTGAATTGGATTGCAAAAGTCTGTTTGCACTGCGATATCTTTTGATTTGATTTTTGAATAAAACTTTCTATTTCTAGTATAAGAACTTGTAATTTTCTTTTTGAAATTCATTTTTAAAAAGTTGAAACAAAATATTTATTCTGTCAACGTCTAGCACTAGCTCTCAATTTTATAAAGAATTTGAAACGATAATATTTTAAATACAAAATATTAACTTTTTTTTTGTTAAAATCGAGTGTCTCATTTGAACATTAAATTTAACTTTAATTTCAATTTTTGCTTATAGTAGGAAGGAAGTTGGCCCCGGTTGTCCTGTTTTTCGGGCTATCTTTTTTCAAATTTGCCTCATAAATTTCAACCCGTTTTGACTTTATGGAACGAAGATTTTCAACCTCTTTTGTTCCAACCTCATAATCGGCTGATAGGTTAGCTTATTCAGTCAACTTAACTGCTTCCGCATTTTAAGCTTATTTTTTGAGGCATTTTGGAAAATTGTAACATGACTGATAGTGTCATTGCAAGTGAAATCTTGAACCATTATTCGATTGTTTTTAAGGGGTATACTATCATCACATTTAGACCTTTTTCCTTAGTGCAAGATACACAAAAATCGATAGTATATGGGCTGATAGAAAAGCTCTTTTATGAGGTCATTTACTTAAGTCTGCCATAAAAATCATCGGGTTATAATTGATACAACTCTTAGATAAAATAATAATATATAAAAAGCTTTATGTTATAATGAGTCATATGAACAATATATATAGAATAAAAAAATTAACAAATGTTTAAGTATGAACATAATTTCTATAGCGCTCCCTAGTAGTTCAGTGGTGCACACCTTCCATTCATGGCTTGATGGATGTTTCAACAAATTTTTTAAAACAAAAGCTAAAAAATTTCTGTTTATAACAACTTTTTATCAACAAAAAAAAACAAAAATAAAAAAAACATTGTAGTAAAAGATTACTTATAAATAATATCACCTTACTTATTTTCTAGTCAAGCATGTCAACAATAAACTTTATTCAGTTAAAATTTTAATTTCGGTAAACCGTATTTTAATCTATTTTAATAAAGTTTAAAAAATGGATATTGAACGAATAAATAATCTTTTAGACCGAAAACAGCAAAATATAGAAAAAATTGAGATATTAGTAAATGAAGTTTCAATGTTGTATAAAACAAGGCCCAAAGCCGGTAATCAAAAAGTTGTTGACTTGATCTTGCAACAACTAACTCTGCTTGTTAACTCTAATTTTGTTTTGCCTCAAAAAGTGAAATTTTGTTTTTATAAAGATATAAACTATGTCAAACGTGTAGTATATAATTAATATACCATTATCAATTACTTGTAATTGACATCTTTTAATATATAAAATAATTTGAGTACTCAAACATTTTTTAAAGTTAACTAAAAAGAGTAAAAGTTGACAACTTGAGAGTTTTTAATAATTCCATAATTGATTCATTCTCTAATAATAAAATTACCAGGCAATAGATCAAATGGCAGTAGAACTGTCAAGTTTGATGATGACTGACTTATCAAATAAAGCATTTGTTTGCTTCCTCCAAATCTTTTTTACTTTATACCACCATCAAAAAGTATTTCATTTAATTTTAGCACACAATATAATCTAAGTTTTTATTATTTACCACTAAAACTGATTTTATGTGATTATTTATTTAAATAATTTTTTATTCACTTTTTCAATTCTTTGCTAATTTTTAATCAAATCTTCATTTTTTAAAAATATAATAAATTGCAGAGAATAATAGAAAAAGGACAAGAAAAAATGCTTGAAATTTTTTTATCAGCACTATCCACATTTTCTAATAAAAACAAAGGAATTATCAATAGTGATGAGATTGATAATGTTGTTCTTCTGATTCGATGTATTGCAGCTGTTTTGTTTCATAACTGCAATGCTTTAACTGATGTGAGTTTTTCTTAGAATACTAAATGTCATATTTAAATTATATATATATCTTCAAAATAACATTTGAAACTTGTAATTGAAAAATATTTGTTAATTAAAACCTACATATTTTTACTACATGCTCTATTCTCACAAAACATGTCCTTACAGTACCATAAGATAGTTATAGAAACAATTGCCAATGCATCATCAAAGATCTGCAAAATTATAAGTATTAATCAAAATAGAACAATAAATGAAAGCAAGTTGACAGAGAGTAAACAATTCAATAATGCCAATGAGAAAAAAACATCAAAAGATGAAAGTACAGATAGCACAAAAGAGGAAGGTGTTATTTCTATGCAAGAGTTGTCTGTTATGTGTGCTGCTACTTCTTGTGTTAACACTCTTACTTATTGGTTTGTGTTTGCTTACTTTGTTTCAACAGATTCATAAAATTTTTATGTGGTAAATCTTCAAATATATTGTTATCTAATGAATAGTTCAACTCATATGGTGGATCAAAGAATTATATTAACTTCTAATTCAATTATAAGATTTTATTATTTCTTAATCAATTTTGAATAAATCACGTTTGAATGTGCAAAACCAACCAATCAGCAAAGAACCTGAAGAGTGGCTCATGACTGAAGAACCAATGCTAATATTATTCATGCTGCAAACTCTACAAAAACTTCAGCCTCTTCACAAAAAAATGCTCATCTATAACAATAACAAAAGTTTCAAAGTTAAAAACGCATTAGACCAATCATTCACAAGTAAACCTGACAATACAAAGCATACCCACTCAAGAGAAAACAAACCTAATATACAATCACCGAAAAAGAGCAATGTCATGGATGATTCTGTCAATATTGAAGCATTATGCAGCCCCAATGAAGCCTATGAGGGGCTGATGGGTTTGCATTGCAAGGTTTGTTTGCATCATGTATATTAACATAAATTCTTGTCTTTATTAGATTTTTAATCTATGTTTTTATCCATAAATCATTCTTTACACCTTGTACCAATGAAAGTAATATATGGATTAATATTTAAAACACCATTTTAAATTTTTAGACAGTAGAATGTTGTATGGTGGCCATTAGCAATAGTATTATTAACTCTAGGAGTTTTCCCACCACTCTTGTTGACTATCTGATGCTTTGTCTGCAGGTAAATTTTTCCTGGTTGTGCTATTTCAAATCTTTATCATTAGCGGTGTTTTTTTTTATTTGTTATTTCTATAGGAAATTTTATTTAATGTTAAATCATTGTAGTTGTATATAGTGTACAAACCAACCACAAGCAACAATGCTGCAGGACCTTTGTCAACAAAACTTGAGCAGATTTATATCAACAACATCGAGTCAGTCAATGACAATAATAACAATATGAATAATAATAGCAACAACAATAATAATGATGTTAGTCCATGTCAAAAAACTCCAAATAAAAAAGGAGGAAAACTATCTACTAAAAAAAACGCCAAAAAGAAAAATAAGCACAAAAAACCACAATCCAAAGAAGATGAAGATTCAGAGAATGACGAACTTAAATTAGATGAAGAATTTTATGTAAAAAGTATTTTAAAAGAAGAGCAGAAAAAGTCTACAAGACTGACAAAGAGTTTGAAAGACGGCAAGAAGGATATTCAGTCTGTAAGAGTAGCTACTCTATCGTGCCTGCAGTTTGCTATTAAGGTTTTTAATGTGCTTTATTCGAAGCTATTTTTATTTTATTTTGATGAATTTTTTGTTTATTAATATTTTATATGAATATTTTTATTTTACTATAAATAATTAAATTAATATCGTTCGAATTATCTGGTCAAACCAGGTAGTGGACAAAAGAGTGATGTTAGGGTACTGGGTACAATTGCTACCTGATTCACCGACCCGTTTTCACAATTATCCTCTTTTCGAAGCTTCCCTTCTTGACCATCATCATAGGGTTAGTGATTGTTGCATTGACAACTTGTATAATTGCTTATAATTGACCTGTACGCACTGAGTTTTTTTTCAGCTTGACAATAAAATAACGATAAAAAATAGATATTTGTGTCAGTAATGTTGCTTTAAGGAGCATGTAGAATGAATACAGCTACTTATTAATATTGTTAGGTAAGGTTAGAAGCATTGTCAGTCTTGAGACAACTGACTGAGGGAAGCAAGCAACTATTAATGGCTGCTGGGGCTGGTTCCAACATGGCGTTCACCTCTTTCAGTTCTTTCTTGGAAGCTTGCATTAAGCAACTTCACAGGTTAATTTTAATATTTTTGTGATATAGTCAACAATCAAATAAATAATTTCTCTGGCTTTTTTAATTGAATGTATCATTACTATCAATATTGAGTTTCATTACATTTAATCTAATCAACTTTTTCAGGTGTGTGTGGCATGTGTTGATGCGAGAGAGAGTCTATGTAGTGCTGACACAAGCTATCAAGTTACTTAACAATCTTTTCATCAATACTCCATATCAAAAAGTTGAAGCTGGTCTGTTGACTTCGAGTTTAGGGCTTCTCAAACCTTTACTCAGTTGCTACAACATCGGAGTTCAAGTAAAATTAGCATTATCATGATTTTGTGCCATTTTTTTAATGAAAAATATAGTTTTCCAAAATGAAACAATATTTAGTTAATTTCAAAACTTCATTATTCATTTATATTCACAACCACAGGTCCCAGCTCTTAACAGTCTTCATAACGTAATCCTATCACAAACTGATCACAACGAAGTGGTTGCATTTATAAATGGTGCCCCTTTTAGCGGTATTAATAGTAGTTTCACGGGAAGCAATAAAAGTATTAATAGTAAACTCGGTTTAAGCGGTACCGTTAACACTACTATCAAAACTAATGATGAATGGCTATATTGCTTATGCGAAAGTCTACTGAGAGATGCAGTTACACCGCGAAGACAAAATCACTATAAACGTCCTATTTCATCCCTTCACACCTCTCCACCAATCATGTCGTCTGATGATTCATCTGACATCACTTCTTCCGATTTGACCTCATCAGAAAATGAAATGCCTTCATTGTGTGGCCTACAAGCTGTTCCTGTAAGACTTGAAGCTTTGAGGATTCTGTCAGTGTTGAGCTTGAAGCATTTTGGAATGTTACGCAAACATATGACACGTATGCACTCTCTCATGATTCATTGCCTATGTGATCCATCCCAGTTTATCCTTCTTTATGCTGCTAAGGTATTATATATTTATATAGAATTTTTAAAATTATTTTTAATGTTTCATCTAAAGTTTTTTTAGAAAAATTTCACTTGATTCATATTAGTTCTTAAGAAATATTAATTATCATGGATTTCGTTAGTATTAACTATAATACCAATAATCATAGTGGTTGGAGAGTTTGTCGACAAGTATGTCTATAGAAGGGGAAACTGCCTCTGCATTCAAGCTTTGGTCAAGCCTGCTGGAAAACATCGTTCCTACCATACTAACCACATGTCCAAACATCACCGTCAAAACTGCTATGGTGCAAGCTCTAGGCTGTATGGGGGAATTGGTGTTTAACGAGTTACCCAATCAAAAACACATTTTCCTCATTTCTATAATAATCGGTTTATCATCGTCATCTACACCACTGCCATCATTGAAATCTTCATTTTCGAAATCATCATCAAAATCTCCAGCCACAGCAAATGATCTTTTGCTAACAGGGGCGTTAGAGGCTTTGTCAAAGTTTGTGTGTTTCAAATTGCTGCTAAACGACCCTTGTTTCGTTGCAGACGTCGTATTGAATATATGCAAAGCTTGCAATCATAGCAACATCAATGTAGTCTTGAAAGCCACTTTAGCTCTCAACAACCTATCCGACCACGCTGAAAACATCCTTGAAGAAACTTCGAGGGAGCATCTGATAACAGCCTGCATCATTGTCATTCACAAACATGATAAAGCACGTGCAAAATCATTGAGGTGTCTTGGAAATTTGTTGAGTTGTGCAAGTGTAAATGGAGCCTTATTGAATGAAGCTTGCGCCACTATAAATAAATATATCTGCAATTCTCTTCTCAAAGTTATTTTTTATTATTTTATTTATTTCAAGTATAAATTAGATTTATTCTAATTTAAAGCATAGATTTGTATATTTATTCGTTTTTTGTTGATATCTTTTAACAACAATGAAACATCAATATGATATAAACATCAAGGTGCGTTGGAATGCATGCTACAGCCTAGGAAAGTTGCTGAAAAATAAAGATATAAACCTTATTGTTAGCTTTCATTTCTATTTATCATTCATTGTTGTCCGAGAATGGCATGTTTAAATTATTAAAACCATTTACTTCCGCCAAAGGATTTACCCCCTGGACTCATGAAGGAGTCTTTTGAGCTGGTCATTAAGACGTTGAAAACTGCCAACAATACTAAGGTTTTATAACAATAAAACAATAATAATAAGGATAATAATAATATTAATAATGATTAGTTTTCACTACATTATTACATTCAACGTTGAGCCTTTTTATATTCGTCCAATGATGGAGCTCACTGCTTTTACTTTTACTTGCGTATTATACAAAACTTAGTGATTTATATAGTAATTCTATTTTTTCATTAGTGATCATTTGTTGTAGGTGAAGATGAGTGCAATATGGACATTGTGTGTATTACAAGACAAGGACATACTTGGCGGTTTGATGCTGGATGTAATGGAATGTTTATGGTGCCTTCTTATCTCTGTTGGTGACGATATAAGCGTGCCTCAAGAAGTCACTCTTGCTATAAAGGTGCTTTTTCTCGAGTTTTCTTATTTCTTAGATTTTTATGAATTTTAGAACTTGTAAAATCAACAAAATAGGTGCTTATTATGTATCATTTCAACAGACTCATCAAGCTTTCTACAATTTGTTGTCAATGGTAGATGAGGGGGAAATGCATGCGGTGGCTGTCTGGATCCAAAAAGAAGGCAGCAAACTAAAAGTGAACAAAGTCTTAGAATGGCTGGGCGAAGAAGCTCAATGCAATATGGCTTCTGATGATGATGGGCTCAAAGTTGCAGCCGCAGAAGCATTTAAAAGAATGGAAAAGTTACGAAATGAAAAAAACTCCCAATCCGTTTTGTTACTCAACCAAATTTTTTTTCCAAATATTAATGTTTGAATATTAAGACTATGTTCTAAAAATTTTGAAAATTATTTGAACTTACTTAATAATGTTTTTGAAATATTTTTGTCTTAGTCAATTGTTTTTTTTTTGAATGTATTTGATTTTTTCAATTGTGAAAACTGGGATCAAGCTTTTTAAATGCTTAAACAGATAAATTTTTTTAAATTTCAAAATTGAAAAATTTCATGGAAGTGTCCAATAAAATACCCAATATAATACCCAAAGTAACTTGAAATTACTAAATTAGAATCAAAACTCAAAATTATAGCTGTAATTAAGACAGTTTGACACTGAAGGTTTCCTCGAGGAACGTAAACCAGTCAGTAGATCGAAAAAAACCTAGAAAAAATGCTTGAAAAAAATTTAAAAAAAACTGGGGTTAGAAGAAAAACATGAAAAGTTAGGATTTCGTCAACCCCTCTTGGTAAAGGACAAATGAAGTTAAACGATAATGAGAATAAAAATTGCTGTTAGGTTTTATCCAATCCTAAATTGAAAAAAAGTTTTCTTCAAGAGAGTTCAGTTTTATATAAACGTCTTTTGTGAATATAATATTTTTATGAACTGTCAATCATTATAGTTAGGCCGCCTGCTATTAGTTAGATCAACCAAGTGCTATAAATAGTGTTGCGTATCTAAGGAAAAAAACTAAAAAATGAAAGTTTCTTTATTATGGGATATCGAAGTTTTCAAAAATAAAACTCTCCACTGGTAAATGTTGAACTAATGATTAAACATTTTTTAAAATCAAATATCCTTTTTAAAAAGGATAAAAATTTATTTAAATATATACCTTGACAACCACTATTTTAAATTAATTTTGAAAATTCATTAAAACAAAATTAATTTTAATATGTCTTAAAACAACATTTTTATGATTACAGTTTATGGGATTTGAGCATAAGTAGTGATGGGTCAAAAGTGGCTGTAGCTGGCAGCCAAAAGGTGCTGATATTCAGTTGCACCGATGGAGTTTTGTTGCATTCATTAAAAGGACATTCAGCTGACGTGATTTGTTGTGACTTTTCTTCTGATGGCAAACTTCTGGCGTCAGGGTCTATGGATCATAGTGTCATCGTATGGGACGAAAATTTTAAAGGATTGTTGAAATTCACGTTTGTGATTTTTTCCAATTTTCATTAAAAACTACTTATTCATAATGATTGAAAATTATAGCGATAATTTGCCTTTTTCTTTGCTGGAAAAATGGCCTATAAAAAGAATAATGAGAATCATAATGTAAATGAACACTTTTGAAACTCCATCAAAATTTATTTTTCATTTTGTTTTGCAGGCATAGTGGTCCTATCACTAGTTTAAGATTCAACCCTACATCGCCCATTCTCTTATCATTGTCTGTTGAAGACTTCGGTGAGTTCATTTAAATAATTAATTTTTTGTTGAAGTTTGTTGAGTTTTTTTAAAACTAAAGAGACACTGGGTAAAATTATTTTTAGAACGTACGAAGCTTTTGGTAAGGGGAATTAGCACCTTATTATTGATAATGCATGATCAAAGCTTGGATGATGTTAAAAATAGCTTATATCAATGTAAGTTCATCTTAAAAAAAGCTTAGTACATTGAAAATACAATTTTATCAGTGTTTCTCTACTTTTACGTTCAACAGGCTCTAAAACTAAGGTGTTACGTTGTTAGTACGGAATATACGATAAGACAATCTTGTCGATCTGTCAAATAAACTTTATAATATACCATGGTTTAAAAGATCTAATAATACAAATATTACAAAAAACTCAATGATTAGAAAATTAATCTATTGGGGTTTTCATCTTACGCTTTCAAGATGCTCATTTCGAATAAAAAATGAAAATTTGAGAAACTACAATAAAGTTTGAATTATTTATTCTGAGATTTCCATGTTAAGCTATCTCAAATCACCATTGAAACAGCTATATGGACGCAAGAAGACAACAGCGTAGTAAAGACTCAACTGAACAACACCAGCGCTAAATACCAGAGAGGTACATGCGTTTCATGGACGCACAATGGGCAAAACTTTGCCATTTCTAACTACGACGGAACCATTTCTATTAGGAGTAAGGTCTGTTGATGGATATTAAAGTTATGTTGAGATTGAATCTAAAAATTATTTAGTCAGGGGAAGAGGAACATGTGATAGACAGAAGTAGTTCAGGAATGGTGTGGGCCATTGATTTCACTTATGATAGGTTTGTTATAGACACTATAACAAGTCTACAACTTTTCTACAAGAATAATCTTTTGAATTCAAAACTATTTATAATATAATAATATTTATTAAAATTTTGAATGTTATTTTTTTTTCGAAAAAATAATTAAACTTTAAAACACAGTAAAGAACACCAAAACATATTAGCTGTAGTTGATTGGTCCCGACGTTTGTCTCTCTACTACCTAGATGGATCTATGGTTGATTTGCGCTATTCTTCATTATTATAAAAAATCATTATAGAAAAATACAAGCTTTAAAATTTAGTTATGTTAGTGAATAATAAAATATGCATTTCAAATTGATGATACTTTTTAAACAATCAAACTTATAATTAATGTTTATTTACTTCGGAAAAGGTTTCAAAGACAGACAAAATGTTGGATTACGACCCATGCTTCGTGGCATGGTATAACGACAAACAACGCAAATTTTTATTAATAGGAGGATCAAATAGGAAGGTAAACCTCCACACACATAATGGATACTTTCTTTTTAGCGTTGTCACCACTAGCGACTGGGTCTGGCAGTGTCGAAAGCTACCATCATCCGATGTCGTAGTACGTTTGTTTTTTGTATATCTATTGATAATTTGAACACATTTTGTTTTAATGTATGTTTTGTCTATCATAATGTGTTGTCTTGTCTGTGATTTCCACGATTTGTGGCTAGGGAACAAAAACTTTTAAACTAGGTAAATCACTTTGATAGACAAAGTATTATAACACATAGCATACAACCCCACAGATATCTTGTACTCAGAATGGTAAATTAGCCAAGCATAGTCTCCAAACGTCGCAAGTGCATTCTTTTTATAAAGACAGGTACCTGCCTTGTAAGATCATAATAACCAATGTTTCAAAAACAGGTAAAAATCCTCTTATGTTTAAATATTTTATTATTGGGATGAAGCGGTTGTTGCCAAACCCATCTTCAGAATTTGATGTTGCTTATGATGATTTTCTCATGAAAAACTTAATATTTCCTACAATTGAAATTCGACCCGTTCTATACAATAACTATTTTCTATTGAATTTAATATAAAAAATGTGTACACTCAAGGTATTTATTGCAAATTTTTCCCCAACTTGTATCAGATATGCCTATAGAGACCGCCTCACTGATGTGCTGGTGTGTCTGCTCACGTGTGATAAAAAAGGTTTTTCTTTCAAAATTATATGAAAAAGCTTTATAGCCGTCACAATGGCTTCCCACAGTGCGAATCCGCAGCAGAGAGCTGGTGAAGAAGGTGGCAGTGCACAAGAATATGCTGCTAATACAACACACTGAGTTGTACTTCGTCTACGCATGTCCCGCAGACAACCCCACATCGACTCAGTATCAATTGATTTCTAAGGTGATTATACGCTATCACTTCTAAGCTTCATGAATGATATTAGAGGTTTAGAGTAGAATTAAAAGCTTAATCTCTTATAAATTGCTCACATTCATAGCTTTTTGGCGCATCATTAATATGCTTCATAAATCGTTGGTTCTTATCTGCTCTTGTGTTACTTTGACTGTTGTATTAACTATTTAGATTTCAAAATTCCTTCATTAAATGTTATTTTTTTATATTCAGTTCAGAAGTTCGTCAATTTAATTTGTATTAATTGTTTTTTTTGGTCAATGATGGTTTTAAGTATATTATATTATTTTTATATCTTTTTTGCTAATGTTGAAATTCACCACTGAGTGAGTTTAGATTTTCTCTTTCATATAAAGAAATTTGTATTTTTTCAATTTTTTTTTATTTAAAACAACACTGATAACAGAATAATGATGATGATGACAACGACGAAGATAATGGCTGAAATTTTTTTACTTCACAATTCAGGTTCACGCCAAACTACCAGGCAGCATCGTAATGATGTGCTCAGAAGCCATAATCTCTGTACTAGTGAGTTTGTTTATTAGTGTTTCATGGATGAAACCAATTCGGTTTACTCGATTACATAGTTAATATTCTTTGATTAGTAATTCAAATGATAGATTTTATGAAAAAATCAAATAATAGTAGAATCTTAAATTTTAGAACTTTTAGTAGCCCATCTCAGTCTCACCGAGTCCTACACGAACTGAATCTAAAAAATAACAAACAAAAGTTATATATAAATTGCATTAACTGTACTCTCCATGTACTAAAAAATAAAAACATGAACAAAACTGAATATATATTAAAATAGCACGAAATGGTGCTATTGAGATGGTAAAAATGACACACAGGACAAGAAAGTAGAGCAGTTATCGTTTGAAGGCCAGCACAAGAGAACATGGGTGATGCCGTCTCAAGTGAGGTTTGAAGCCTCTCATGTGTATATGCTTCATGTGTTTCCAGGCTTTTAGGATATCTCTTGATTTTTATTGTGAAAAATCAGTGAGCTAAAATTTTAAATACAAACTTGTTTTATAGTTTATAGTTATTATTGTTATTTAAAACCAGAGGTTTAACTAATATAAAAATCGTTTAAGTGGAAAATTTATATTAATTTTACAGTTGAAAAATATGTCCTTGCGTTTCCATTATCCAAATTTATTCTAATCATCTATAATAATTAGTGGACTACCACATCACCAGGTACGTTAAAGTAATCGGAGGAGCGGCAGGAAGGGAAGGACTGCTTCTTGGACTCAAAGACGGAAAAGTAAACGGGCAAACACATGCATATAGCTAGATAGATAGATAGATGTATATACAAATAAAAAATTTTGAACGTATTAGTTAATTCACAAAAATCTATCTTTAAATAAAATCAATAAACTATAAAAAATTGGATTGCAGGTGAAGATGTTATTTATGGACAATCCCTTCGCAATCCAACTCTTGCAGACAAATGCATTGGTCAAATGCATTAGTCTCAATGCAGACCGGTATATATTCTTGTAGTTTTTAAAACTTTATTCTCTGTTTATTTCAATTTTTGAAATAAATATTTTATGTTCATGGGGAATGTGAAATAAGCTGAGTATTTAATAATTGTGAATGATGAATATAATACCAACAGTTCCAAGATAGCCATTGTCGATGAGCACAACACGTGTGTTGTATACGATGCCACGACCAAGAAGATTCTCTTCCAAGTCGGCATATGTTCAAATAGATTTAGTATTCTTAGTGTTATGATTATTTATTAGTTTTGCGCGAAGAAATACTCATCAACAAAATGGGTTTTAAAAAAACAAAAGTTCTTTATTGATCATTGCAGAAAAAAAAACCTGTTTTTTTATCTATACAAAAATATAACCTGGATTTTAACTTATATTTTCTAATTACACCAAGCCTGAAAGATTTTTTTAGTCATTTGAACCAACAATTAACTACCCAACATTTGCTTAAAATTTTTCCACGACTTTCTCTATACGCACCAAAGGAACCTAACGCCAGCAGTGTATGTTGGCACGAGAGCATCAGTGAGTTGATCTCCTTCACCTTCAATGGCACTCTTTCTATCAAGTTTTCATCCTTCCCATTGCACCAACAACTGCAAAAAGTCTGTAGTACAAAAAAACATATGATGAGATTGAAATAACTTATAATTCATCATCATCGTGCTCATCATTATCGTTTTACGCTCGTTCCCATGATGTTATTAAACATAAATAATGACCAGGGATTCGTCGTATCATTTAGAGGAAGATATGTAGCTTGCTTGCAACAGACAAATGTCGTCAAGGTAATTCTCTTCCTTAGTATGCTTCTAATGTTTATTAGCAGTGTTTTATAGTTATAACTGGATTTGTTTTTTTTCGATCTATCTTTAATGCATTAATGATAATGTTAAAGGTACCGGTTGCTTTTTCAGCTCTGTTGTACCAATGTCTACAACTGAATAATTTCAGGTTCTTACTTTGATGCATTTATGCCTATTTTTAATGATAGTTTCAACTTTTACATTATTAAATTTTATAATTAAAAAATTTTTTTCATAACATTTCAAGTAACATCCCAAGACTTAACTAAATTTTAAACGCCTCGTATTTATAACGTACAAATGGGTCTCTTAAGAAATATGTTGAATATGTATTTTTACCTTAAGTGAAATACAACATAATTTATAGTAATTAAACTTTAAAAACATCAATTGAAGATTAATATATTTACTTAAAATAAAAACTATAATTTTCCTTTAGTATAGCCTTATCATAAAACGTTAATTACTATACAAAACATACATATGATGTCTCTGAAAAGAAACATAATGTATAAATCGATTATAAATAATATGACGTTATGAACCAGTGATGCATACACAATGGCGACGTTGGGAGTGTCGGATGAAGACTTGAGGTATTTAGGAAACAGAGCTCTCCAACACGGCGAATTCTCTGTAGCTAAAATGGCGTATGTCAGAATCAAAGACATTCAACTGTTGAATCTTCTAGAGGAGGTTGAGGAGAGCAACAGGAGAGGGGAAAAAAATACCGTGGCTGCAGATATACTTGCATTGAAAGGTGGAATTGATTTTTAACTAATTAATTAGTTATTTAATTAATTGATTAATCAATTAATTGATTGAAAAACACATAAATGTTTTCGAAACTGATTTATAACCGATGCTGAATCTCCAATTTTTTTGTTGAAACATTAGTAATGATGGGTAGCATGGATACCTTTGATAAATGGAGCATGATGCTGATCAGGTGAGTACGAAGAGGCATCTCAGTTGTACGTGGAGATGGGCTGCCCTCAAAAAGCTATTGAGATGTTTACAGAACTCAAACTTTTCAACCTTGCTCAAGTTTCTATTTTTCTGATCACCTTACTTATCTAGTGTTGGATTTCGTTATTTAGATAGCTTTCAAAACAGAAGTTAAAACTATCAATATTGGTTTATAAAAATTCTCAAATAAATTTGGTGCAAATATTTCAAATTTGTAATGTTTAATTGAGGACTTGGTGGGCGAGGGCAGTGGTAAGGAGGCGTTGATGAAAAAGCATGCTGCTTGGGCACAACAGGTTGGTGCTGTAGTTGTTGTTAAGCGCCAACTTCCAACTGATTGTTTATTTAAAAAAAAAAGATTTTTTTGAAATTTCAATATTTCAGTTACAATAAAAAGTCCGTTGTTTTAAATAATTTTTTCGAAGTAAATATAAATTAAATAAAAATTTAAAAATTAAAAAAATGTTTTCAAAATTTTAATTTTATTGATTAAAGTTTTTGAAAAAAAGTTGTGTTGTTTTTCGACAGACGAACGATTCGAGGACGGCCATAGGCATGTACATAGATGCGGGCCAACTAGACAAGGCTATTGATGTGGCCACCAGCAACAACTGCCCCGATCTGTATTATTTATTTCAAACATTCATGCTTATAGAATTTGAATTGCAAACTAAGAAGAACTTCAACTACATGATTAAAATGCCATTGTTTGTAGACTGATTGAGGTATCGAGGAAGATTGACAGAGGCGATAAAGTAAGGTTGGAAAAATGTGCAGAAAGCTTATTACAGTTGGGTCAACACGTTTACGCCTGTGATCTGTATGAGGACCTTGCTAACATGTCTGCCATATTGAGAATCAAAATGAGTCTAAACCTTTGGGATGAGGCAAGAAATTTATTACGTTTACTTGTCAATCTATTGAAATAAAGTTGTTTTGGTTTCTATTTCAGGCTGCCGAGATAACTTCTAAGCATCCAGAACTGAGCAAACAATTCTATCAGCCTTATGCACTTTACTTAGCTGAGAAAGATCTTTTCGAGGATGCACAGAAAGGTAAACGATTTCATGGCATAGTTTGAAAGTATAGATGTGATGAAGCATTCCATCACCACAGCTTTCCACCAAGCGGGCATCCCTCATAAGTCTATGCAGGTTTTTGTAGTTTTTGTGACTATTTCAATTAGATCTACAATTCTTCGAAATACATTTCAAGTTTATTTTTCTCAAGCAGAATAATTTAGGAATAGTATAGCTAAGCATGAAAACAACGAAAGGTTTTAGAAAGATTGAGTGAGAATGCCGTGAGTGAGAAGAGGTTCTCAGATGCCTCATATTTCTACTTGAAGCTGCACAACCAACTTCTTGAACTCTCTTCACTACCTGGTAATACTCATATGTTTATAAAGTCTTTTCATCGCATTTTACATGTTTTTATGCATTTTTCACGTTTCTTTCACCAATAATATTGAAAAAAATTATTACTGAAAAAGTATAATTAAATAAAAAATGACCAATAAAACCGAATCTTTCAATTTTTAAAAAATCTCAAGCGTTTGAAAAATAAAAAGTTTTAGTTTTTATTAAGCAATCACAAATAGCGTTTTAATTATACATTCATATCACATAGGGCTAATCTAATACGCTTTAGTTATTGTCTTGACCAAACTGTACAATTTTTAAAAAGTATCCATTCATAAATTTTTCAGATTAACGTATAAAATATCAATTTGATAAAATAAAAAATATTCTTATTAAATTAATCTAAAAAAAATTTTAATCTCAACTCCAAACAAAAATAAAGGTTTTCAAAATAATACTAAATAAATAAAAATAATATACATTATGCATTGTCAAATTAAAGTTTGGCTAGGGTTATGGAATTTTAGTAAATAAATGAACTATAAATTATGAAACACAACATGTTTAAAATAACATTCGAGCAAGATTGATCTTCTAGCTAATGTATCAGGAGGTCTAATTACCACACCTTATTGTGTACATTGTACATTACTCAGTAAATTTTCATAACTAATTTTCAATGTAATGTAATGCGGTATTTATAAAGTGCTTTTCCTTATAGCTCAAAGCGCTTTCTACAAATTTAATGTAGCGAAAAAACATTGTGGAACAGGTGCTAATTTTCCGCCCACGCAAAATCGAACCCGGTAATTTTAGATAATTAGTTTAATTCTCAACCATTGAGCTATAAGGGGCTGATAAAGCTTTTTGAAGACATTCAGTGCCCACGTTTATCTTATAAAAATTTTTTAGATAGTTTTTAATAACTTTTGTATACTCCTTTCACATAGTTTCACTTATTTCTTCATGGTTTATAGAGTGGGAAGACGAAAGAGACGATTGGCTTACTAAATGTGAGACATATCACCAATGGGCTGAGATATATTATGCTTATGAGCACGTTCAGAAGTTCATGGTTACTATTTGTTTGATGTTCACCTTACAAAAAGATTCTTTAAACAAAATACGCAAAAAAAATTTTTGGTTTTCAATTCATATTTTTTGTTAATAAAAATTCTTTTTTCAACAATTTTCAATGTCGATTTATGAAAGAATTTTAGTTCATGTATTAAACAAAATCAACTAGCATTTTTGTTAAGTATAGCCTACCATAAAACGTTAGCATCTAACGTTTTGTAGTAGGGCTATACTTGACAAAAATTCTAGCTGATTTTGTTTAATACATGAGCTAAAATTCGCTCGTAAAACGACATTAAACATTGTTGAATCTAGTTTATAAGTACCCCAAGATTTTTTCATAGTTAACAACATTCTCAAAAATAATTATTGTTTCAATTATTTTCCACAGGAAGAACCATTCACATACTTGGAAGATCTCTCACTTTTCCATATATGTCGGTACCTACTGCACCAGTTACAGCGTGTGTCTCCCCCTTATGGAGTTTCTAAAGTGTATCTTTTTAACGACCCTAATGTGTGTTGTATTGAATTCCTATTTTTTTTTACATATTGTTTGTTTATCTAAATATATACAATTCTTTAATCAGTTTGAACTTCATATATTAAATGGCGGTTACAAATTCTTTTAAATGTTTACTATTTCGTTTTTATATATCTTGATGTTCTGTAACATTCTTTTTTAAATATGAAAATATTGGAACTTTTTTCAAGTTTTTTACATAAATAAATGAATATTTTTTATTGCACTTGATAGAATCCTTAACTTCATGTTTAGATACATTATTTACGCGCTTGCTAAGAAAGCCAAAGCACTTCAGGCTTACAAAGTCGTTAGGTTATTTCCTATAAGTTATAAATAATAATTATAATAATTTGAAAAATTTTAATGAATTTTATAGGATACATACCTATAAAACAAAATACCACCATAAATACAATGGTAACAGACAGGCTTACAGCATGTTATCTGGACTGATTTTGCCATGTAGGTTGGATGATGTTGTTAGTCTTGACTCTATTCTCGTCAGTGCCAAGCCTTTCAACGATGCTGAAGTTTGTCAAGCTTTTCTTTGAGTTTGATATCAGTTGATATTTCTATCAAGCAATCTTGTTGTATATTTTATCTCATGTTTGAAAATTTAACGATGTTTTATAAAATAAATTTTGAAGCACGTTTTTGGGAACTAAACTTAAAAGCTGAAAAAAGCTACGTTTTCTATGCAGTTTTAAAATTACTTTGTTTGCCGAAAGCATTATAAAACTCAATATTTTCATTGTTTTGTGAAATTTAATTTTAAAATTATCGTCGTACAGTTCTTTAGGATCATTGCTGGTATGAGTCGATAAAATTTTTGAAGTTGATTCAAATAAAAGCTCATGCTTTAAAATATTTTGCTTATGCTTATTTATAAGTGTTTTTAATGATATTTATGAACAAATTATTTACTCAAACTGTGAAAATTGAATTATAGGCGTTCATTTGAGTTTATTTTAATTTTTCTTATATACATAAACAAATACTCGAGTTTTTTTATACTTATAAACCTTAATCCCACGTTTATTGATAGCTATACCAAGTATTTCATCTACTCATTACAGCCTTTACTGCCTCATAGATTAATTAATGAATCAACTAATTAAATAAACCTGAATAAAACCTCCGATAGAACCTCTTACCTATATGTTACAACTGCTCAAGCACCAATCCCCTTTTGAGCAAGTCAGGCAATCAATGCATCAAGTGCCATCACTCCTTCGTCTTTTCCTTTGTGCACTTTGGTCGGTTGCCAACTTATGTTGTTTTAAAATTATATTTGAAAGTTATATTTTTTGACCATTTTTTATTAAGTTTTTATCTTGTCTTTGTTGCGATCATAATGGAATATCTAATGAAAATAGTTTTTATAAGTTAAATAAAATTTAATCGATAATAAATTTCAAACGAAAATAAATCAAATTTCTTCTTGTTATTTAAATATTTTTCTTCACAGAACTTTTGCCATTGGTGGAGTTCAAACTTGAAGAAGGCATCAGTGATTCTGAGGCATATTCACTGCTGCAGTTGGAGCCCACTCATAAGGAGGATCAGAACGATTATGAGGTATCTTTTACGTTATTAGCTTATCAAAATAGAAATTTTATTAATAAAGTTAATTTTTATTCAAAAAAAAACTAAATAAAAATTATATTTTAAATTAAAAAATTTTAAATGTAATTTTTATTTAGTTTTTTTCATTTTCACGTTTTAATTTTATTTTTAATGAAACTATTATCCATATCCTTTCACAATAAAATTAACTAATTTTTGTGAATTATAAAAACACAAAAAAATTTGAATTTTTTATTTTGACTAAGCTTTTCGATATATTCTATTTCATCATCAGGTAACCGAGGTTGGCGACCTGATAAAAAGATTTTAAATTTTATCGTGTTTTTATGGTCCAAAATTTTGGTGCTAATTTTTAAAAAAATAACTAATTTTTTTTTCATCAGTAATATTCCTAATGATGTAAAATAACAGATGAAAGAAAAATCTTCAGTTTTGGGCAGAAATGACTTGAAACAATTATCACTTACACAGGTTTTTATATTTTCTCACACAAATATATAACGTAAATATTAATTATAAAATATTAAAAATGATACTTTCCAACATTGAAGGTCATAATAAACAAACACCCCCTACTGGGACACCGGTATTACAAACTGGCCTTCGAAGACGTCTTTGTGTCTGTTTGCCCTTCTTGTTTCAAAGTACGTAAGGTTTTCTTTGAATTTATATGCATGTTTAATTTTATTAAAGTTAGCCAGCTTTTAAATACTACTTCGGTGACAAATGGGGTAAAGACTACTACAGATGAAGCATTTTTGTCTTGATTGACTATTACTTAAGTAGTTTTTTGTAAATAATGGTATAGCTTAAAATAGAAATTTGAGTTATTTAATAATTTTGTAAAAATTTTATAGAAGTTTTACGATGAGATCAACATTTTTATATCAATTAATACATCCAAAACAAAATGTCAAAACTTTAAATCAGATAAACATTGAAATATATATTGGAATTTCATAATTATATTGAAAAATCGATTTTTGGTCTCAATCACATTGAATTACAAGTTTTTAATATTCAAAAAACTTTTTCATTTGTAGATGTTTCAGAAAGATGATTATGAACTGTTATGTCTCCAGTATAAAAGATGCCCGTTTTGTAGAACTCCTGTCGAAGATTGAACATTTGAAATAATTTTGAAAACATTTATTGTGTGCTAAAACAATATTTTTTGTAAATAAATTTTCAAATATCAGAAGTTTGCTTTTAATACACTTTAAACCTCCCTTTACTTTTACGAAATAGTAAAAAAAAGTTTCATAATAAAATGTATATTTTGAGTAGAGGGGAGAATTTAGAAGACGTTTTAGCGGCTGCGACAAGTCAAGATCTAACACGACTCAAAGCTGCTGAAGAATTATTAAAGTCCCAAATTGAAGCTCCAAATTTTTTTTTGCAGCTTGCTGTTTGTTTTTATCTTATGAATTTTGAATATAAGTTTTCAAATAAATTAGTTTTATTCTAAATTGTAAGAGTTATATTTGTTATATTACATTAGAATATCTTATTCATTTTTTCATTTAATCTTCGTTTTGTTATAGATTATTTTCATGGACAAAAACAAAGATGAAATGATCAGATGGTCATCCGTTTTATTCTTCAAAAATTTCATTGAAACAAGACTTCAAGCAAGATCTTCTTTGTGAACAAACTGATCTTTTTTGCATCACTTATTATATCAAATAAATAACAGTTATCAAAAATATTTTTATTAAGTCATTCTCATGTTGTTTTTGTTCACAGTTATTTGAGTGAAGAAGAGTTATTGTCTCTAATGCAAACTCTTTTGCAAGATTTTACATTTCCTTACTCTCCGGTTATTAATCTATTACAGTTTAACTTAAAAGCCAAATAAAATTACATAATTCACACAAATTATCTAAAATCAATGATAGTTGAGTGAACAAATAGCCTTAGTGACATCAAGAGTGGCTCGGAGAGAATTTAAAAAGTGGTCTTCACTCATTCCCACACTTATCCATCATTTTGACTATCCACAAGGTGAATGGGTAAAAAACCTCATCATTGGTAGCAACTTGTACTTTTTATATTACTACTAATAATAATTTGACCTGCATAGCTCAGCTGGTAGAGCATTAGACTAATTATCTAAAGTTACTGGATTCAATCTAGCACAGGCCTATAATTAAGTACACAAGGAGTAGCATTCTGTAAAACACGTGTTAAGCTACAAAAACCTCAATATGGGGAGTCTGATGGTTGGTTTAAAAAATAATTATTTATGTTCATATATATTTAAGTGGCAATGTGAGTTGGGTTTCCAAGAAGCTTTGTGCTGCTCAGTTAATGAAATTTTTTTATTTAAATTGTTCAAATGAGTAAATAGAGATAAAACTATTTCAAAATTGTTTTACATAAACTCAATGTTTAAAGATTTTACATCTATTCTTAATAAACCAATAGACAGAATTGCTTATCAACTAATTAATAGACTATTAATAGATTGACTGATGACATCACAGCTCAGAATCATGCCATGCTAACACTGCATAAAGTTTTGAAAGCATTGTCTTCCAGGAGACTTTCTTCTGACCGACGTGATTTTGTGCAAGTAAGTGAATTTGTATATAGAATAGAAACATAAAAAAAACAATGATAACTATGAGGATAGATTTTTTAAACCTTCTGGAAAGTGAAAAACAACTGATAATTGATAATTAGGGTCATGAATTTGTATACATGGGTATAAATTCGATAGTCATACTAATTGAAATAATCTATATTATTTATGGAGTAGCGCCCTGTGAAACCAATCAACTGCGCAACTGAAACCCCAGATAGGGACGATCGAATGGTCGATTTATTTACTTATATTATTAATTAAAAATTTCATCAGTTATCCAATGAGTTGCTACCACTGCTATGTCGTCACTGGTTATCGGCTTGCCAACAACTCAGCAATGACACAAAAATTTTATCATCACTACTCAAATGTCATTTTACGTTAAAAAGTTAGTTGTCAGCTATTAAATTTCTTTATTTGAAAATTGCATATCAATAAAGTTTATCAAATATTTTTAATAATTTCGTATTTAATAATTTTAAATATGTACTTGTTTTTCAAATTTGCGAGTTTACGATATCTTGATAGAGTTTGATTTCTGTCACTTTTCAATTTTCTCGCTATATTAAACATGACTTGCAGATAGAAAATGAATTGTTTGTAAATAAACAAAATTCATTTAGCTGCCTTCTTATTTGGTTATTTGAAGTCATCAAACATGTGCTATGAAGTGGAAGCAAGGGCATGCTCCATTGAGCACTTTTTTGCTCTAAAAATTTTTTCCATAAATATACAAAATAAAGCAATAGCCCTCAGTTCCCAGCAGCTCTTGAATGGGCAGAAGGTGCTAAGAATCCCTGGGCTTTCTTCTTTTTCTTCTTGTTCTTTTGGGAGGTCTTTTTCTTTTGGTAGTCATAATATTGGTTCATTAAATGGGAAGAGTATGGAGTTGTGTGAAGAGTTGGTGAGGAGGGAGGTTGGTATTTGTTGCATCCAAGAAGTGAGGTGGAGAGGCATGGGTTCAAAGTCTGTAGGTAGCTCAGGTAGAAGGTTCAAACTATGGTGGTCTGGTAATGAAGATAAGATAGGTGGTGTAGGAATATTAGTTAGAGAGGATTTATGTATGAATGTTGTGGAAATAAATAGGATATCAGATAGGGTAATGGTAGTGGTAATTATTTTTGGTAAAAAGGTTGTAAGAATTTTTTGCGCGTATGCCCCACAATGTGGAAAATCGATGAGTGAAAAGAAGTTTTATGAGGAGATGGCAAGAAGGTGTGAAGTGGAAAATGCAAATGAAGTTTTGATTTGCTTAGGAGACTTCAATGGACACATTGGCAAAGAGGTTGCTGGGTTTAAAGGTGTTCATGGAGGTTTCGGAATAGGCAAGAGAAACTTGGAGGGTAGATTGCTCTTAGAATTTTTTGTTGAAAAGGATCTGTGTGTGGGTATGGTTTAAGAAAAAGGATAGTAAGAAGGTAACTTTAAATGGGGGGTGTAGTGGGACAGAGATTGACTTTGTGCTGATGAAGAAAAGGCAGAGGAAGTTTTTGATGGATGTAAGGGTAATTGGAGGTGAGCTTCAGCATAAGCTTCTGAAGGTAGTCTTTGACAGAAGGTGGCTTAAAAATGCCCGAAGTAGCTGTGCTAAAAAGGAATATTGCACAACAGTGTGGAAACTTTTGAACGAAGATATCAAAACAAAATTTTCAGAAAAAATGGAGGTTTTTTATGAGAAATGCGATGAACAAAATGCATGGTTAAAATATAAGTCTTCCGTTCTTAAAGCTGCTGAAAAGGTGTGTGGTATGGGTAAAGGTATGCCTCAGCACGGTGAAACTTGGTGGTGGAATCAGGATGTGCAAAAAGCGATCTCAGAGAAGAGAAAAAGTTTTCAGAGGTGGAAGCAACTTCCATCGGCTGAAAATAAATCTTGCTATCTCTCTGACAAAAAGAAAGCCAAGAGAGCTGTTGCTGAGGCAATGAAGAATGAGGCGGTGAAAGAGATGGAGGAGATACGGAATGACAGAAATGTCGTATTGCGTAGAATGAGAATGATGAAGAAAGAAGCAAACGACTTAGCAGGTAATAATTGCATTAAAGACGAAAATGGAAATATTGTATATGCCGAGGATGGTCGGAAGAGAGTGTGGAAGGAGCACATGGAGGCCATCATGAATGAGGAGAATCCATGGGATAGAATGGTGAATGTAGAAGTGGTTGAAGGTCCCATGGAACCATTTGCTATGAACGAAGTGGAAAGAGCGCTAGGAATCATTAAAAATGGCAAGGCCAGTGGTCCAACTGAAATTGTCAAAGAGCACCTAGCTGCTTCTCCACATGGTAAGCAAGTTATTTTGCAAATAGCAAATGAAGTCCTCGATGGAATGGATATGCCTCATGACTGGAGGATGAGTACAGTTGTTCCCATTTATAAGAAGAAAGGTAGCGTTATGGACTGTGCGAGCTATCGAGGTGTAAAGCTTTTAGAGCATCGTATGAAAGTGGCGGAAAGGTTGCTGGAGAAGAGGTTAAGAAGGTTAGTGAAAGTTGACCAAATGCAATTTGGTTTTATGCCTAGCAGAAGCACAGTGGACGCTATTTTTATTCTTAGGAGAATGCAGGAAAGCTACCTTGAGAAGAATAGGAAGCTGTTTGTTGATTTGGAGAAGGCTTTTGATCGAGTACCAAGAAAGGTGATTAGTTCAGGCAGTAATGTCGATGTAAAAAGGAGCAAAAACGCGGGTTAAGGTTGGAGGTGGACATTCGGAAGAATTTGATGTAGGTGTAGGTGTCTATCAAGGATCGGTTCTCTCTCCGTTTTTGTTTTCAATAGTGCTGGACGTATTGTCGGAAGACGGAAGAAAAGGTGCTTTATATGAACTGCTTTATGCAGATGATTTGGTCTTGATGGCAGAGACTATGGAAGAACTAGAAGCACAATTCATCCGTTGGAAGGCAGCCTTTGCAGGGAAAGGATTGAAGGTTAATCTGGGTAAGACAAAGGTCATGGAGAGTAGGGGTGGTGGTGGAGTCGTTGTCTTGGCTAAGATTGATCCATGTGGTTAGTGCGGTAAGAGGGCTAAGGTAAATTGTGTGAGGTGCATGACATGTAAGAAGTGGATTCATGCTCGGTGTGCTAGGGTAAAGAGAGTTTCTCGTAGGATGAATGGAAATTTTGAATGTAGGGTTTGTATGAATGGTGCAAACGTGGAATGTAAGAATGCTTTAAATGGTTGTTTAGGTGAGTTGGAGAGGGTGAATAGTTATTGTTAGTTAGGAGACAATATGAATGGTGGAGGAGGAAGTGAGCTAGCTGTTACACGAAGGATCGGGCTGGGCTGGAAGGCATTCAACAGTGTGTTTTCTATGTTATGTGGTAAAAGACACACACGGAATATTAAAAGACAAATTTATAGGACATGTGTGAGGCTTGTCATGAAATATGGTTCGAAAACCTGGGTAGTAAGATCCGTTGAAAAGATTATTTTGAGAAGAGCAGAAAAACGGATGCTTAGAATGATGTGTGGTGTGCAGCTAGCTGATGGTGTGAGTACAAAGAAGTCATGGTTAGATTGGGGTTGAATTGTACGATCGTTGAAGTGGTGAGGCAAGGGAGTTTGAGATGGCTGGGTCATGTAGTAAGGAAAGAGGATGACGACTGTGTCAAACAGGCGTGGAGGTTTGGGGTAGAAGGTAGTAGAGGAAGGGGAAGGCCAAGGTTAACCTGGAAAGGGATGATGGAAAACCTTTGTCGTGGTCTTGGATTAGTTCTTGAAGATTGCTATGACAAGGTGAAATGGAGGGAGAGGATTAGGTTATGGAAAGAAGTCAGTGACTCCTTGGAAAAGGGAAAGATGCTGACTATAATAAAATGATGATGATGATACTTTTTTTTCAAATTTTTCATTTTTTTTATTAATTAATTTTTTAAAAATTTATATTTATAAATGTTAAATAGCTCAGAGTAATTCATCATTTAAACTGAATAATAGACTAACATAATGTGAAACTTTATGAACAGTAGTGAGATTACTCTTAAGGCACACAAACCTGAAAAATGATGATGTTTCAAAGCTATCTACCAACATCATACATTCTATCACTCCCTTCACTCAATTGGGTATGTACTGTTTGAGTTATACATTAGATGAATAAGGAAATTGAATGACGGATAAATAGAATATAAAAAATCAGTTATTTCTAGAAATTCAAGTTGAGCTAATGAATTATGACAAGGTTTCACTTGTGAATTTTAGCTCGATAAAAATTTTCTCTATGTGTTCTTATAAATCCTCATAAGCTGAAGTTTTACTTTAGAAATTTAGTTTTACAAAAGAACATACAATATTTCTAAAAAACTAAATAAGTTGTTTATTTTTTAGTCAATGGAGGTGACCAGCTATGCTTGTTTTAATTGATGAGGATGATCAGTTAATTATATTTAATCATTGTTGATGAGCATGTTAAAATCAATAATGGTGACAACCAGATACCTCCCACAACACCGACATGACATTACTCCGCAATAAAATCCTCAACACCACTTCCAAGTTTGTAAGTTGCTATACATTTTATCTGTTTAGTCTCTCGATATTATTTGTTTTCAATCTTTTATTCAACGAATGATAATGCTTAATTCAGAGTAATTAGTATTTAATTATAATCGCTAGAAGTCATAGCATTATAATATTTTCAATTGAATTATTTATTCATGCATTCAAGACGTTGGAATGGGTGCAGAAGGAAGGCGTGGATAACTTAGATGACGTTGTTGATGTTATATTTCATCATTCACTACCAGCTCAGTACCCTAGTAAGTCTTTGATGAAGACATAAATGTTGATTCAATATAATTTATGTAGTATAAAAATAAAATTTGATTTTTTCAAAGCAGTGGATGGTGTAGGGTATACACAATGATTTATCATGCTTTTAAGTCTCTTATGTATTTGGAAGATAGTTAACTGTGTTTGAATCAATAATGAATTTATAAATTAGTATGTATTTCACAGAAAAAGGAGAAGAAAAACTCGTGGTTAATCTCCTCAACTGCATTAAAATTCTGGTGGCAAAAAATATTAAAGGTAACGGTTCAATAATATTATCTGAAGTTCAAAACAATAAGAATGCAAAACCATTCAATTGAAACATACAAAACCTTATTCAAACGAAGAGTTAAATGGGTAGACTAGAGTTTTCAAAAACGTTTACGTTTTGAATCGCCTTTACACTTCACAGTGAATACATTCAAAATTAAAATACTACTTTCAAACAGACAAAGACGGAGGGCCATTAGTAAAAGTAGAACACATTGAAAAACTTCTTCCTCCGCTTTTCAGCCATCTTTTACCATTGTCTCCTGCTGAGATTGAGGCTTGGGATGAGGATGAAGATGAATTTCGTACGTTTTAAGCTCATTTAATTATTCATTTAGTTTTTTTTCTCATAAATAACGTTGGTTTTGATTTCATGGACTTGGTAGTAGATAGTTTTTTATTTTTGTTATTATTATCAATTATTATTGTTATTATTATTATTAATTCATCATTATTACTAATTTATTATTATTATTTTAATAGTTTTTAATTAATATTTCAAACAGTGATACAAGAATATGAAGAAAGCGACCATGTTTGTTTGAGGGTTAGTTATATAACTATAGATTTAAAATTCAAAATAACTATGCAACAACTGAATACAGGGATGTGTGGAGAGTTTGTTGAGAGTTTTGTGTGAAGAGTTTGAGAGTCAATGTTGCAACTACATCAATGTGCTGCTACAACAGTTGACACCTATCTCTCAACATTCCACTCTGCAACAAGTTCTCTTCAAAGATATGGGTTCGTTCCTGTTTCATTACAATTGTTTTTTATCAAATCAAATCAATTACGAGTATGATTATAGTGGCATTAACTTCAGGAGTTTCTAGGCCACAGAGTATTATGAACTTTGAATGCAATGTAATGTAATGTATGTTTTCTTAGATATGAAAATTTAAAAAAAATTATGCAAGTGTAACTAAATAAACAAAACAGTTAACTAAGAGTATATGAAAAAAAAAGGTCTGTTGTTTGAAACAAAAGCAACCATAATAATACTTATATGAAGGACATTTAGAAAACTGAGTTGATTTTATGAATGTATAAAAATAATTGAATCTGTGATAATAAACAAAAAATATATATATAGATAAAACTTCAAATAAAAACTTTTGAGCAATAAAATGTTAATTTTAGACAAAGTTTGAACAACTTCATTGTCTTCATCTTTTTTCTTCAATGGGTCTTCCACATCATCACAATTGAAACCAGAAATTGCTTATCTTTTTCTTTGTTGCTACATTCTTTGATATTAATTGAATGATAATATATTTTTAAAATTTTTTATAGAATTTTCACCCAAGTAATGCCAGCTTTTATTAATCCAAAAAAACCATGAAGTGTTTATCTTTGTAATTTTTTTTGTAGCATAAGATGAAATTGTTGATATGCACAATTTATCCTCTTTCTATGGAAAGAAAAAAATCCCAAATCATGCCAAAAGAAATAGTTCTTGTATGTTATCTTACTAAGTTATCGAATTTTGAAATAAAATTGCGAAATTATTTTAAATAATAATATTCTGACATTTTCAACTGAATTATGTAGTTTTTAAGTATAAAAATCGACCATTCGAGCCACCATTATAACTTTGACAGGCCACCTTGAATTGGCACCAAAATCTTCAAGTTATGTTATTGAACTTGTATTTGTCAAGTTTTGAATTTCATACAAATTCAATGTCAGTATGAATAAACCTCAATATATCATTCAAACAAGAGTTAGAATTTATGATAATACAAGTTTTTTTCTCATTAGTATGGTAGTTGAGTCGAGGAATTTATATTTGTGGAAACTTTTGGATAAATAGTTTTTGATAATTTCTTGTTCAAAAATTGACAATTTCGACTAGTACAATTAAAAGTATGATTGACTACAACCGTGAGTTATAATATTAGAAATCCTTCATATAAGTTAATCTTCTTTAAAAACCAGTTTATCATCGTTTTGTCATATACTAATATCCAAACACTGATTGTCTATCTACCACCACAGTGTACAACGCCATAGGAATATGCCTCAATAGTATCAAACATCATATCAACTTCATCTCATTACTGCATCATCAACTCCTTAACGATCTGTCCTCTTCTCAATCACAGTTCGTATCGTTGGTTGCACTATTTAGAAAGTTTAACATCACAATTTTTGAAAATTTTTCAAATATATTAATTTAAAAAAGTTAGTTTTTGGTAGCTTAATCATATCATAAAAAGAGCTTTAATGTTTTTTCATTTTTTATGTATAACAAGTAATCAAAATCGTTTAGATCTTTGTATCTTTCTTTGAAGAGAAAAAAATAAAGTGACAAATTTTTATTGTTTTACTTATCAATAGATTAGTCTATTGGCCTCAATTAATTTTAGTTGTTTTACTTACCAATAGATTAGTCTATTGGCCTCAATTAATTTTAGTTGTTTTACTTACCAATAAATTAGTCTATTGGCCCCAATAGATTCTTTAACCAAAAGGTATTCACCTTAACAGTTATCGCGTTGTAAGGAGAAGGGCGTTGTGGTTGCTAGGTAAATGTTTATATGAAGAAGCTACTTCAGTTGATCAATCCGTTTTCATGCTTTTGCTCACACCATTGTTAAACACACAATTAGACGTTGCTACTCTCTTTGAAGCCGTCAGGACCCTCAGATATAATATCCTTTGTTGCTTTGGTGTAGTTAGTGAGTGTGCGTTATAGGGAACGTGGTTAATTTTTTTGATTAATCAATATATTAATTTTTTATTGTTCAAAAAGACTGTCAGATTGTTTGAATAAATTATTAATTGGTTTATTTTTAATTGAAAAATTAGTGAGTTTGATAAGCTTTTGATTAACTTATGAAAGGGGCCTAAAGGTTGAAAAAATATAGAAAACATATCATTGATTCTTATTTAAAATTGTAAAATTCATTGATCACTTTCTTTAACCATCCAATGCACCTCTAGATAACAGCTCTTTTGATGAAACCAGCTACCAACCTGTACGTGTTTGCATATTGTTTTAAATGGATATTTATGGGCTATTTATCACAAAACTATTTCACTTCAAAATTAGAGATGTTTATGCTTAAAAACTTTCCAGCTTCATTATTTGTATTTTTAGTTATTTTTAGATATTAGTTTTACTTGGCTAACTTTCATATTGAAAAGTACGTAGAGCAGCACGTTAGAAGCGTGGTCTATCTCATGCAGTCATCTTCGAGTCCCTTGCTGAAGGTTCAAATATTTTTCAGCAAGATGATTGTAAAGACTGTTCTAAAAAATGATGTTCAAAAAATAATTTTTTTATAACCTTTTTGCCATCTATACCCTTAATAAGCTGCAAAATGACACGCATCTTGTGTTTTTATACGGATTTCAGCGTTTTATACCCAAGCAATGTGATACTAAATGTAATATCTCTAAATAACATGATAACAAAGGTGTTCATCCAAATAATTTTTGAAAAATTTTCAAAGAAAGAGGTACTGCAGTTGCTGGACAGCATAATAGCGCACATGGATCCGATTCAAGACTACGTGCAGTTACTAGCACATACGCTACCGCTTGTTTGTGCTCACACACATCTTGTTGGCAACGTTGTGGCCACTACAACTGATGTTGTGCAGGTTTTCAAATTTATCCTTTAGTTTTGATTGTTTTCATGTGAATTTTTAAAAAATTTTTGAATAATTAGCCTCCGAAATAGAGTCATAAAAAAGATTCGATTATCGTATTTAATCAATCTTTTGTGAGCATCACGGGGGTAAATTGCTGATTTCTATAACCTTGATAATATTTCAAATTATTTTATTTTATATATATATTGTATTATAACATAAATATTAATGATCAGAAAGTTGGCGTGGGTTGTATGCACGATTGGTTGGTGGAGTTGCTCAAAGAAGTAACAAAATACCAAAGCGAGGTGTGTAAAAAGAACTAATGAAATGGAAAAATTTCTTCATTGTACATTAAAACAATTTCTTAAACGATTTTAACAATTGTTTAAGCTTATTGATCGAAGTTGATGACAACGTATCTTATATAATAGAAACAAACACCAAGGTTTATTGAAAAACTTAATACACGGAGTTTTTCGTAAGAGTATCTTACATTATCTAGTGTTAACGTATCTTATGTAAACTACTTCATCATCGATTAATGTCTGTTTTCATGCTAGAATCGATTATAATTACTTATAAATATATTTTCCACTGTTTGTTGTTCATGAAACCATCTCCATCAAAAAATGTCAAAATTATGAAGAATCGAAAGAAAATTTAGATATCTTAGTTACTAAAATTTGCGTTTTTATCTCACCACCAACATGATTTTTATGTTATACATAATCCCAATCGTGATAAACGTCTAGAATCTGTGCTTTCAGGGAGTTATGCATAGTTTTTGATTCAAAACTCACGCGTAGGTATGGGAGGATGGTGTGCTATTATGGTTGGCAGTGATAAGGAACTCTGCATACTTGTCGCCTGCTCTTCTATCTCTCTTCATTAATATGCCTCCTTTGTTGGGTATATTTTGTTTTTTCATTTTCATTATTTTTTTATATTTAAAGATATTTCATCTTATTTTTAAACCATAAGTTGCGCCAAATCCAAGCTAATAATCAACCCTACATAAAAATAAATTTTTGAAGTGTTCGATTGATTTTTTAATAATAATTTTGGTTTCTCAAAAAAATGTTTATAAGTCTTAATTGAATTAATGTGCATTAAGTAAATTACTATGTAAAACTGACTGTAAGTTTTCAACTGTGATATCAAGTTTATTAAATAAAAATAATGATGCAGAACACGCAAGAGAGGTGCTAGAGACGTTGATGTGCATCATTAGAGCCTACATCTTTATCGATGCTTCTGTCTTCCTACAGGTTTGTACCGCCATTTAACTTTTAGTTTTTTTAATCTTTTATCGTTTTTACGAGGTTAGACACAAAAACCCTGGGAAACAAGCGTATCTGTATATTCTTTATTTTTTGTTTTTATTCGTCAAAAATTGAAGATTTCAAAGATACGTTTATTACAGTAAAAAAACTAAAATTTTTGAAAAACTCAACTTTGTCATAATTCATTAATATATTTTTGAATTGTACTTCCGATTCAACTATCGAGTCATTACAGAGATGGAGTGTGGAGTTATCAGAGTGCTTGAGGTCCGTGTGGAGGGAGGTGACAGATGAAGGAAAAGCCATGATAATGAAAGTTTGTGTAATTGTGTTTTATTAATACACTTTATAAGTTAAGTTTTGTAGATCACATCAAACACTTTTATTAACTAGAAAACACTAGGCTTTCCATATTCTACGGATATCATCATAAAGCTTATTTTAATCACGTGTTGATGATATCTGTAGCATATAGAAAAACTCAGTACTTTCCAGTTAACAAAAGTATTTGGTGTAATTTAGTTTAATTTAGGCTAATTTATACTGCATTTAGTTTTTTAGAAAAAGCACTTGAAAAACTTAGTGTTCAAAAGCCCATATAGCTCAGAGGTAGAGCATTAGACTAATTATTTAAAGTTACTGGGTTCGATGCCCCGTGGGCCGACAATTAGTACTTTTCCACAGTGTGTTTTCGCTACATTAAATCTGTAGCAAGTGCTTTGATCTATAAGCAAAAGCGCTTTATAAATACCACATTACATTATTTGGCTTTAAAAAATCATTGAGCTAAGTTCTATTTATAAAATGTTTCAAACAGTTGTGACACTACCAAAAGTAGTTTTTGCTCAAAATCGTTTTATAAGGTTAATAAAATTCTTTTGTTATATTCTTCAAGGTTGATAAATTAAACTTTTTTTGCATAACAATCCTTGATTGGGTACTTACCACCGCAGTTGCTGAGTTTAATGGAGGCTACATGCGGCATTCATGCGGAAATGCATTCTCTTCTTATCCACAACATCTCCTTCCTTGCTCAGGTCTAATACTTCACATTGAATTTTTTCATTCTTGTTGAAATATTTTGAAATATAAAAGGTATTTATTCACTTATCTTGCATAGAATTATACGCCAGTAGTTTTATGATGGAAATCGGTAAAATTAGAGCTTTTTTAACGTTTTTTTTATGAGGATCATCATCGTTTTAGACGTTTGATGATTGCGCAAAATAACTATTGAGATCTGGGTGCGTTTTGAAAACATCAATTGATTTTTGTAACTCTAAATAAAAATCTCTATTGAACAGCCTGAATTGGACATTACACGAGGGGACCTCATAAGTGCCCATGTAGTTTTGTGGTCCCGCATCGTTCTCAACCATCAAAAACAACCCTCTCTCTTACCCGCCCTCATCCAATCATACGCTTCCTCATCCAATATATCTGTTTGCTCCATTTGTTTCATACACTAGTAATCGCATCGCTATTTCAATCTATTTTCATTATAATTATTGAATGAATCTATGGTAATTAATTTCATTTATACGTTAATATTTTCAACTTCTCATTAAAAGTTCAAGTCATCCCATGATCTTTACCCTCGCATAGACGTCAGTGTTAGAGGCACAACTGATGCATGGCTGGCTGGATACCCTAGAACACGTGTCTCTACACAAGCATCTCAAAACCTCGGCTCTTGCACTTCTCTCTCTTCTGCCTACTTCTCTCCTGTTAGTTCCAATATATGTACCATAATATGTATTCATGATGATACAAACATAAAGTGTTTAATATCGTATGAAAATAATATCAAGCTTTTTTCAATGCGTAAGATGGTGATGTACAGGGTTTTTTTAAAATTAGTATAATATACTTGATTCACAAATAAGTATGAAAATTCGTATAGTTTTCAACAAACTTCAGTGATCACTTTTCATACTAACCCAAGTCTCTTTTCATAACGACTTTCACCATAGGATGGTTGAGGAAAGAACAAACAAGGTGTTGAATGCTTGTGTGAGTGCAATGCACCGAGTATGTGACACGAGCGTGCACCCTTGTGTTGAGTGAGTATCATTATTATATATGTGTTGAATATATATAGATAACAATAGATTTTCTTGATGATATCAATCTTAATCATGAGAAAATTGTTAGATACATTTATTATTTAAAAAAAACTAACCTTTCTGATAAGTTCGATTTTATCATAATTCAATAGTTCATAATTGGCAGCATTTTATCCTTCTGTTGAAATTTGATACAATGCCACTTATATAAGTTATCTGGCAGTGACGACGTAGAATCTGGTAGTAAAATTCTTGATGGCTTTTCTATTAGCTTAGACAATTTTTGAGTTTTTTTATGAGTTTGTTTAATGTATTTGATTGAGAAAATTTTTCATAAAAAACCTACAGTAACCTTACACTGAAAGAAGTCATGGTGTTTGAAGATGGAGATGATGATGAGTTATTTCATTCATCAGTGTGGAGGGAAACTTTAAGGAAGGTGACCCCATTAGTTTTGCTTTGATTGGTTGATTAGTTTTGCTTTGATTGGTTGATTAGTTTTGCTTGAAGTAGAAAAATAAACATTTACCATAATTTTGAATAATGATACTGAATAATAATTATATTTATTGATCTTATTATAATAATAAAATGCTATTATTTTTGATTTGATGAAAGAATGCAGAAAAAGATTCAGTGTTGACAAGCGACCTGGTAGTGCTGGTATCGAGAGCGTATGAAAGCTTCGGTATAAATAATGTGGAATATGAGGTTGAAAGCCAGCTTAAACATTTGTTAAAGCCTAAATAGTTTTTATTGTCTAAATTATATTGAAATATTTAGTTTTAGTTACAATATTTTATTCCGGTTTTATGTTAATCATATTTTGAAAAATTTTTATCATTTGAGAAAAGAAAATTTTGATTTTTGAATTAATTAGAGTTTAATTTTTAGTCTTTTTTGATGTTTTTTCTATCGCTCCAAACAAATACTTTAAAGATCATTTTAGTTTGATTGTAAAAGTACATTTTTTTATTGAAAAATCGATAAAATTTTTGTTTGTGTAAAGAAATATCCCTTGTTTCCAAAAATTTATATAGGATTTAGGTCTATAACATTTAAATTCAACAGTTAAAACCGGACGTAAAATAGTAGCAGTTGAAAAAAATACATAAAACCATTTATTGGTACTTCATATAACTTCAAAACTCTAAACACAAAAAAGACATAGTAGTTGAAGTATTTTTAATTAAGACATCATAATTCATAGAAAAAAAAATAGGAAACTATTTAATTTATTAGTTTAATATGCTACTAAGTTCTATTTTGTCAAAAAGATTCATACGAGTGTGGTTTAGGACGCTTGCTAGAAGTTACATTGATTGTGAAACACGGTTGAACAGGTGCTCCGACACGCGATCAAACCCAGATGAATGTTTTAATCTATACAGCTTATGCTATATGAAAAGATAAACGAGAGACAAGGAATCGAAATATTTTCCGTTATTAACCCATTTCAATTTAATTGCTTGTTACTCAGCAAAATAAACTTTGTGGTAATTGATATTCATAACAGAACTAAGCTTTTTGTATGATTAATTTTTTTTATTAACTAGGGTTTTATCTTCAATATTAAATTTATTTTTCTTGAATTTTCAATTTTGATTTTGTGATATTCAAGCTTAAAATTGTCTAAATTTTACTTTTATGGGCCTTTATCGAAAAACATTTAATTAAGGCATTTATAATTTATTTTTTTGTTGGAACAAAATAAAGTATTTTTAGGTTATCTTCAATTAATATTATAAAATTTTAAAACTTGAGATACATGTAAAATTAACAGAATTAAAGGCATTAAAAGTTGCTGATCTCTAATGAGATCAATGGGCACAAGTGTTAGAAAATGGGCGTTTTACACAAAATACGTTATAATTCGTGGAATTTCAATTTTAAAAAGGTGAATATTACAAAAAATAAATAAAATGGTCAAATAAATAGAAAAAATAACTTTTTATAAATATTAGTTTATATTTATAATTGAATGATATAAAATTTCATAAAATACTTCGTACATCACACACTCAAACAGTTTATTAGGGGCAAGCCAATTATATTTGGCTACAAATTTTGGGCATTGTGCGGTTCTTCAAACTATTGCTCTGACTTTAACCTGTATTGTGGTAAAACTTATCAGATCAACGGAAAGGCCTAAAACTAAGATCATAAGTTTTTTTGAACACGTTGGATGCGGTAGAAGAAATTCAATCGCACACTGCATTTTTTGACAACTTGCTCACAAGTTATCAGTTATTGGTTCATCTAAAAAGTCTTGGTTTTTGGGCAACAGAGAATATAAAAAATAACAGGTTAAGAAAAGGCCCTTTGACCGACAAAAAAACAACGAATAAGCAAAAAAGAGACACTCACAGCTATAGTTTCGATATCAATAAAGAAATTTTAATTGTGAGGTGGCTAGATAATACTGTGGTAAACTTTGGAACAAATTATGATGCAGTTGAACTTATTTATAAAGGAACTTGTTGGAAAAATGAATTATAATCAAAGGTTTTATTCGCCGGCTCAATGCATTTGAAACATTTAGCTCAAAAATGTGTCAAGTGGACAAGAACGATTGGTGTGCAAGCAAATATGCCACAACAATAAAGGTTAAAAATGGTATTGGCCAATATTTACAAAAATACTAGGTATGGCAGTAATAAACTTTCAGATAATCTGTAATTGGTCAAACGAGGAAAAGGATACACAAGTCAAAAAACGGATTTTCTTACATTTAGGAGAGCAATCAGCTGATTCTACTTCAAAAACTCTGCATTTAGGCAACAGAAAATCAAGATACAACTATTCAAGGCCTTCACAAGCTCTTAATGATGCCTGTTTCAATCTTCAAGGACATATTATAATAGCTAGAAATGAAGAAAGAAGATACCAAAACAAGCCATGCACCGCTAGACCATTGACATTTTGGGAAAATTCACGGTTACTTTGAGCGTAGCTTGGATTTATTCATATCATAAGGATAAATAAGAATGAAAATTTTCATTTTCAAAGAATTTGATGAGTTTTTCAGTTATTATATGTAAAATTTCGTTTTCTGTTGTTTGAATATTAGAACAAACAGTGAAAAAGCCACAATAATTAAAAAAAATATTTTTTTAGAACTTTTTGAAAAATTTTAATTAAGTATAATTATATAAATTTGAAATATGCTTATATTTCGGTTTCAAAAATCAAATTAAAGTGAATTAAATTCTTAAAACTACTTTTTTCAATGCTATGTGGTTAAAGTAACTTTTCAGAGACATGTCATGTATATTTTGTATAGCAATTAAACTTTAAAAACATCAATTGAGGATTCATACCTTTATTTAAAAGGAAAGCTATAATTTTCGATAAGTATAGCCTTATAATACTAATGTTTTATGATAAGGCTATACTTATCGAAAATTATAGCTTTCTTTTTAAATAAATGTATGAATCCTCAATTGATGTTTTTAAAGTTTAATGTGGTTAAAGCCCATTTGCTCATTGATCTCATATGAGATCACCTTGTATCTCGCTTATTTTTTGCGAAAATTAAAATCTGTTTTTTTTCCTGTGTTTTTATAAGGTTGTTTTAAGGTAGTAACAGAAGTTTCAATGAAAAATTACTGTCACTAGCATTTTGGGCACAAACGGGTTAATTTACACAGTCAATTTTTTATTATTGATATTGATTCACCATGTTTTATATTTTTCATTTATATTATATTATTATTCAATATTATAATATTGAAAAAATATAAAAACAAGATTAAAAATAGATTATTCTCGATTAAAGCATTAGTGTTCGATAATTTAAAAAATTTGTAAATAATGTAAAAAAATTTAATATTTGTATGAAAAAACTTTATTTTTTTGTAATTTTTGAAAAGTATTAGTGTTTTGAAAAGTATTTAAACTTATTTAGTGTTTTTAGTGTTCACCGCCGGGCTTTTTAATCTTTTCAATTTTGACGATATGTTATGGAAATCAGCGGGTTTTTTGTATTTTTTATGCTTTTGAATAGAGCAGGTATATTTAAATGAATTCTTATCTCAGAAAAATATTTATTGATTATTTTTCAGCTGCTTGTCCTCAAAACAAATATGGCGAAAACTGTGATAATCAATGCCACTGTTTTCAAAATAAACCTTGCGATTCAATAACTGGGCAGTGTCCAAATAAAAAGTGCACTTTTGGTTGGACAGGATCTACATGTTCCGAAGGTATATTAAAACAGTAAAATGCATCTTCTAAAACTATGTTTAATTTATTCATAGCTTGTGATGAAGGTTGGTTTGGTTTGGGATGCGAGAAACAATGTCATTGTTTAGAAAACATAAAATGTAACAAAATAAATGGTCTTTGCGAAAATAATATGTGTCAGAAAGGCTGGGGCGGTGCCGCTTGTCAACACGGTATTTTATGAAACTTTTGTTTTAGATTTTTCATGATTAACACTTTCCAGAATATCCTTTTTTGAGTGATACTCCCAAAGTTCGTTATATGAATGGAAGCTTTCTCTACTTGGCTTTTAAGCCGATAATTCCAGCAAACGACTTACATCTACTTTATAAAGTGAGATTCAAGAGTAAACCTACCATAGAAACCGCTCAAACAGATTGGGAAGATTTCGTTATGTTGTGTGAAAAAACCAAAGGAAAATTAGAGATTTGTAACTTTTATAAAAACGTTTCGGTAGTATTGTTTTGCAATAAAAATTTCAGTAAGATTAAATTAATTTTTTAGTTAAATATTTATTCATATAACAAAAAGAGTTTTATCACAAACTTTTTAAAAGTAAATTCAACAAATTGCAGGTGTTTTTGAAAAAAGATAGATCGACATTGAAGTTGTATTTTACGAATTTCTTTTTCAACAGAACACAGTATAAATTTGAGGTGTGTTGAAGGCAAAAATAATTATTCGTATACTATTGTTCATAAGCATTTGATTATAGTGGAATAATATTTATTCAACAGATTTTGCCAGCTTTGATTGACGCAGATTCGAAGATAGAGCATACCAAAAGTTCAAATTATCAAACGCTTTGGTATAGCAACAGTAAAAACATAGTTTCGTCTCCATACTTGATTGAAAACACGACAAAGCCATTACATCAAATAAGGCAAACTAATATTCATTCATCTTTCGATTTGACTCATAGAGATGCTCACACTATTGCTCTTAAAATATGGCTTGATATTCCTTTCTATGAAGAAGAATGGAATGTGAGTTGAGTGTTATTTGTCAACATATCTCATTGAATTATCTGAAAGTATTCATTAAATATTTATGCAGATATCTTTTCACGAAATATCTTTTTACCACAATATCTTCGATTTTCCTAAATATCAAAAAATAATAAATGCGAGCGATATTTTCCAAGACGATGAAACGGTCGATAAAATTGTAGAAATTTTTGATGAGGCAGTATTTCTTCCGGTGGATGGTGAAGTTATTTTTTTTGAAAATTCACCTTTTATAGCGACTAAGAAGTTGTTGAAATCAAATACGGTCATTAAGCCTCTTTCTAGCTTCAATAAAACTTCACGTGACCCTAAGTGGAGAAAACACGGAAATTTTCACGAGTTGGATGTGCTTCTAAGTGATTTGAAGCCAGCTTCTCTTTACTTCTTCAACATGACTTATCATGGCATGAGTTTTAAAAACTATCATGTCTTACCGTCGGAACTTCTAAAAGAACTTTTTTCAATACATACTCTCCAATTCACTGGTGAATAAAATTCAATTTTTGTATAATGAATTGATAAATATTAACTAAATGGGTTTGAAACTTGTGACGGTTTTTTAATTGAAAAAACTACGCTTTTCGATTGAAAATATCATATTACATGTCTTCATTAAATCATCTTTTACGTTGTAAAAGAATTACTTTTATCATTATGACATCACTTGACTAGTTATGATATTTTCGAAGGCTTCAACAAAGGAAGCATTGAAGCTGGTATAGAACAACTTGAAAAAAATGAAACTAGGGTTTCAAGCTTCGAACTGAAGCTAAATAAAACCATTGGAAGTGCCTTGGAACTCATCGAGCCTTTCTCGTTGGTTGGATATCCAAATGAGGTTAATACTAATGAAGTATACTCTAGTCTGAAAGAAAGAAATAAGATAAACGGTACAATAGATGTAAATGACATTTGGGCAAAAAGTTTTCCCAAGATCAAATATGCACTGATGGTTGTGGTTGAAGAGAGTACTGATCAAGTGTGCCATGTGACCGAGTGCACTGAAAACTGTGATTTGCCTTATCACTCTATGGTATCGGCTTAAACTTTTTATCAACTTTTATTATGTTTAAAATAATTATCAATTATCATTAAAGGTAAAAGCGTATAACAGAAAAATTATGAGAATGCCGAATTTTACTGCTCCTTTTGTTTCGAACGTGTGTAACGGATCGAAAAAAGTTGTATTTAAGGAATATTACTTTCCTTTGGACGATATGAACATGTTTGACTTGGAAGATGATGGCACTAGAAGAAAAACATTTCAAGATCATTATTTTCACAACTTCACCGATAACTTAAGATCAATACTGGAAAAACATTACTGGCAATACATGCCCTTCCAAAAAAAGTTTAGAAGACAGTTATGGGAGTTTAATTATACAGATCCTTTGTCTTTTGTTGAAGATTGTCTCATATTAAATTTCACTCGTTCTTTTACCGAAATATTCAGTATTGGAGCGACGAGGTGATATACAACACAGTATTATAATATTATTTAGCTTATTATTATTAAACACGACAGAAACTCCATTAATTTCAACAAAATCCAAAAAGTAATGAACTTTTCTAATTCTTTAATGGACCATGGTAAAGCTCATAGCCTATGGTTCATTCTGGAAGAATGGTTGGATGGTTACCACAGAAGAAAACTCTTGCACAAGCATTCATTGACCCCTCTCCCATACTCTTCAGTGGTCGTACTCGCTGTATGTTTCTATGTGGGACTACCATATATAATTTTGTTGTGGCAGTTTTATGAGCAATGCATGGAAGCCTTTAGAATTAGTTAAATAGTTCAGATCTTTGAGCTCAATAGTTGAATTTATTTGATTGAAATTTTCAGAAATATTTCAATAGAAATATACTTTTTAATGCATTTATTTATCATTTTTTTTTGAAATATATGAAGTATGCATTTTTTAAAATTTTTTTAGCAGATAATTTAAAATAAATCTTCTGTTCAAAGTTTAATTTAAACCGGTGCTCAAATGTCTGAAGTTTGGAACTGTCAATTAGATTGACTATTTTTCCCAGATCTGTATGATGAAAATCTTAATTATTATTATAAAGCTCGTTCAAATATATGATTTTGAATTTAATCAGACTCAATTATAAATTCAGATATTGGCAAATGAAAGTATATATTTAACTATATGATTGAGCAAATATTTGACAGACACCAAAGGTCGGGATAGTGTTTTTAGTTCTCTTCTTCTTGGTTCTTTTTTTGATTTTTCTTCTATGTATCTTTCGAAACAAGGCTAGAGATAAACTGGAGAAGAAACTATGGCAAAGGTTAACTATTATTGGTGTTTAGAGACAATTGAAGCTTTTTTATGTCTAGGTTTTGAACGCTAAAATGAGGCAGCTGTATATGTGTTTATTTCTTATAATAGTACTAGCGATAATTTTAATCTTAACTGTTTCATTTTTAAGTTAAAACCTAAATAATTACTTTTTATAGCTTTATATTACTAGACTTTCATAATAACGAAATTATAATGGCAACCATTACAATCTCATTTATATTCGATGGACAGACTGCAGCCAGCATCGTATGACAAAAAATCCCTCATACAGCCGGGTGCTTTTGATTTCTCAATTGATCCTCTAGGCAAAGCGACTCTTCACCATCCCGCTGTCTTCACTTTTCCATCGCCCATCATTATTTATAACAGATCTGCGTTTCAAGATGTTTATTCTGCCCCGATAGAAACATCGGATCTAAGGTTGTTTTGTGAGAGGCACCTTCCTTTCATAATAAAACTCCCTAACATCAACAATTATAACAACAATAACAACCGTGCCGTAAAGCAACATCGAAAATCCAAAAACCAAAAAAAAACTGAGAAGCTCAAAAAGTGGCAAAGAGAATCTTACCTTCAGCATCAGTATAATGATAATTATTTACAAACCGAGTTTTCTAGTTTTCCTACCGGCTTTCTTGATTCAGTCGATACAGCTCTTAAGTTTAACAATATCCGCATGAACAGAACTGTCAAGGTCATTTTGATATTCTATAATTTTCTAGGAAAAAAACTTTTAACCATATTTTTATCTTATAAATTTTTTTGATTCGCAATTTCTTCCAGATAATACCTTACGATCGAAATCGAGTGAAACTCCTTCGAGACCTACTTTCAAGCTCACAACCATTTCAAGCTAATGACCATTCTTTTGTTTCTCCTTCCAATTCAGCTAACATCATCAATGATTCACAAACTTCTTCAAAGAATATTTCTGTTGTCACTTCATCATCTAAAAAATCTGACCAATCCTTCTCAGATTATTATAATGCTAGTTACGTGAGGCTTTTAGGAAGAAGCAGGTGTATTGTAGCACAAAGTCCAAATAACTGGCACATGCCTTCAAGAACCGGAGTGGTTCCTTTTTGGAAAATGATAGAGCAGCAAGGAATTGTGTGTATTGTGAATTTATCTAATATTGAACATGTTTTTGATCCAGCTGAAACAAGCCTCGACTCTCAACTTGCTATCAAAACGTCAAACTCGATGTGTAGTAACTTGAAAGAAACTTTTTTTCCTAAAATTGGTTCAGCAGAAAAGTATGATAGTTACACTAGCAACAAATGTAACAAAAACTTCAATAATGACAGTGACAATGATAATGCTATTAAGCCTGATGATTCACTTTTATCTGAGAACAAAATGCTCCCATATTGTTCAAGCTACTGGCCACAAAAACTTGGCGGAAAGGCGTGCTATGGAACGTTGCTTGTAGAACTCGTCAGTGAAGATTCTCATGCACACTACGTTCATAGACAGCTTTTAGTCAGTAGCAACTTATCCGTTTCAATTATTTTGTATTGACTTTTTACACAGAAAATTTACATATATACTAAATTTACAGATGAAATCTTCAAATTCTAGTTTAGCCGATAATAAAAATACTCACGATGATTCGGGCTATTCTTTGGGTGACAGAAACCAGGTGTCATGTCGCACAATCCACCAATTTGATTATATACATTGGTCCACTGATCCTAGTCACCCTCCCATCCCTTCCCACCACATTCACTTTCTCAACTTCCTCAAGCACACCCAAAAGTACTCGAAGGCAAACTTGAATCTTTCAACTTCTCAACCTTCATTAATGGTACATTCTAAACTGGCTGCTAGTCGTTGCGGCATCTTTTTGGCACTCGATTCCCTGATCACTCAAGGGCGCCATTTGGGTTATGTTGATGTCAAAAGATGCGTTGCTCTTCTAAAGTAATTAAAAAGTAATTAAGTTTCAATGTAAAAATCTATTTGAAAATATCACAACAGATCAGAAAGAATTGGATTACTGCAATCTATAGAGCAATATCGATTTATATATGAGTGTTTGGCACAGGAATTTGATCATTCGTCGTTCCAGGCACAACCAATGGCTTCTCATTCACATACTTCTTTCTCTTTGAAGAGGATGAACAAAAAGAAAATAGATGATTGTGTAAGCTCTTCAATGGTGGTCGTTCATTCGATAATGAAACAGGTAAATTATTTACCTTCTTCTTTAAGTTCTCCAACCAAATATGGCAGCTTCATCTCTTGTAGCCATTCGTCGAATGACACAAATAGTATATTATCTGCGAATAAAGAAGAAGATAGTTTCATTGATAAAGCTAACAACCTATCAAACCTCCACCATATCAATCAATACTATAGCAATTATTTGAACTCTATGGTGACCAAGAATGCGTGCAATGAAGGAAACCTCATGGGAAAGGCTTTTGGGGGAGAAGATGGATATGTTCTGTTCGACACGTTTGAAGATAATGAACTGTTTTTATTACAAATGTAATTCAAAACTTTATTTAAATTATTTTCCTATACAAAAATTTTCAAATTTATAATTATACAATTTGGATTTCCGTAATTGTACACTAGGAAACCTGATGAAATAACATCAGAAAGATTTTGGCATCATCTTATGGTAAATCGCGTGAGTAGCGTGGTTGCGATGAATCCATTGCTTCCTTTCGTCAACATTTCAAGCGAAACTACGTTGGAACATTCGAGAAGAATGTTGTTAGAGCTAGTAGCCAACGGTAGGATGGTGTGTGGTACGTACAGTGTGCTGTGCATCTCTGTGAAAAAACTTGATACGCTCAACACAATGGAGTTTGAATTAGAAATCAGCGTTCGAAACAAAGTGGATTGTTCTTATTCTTGGATGGTGGAAAAGTCGGCAAATGAGGCAGAAAATATGGTATCAGAAGAGAAGAATCAACAGAAAAGAAGGGTTCAGTTCATGCAAGTGATGAATCAATGGAGCAAACAGCGAGAGGGCTCTAGTCAACTAACTTCTTTTCTTTCGTTTTTCCATTATGTTCGCATGCATCGAATGAGGTAGTATTTCATTTGAATTTAATTATTTCAAAATTTTTGTAATTAACGATGAAATTTCTAGAATGACTCAAGTGCGGCCCATAATGTTGGTAGGAGCAGATGAGGGTGTGGATGAAATGAAGAAATTCTCGCATGACAACGTTCATCGAAACTTGTTAATCAATTCAATCATATACAACACTTCTCGAATGGGAGAATTTTTAGCGCTATGGCTATGTGTGGATCAAGTTGCAGAAAAAGGATGGGCTGATATGGTCATGTGTTTAAGATTAGTTAGATCTTTCCTTCCATGGACTGCTGATAATGTCGTGAGTGATGACTTTTATATATTTAATGAAGTTAATGAGTTTCCCAAGCTAAGAAGAGTGTTTAAAGTGTATTTTTAAGCTTCGTGACATTTAAAGATATTTAAACAGTGTTTCGGTTAGATTAATTTTTGTAGTTAGCTAACTTTTTTAAAAAATTTTAACGTACTTATAAATAATATTCAACAATTTTTTACGTCGATTTATGACAGAATTTGAGTACATTTATTAAGCAAAAAACAGCTATAATTGTCAATGAGTTTTGCCTTATCACAAATATTAGTTTTATGATAAGGCTAAACTCATCGAAAATTAGAGATGTTTTTTGCTCAATAAATGTACTAAAATTTTTTCATCAATCGACGTAAAAATTTTCGAGTGTTACAGTTTTATTATATTTCAGCTGGAATATTCATTTGTACATATGGCTCTAAAAAGCTATCTGAGACAACACGATGATCTTTTACCATTGAACAATTCCTCTCATCAGCTAGCGTGTGTTGAAAGTGACGTGTTGTTGAATAATGAAGAGAGTTTCAATAACAATAATGATAGTAGTAAATACTACTTTAGCGAAAACAGCGATGAAGACTCAAACAGTGTTAAAAGTAGCAGTAGAATAAGCAGTACTAACAGCTCTAATGATTATAAATTTAGTTTCTTCAATAGAAAAAAACCTGATAACAAACAAAGTTTGTTCAAATACAAAAGTTGCTTTGGTGATAAAAATGAGGAAGTTCAGGATTTTCCTTTCAGTGACTTTGGGATGTACAACGTAAGGACTGGTTCATGTTTTGATACAAACAATAGTAATGAACGTTTTGAATCTCCAACTAAAAAGATTTTTACACGGTTCAGTTCAAAGACAAAAATTAACAATGTCGAGTCTGATTTCGAAAATACCAGCTACAATATTGAGGTCGGTGGTTTAGATTTTGTACAGCATAGTATTGAACCTTCCAACACGAATAATCGAAAAAATTGTTGTATAAAAACTGTTGATTCCACGATGACTTCCATTGAAACTTACCAAGCTGACTTTATTGTTGACTCCAGTGGCAAGGTAGTGTTTAGTAAATTTTTGTTTATAGTGTATTATACAATATATTGTTTTTACTAAATCACAGGTGATTCCGCCTAAAAAGCCGAAAAGGTTATTCGCTTAAAGGATGACTATTTTTTTGTTTCTGTACATACTTTCTTGCTACCTTATATTTCTTGTTTGATATTTCAGATTTTATCAAAGCATATACATTGTTTTTTATTTAAAAATTGTCTAAAATATAATTTCAGGCAAATAAAATTAAGATGATTAAAAATCAACTGTTGAGGTTCTTGATATTTTAATAGTTCTTCGTTTACCACGTGCAAAATTGAAATGACGAAAATAACTAAATAATACTTATTAAATCAGCACTAGAAGTAAGAAATACGTAGTTTGATGATATTTTTTATGCTCTTTGAACGGACAAAAATACTTACAAACTTAGGAGCTATGCATCGATAAGTTATCTAAAGCTCGATTGAAGATGTGTCATATTTAGGAATTTCTTTATGGCGATCGATTATTAAGACGCCGCGGGCTGATTTAAGCGCTTTGTTAAACAGCAGTTCAAAGCATTGCATCTTCATAATTTAATTGAGCTTTCGAGGTACACCTGTTTCACAAAAGTTCACAGTCTACTTCAAGAAAATTTCATTCGGTTCAAATCCTATGAAAATACTTTTAAAAGTTCATACATCGAGATGTGTTAAATATTTTTAATAAATGTTGGAATAATATTGTGGAGTGAGCAGTTTTGAATTTTGCGTGTGCATCAGACACCACAGCGTGCAAGCTACATTGAGACTCAACAAAAAGATTGAAAATTATTGTTGAGAAATATATTAAAATATCTCATAAATAATCTATGCTGAAGTCTCACAACGTTCAAAACACGCACACTGGAAACTCCTCGCAGAGTTTACAAACATATCAGAATCACATGTAACAGATCTAGCAACACAAAATATTGGATTACAATAGCATGTAATGCCTTATTCAAAAAAAAATTGCTTTAATCAAATTTCCGAAAGCTATTGGTCTATAAAATGGTATTTTAATAAACAGTTAATTTCCATATAAAATAAGATGTTAAAATAAACATTAAGACAAAAAAGATGTTTTAATTCAATTGTTAGTTCCGGTATCCATGGCGACATCTTCTTGCGCCCCTTTGTCCTTATCTGTAACACATGTTTAATGATAATCTGTACAACTATTTATTTTCTGTATATCATCTGTATTTTAATTTTTTTGCATAATAATTACGGTATGAAAACAGATACATATCAATAATAAATAATGGTTAAAACATGAAACGAACAATAGCAATACTAATCTAATTAGACTATACATGTTCTAGTATCTGGAGTTGACAGCAGTCAACATTGATACTATTATAGAGTAAATTATAAAATAGGTCATTTATTTGGGACTAAATTTTGTATACCGCCACTTTGTCTTGCCGTTGTCAATAAAAAGAAAGATCTTTCGCCAAGTCAAATGACAATGATACCAGAATATCAGTTTTTCAATAGCTGCTACCGGAGTCTACTGTTATCCAGTCTCAGCAGATTCAGTTTAGAGAAGCTATCTTCAGTGCAGTTTAACGTCATGCCCGAAACCAAAAATGAATAAATTTTAATTTAAGATTACAGTTTGAGAACCTAGCACGGATTAAAGAATAAATATGAAATTGAAAAAGCAATAATATAAAGTCTGGAAACCCGTAAAAAATCATGAATAAACATGAGAATTGATGAGATAATGAGGCATTTTTTGCAAGAATAAACAGTAATTATAAAATCAATCTGCAAATAGTTCACAATAAATTTAGCCCTGAAAAATTTTAAACATTTATATTGAACAACCAAAATTTAATGATGGATGTATGTGGAATGTTTGTTCGGAAGTCAGTTGAAAAATACCTTACAAAAAACAATAATAAAATTCTTAAACGAATTATGACAAAGTTGTATTTGTCGAAAATTTTAGTTTTGTTACTGTAATAAAACTATTTTTGAAATTCCCATTATTTTGATGAATAAAAACAAGAATTTGAAAAATAAAAGATACTTACGATGGCTTTAAAAGCATTCTCATAAAAAAAATATATTTTCATATCGAATTTTCGAAATAAAGCAAATTTTGTCTTATTGTTGAGCTATATTTAAATAATGAATCAAAACTTCGCTTATCAAGCAATTAATTTTAATTAAAAACTTGAAAAGAAATCATATTGAGCAAATGTGTACGGCTTGAATTAACCCTAATTCAAACGATTTTTCAAAAAATGTAAACATCACGTTTTTTTGTGTCAGGAATTTTTATGACTCACTTTATAATGCAGAGATTTCCATGTGACAAACAAAAAAAAACAAACAAATCTTGACTAACCATCTTCATCATCATCACTCTCTTCTTCGAGAAGTTTTCTGGCTAACTTCACAGCTTGGAATTCATTATAGTGCTCTTTTCTGTGAAGTCTGAAAGCTTTTTTGTGTTCTGAAAAAATTAATAAAAGCAGTTAATCATTGGGAACTTAAATGATTTGCTTATTTGGATATTTTAAATGAAAATTATTTTATTGATTATATTAAATGGCTAAAAAATAATTTTTGAAACAAAATTTTTTAGTTTCAATTTTGAAATTATTAGCTATTTGAACAAAACAACATAGCCTAATGAAACAAAAAGAAAAAAAAGGTAATTATATCTTTGTAACTATAATTGCTTAAATTTCCAATACTGTGAAAACTTAATTTGAGGATATATAAACTATCATTTACCATGTTGAAACAGTATATTTATGATGTTAAAAAATTTTTTTTTGTACTAATGTTTAAAAAAACAATTCTATCTGGAAAATTTATCTTTTCTTAAAGCATTAATGAAACCTCAAATGAAATGTTTTGCTATAAAACTCAAAATTAAATATTGAAAACAAAAGTATTTATTTGTTTGATTATTTAAAATTACATATAAAAACTACCTTTTTGTTCTTCGGTCATATGCTCTTCATCATCTTCCTCATCACTTTCTGTATCAGCTTTAGGGAAAAGCTTGGATTTTGTTTCCATTGTTAAGCTGTTTAAAATTTTATTAAAATATTTTTTAATCTTTTCAGTGGTTTAAACATAAATAAATTGAAGTTGTAGAATGATTTTTCAAGCCAAAGTAATTTTTAATTCATGAAAATGTTAATGAAGTTTTGTTCTTTTATGTTACTATAAAATGTTCAGTGTTCAGTAATTTTGTTTTATGCATATTAATTTTAATAAATATGAAAAGATATATGCAATCAATTCAGTTTTGAATCTTTAAACCCAAATGAAAACTACAAACCTTTCAGCAATCAGCTGAGGATCAATACAAGATTCAGGATCTTCATCTCCACTGATATTTTCATCTCTGAACCAAAAATAAAAACATGTTATCATACTCCAAGCTATTTTTATAAAATAGATTAACTTATAATATGGAGTTGGAGGTTCATTGATTTTATCATGACCATAATCTTTATCAGCTGGATGATATGTAGCAAGTATGTTCATTTCATCCCATTTCATACCTTTATCTATTGAAGATCTGATTTGAGGTTTGTAAAAAAATATTTTTTTGCAACTTCATAAGGTTATATGTGGTAACTGAAAACACAAATTATCAAGTTAAACACCTTTGATCTTTTGTTTTTTCAGTATCAAAACTTGAAGTGTTTTTAAGAATGCCTTTAGGGGCCTTTTTTTCTCGATCAAACGGAACAGACATTGAAACTTTTTGGAAACTAACTTTTTTAAAAACTACAATTATACAGTCAAATTCAAGAGTTTTTTTTTATATTTGCACAAATCACTAGCACTATAGAAACGAAACTCATCTAATGAGCAAAAAAAGTTGTACACACATCCAAATTAAAGCTGCGCGTAAGTAAGATCTTAATTTTTAAAAAATAATGAAACTGAAATAAAACTTATAAAACATAATTATTTTTTCCAAAAGCCACAATAAATTAAATATAATTTCAAAACACTAGTTAGTTTATTAAGATACGAAGCTTTTCGTTATAAACGTAACCTTTTCAAGTATGAGTATACTTTTACGTTGATAACGAAAAGCTTCTTATCTTCAAAAAAAAACTAGTGTTCTGAAATTTATCAAAATTTATAAAGTATTGTTTTTTTCAAATTATAGTGTTTTTGATAATGCTTTTATTTTGCTCTAATTTGAAGCAAGACAATTCAAAAAAAAGCTTATTACTATTTATTGCTAATGTAACCTTACTAATTCTAAAATTTTCGCAAAAAAAAACAACTAACGTAAAAATATTTAATAAATCTGAATATCAACTATCTCATTAAAAAAGTTGTTCGAATAAAAAAAATAATGAAGTAAACGAAGAAACAACGTCATATTAAATGCTAATAGGTTGTTTCAACAAATACCATTGTTGGTGCAAATTTTTTAAATTTAAATATGTTGTATACTTTTTTAAATACTCTATCCATCTTCTTGTTTTTTATATTATATCTCCAAATTCAAAAATTTCATTTATAATTATGATGTAAAATTTCCTGAACCGAATGTGCAAGAATCAAGCACAAAGAATTTAAGTCAACCCACTGAACTTTTTGTGAAACAAACTTACGTTATCAAGTGAAAAAAATATTTCCTTCGTTCCTCTCACAATTTTGATTTTCTAATGAAAAATTTGATTTTAATGTTCAATAAATTTATTTTATCAAAAGACGTCTCAAAAAAGAAAAGTTTTGGATAATTAACATTCATTTAAAAATCTTTATTTAATGGAAAGCTTTGTTGATTTTAAAATGTAGACAATAAATTCAAAAATAAGCAATGACTGGATGTATCTGACTTTAAAAACAAAATTTGACTTGAAACAAAAAAAATGCAACTCAAACACTATTAATTATGATGAAAAGAAATGAACATATACTTAGAATCGGAATGAAATAAACAAAATTTCTAATGAATCTATTATGCATATAAACAACAATATTAATAAATGTAAATATGCTGCAATAAACTTCACATATTGAAAAAACATTGGAATAACAGGATTTAATAGTTATATCTTGAAACAATAAGTATACAAAATACTGGTAGATACAATTGACACCTAACATTGAATTAAAAAAAAAGTTAAAATATCAATGCTTGATAAAAAACATAAAATAATTTAAAACTCAACAACATAAGTTCAAAACTTTAAAAATGACTAATCAGAACATAATAATACAACAATCAATATAGGTTCAAAGAGTCCCAGAAGACTGTACTAACAACACAAAAGCTTTCATCACACCCAATATCTTCTTTGCACTGTTGCATGTTTCCAGCAACTCACACTTTTCATGTAGTTTCAACTGAAATATGTAGTTTTGATGTTTTACTTTCCCAAATGTCTAATAATGCCAGTTTTTTGTATCTGAAGTAACTTTCTCTATGTATAAAATAGTCTTAGACTTTGAATCCATGTTACCAATTCATCTTACATTCATATAAATTAGCAAATAATTATGGTTTGTATAATCAATAGATAATACCAAAAGAGTTTCTTTAAGAGCACTAGTTTTAGTCAGAATAGCTTCTTTTTCTTCATTAATCTCTTCCAAAATTTTCATCAACCGTTTCTTCTCCTCTTCTTTAGCTATTCAAATCCATTAACAAGTTATTAAATTTTCAAAAATGTACTAATAAAATTATTTAAAACTTTTTATTCACATCAGATTGATCAATTCAAAGGTTTTTTGTGAATTAACAATTACATAAAAAATTTATTTAGAGATAAATATGAAATACAATATAAAACTTTAAATATACCTGTTTTGAGCATTACATAAGAGTGCACTAAGGCCAGATTGTTTGGCCAGTCTTCTTTATTAGATGGTGCTGTCTTGTTTAGTAACTGTATTGGAAAGAACTTGTATTTGATTGAATTATAACTACTCAAGTGTGCACTAAAATTTCATAATTATTTTAAAAAATAATTTGAAACTTGTATATAAACAATTAATAAAAACCATTGAATCAGTAGTAGATATAATAACCAGTAAATAATAAGCTTTATATGTTGATAAACATTAAAAATTTGAAATATTTAAATTTGTAAATAATAAAAGTTGATATTATCTTGTATTCCTGAAAACAAAAACAAATGAAATCATTTTAAACTCAATTCATTATATTATTTTTTCTTGAAAACTCTACATCCATTTCAAAACTTTTCAATTTTCTCTATAAAAACCTTCAAGTGTATATTGAAAATTTTTAAAAATTTATTTTCAAAGACACTCCAACTACTTGGATAATGTACAACAGTATAATTTGAGATTAATTAAGAAATAATTTACAAACCACACACTGAGAACACAACCATTGGCCTGTTGGCACACATGTCAGTCCCAGACAGATAAGATGGAATGTGTTTTCACACTGATCACACATCAGTAGATCACCACTTCTGAGACATTTCAAGCAGTAGGTTTCTGGCTTTGTCTAGAGGTTCAAAATAAAAAATAAGATAAACTAAATTTTCTAGAGTTGTTTCATATAAAGGTTATAATTTACTTGTGATTTTAGATAATGAAGTGTTTGTTTTTTAGTTTGGCAATTACTCTTTTGTTCATTTGAAAGTTTGATATCTTGAAAGAAATAAATTTTTATAAAAAAATTGAAGTTTTTATTCAATATAATTAACAACCATTTTCGTGAGATGCAGAATAAAGATTAAGATAATTGAAAAACTCTTTTTTCTGAAAATAAAAGGTCGATTATGAAAAAATTTTCATTTAAATCTAAATTTGCAATATATTGAGTAAACTTTGTGTAACAACTTGGGAATTTATTTCTTCAAAAGCTTCGGTAATCATACTTTAGATAAGCAAAAGAGAACAAAATATAATTTAAAATAAAGCATAGATTTGAAATACCTATCTCTTTAAATAAATCATTTTTCTTTGTAAAGTATTTATAATTTTTTTTGTGGAACACTAGAATCATTAAATGTTCCAATTTCAATCTGAATAGAATAATTTTACGTTTTGGGTAATTTAAGAAGTCTAAAATATCAAAGAATTTTTCGTTCCGTAATAAATTTTTCTTGTTTTCTCAAAAGGTAAAACTTTCAGTTATTGCTATTATTTTTTGATGATTATTTTTTATTATTGTTATGATGAATATTGTTTCCATCATAATTTTTTGTTTTTTATTCTATTGTTCTTTTTAGTTTTTACTATTATTATTTTAGCCATATGACTATTATAGTGATTATTATTATCGTCATGATAATTTTAATGACTATTTTTACTTTTAGAATTATTTTTATGTTTATTTATTTTACCTATATGATAATTTTCTTTCTATTATTATTATTATTATTTTTAATATCAAAGCACACGATTGAACCTCTTCACACTTAAAGCAGAAAAAGATAAACAAAGTGAAAACTGAGTAAATAATGATAATTAAAGAGTTCAAAATGAGTTCATGTATGAAAAATGAAAATGCATTTTTTCATCGATTATTTTTCGTTTCTTCTTCACCCGCAATTTGGCGAAGTTTAAAACATGCTTTTCTTGCAGTAAATGCAAGAGAGATTATTTGTTGTTAGCTTTTTCAGTTGGGAAAGCTTGGTTTTTCGTAAAGAAAAAATATCTAGTCTGTATTTTTTACCACAAATTTTTAGATTTTTTTTTCACCGGTCTCTAGTTAGCAGGAGAATATTAAAATTTTCTCATCTTTACTTGCTTAGGAAACTTGAGTTTAACTTTGTTGTAAATAATTAATTTCAATCATTTAGAAATTAAAAATTTATCTGAATTTAATTATTTTTGTTTAATTTGTAATGCAGTTTAGACTTGCGTTTAGAAAATCTTAACTCCATTTTGTCACGACCAAGAACTAATTAAAACATTAACAAAAAATTAATTACGAGGTTTAATTTTCCCATAGATTAAGTTCCAATAGCCATAATTCAGAAAAATATCAAAACTTTGTTTAAAATTATTGAAAAAAAATAATGGAGATTTTGATAACATTCTTTAATTTATCACAACTACTACTAAATAATAAAAGTATTTGAAACTTCGAATACGTAACATTTTATGTGAAAATTCATCTCTACCAATATCAATCATCACAAGACCAACCGCCAACACATCATCACCAGAAGCATCTTTTGGAAGTTGATTAGGCATGCAGCCATTTGGATACGATAGACAAGCACCTTTCTGAAGTCGTTATGAACACTAACGGGATCTTCACAAATGATAAATATCTCTCATAACACTGGTTATTTGATGGGACGGTAGTCGACGCTGCGTTTTGAAACAAGTATCATTGACAACCCATTGACAGTTATTCAGTAGCTATCATTCACTCACAAATAATTTAATTTATCAGAAACAGTCGTTTGAATATTTTCAAAAGAGTGGTAGGCTGAATTTGAGGTAAAAAACGAATGATCTAGATGTATAAACGCTTTAGGTAAGGGAGGCTTACAGCTGTTCAAAAAAATACCAGTCTGAGAGCAGTGGAATTTTTTGGAGTGATTAACGTTTTAAAGCATTCCAACTCTTATCCAATCATAAAGCTTTACAAAACAACTACAATAGCCAAGTGAAATAGCTCATTTGATATGTAATCCAACAGAATGGTGGATAAAATTGTCAAGTTGGTGATTTATTAAATAAAAGTAGCTTGAATAATCATTTATAAAACATAAGCCTCATCAAAAAAACATAAGTAATTTTTAACCACCATAAAAAAACGAAAAGAAAAAAGCTTTGTTTTACTGCTCAACAAAAATTTAAAAAATCATTGGGAACTTTAAATGTCATTAGGTATGCATGCCAACCGCAAAGTCAAAAAGTAAACTCTGAGCTTGAACTCAACGAAAACAGCTGTAAGCAATAGAAAAAGTTAAAAAAAATGTTCGAAATCATACGTGACGTAAGAATATTGATAAAACTTAAGCGAAAAACTTCAGTGGATACAACATTGTCTTAAAGATTCGAAGTTCTGTCACTAGGGTAAGAATTAATCGCCAAAGTTAGTTTTTGTTTGAGATTTGTATTCCAATGATGAACGTCAAAACTGAATCATTTTTATAGTCAGAATTATGTTCCAAAATTATTTATTCATTAGAAAATAGGATATTTGACAGCGTTTTATTTTAAATATGTATTATCCTAATCAAAATCTCATAAAATTTCTCATAAAATACTCCGTTTAGATAATAAACCTCATGCGAAATCGAATGAAATGAATTTCAGAAGATTTACCATAAAGAACAAAAACTTCAAAGCATGTCAAAAATTTGTTTTGTGCTTTTAAATGGATATTTAGCTTGGAATAAAAAATAATTCTCAACCTTGAAGACGAAGGAATATTTTTTTCAAGTGAGAAAGATTTTATTTAAAACAGAACTTTTTCATGTCAGGTATTTGAGTTAAAGCTTGATAAAGTTGACTCGAGCTTTTATTTTTTTACAAATAAAACTACAGCAAATAGATAGTGAAGCATAAAAAGCATTATATTTTACGATTTGATTTCTTCATAATTTGAATAATGGATGCCTGAATTATCTATTTTATCATAATAATTTCATCCAAACTTACCTATCGACTTTTTACCTTATTTCTAATGCATATAAAAATAAACCTTTTGAAATATTCATAACACCGAAAATAACAAAAAAACAAAATGACGATTATTTTGCTATTTATATGATGAAAACTTGGCGATGAAAGCCCTATACAAGTAGATACAAAACTATAAGATGCTGCCATCAGCTCGCTCTCTAAAATAGTGAACGCTACGATTTAAACCTAGGACAGTGTTTGAAAATTGCAATTTTAAAGTCTTATGTAGTGGGTTTTGGGCTTGTGGCTGATAACAATCTCTCTGGATTTTTGGAGGTTAGATTAAGTTTTTTTTATGCACCACAAAAATCATTTTCATGTTAACTGTGTATTTCAGATGTATTTTTTGGTTTATTTTATTCCCATTGCCATGATTCTGTTCCCAATTTAAGTCAATGTTTTGAAATCCGATTTTAATAAAGAAAAAGATACACAGGGTATAAAAGACAAATATTAAAATTCTTGTATACAGCTAATCTGAAAAAAAGTATCAGTCCACTAATCATACCGGGAAATAAGCTATTTGTCTTAGCAGTTATTTAATTACCATCTCTCACGCCACTACTCATGTTCCTTCTTAATAATCAGAACAAAAATTATTTCTGCATTGAAAGGATGCAATAACAAAAAATCTGAAATTTTTGAAACTTAATGCAATAAAAAAAAGCTTTTAGTCAGAATTGTAACAATAATTTCGGAATTTCTGTTCGCTAACAAACATTCCTTCAAAAACAATAAAAATATAATTTTGAAAAGTTACATTAGTAGTGGAAAGAGTTATGCTGTTTATAATTGTTTGAAATACGTCTGTTTCAATAGAGTGAAATAGGACTTAAAAAAGTTAATTTGGAAAGATAAAAAGTAGAAAAATTATTTTTAGCATGGTCGCATATGATGAATACAAGCAAAAGTTGGTGGCTCTTAGTATTGAGAGCAAATTATTTGAGGTATTTTATTGCTGCAACTTTTCAGGTTTTAGTAATGAAAGAAGGACATTTCTTGAATCTTAAACATTTTGACTTAAGATTTATCCATAGGATAATTACATGTTTAAATTAATGTTAACATTGTTTTAGTTTTTAGTAAACGATTTTCAAAAAAATTGCATAAGTCAAAGACGCTTGAAGTTGTGAGATGTTCATAAGATGTGAATAGAAGTTTTCAACAATTTCTCAAGCCCTTGAAGATTTTGGAAAGTACTCGTCTTGGGAAGATAGAAAGTTACGGGTTGACCATGCAGTAGTTTGAAAAACTGTGCAAAAAATAACAAAAAAAAACACGCATAAATATAAAAGTATGTTCAAATTCAGGTTGAAAAAAGTTTCTCGGTTATAATTCAAAAGACCTGAAATATTAAATTTGATATAAATAAAATAAAACAAAACAGCGGAGTTTTTATGAAAAATGGCAGATTTACTTTTAAATATATTATAGACATTTTAAAAAAGCAAAAAACATTGTTACGGCCATTTTTATCTAAAAAATTGCTAAAATCTTTCTTGTTTTGAAATATTAAATAAACAATAAATTGCGTAAATTTAAGCTGAGCTTCCGATGCTACTACGCAAAAAGCCTTTACAAAATGAGACACAGATCAATTTAAATTCATTTAGATGGAAGATTTTTCATGACTACTAGCCACAAACACCATCTAGGAGTCATACCTATCAAAATAAAATGCGTAATGATGAAATATTCTGAATTTAATTTTGCGAAAATTAACCGTTTGTAAAAATAATTTTTCTGTTAGCCCATCAATTATATAGGATGAAACAAGGCAATCAATCGCTTCACTTTTGAGACTCGAGCATATAATTAAAATCAAGATTTGAAAGTTAATTTGAAGCATAATAGATCGAGAAAAAAAGCTTCACTGTAGTTGAATTTCCTTGTAACTAACTTGTAATTTCACTGTAATTAAATAAGGTGAAAACATTTTTAGCTAGGAAGATTTATTAATTAATTGATTTTTTTTTTGGGTTTTTCAATAACACGCATCTTAATACTTGATCGAGAAGTTTTTTGATTTTCTCTCAAATTTCTAATTTAAAAAAATGGGAAATCAACATTGAAGTTATTTCGCATATGAGTAAAATTTATAGAGCTTACATTGATTAAAGAGAATCTGAGATAAGCATAAAGCACACTGGCGCTAGATTGTTGTGAAGATATTTTCAAATAAGACAATAAATTTAATAAAGTATGTTCAATCAATGATAATAATTACTATCGGAAAATTATGGTTTATTTTTATTCAATACTTATTCGAAAGTTTTCTGTGTCCTATATTTTAAAGTGGATTTTCGATATAATTTGATGTATAATAATGTTTTAGAGGCATATAATGTATAATTTGTTTGATAAATCTTGATTTTATAGAATGAAGAAGTTCCGAGATACATGTATTTTCTATCAAAAAACACAATCTTCGTTCAGTTATACCTTGTAACAATATATTGGTTGAAGTGTAATTAAAAGCGTGCAGATGATTGATTTGCTCATAAACAAAATAATGCCAAAAAATCAGAAGCTATGACATAATTTAAAAGTATGTAAATTTTCACTTTTGAACGATTCTTTAAATTAAATTTTTCCAATCGGTTTTAATCACGTTTACGATTATTCCATTGTTGTGTTGCACTAATTTTTTTCACAAGTTTATATAACCAAAAAACCATATCGTATTTTTTAAAAAAATTATAAATAAAATTTTCACTCCCTAAAACATAATAGAGCATACTAAAGCAGAAACAATTTTTTCCTTTTCTACGCAGCTTCCATTTTGAAGTTAAAGAAGCGTCACACGGGGCTTGATGTGGTTTAATCAGGCGACACGGCAATTATGACCGGGTGTGAGAAAACTCTCCCAATCATCTGATTATAAAAATCAATATTGAGTTGTATAAGGAATTAACGCAGAAAAGAAATAATTAAAATTACTATTATTTTGTAAAGCTACTAAAGTTTATTTGAATATTTGTACTTGAAATTTTATTAAAATTTATTGTTAATTTTGAATTTTTCAGTTGAAACTGAATTAAATTACTGAAAACTAGATTATCTCTATAAATTTAAATGAACGTTTAATAACTAATGCAAGCATACTGAAAATTTCATAAATTTTCAAGGTCAGTTAATTATAAAATATTTCAAAGGATTTAACAGCACAAAATGGAAATTATTTTTTAAATTATAGGAAAAAATTAAAGATAATAAAATTTTTACATCAAAATACATAATTTTGATGCATTTCTAGCAACATAAAAATTAGTTAATTTTCAATATTTTTTTTAATTTTACATTTCTATGAAACAAAAATTTTTCTACAGCTCCAGAAACGCTTAAAATTTGGTAAAAAATCATAAATGAATGATACTTTGATATAATCGATCACCAAAAGTGTTGAACGCAGATTGAAAAGGAGTATGATGCGATAAAGAGCGGTTTCAAAGCTAACTTGAGAAAACTGGTGAATGTGTAAGAATCTATATGGTTCATAAATACATCTGATAAAAAAAAGTTGTCTAAAGATGCGGGTTGGATGAGCTCGAAAATGCCTTTAAAAAGCCCCAAAAGTGGAGAGGAGTATGTTTGAACAGCTGAGAGCCAGTTTAGATGACCTATATCAAAGAAATCAGCAAAAAAAAACAGTTATAACCACATGGTTTTGAAAGGATTAAAATTCACTTAAAAATAGTTTGTCAGATTCCAGAAGAAGCGATTTCAGGAGTCCAGCCTGGGGGAAACTAACAGGATAGTAAGATTAGTAAGATTTGCAGTTGCATGAGGGAAAAGTTTACGTACTCGTTTCATGGCCTGTACATGGAAGTTTGAGGATTATATTATTTAAGAGATGAAGTGAAGTTGAGATTGGAGTCTGGAGAAACATCTGTTTTTTAGTCTGAATGATACTTTGAGTGAGATGCCAGTGTCGAAATTTAGCAAGAAAAAGATTTTGTTTCGATAGGAAGTCAAACAGGACTATAGGGATAATTGCAGTAGACTATAAAAATCCATGAATTGAAAGAAAAAAGGAATTTTATTTATTTTTTATCATTGAATAGGTTTTCAAAATTTCATAAAAAATTTGTTTGCGTCATTTGTGTACCATGGAGACATCTGCTTTAGTATTTCTAACGTCTCTAAACACGGGTTTTAGTTTGGTTTACTTTTGAGTTTCTATCTAGCCCTTTTTTTTAGGGATGGAAACACTTTAAATAATCTTAAAAAACAAGAACATTGTTATTATTGTATACTTTTTGGAGGTTTCTGCCGTTTTCTTATTAATAAAAGACAATAAAAAAGACCGGCTACGTGCAAAATTTGGCCTGAATTTTTTTTTGCATTTTTTTGTTTGAGATATTTTGATCTGAGTTTTATGTTGAATAATTTGTACTTCATAAAGTCTTCGTTATGTCACAATATTCTAAACAGCATAACGATGTGGAGTAGATGGATATAAGATATAAATTTAGAATACGTTTACAGAAGGTAGAATAAAACGTGTATAATACCACCGCACCGGTACTTGATAGAAAAAGCTTTATGGAAGTTGCACCTCAATTCATTTTCAACCTCAATTACTTAAAAATCACTGTTTTGTCTCCTGTTGTGAGTTTTCAAAGGAACTTTTTAAAAATTAAATTGTAACCAATAATTTTAAAATCATATTTCAAAGTTCTTTATTTCTTGAAGATGACCTTTTCTTCATCTTTATGTGTGTGGCAAAAACCAACGATTTAGCTGCAGTTTATTGTTGTAGTGCCTTTAAGTATAATTCTTTCATTATGTAAATATTTCCATTTGTAGTTCAATAAAATATTTCAAAAATCATAAGAGCTTTACAGTATAAAACCTGCGTTCAAATCAATAAGTTTAGTGCGTTTTAGTGAAAAGAAGGTTTTAAGTCTTGAAAATAATGAAATACTAAGCCATATTTAAGATTTTTAAATTCTTCTTCAGCCAGCACTATAAAAAAGCTTTAATCTCTAATTTATGACGACAGGCTAATAAGTGTGTGCTCATATTAAATCTTTTTTCACAAAATCTGTGACAGAAAAGGTTTTTTAATATAGCATCTAGGCCAACAAATGCTACATTGTTGCTACTGAAAGTATTTTGGAGAGAATGAAATGGATTATAAAATCAATTCAACAAAAGTTTCGTAATTAAAAGCGTCAACGCCTTTCTATGATTTGGGGGGAAATTAAGTCGTCAGTCCTAATAAAAAATTAGAGAAAAAGTAATTAACTGAGAGAAAAAATTTTTTGAAAAATTTTATTTTTTCAATCCCTGTGAAAAGCTATGAAATTTATTAACTTGGTTATTTTCGTGATTTAAACAATTAGAGGAAACTTACTGGTTTGTATAACTAATCTTAGAGACTATTCAAAATTGTTAAGCAAACAAGCACAAAGTATTATTTATATAAATCACGAAGCTTTTCGTGAAGCTAACTTACATTATTAAGTGATAAAAATTTGATAACCATTTGATAATATAAGTTAGACTTACGAAAAGCTTCGTGGTTTAGATTAATAAACACTTAATATTTATTTACCTCATTATGCGAATTAGGCTACTCTACGTTACCATTCCAAATGTTGAACAGTTTAAAATTTTGACAATATGTAAACTTATTCTTTTACTTAAAAAATTCATGTAAATTTTTATAAATTAGTTGCTAAAGAAATTTCATTCTGACAAAAAACGTTAAATCAAATTACTTGTTTTACAAAGAAGTTTTCAAAGTATGCTAATTTTTCGTATGTGGTGTATAATGCTTGGTTTGTTATGTGAGTGAGCAGCCTTCAAAATATAATAACCCATCTAATTTGTGTTTAGTTACCTGATGATGGCTTTAAAGATAACGGGTTTGTTTCTGGTTTTTTTGATTGTTTTTTTTCTCATCTATCTAACTAAATTGATATTCAAATTAAAGAATGACATGATGGAAGCACTTTTCGATAACTCTAGTAATTTTTATTTTGATTAACTCAGACCATTTGTATTCAAAAAACTTTCAGTTGCAAAAAGTTTTTAAAATCTCTTTCAAAGTACACATTTCTTCAAAACTTTAGGCAATATTTATATTGCCTGATTTTAATCATGCCAGGATGTTAGCTTGAGAGTTGAACCCCAAAAAAAATTATTTTTAAAAGTTTTTTGATCCTTAAACAAAATTAGACCTCGTTTTCTAATAACATACTTTGAAGATTTACTTCAAATTTCAACGTTTTCTGCTTCTTTTCCCATACTTAAATTTCAAGTAAAAAAATATTGGAAAACTAACTTAAAAGCAATATATATTCGAAGTTAAATTTATTAATGAAACTTAAGTACATCACACGGCGTTTTCAGACTCCGAGGTGGATTCATGAAAGCATGGCTATATATCTTTTTCCGAACTTGCAATTAGGTTAGAAGGGCAAGCATTAAAGATGATGAAAGTGTATAATGTTATGAAGAAGGGTACGTTGGATGAAAATTTCAACGGCATAAAGCTTAGATAAAAGTATCGAATAGAATGATTAAGCGTTCTTTGACTAAATCTTTAATCAAAATTTATATATCAATCTCTCAAGTATACTCTTAGTGCGCTTCTCATAAGCCGCCAATTGATAAGCTTTTATGGATCTCTTGGGAAAATTTTATTAGGAGTTTTTACGCCCAGTTCATAATTTCGCTTCTTAACCACGAGAAAATTATTTGTGATGGAATAAATATATGTATTTTATTTTTTTTGAAGTTTTATAATTTATAATGGCATATGGTTTTAGATGAAAATTTAAATTCAAAAAGTGTTATATTGTTAATTGAGAAAATCAAAATTCATTCAGAATGTCGTTTAGCTTTAATAAATTTGAATCATACATTAAAATTCATAAAAAATTATTTCCAATAGAAAAAAATGGATTGCTAGCAGTCATATATTTCTTGAAGCTTTTACAGTTTTCGTCAAAAACAGTTATTAATTTTATTCAAAAATTCAAATTTTTTAGTTCGCTGAAAAGAATTCAATTTCAAAACGTTTTGACAGATATAATTTTTTTTCCAAAATATTTGCTAGACAAAGCATTGCATGCAAAAATTAAATAGAAAAATATAATTTATATTCATAAAAGTTAAAATTGGAACAAAACCTTGAAAGATGTAAAATATGGCTAATACTAATTTCAAGCATCATTTAAAGTGAACAATATGAATTACTAGAAATCCTCCACCCCCAAAATAAATATACAAATGAAAACACAACATGAAATCTAATAGAAAAATCAATAAAATGTAGATAATTAACTCATAAAAAATACTCAACGACATATATAAAGCAGACGAGTACTCACGTTGCTAGTGATAAGGCATAAAGAATTGATCCCTTGTGCTAAGGAGACACCGCCATAAATCAGACATGACCTCAAACACACTACGAACTATTTCCATGATAAATTCAATGCAACTTTTTCTTATTTATTTTATAAATATTATATTAAGTTTCTAGAAAAAATTCTATTAATAAGTATTATTATAAAAATATATGTTTTAATAATAGATTTTTAATTGAAAATTTTCTATATTAGTGGAATCTCATGTTTCAACAATATCCGCAAATATTTCAAGCATAACGAACTATTTGTAAACACTGCAAAAACAAATTTCCAAATCTTTCACAATAATAACATCAAAATAAACTATTCTAAAATAATTCTAAAGCTGGATGATAATCAACGTGAACACAAAAATAATCTCAAATTTTTAGGAATAAACTTTGACAATAAATTAACTTTCAAAGAGCATATAATAAAATTAAATGAAGATTTCTCAAAATGTATAGCAACTCTTTATAAGTTAAAAACTTTAATACCGAAAAATAATCTAATGAATGTTTATAAAGCAATCTTCCAATCAAAATTTAACTATTGCAATAACATATGGGCATCTACCTACAATAATAGAACAGCTATACTTCAAAAACTCCAAAACAAAGCCATTAGAATCTGCCTAAATCTTAAACCAACTGACCATATCGACTATAATAAACACAACATTCTAGACATCAAAAGTCAAACCATATATCAATTTATAATTTACATATATAAGCTCAAACACAACCTCCTCCACTTAACTCTAGCCAATATCTTCATTTTAAACTCTGATAATAATAATAGTCGTAATTTAAGATCAGTCAATAACTACAAAAAAGAGAAATATAAAAAGCTTAAAGAAAATGTCTTTATCATATTTTTAAGCTAAAATGTTCAACTCGTAAGAGTACCCCTAATCTTACTCAAAGATTTACCAAATTTTTGTCAACAACTTTTTTGTCAAATTAATCATTTTTAGTGTTACATAAGTGTGAAACGCGTTTTCAGCTGTTTCATCTTTGAAACATCAAAAAATCATAAATAGGGTTTCATCTTTCCATCGCTGAAAAATTTAATTTTCTCACTTATGCTTTTATGTTACATTTTGTGAAAATTTTAATTCAGGCTTTTACAGTTTTTACGCTGAATTTACTTTCAATCAATTTTCAGTTTGGAACTTTTTGGTTTGGTTGTTTATTTTTTGTTGAGCTTCAGAATTGATTTTATCAAAAAGTTCTTCAATTATCACAGCTGTTTCAAGGTGGTAAGAAATCTGGAGATTAGAAAAATATTTTAAATTAGGACATTTTTTCAATAAAGTGAAATCACTCAAAATTTAAAGAAGTGTCAGAACAGTGTCAACTGTTTATTGAGAAAATAATTTCTTTTGAATGTCTATTACAATGTTGACTATGTTGTTCAACAATTTTCAAAAAAACTCCAATTGATTATTATTATTCATTGGTAAAGCAAGCAGTTTGCAAACTAGGTTTGATGCAGAGGCGCTTGTGTAACTCAAAGAACTACGGCAGAGAGATGCGGCTATAAAGATGCGTTTTTAAGCGCTTGCGAAAATGTTTAAGAAGTGAGAGACGTAGATTAAGGGGAAGAAAATTACATAAATGAGAGGCAATATGTGAAAAAAAGCGATATGAAAAAGCTTCGAGACAGGCTGGTGTAGCCATAAGCCAGAGTTCGAAGACCTGAGAAACTTTTTAGTCTGTCTGATAGATGTATTCATTGACTTTTTATTTACAAATAGATTTTTTCAATTCAATTCAGTAGAAATATTCAAAAGTTTAAGACAATACTATTACACCATGATCAAATGGTTGTTTATATAACTAAAAATTTATAAATTGAATCCCACATGAACTTTGAAACAAACATTACTTAAATTTGTTTCATAGAACTTCATGACCAAATCTATTTTGCAGAGTGATTATACTTAAGTAACTGCAGGCTTCTAAAGCATTCTACAAAAATTTCACTTGATGTTCTCATATGCAGTTTTGTCATGATTTTTATCAAAAAGTGATAAATTCTCACCTACTTAATTTTCAATTATAAATAGCAATCAATGTTCAGATAAGGTATTTATTATGCATAATAAAATTTAAATGTTTAATAAAAAAATCAAAAAAACCCAGCACACAGATTCAAATAAAACTCTTATTTGCAATTAACAAATATCATAGATTCTATTAGATTGGAAAAATACATCTTAACTAGCATTTTGTTTGGAGTGTAAATTGAAACTAAGTCCTATTGAAAAATAAACAATTCTGTTTTAAACATCACACCATCAAAAAGTTTATTTTTGAACAAAGATTACTACTTATATATATTTAAAAAAATTATTCTTTTTACTTTTGATTTTTTATTTATTCACTTAATCATTTGTTAGTTAACACAGATATGTCTCATATTGGTATAAATTACTATTGGATGAATAAAGTGTCAATTATTGCACGTCAGCTGAAGTAAGATTAGCGTTACTGAGATCCAAAGCTTAAGACATCCACATACGGAATACTCTTCAAACCAGAGCTCCAACATTGGTCTTTTGGGCATAATGTGGATAATGCTTGAGGGAGTCAATATAACATCGCTATTTATAAATAAAATCTTTTTTTCACTATTAGTTTTATTCAAAAATGACAAGAGATCAAAGTTTTATGTTATTTATAAAAAAAAATAATTTAATTTATTGAATTTTTATTATTGAAATTCATTCTCTCATTTTGGATTGAAATTTGTCTTTTATATTTTTCTGACTTTTCAAATATGATTTTCTCACAGCATCACATAATGATTTTTTACATTGCTTGTCCACATTCAATAAAGTGCTCTTTCAATTTTTGAGGAATTTCCAACATTGTTAATAAAAATTTTTGGCAAAACACATGCACCTATAACATGAGATAAAAAGACGGTTTCAATAATGTAATGTAATGCGGTATTAATAAAGCGCTTTTTCTTATAGTTCAACGCGCTCGCTACAAATTTAATATAGCGAAAACACACTATAGAACCCGGTAGCTTTAGACATTTAGTCTAATGCTCAACCATTGAGCTGTAGGGGCTGACAATAGATGACCTTATATAAAAATAAGTCATTTGAATTCAAATGAAACGAAAAAAGTACATAAAAAGCCAATGACATCTTCAACATCTGCTGTTTATGGAGTATATCTGAAGTATTTAGTTGAGCAATTTACAATATGAAATGCGGCTTTTATCTGGGATAGAAAATTTTATTTAAAAGAAGAGAAAACAAAGTTGTAAAAGTTAATTATTTTGAAGAAAGTTTAGCATATAAGGACATAATTATTTGGTATGAAGAAATAAACATGAGGATTTTATACAAATTGTTCTTTAAATTACTATTTTTAATTTCTGTTCAGTTTAATTTCTCTTTGTAAAAAATTACATAAATCTTTGGCTATATTTTAAAAAATCTTCATAAGTGAGATTGTTTTTTAACTTCATGTATAATAAACTTTGATTTTCAGCCTCGTGGGTTATCAATGTTAATTTCATATTCCATTATAAATGCAAGGATTTTATGAAACCATTGCTTAATGTAAAAGCCCCATAAACATTCTTAGCTTAAAAAAAATATGTGAGAAGTTTCAAAATTATAAATTTGTATATATCATATTTACCCAAAGCTGAAATACAGTAGATAATAGGATAATGTACTGAATTGGAAGAATGAAATTTATTGGAGTTTAAAAAAAAAAAATGAAAATGAAATAATATTTGAAAGGATACGGCGTCTTGACATTTAATTTCTTCCCCGTTGATTAACATTTATTAAATTTATCGAAAACTATATGCATTATTTATGCAAATGTCACTTGGTAAATATATATAACGCAGTGTTGAAATAGACTGCACCAAGATTAATGGTTTTACATCAATATACTTGGTGATAAAAATGGATTCATTAATAAATTTTTTTTCCAGTAGGTTTAATTTTAAAAATTCTATTGTAATTTGTTTAAATATTTTAAGTCAATTCTAATTTTTTAAAAAACAGCCTAATGAATGTTCTTATTTAAGCTCAAAATGGGCACTTTTCATTAACAACTAAGTAGTAGGAACTGTTTTTATTTGCATTTATGTTGAAAATTATTTATTATTTCGTATTTTAAATGAACTAATATTATAGTATTTGTAAAAATAAAATAAGTTTTTGTCTATAATGTTTTGTAAAAGTATAAGACCAAACATCATAAAAATAGAGTTAGCATTGAAATATTTTCATTTTGCAATAAAAGTACGTTTTTGAATCTAAATCAGAATGAGAAAATGAACGTAAACAGCTTTCAATGTTTACAACCGCTGAACGACCAACTCATTATGTGCCGATGCCACTATGTAATTTTGATTTAAAAAGTTTGGTAATAGGACCAAATTGACTTTTATAATAGAAAGACCATATGCTCGACCAAGGTGTTACGTGTCAATAATAATAAATAATACACAAGCCGTATATAGTTATGATGCATTCACTGAGTGCAGCAATATATTTCAAAGTTGCATCGCAAATGCTTCACTACTTAATAGACACTTCTTTGACTTTTTTGAAATAGCATTAATTGGAATTAATTAAGAACTTCTTTTTTCGAAAATTCGAAAAACAGCGTTTGTTTGGAATAAACTTTTGAATTAACTTGAATGACAAACACACGACCACAATTGTCATTTATAACGAATTCTTTTCCCGTATTCATTTTGATGGAACACTGAAGCCCATTCATCCCCTGGAAGTATTCATTAAGATTAATCATTTTCGCTTATGTGAAATGAGTAGATTAATAAAAATATTTGCTGAACTATTGAATAGAAGTATCTTGAATATATTACATACAGTTAAAACTACTGTCAAAAAAGCCAAACTTGATTGAAGAGTACAAAACTGTTTGTAAAAATAATTTGTTTGAAACTATGTTAAGTAGGGTTTGTTTGAAACTATGTTAAGTAGGGTTTGTTTGAAACTATGTTAAGTAGGGTTTGTTTGAAACTATGTTAAGTAGGGTTTGTTTGAAACTATGTTAAGTAGGGTTTGTTTGAAACTATGTTAAGTAGGGTTTGTTTGAAACTATGTTAAGTAGGGTTTGTTTGAAACTATGTTAAGTAGGGTTTGTTTGAAACTATGTTAAGTAGGGTTTGTTTGAAACTATGTTAAGTAGGGTTTGTTTGAAACTTATGTGTTAAGTAGGGTTTGTTTGAAACTTATGTGTTAAGTAGGGTTTGTTTGAAGTTTCAAGTTATTTTTTGAATAAGTTTCAATCAATAAACTTTATTTCAAATGTGAAACCTTCGATTGTAACGCGATTCATGATTATTTACTGAGTTTTTAAAAATCATATTATCTAATATAATTTTCTGTATTGTTATGCGCAGTTTAAAACTAAGGTTTTCTGCGAAAGCATTTGAAACAGGCAAAAATTTTGCATGATGGGTGCCATAATAAAGGTGAGTTTTGAATAAAATATATATAATTTTTCAACATAAATCATTAGACATTAGCTGAGAAAAATGACAAAAAACTTTTTAGCTTTTTGTTTTAAGTTTAAAAAAAAGTCATATATTACTGATGATTTGTTTAAAAAACCTAAAAATTCAGCTACATTATTTGAAATTGAGATATGATGCACACTGCTAACAATACATTTGGTCAACCTTTTGTTCTTTTAGAAGCATTATAACATGTATTTTTTAGAAGTCACCACAAATTTGGAAATAACCATCCGGCTCTAGGCTAGTTTTGAGCGTTCAAGTTTTTGAAATTATTTCTCTAGTCATCTTAGATTCCACTCTGTAGAGAGGGCTAGGCATAACTTTCAGAAATGCTTTTAAGACTTTTTAGTTTCATTTGAAAATCAACATACTGTTTCTTCACTTTGTCTCATTGCTACAAAATAACTCTGACTAGACCAAATGTGAATAAGTTCCATTTTGATAGCTTTCTTCGTTTTATTGGCTTAAGGAGAAAAGAGTAAAGAGTTTTAAAAAGCAGACACTATGTATTTCTGTCATTAAAAGAGTTTGGTCAAAGGGTCAACCGTTTTTTAAGCTTCATATAATAATCATTAAAGCCTGCAAAGGTGTTACAAATCTGTGCGTTTCGCTTTGCCCCTAGGTAAGTCTTTGAAATTTTATCTCACTAAGACTGATTAATTTTTGAGCTGCAATGTAATTTATGATGTTTATATAGTTAACGAGGGTGTGAGCGTTCATCACCATCCAACATTCATGTAAATACAAGCCAATATCATTTTTGTCTCAATTTTTGTGGAATGTTTGCTTTTCCACCAATCATGTTTACCCACACCACCGATATTTGACTTATATGTTATAAGCTAATTAGGACTTACAACTAAATTTTTTGATTTCATATCTTTGATCCATTAGTAGTTTTCATCATGAATTACTCTATATTTTACTAATGTTATATGATAAGGATAAACTTATCGAAAATTATAGCTATTTATTTTGCTCAATAAATTTACTAAAATTCTTCCATAACTAGACCTAAAAAATTGTCAATATAATAATTTTTCTTATAGCCCCTAATGTATTCTTCAGATACCTTACAGTATGAATTTCTTCTCTAGTTGCTTTGAGTACCTCTTGGTTCTTCATTGTTAATAGATACATCAAAGTTTTTAAACTTTTTTAGCTTAAAATACTAATGGCATAAAAACTAATGCTCAAGTGGTGAGTCAATATCTGTAGGAATGTGAGATTCCTTCTGTATTTTGTGTGTTTTTCTGATAGGTACTCACAATAAAAGTTCAAATCATATGAATATTCAGCTAAACCGATTTATACCAAAAAATTAGAGATAAACCTAATTGTTTTCGTAAAAAACTTTTGAAAGCTTAAAAAATTCTATAATTGCTTTATTGACGAAAATTATATTTTCCAAAACGCAAAATTCTTTTAAAAGTTTTCAATAGGCTATTAGTTTTTTAACTTTGATTCTTCTAGTACCTCGGTTAATTATGGCTTTATTATCATCAAAAAATCTAAAACACTATTTGAGCCGTAAAACTGTGTCTTCTTTTGACAACTATAAAGCCAGAATACTTCTCATTTAAACAGTAATACTTCTATTTAGAAAATCTTTTATTTAAAAGTTAACAAAATTCTAATGACAACTCTGATCTTTTCCAAGCTGGTTAGTTTTATGCATCTTTTTGCATACCCAGGCATATTATTTTCTTTGACGACATACTAAGAAAAAATTTCTCAAAATTTTTTCACAAAACTTCAACAGATCTTGAACCCTTCAACTGTTTTTTTGACATTTATTATATTTTTTCATGGTTCTTGCAATGACAAGGTTTTCAAAAGTATTTTACCGCCAAAAAGAATTTGAGTTCCATGATTTATTTTGGGGAAATGTTGTCATTTTTTACCGTGTCCGTTATGTTACTCAATGGTGAGTTTATTATAAATCGAAAGCTTCGTAATTAGTTTTTAAGCATCTTTGTGTTATGTTTTCTCCACTTTTTTCGTAAGATAACACGCTGATCATTATTTTGTTCCAACTTTGATGTTCTTCTCATTTTTATATTTTATCTTATCTTCCTTGGTTGAAGACTGATGCATCCCTCTACAGAAAGATTCAACTTGAAAAATCCCCATACGTTTCAAGTTTCTGCAGCTACAGTACAGGCACCATTCATATTTACATTATCATTTAAAACACCAGTTTCTAGAGAATGAGCAAAACAACGCGAAATTTTTCCTTTCTAACTGCTATAAAACCATGCAGCTGGGCCACAATGCCATGATGAGTTAATGATTTAAGCCCCCGATGACCGAAAATAGTAATCGACACAACTGTTATGAAATTAATTATTAATGGTATTCTTTTTACTTTTAGTCGTTTGTTATGCACACGTTTAAAATTAAAGTGAGCATTTGTTGACACAGTAGAAGAACAATGGAATCTTTTTGAGCAGATTTTTCAGCAAAAACTTCTATTTAAGTTCAAGTTTTCCTTTTTGGTTTGTTTGAGAGTTATCTAGAAAAAAATATGTTTGTGACTCAGTTTTTTATATATCCTGGCTACTCCATGTGAGTAGGAGAGCTTTTATGCTGAGACATTTTGTCATCTCCAAAAAATCAGTGCCTTTCTAGACCAAGGATCTTACATAATCCTTGTTACTGAAAACATTCAAACTTTTTACAATGTTTTTTGTACATTGTCAATATCTTGCACGCATAAAGAAGGCCAGTCAGCACGCACATCTTATATATATATATATATATAT
>OZ038322.1:7440432-7485897 GCA_964035795.1 Pterobdella sp. o SKG-2022
TATAATTTTTATAAAACTAATTTCAGCAAAAAAGTATTTTATACAAAAGTGCCAAGAAGTTGTAAACTTTGAAATATTCGCACCAGATGTTACTTTTTATTAATTTGAAAAATTATCTTTTTTTCATATATCTGAAAATATGCTCCAATATGTTTTGAATTTATGCAAAAAAACCTTTAGACATCTTTTATTACACTGTTATTGGTAGAATTAAAATATAAAAAGTGAATGCTAGACGTTTGACATGTATTGTGAAGACATCAATGAGAGATAAAATCAAATTGAGGTTCCAAATGAGATTTTCTTAATAATCGCAGTATTTATTTTTTAGTATTCAATGCATATATTAACTTGGAATTTGTTTCACTTTCAAATTTATTTCTTTAAATTCATTGAATATGTATGCAGTATGAACAGACAAGTTACTTGAAATGAGAATAAAATAAAATTTATTTCTTATAAAGGCATGTATAAAATATTGTAATTAGATGCTCCGAAAATTAATATATAATTCTGTTTATTAGATGCGTTTCTCGATCTGTTTTTTTCCATGACGTTTTAACAAGTTTTTATCGTTAAAAAACTAAGAATTGACAATTTTCACTTCAATGCGTGTAACGGTTTCTGAACTTAAATAAAAAATAATTTTCACTAATTTCCCCGTTTCATATTCAGCTTTATCAAAAACTTCATCAAAATGACCTACTAATTGTAATTACTTTAATTTTAATTTGACAATTTTTCATGTTATATCATTATAAAATAAATTTATAAAAATAAAACCTTCCCAACATTATCTAAACTCAAGAATTTCAAATTTTCACATTCTTTGTCAAATTTAAATTTAAAATGTTGAATGAAGCAAAAAAAACTATTTGCTAATCCATTGTATGCAGTAGCATTCTTGAACAAGTATTATGAGATAAATAGTCTATCACACATATTCCATCAACACATTCTTCCAAGCAAACCTATACATCAAATTTTTAAATACAAAATTTTTGAAGTTTTACCGTATATCTCGTATCTTTTACAAGCTATGCATCATTGATTGAAAGTTCATTAATGACCACCTAAAATTAATTGGAACATTATCTTTGAAAAAACAATGTAATACTTCTGTGAAGGTTAATCAAATGAAACCAAAGTTGATCCAATCGAAAAAACTTTTTGGAAAATAAAGAAAACAAATCTATCTTCTATAGGTATAAAAAATATAAAAAAGATTTTAAAGTCTTATATATCGGCAAACATACACGTGTGTAACATTCAGTAATGAATGAAACTGTAACACATTATAAACATCAATCAAAATAAAGGTCAAAATGTAAATATATTAAAATAGAAATAACTTTAAATGTCTGAAAAAAGTTTCTATCTCTTAAACTACTTTTGACATTTTCGATTTGTCACCCACTTGCTTCACTTAAGAATGTTAAATAGGCTTAAGAAAATCTCCGTGATTTAAAAGTATATAACTTTGTGTTTTATGGATTTTTCCACTCATTTCATGCCACAAATTTATTTTTTTAATAGTCTATGCATAATATTTTGAGATATTGAAAAGCTTTTTTTCTCTTTAAGGTCTTTAACCGAAGCTTTTTTATTTAGAAATGATAATTTTTGATGCTATTTATTCTTTTTCTACTTATATACTGAAAATATATCCTACAATATGAACATTTAAAATATCAGAAATAAATCAACACTTTGAAAAAGTAATGTTTTAACAAATTTAACGTTATTACTAGCAAGCTAATTAAACCTTTGATATATTTTACAGTGAATAAACATAAAATAAATAAACAAACCGCTCATTGTATCTCTAAAATATTCCACTGAAATTTGCATAAGAAAAACATGAAGACAGTAACAAAAGATGATTTGGACAAAAAAAAAGTATAATCTAAAAAGCTTTGAAACTGTAATGATTGGCTTAGAATTCAATGTTTGTAGTTTGTTTTACGTTAACAGTATTATTTCTTTAATCTCATATAAAGTTAATCCAATGGCTCACCAATGGAAAATATGGGAGATAACAAAAGATTAGTATGACTACATAAATGATTTCATGATTCTATTGATCTAATCTCATCATATCTTCTCAGTTTTCAAAATGATTAGTTCCAGTTTTTTCTATGCTTTCATGGAGAGCAAAACATGAAAAAAAAAACTAAAAGTATTTTGTTTTCATTAGGAAGTTTTGAAATATTCATGGTTTGAAACTGAAATTTATAAGAATTTTTTATCACGAAACAGAAACAAAATAACACGTTTTTATTTCATATTTTAAGACTAAAATTATTATATGTCACGGAAAAATAAAAATATTTTCTTTCATTTATTCTAAATTATATAAAAAGTTCTCTTTTCAAAAACGTTGAACCCCAATTATATAATAATATTTTCAATTATCAAATGATTTTTACCATTAGAAAATTAGCCATTTTTTCTAATTTTCCATCAGTTTTATTGCTATGCAATTATCCGTTCACCAAATAATGGCATATATATTAAATAAATTCATTTTTTTTTGAAATTATCTTTTCAAAATATGATAGAATTTACTAAAATTCTTTTTATATTGAATATCATTGATATGCATATCTATACAAAACCTATATTAAAACAGTTTCATTCACAAGCTGATGGCCTTCAAAATGACCAAAAAAATATCCTTTCCAAAGTTTCCTGAAATTTTAATGCACAATTATACTCAAAATATTGTAAAATTAAAATAATTCAAAGGGAATTCCAAAGGGTGAAATCTAATGTGGCGTTATATCTGACAATTAATTTTTATATAGCATTGCTAGCATCATTTATTGAGAAGACTTTCGTAACTATTAAACTCAAAGTTAAAAGCATCTTTTTTATGGCGTTAAAAGTTATAAGAGGTTCATAAAAGTTTTTAAAACATGTTCATTATAAATTCTCTCCAAAAACTCATTGAAAGCTCAAAATATTCATCAAAAATTAAGCTTAATATTTTTAAATGAAATGAATCTGAATTATATTTCACAAAAATTAGTCTTCAAAAAATCAAATTAAGTTCAATAACAGTTCAGAAAACAATCATTTCAAGTAAATATTTTAACATGGTTGATAAGTTTCCACTTATGTTTAAATTTACTTTCTTAATCCTCAATTCAAATTTATATAACTTGGATAATTACGTTATATTCCAATTTCTAAACAAATAATTTCAGAACACTAGTAAGTTTATTAAGATACGAAGCTTTTCGTTATCAACGTAACATTTTCAAGTATGAGTATACTTTTACGTTGTTAACAAAAGCTTCGTATCTTAATAAACTTACTAGTGTTCTGAAATTATATTCATTTTACGGTTTGGCTTTTGATTAAATCAATTTCTAAATGTTCTTGAAACTAAATGAAAGTTTGAAATTACTTTTGGAATAAGAGAAGTTTATTTATCTTTGTGCTTTTTTGGTTTCACCGATAGTTATTTAGAATTTTTCCCACTTTGAAACAAACTATCGAATATTTTACTAGTTTTTAAAAACATTATATATCTTCCAAACTTTTTTCGATTCTAAATTCATATTTATACAGTAATTCATGCTTAATTATGAAATTATATTTCCCTTAACTAGTAGCTATTAATTAAATAACCTATATATAAATTTATTTAAAAATTTATATAAAAAATTGAAAATAATTGTTTAATTGTTTGAATTTTCATTCCAAGAAATACGTGACAAAAAGCAATTTAAAAGAACTTCAAACATTTTCAAAATGTTAAAGACCTACACAAAGCCATTCTCATTTTTTGTGATATCCATTGAATTATAAAATCCTTTTTTTATTACCGTTCAAGAACCCTAGTCTAATATTTCAGAAGAACTTTTAAATTTTGGAATGAGAAGACTAAAAATATTACTCACAAAGTGATTTCAGTTTTATGTTTTCTGAAGGTTCGCTCACTCACGAGAGTTCACCATTCTTTTCAACACAACTTTCATGCTCTTTCTAAGTTCCATAATAAAATCTTTTTTATTTCTCATAAAAATAGCTGTTTAATGAATATCAAAAAAAGAATGAATTCAAAATAAAATAAGAAATATCTTCAAAGTTTTTTCATTCAAGTTAAATGAAAAAAAATAATTTCTTGCTTTCAGGATAGTGCATTTACGTCAGAAGTCCCTGAAAACACCGAGGTCTTAAATTTGGGCCTTTATTGGAAATTTTATTCAATAAACTTTGAAGACAACTTTAATGCTGCGAAATTTTCATAAAATAACTCGAAGAATTAATACCATTTTATTTGTTTGTTTTATTTCCCTAAAAACAATTTAAGCTTTTTTGAATCAATAGAGGTTTTTCCAAAATTTTAATACACGTTTTGCGAAACATTTGACCAAAATAGTTGAACACAGTTTTAAAATATAAAGCTCTTTTAATCTTTTACTTTACTATGAAGCTTTTGCTTTGTCATTCAACTTAAACATTTATCTTAACATTTTCACTATAGAATAAAAATTTTTAGCAATTTTGTAGATTAAACATTAGAATAAAACACGAGTCTTGGTTAATTAGCAATAAAAACTCCAATTAGATATTTCAAATTTGTTTTCATACCTGCCCTATTGAATTGGCTTGCTTCATATATCCCACGTCAACATTCAATTAACAGCATGTTATATGCGTTAAAACGTTGACATGACATTGATTTTGCGAGATGAAAAACGAAATTCATAACTTTATTTTATGAACAGTTGATAAAGTTTTTACAATGCAAAGTATTATATCCTATATATCATTTATCGTATCACTAGCAAAATAGAAAAGGCAAAATTGGCCAGTTTCAGAGAATAAAATTTAAGTTTTATTACTGTGATAACTCAGGTCTATATAGAATAAAATTTTTTCATTAAAAATAAGTCAATAACAGAAAAAATACTATAAACCATTGAACATAAAACAAAAAGGCGATTACAGCAACAACAAGTGAAAAAGAAAGATAATAGATAACTCAGAAAAAAAACAAGTAGAATATAATATAAGTGTTCAATTATGAAAAAAAGTATTATTCAAACATTTTCTCACGTCTGCATTTTTATCTCAACTTTTAGTCATTCAAATTCGCCATTTGGTGTCTTTAATAAAGGTTTTGCTATAGGAACGCTAACAATAAACATACGCAAAATATTAGTTTTGCCCTGTGAATGCTTCATAAAAAAGTTTTTCATTACCTGAAGTTAGAAGGAAATATTTGATTTAATTTACTTTTTGGTGTAAAGTTTTAGAATAAAAAATGTTTGTAGGAAGAATTAAATTCAAAAAGTCGTGAAATTTTTATTTATATATGAATAAATTATGTATAAATGAATATTTCCATTTATACAAAATAATTAATTTTCAAAGTAAAAAAAAATTATAATTTGTTATATCTCTAAGAATAAAACTGTTTTTAACATAAATAAAATAGGAGGTGGATTAGTTTTTATGCTTACACTCATGCTTTTGAGGGTAAGTGTATTTGAACTTTGAGGTCTTCTAGTAGACACTAACTACTTTGAGTTTCGGAAGCTCATTAGTTTACAACTTCGAATCTTTTAATTTTTGACTGCGGGTTTTCATTATAACGAAAATTTCTTTTTTATTATTCTGTCTTGTGGCTACAAAGAAAGATAAAATTCTATTTTATTTATACAAATGTTAAAAGAATATGGTTTCCATAGTAGATATTTTCAACTTTTTATCTGTTGAAATGAAAATTGAGTCATAAAATTCCAAATGTCATCTTGTCTCTATACATCTTTTACAGCATCCAGAAACTCATGCAACATTTTTTCATAAAAATGTCTAAAAATCATTAAAATGATTTCAAAGTGATTTTTTGATCTTGGAAAAATCTCTATTATCAAGGTTCAAACCTCATTATAAAGTACTTCAAGCCTGCAAGTAAAATAATGTTTCGGAAAAATTTAATGAAAATTTTCTCGTTTTCATCAAAAAGTATTCTAATTAAAAAATAAATTGATTTTCTTTGAAGTGGAAATCTTCATAATTTCAATATTGAATTTTTTTTCACAAATATATAATTTATTTTTCTGTCCTTTAGATCCCACCGAACTATTTCAATATAATATGCATACAATGTTTTGATCATGACATCAGTTATATCTTTTGAAGAATTTTTGCTTCATTTAGTTAAAAACCACCGTAAACTTTAGACGAGCAAAGAACATTAAAAATTCTCACAAGGAAAACAAAGCACAAATCGTTTACCGATGCAAGTTGAATTCAAAATTTCAAATCTGATATGTAAAAATATTGCTAAATAAAATGTTTCACAAAATTGAAATGATGAAATTAAGTTTTGGCTGGGCTCGCATTAGTTTTAAAATGTTGAATTTTTATGCACATAAAATAATTTTAAAGTCAAAAAAGCAATGAATGGCAATATATGTGCAGCGGTGCATGGCTGTAATGCTTTTTGTATCAAACCTAATCTATGAATTGGCAAAACGATAATATGGAATGGTATCTGACGTGAGCTAATATGTTGACGAGCACTTTTATTTTTAATGTTTATCTATTGGTATTTCGCTTATTATCTTTGATTTTTTACATAGGTTTTAGATTATAAAATCAATACTTGAAATATTTGAAACAATGCTTTGAGAGAAATAATTTTTGCAAATAAAAAGTGAATCAGTCTTACATATTTTTGCTAACCAAAAGCTAGCTTTTAAGCTCCAAAAAAATTTTATCTGTGCAAAAAAATGGAAATTTTGTCCCGTTTTCCAAGTTTTTCAATAATATATATGATTTTTTAATTTTGATTCAAGCAAGCTAATAGTTAACTTTTTTGTAACATTACCGTTAAATGGAGTTTTCTATTTCGATTAAGCACCTAATTATGGAAGTAGATTTTATTCTTTCTTTCAAATTGAAAGTTGAAAGAATTTTTTCGCTTTTTTTTTCTCAATTTTTGAGATATCATAATTAAATTCATAAAATTAAATTAAAACGCTTGATTTTTATGCTTCCAAATTCCTCTCGTATACATCATCTTCCCTGTTACAACTGCTACTTTGAAACGTACAAAATAAATTTAATTTTTTTTCAAATTAAAAGTAGAAAGCAAAATATTTTAAAAATTTTGAAAAAAATAAAATGTAATTTTTTTTGAAATTCTTATTAAACTAAAACAATTTATTTTAAATTAAGAAAATTCATGATGAATGTGGCAATTTTAACAAACGTTTACGTAGTTGTGAAAACTCTCTCAAAAAACAATTCTTAAGCTAGATTTACACTTTCATATAGTATTTTGAACAAAAAAGTATTCTTATTGAATCAGCAATCTAATTAGATAGAGAAATTTTTGATTTAAGGCACCAAATTTGACATAAAAATACAATACTAAAGAATTGATAAAGTTTTGAAAGATAAAAAAATCAATTTGATAAAAGTTATGAGCTACCATCACAAAAATTTAAATAGACCTTTCGTCATTACAACTTTTATATTTTATAAATTTCCAGTTTTAAGCGAAACACTTCAAATGGATTAGCTTTTCGGAATGCTAAAATAATCTCGATTTTTTGAAAAAATATTTTTTTATAAAACTCATTTTTTCAATTTTCACCACAATCCGTTTCTTCATTCCTAATCCATGCTAATTCTTTTAGATTCCAAGCTTTTGTTATCTGCGAATATTTAAGCTCACCCAAACAAATAAAAATATCTTTTTAATGTTACCAATATTCACTTAAATAAAAATAGCTGTGAAATCATTTGCGTTTATTCTAAGTTTATTAATTTTAAGAAAAAAAAATTTGTCTCTACATCTTGTAGATGAGTTGGCAATCAGTGCTAGCGTTTAGTAAACTATAAATATTGTAATACCATTTTTAAAGATTTTCTTAGATTAAATAGAACTATCTTTTTATCTTTTTAATTTTAAAATAAATACATTTTATTTTATATACGCACTAACTAATTGTTTTCAATTATCACCTTTTTATCAAGAAATTCTTTTTCCATTTTTATACATACTTTGCAACGTCTATTTGGTCTGTTCGGGGCCAACTCACATGCTCCGTTATTTTCTACTCATTTTGGTTCCAAGTTTATCATTTTTGCAATGATTCTGAGATTTTTTACTACTTCTAAGCCAATTTCAAATCTTTTCTTGTTTTTTTGCTACTGGGAAATACTGTCGCTAAAGTATTAGATCGAAGAGTTTCAACTTTTTTTCCAATCATTTTTCCAATGTTGTCTAGGTTAGCCTGTTTCATTAGACTGCATTCGTTATTTGGTTTATATAAAATACACGGTAAAACTTGCAGACATGTTCTTTTCTGATGCTTCAAATGTATTGGTGTCGTCTTCAGTCGGGCTACATGTCTAGCAGTCTTATAAAATTATAAGTCTATAAAATGGAATGAATATTTTTGTTTCCCATTGGTTCTGAAAGGCTTATTATAACTTTATGCTACATCCTTTATACAAATGATATTTTAGTGCTTTTTTTTACATTTTTATTATCGGGTTGAATTTTTTTAAAAAATTTTTGCTTTATTTGTAAAATTTATTTTTTTTTCTAGATAGATTTTTTTACTCGGACTAAACGATAGAAAAGACGCTTTGTACCTTGATAATTACTTTTTTAACGTTAGGATAAAAGTTTTTGTAGTAAGTTATTTTGTAGAGTTTTTCTTAAACATATTTGCTTTCATTTTTTCTGTTACTTTAGAAGAATAAATAATAAAAACTAAATAAAGAAAAGCAATTTTCATGCGAGGTGTCAACGTTAGTGCTGAGTTGTGGTCATAACTGTTCCCAAGCTCACGCATCGTGTTGTAGAGACCATCAGCTTAAGCGGTGTACCATTCTCATCGCTTTTAAATACTCTTTCAAAGTTTTTCCTTATTTTTTTCCGAATCGTGTCAAATGCTTCTGACGTATCGATGAAAAATAGCCTTTTTGCTATGGTTATTTAATTATTTCAGTTGAATTTTTTGGCCGCATGGCAAGTTCAAGTAGTGATATTTCAAAATTTTTATGTAAATTTTGTATTAGTATCTGGTTTTTTTTCACATAGCAATAAGCATTAAGCAAACATTTTTATCCTGGCTACACGTATATGATTTTTTATTTTAATAAATTACAAATGCTTATAAAAAGATAACAACAATAATAATGTTAAAGCTTCTATGTCTTTCGACCTTTAAAATCGATAAAAAATTTTGGTAGTTTGTTATAACAATTCTGACAGGGTTGGTCCATGCTACTTTTCTGCATAGCAAATCGTTGAAAAGTTTTTTGGCCATATTTCAAACTCTGCAATAAAATAAAAAATACTAAGATCCATCGAACGGTTTTCAAAAATTTTTACCGTGTAATCAAAAAATATTTAACAATGATCTTTTAAAAATACCGTGTGTATTTTTTTTCAATTTTTTGTTTGATTTTTTTATCAATAAATAAATTGTATCGTTAAAAATTCTCATTCTTGACTAATAAAACGAAAAATTATAATACTTTATCTAGATTTTCAAAAGGTGAACTACAGAATTACATTTCATATTCTAAAATTATTAGTATATCTTCAGAGTGTTGTATGTTGATGAAACAGTCAATAAAACTAAATTCACTCCGGCTTTGAGGGATCAGACAAGTATTTATTGGAGTGATGTTCTTATATATAACTTCAAATTGAATAAGGAAACATTTTCGTACATTTTTCTACATTGAAAAATACCCAGACTTGTCTTTTGGTCTAATAGTATTATGGAAAAAACACTGTCTGGCAAGCGTGCGTTAGGTTTGATAAAGATTGCAAAGCCATATCTTAATTATCGATAAACGCAATGAATATTTAATGTTGAAGTGTAGTGGAGCTCCATGAGTAAAAAGTTTTGCATATGAATTAAAGACAAACGTGATAGAAATTTTCATAACTTTTAGAGCTTAAAATATTTGGAATGAAGTCAATAAGCAAGATAATTTATTGACGTTGAGAAAAGAAGGCCATTCAAAAGATCGAATATTCTCCCAAAAAACTAAATCAAAATTAAATATAATCTATAAGCGGGCATACAATCTTAACAAGATGATGAATATCAAAACCAGAAAATATTATGAAAACAAATTTTAAAAGTGAAAAACATTGGAGCTATCGAATTAAAAGAAAAATGAATTTTTTGAAACTTCCAAGTGGTTTTCAAATGAATTTAAAACTTATAGAAATTGATTCAAATATTCATTTCTTTTTATTCATTTCAACAAAGCAAATGCAAATTAAAGTCTGAGCAACATATTTGTACGAAAACTGCTATATTATCAAATACTTGGTAATGTAAGCTTTTCGTAACTTCAACATTACTGAGTATTTGTTGATGTGAGTTAAACTAACAAGAAGGTTTATACCAATCACCTTTAATAGAATCTTTTTGTTTGTTTTGGTGAAAATTAGTTTTGAACGTTCAAGTGCTCGAAGGTTGAAAAAAAAGGAAATTAATTATTTTGACAATTCAAAAAACAAATATTTGGAATTAAAAAATTTTTTTTTGTCATAAACTTCAAACTTCTTTTGTTTTAATTATTAATTCAAAGCAGAAAGCATTGAATAGTAATAAAGTGTATTACAAATGCGTTTTGCTTCTTGGGGTTCGTGGTTTCAGAGTCAAAAACCATGATATTTTATTAAAATATTCCAAGCTTTGTGTTCTATTTTTAAATTCTACGATTTTCATAATATTGTTTTACTTTTATTCATATTAGGAAACCAAAAAAGATCTAAGCCTAAACCAAATGCTACTAATAATGGATTCTTAAATTTTTAAACTTAAACCTACATAGGAACTAAATGGAAACTTTTATTAAATAAGTTTGGCACGAAAAAAATACCTTTTGAAGTTTTCACTCCGTTATCCCTTAGAAATCTATTTTAAAAAATTTATTTTAATTATTTTTTCTAAAAATTTTAAAATTTAAAAATACAAATAAGCAATTATAAATTTTTTTCTAACTTCTAATTTTAGTTTTTAAATGAAATATCATAGTAAACTCTCATTCAAAATAACATGCATTATTTTCGTGTTTTTAATCAATCAGATTTTTTCTCTGAGAATCTCTTCCAGGCTGAACAAAATCCCCGAGTGTAGTTTGCTCACGCGAGTTTTAAGAAAGCAATCAAAGCAATGGATTATGTTGCAGAAGATTCAACTTTTGATGTGAGAATTCTAAATAGCTTTGGGCCACAGTCTGAGAACAAAGCATAAAAGCATACTATTAAAAGACATCCTTTTATGTGAAAAACACATTCATCAAAAAAGAACGTGTGGCATTAAAGATTTTTAAATAATTGTTGAGCAACAAACAGACGTGCATGAAAAGCAAATTGGAAGCTTTAATTATAATGTTGTTTTTTATTTGAACATACCCTCGAATTCTTAACAAATGTGAAACTGAATGAAGCAGCCGATTGAAATATACAAGAGATAACAATTCCCTAAAATTTAATAAAAATATAAGTTTTAAATAGATATTTTTAAAAATTTAACTCATGAAACAAAAAGAATTCTCCTTTGTTTCTTTTAAAGTTTTGCTATGTATCTAACACATAAAAAGAAAAAGATTAGCTTGCAGTGTAAATAAGAGAACTCAATTAGAAAATATCAAGCAAAAAGCATTTCATTTGGAGCCTTAAAAATAACATTTTGTGGAAATTTACATCTCTTTTTAAAACAAAGTTTTAAAATGGGAAATCAAAGCAACTTAAACGTTCTCTTTTTAACCATTGTAACACTCTTTCACGTATCTTCTCCTTACCGAAGTAAAGCTCTATTTTTGATTCCGCTTTCAAGCAATAATTTTGGTAGATAATGAAATTTTTGATATCAAAAAATTTTATTCTTAAATATAAATTTCAAAAATATGTTTGTTTCGATCGACGTATTTGCAAATATTAAACGTCAAGTAATATGGCACCATTGAACGCAGTGGACGGCGGTAGGGGAGGAGAGTGTGTCTCTTATGAAAGCCTCTACCATCTCGATAATGGTCAGTTTTTTTATGAATGCAATTCATTCAAGATCTTTGATATTGATTCTGTGAATCAAAATTTTCAAAATGAAATATTTTTTCCATTATCTATTCTTCTCACCCTTCACTTTCATAAATCTTTCTTTATTTACTTATCGTTTCAAAAACTTTCGCAACCTTTCGATATTTTTTTGAAAGATGACATTGTAAATACAAGCAATCAAACACACTTGCTAGATTTAAATTGAAATTCAATATGCAGATTAAAATTCTTTAGTAAGCAGGGCACCAACCCATGTTATGCATACACTTTCCAAACATTCAAATATCGATTTCAAAAGTCACAACAAAATTCGATTTTAAATTTCCTTACATTAATTATTTTACCGTTCCACTCTAACTAGATATTAACTAACATTTGAATTTTTTGTTTTATTTTTTTATAAAATTTATTTTAAATATGCGGCATTTACTTTTATAATATTCTAGTAATAGATTTTGCAAATTGAAAAAGGTTTCATCCTGAAAATTCAAACTTGAAAAACGTTGTTTTTATTGATTGTGACTGTGGCTTCCAAAAAAACAGATGCTTGCAGTTTTTAACAAAAACCACTTTCTGTCGATAGCAAATGATACAAACAAATTAATTAAATTTTTCTAACTTTTTGATCTTACAGTTTTTTGCTTTGTGAATTTTAAGAAAGTTTTATCAGAATACAACAAGACATGAATGAAAACTGAACAATTTATTGCTTATGAATCAATTAAAACGTTTCAAAAGAAAAAATAATTTAAAATTAAAAAATACCCCTGTTTAAAGAAAAAAAAGTTATCTATTACCACTAAGCGTTAATCTTAATTTCCACTTTTACACCAGTTTTTCTACTTACCTTATAATTCATAGCAAAAAGTTAACTCATTGCTTGAATAACCATGTTTTAAATTATTTCTCATCACTTTTCAGAGAAATTTATTCACAATTAATAGCCCTAATGGCTCTAAAATGTTTTGATGATTAAAATATTTTTCCTAAAGCTTGCACCATAAATTTGACTACGTTATCGTTGTAATATTGACAGTTTTATCATCGAAATTTCAAATTTTAAATGGGAATTATTTCATGAATGTAAATCTAAGCTTTATGGATATGCACATTAAAATTATACGTCGACATAAAGAAGCATAATTAAATTGTCGTCTGCGAATAAAAGAATATTATCAAGTATTTCATTTTTTATATTAAATATTACTCTAAACGTCGATATACCATGTGAGAATTTTTTCAATATTCAATTAGAAAGTTAAAACACGTTCTTGTTTAAAGCAATAAATTCACCCAAAGATAATGTCTTTCAATTTTTCACAGCAATTCATGTTGCTCACACTAACTGTATTAAAGAAGAATATCTTGAAAGCTTATAAAAAAATCCCATTAGAGGGAATTAAGCTAAATCGCCTAAAACAAAATTATTATAACAAAGATAAATAAAAATGATGTGTAGGATGCATAAAAAGTGCTCTTATACGTTTGGATGCTGCACATCTGTGAAGCGATAGTCCTCGTGGATTTGTGAAGCAATCAGGCGTCGAAAAGATCAAATCGAATGACGGAAAGATGTCTTTGTGAATGGAGTATTAAATGTAAGTAAAGCTTTGAACAGTTAGATGGATTCCTCTATTGAAGAAGGATAACTATCATATGCTTCTTATATTAAAATTTAATAGATTTTGAATGTCTTTTAGTTAAATTTTGTGGGACACGTTTAAAATTCATGTGAGAAATCAATTTTAATTTTAAAAGCGTATTAAAAATTTTTAAGTTTTTTGAAGTTTTATAAAATCTCTTTTTCAAATTTTTCATTGTGTTTCATTTGACAAGTAAAAAACTTCCATCAATTCAATCTTGATGAATCTATTTATCCGTTCATGTTTTTTGTCCATCTATCAATGGTCTATTCAGTTGTTCAAGCACCAATCAATCTAATTCATTCCCCCATTTGCTTACCTATCTATTTATGCATCAATTTATTTTGCTAAATTATATTCCAATTTTTCATGTTTTTTTTTCAAATTCCATAGTCTCATATTATTTCGACCGCACGGGACCGTCTTGAAACCCAGGCATAATTAGTTGTTTATTATCTCTATTTTAAAAGCTTTCTCTATGAAGTTTTATTTCGAATTTGAAAAATAAAATCAAATTTAGATTTTCGTATAAAGCTTGCTTGTTCCATCAAGTTGATTCAGTCTTTTTTAAAAGGTGGTGAGCCGATATTTAACAGTGATAACATATATCATGGTTTGTAGAAAATTGTTTTGGGTCATGTCATCACAAAAAAGATATTAACTAAATTTGTTATTGAGTTAATATTATAAGCTTGGTTAACATTATTGTGTGGATAAACTTTTTGCTCAAAGCATTTTTCGATACATGTTTTAAAATAACGCTATTAACTTGATCTTAGTATTTTTGGCAATAAACTGAGCGTTAGTAATAGCAATGAAAAAAAGTGCTAGATTACAAGGTAGATTTAATGATCAAGAAGACAGTAAAAAAGTCATGTTCAATAATTTCAGACATTTTCTTTAAGCGATTACACAAAATAGGCTTTTGAATATCAAAAAAATTAAATAAACTTCACTTCGGTAAGTTTTACTAATGACGTAAGGCTTCAAAAATTTTATCCTATATGGAATATTCAAAAGCCATATTAAAATTGAAAAATTTTCTGCTGTGTTTATCGCTGACAATTATATCTTCAGCGATAAATCATATTATATTTTGAACAATTTTTAACCTTTTATGAGAAAACTTTTCACAAAAATTCTCCACTAAAAACTTAACTCTAATTTAATTTGCATTCATTTCAACATTTGTCAATTTTTCCCGAATACATATTGCATTTTTTTGCATTTTCTTTCATTTCACCTTCATTTCCATAAGTCACGCAATTTTTAACATCTTTTCAACTTCTTAGTTCATGCCATTGAGCATCTATAGTCTTGATTATCATTATATATTACGCAGGTTGTAAATGCTTACTGGTGGAAAGTATTGACACCATACAAGGCACCTTCACCAGTCCCAACTACCCTTTATCATACCCCGCTAATATCTCTTGCATACTCTTTATTTTCATCGCAGACCTCAAACAAATCGTTCGAATAAGCTTTGAAGATTTTGATCTACCTCCACCTGTTTTAACACCTTACCATCCTTTCCACACTAGGTTTCACAATAATGTTTTCAAAAAAAGTGTTTTTGTTTTAAAAATTGTGAAAGTAAAAAAATTAATAGAGAATTTTGAAGTTTTAAAAATGATTTTAAGAAAAAGCCTTCGAATCAATTTTTTTCTAGTGAAATATTAATTACATTTGAAAATGTGAAAAAACGCTTTTTTTTAAATTTTGCTACAAAATTTATTTTAAAATTTTTCCATTAAAACAGATGTGCTGATTTTCTGAACATATTCTCCGACCTTCAGAGGCCTGAACTTCATTCAGATTCCATTCCAACACAAAGATTTTGTGGTTCTTTAATCAACCAATCTTCATTCCCATCATCTTCCTTCCTTTCTTTTCCAACTTCATCAACTGCAACTCAAAACCTTGAACAAAATAAGCCATTTGTTCCAAATTCTTTTCTATCTAATAGAGATTTCAAACATAAAAGCTCCTTGCCACTCTACACCAATTCTGTTGTCAAATCGTTAAATAGATGTTTGATAGCGGAGTTTCACTCTGGAATACAAAAGACAACTAACTACAGGGGATTCAAAGGAAAATTCACATTTAACCAAATAGGTTTGTATGCAACTTTTCATCATTTCTTTTGAAACTAATTTAGCTTTAACATAGTCTTTTTTGGCATTTTTTATAACTATCCAAATGTGTTTGTTAATTTTATCAGTCATTTAAAATCATTTAACACTCATAAGTTTTAAGCTTCAAAAAACTTCCTATAATATCAAAAATCAGACTTTATTTTGAAATACAATTTTTTTGTTTAAAAAACACAGTGTTAAATATTCTCAAAAATTTCAAATCAAATAGATTAGAAGCGAAAAAACACGTTTATGATAAACGATGATGGCACTTAATTAAAATTTTTGAGCTTGCTTCGTCCAAAGTGAAAAGAAAAATTAAAAATATTAAATATTTTGATTGCCCAAGGCATTGAATGATTATAAAGAAACCCTTATATTCTGAGATTAAATATTTTTTTTATTATCTTGCTGAATGTAGTTATCTCTTTTCGACTTTATTTTGTTTTTGCTAATAAAACTAAAATGGATTTAAAATAATTATAAGTTAATATCTTAAGAACTCTTTTTGTATACATTATTGACCACACTTAGGTGCTTCAAACTTTTTCCAATCTAAGCCTTACGTTCGGATAAAAACTTTATCATACTGAATTTCTTTTTATTATATTCTTAAAAAAATATACTAGCACTGAAATTTTTGCATTTAGTCTAGAAATAACGACGCGTTGCTTTGGTTCATTTGGGTATTTTACTTTTAAATTTTTTAGCTTGAGTAAAACTCCAAAATTTCTCGAATACATAAATATGGCATAGGTCTTGAAACAATTTTAAAACTTGTCTGCTTCAAAAAAGTTGAAAATTATTTATTTTTTTTGAATTTAAATCCCATGTTCCAAGAATTCACGGTACAATTTTTAGAAACATTCTGCTCATTTTTAATCCACATTTTTTGGTTTTTTGAAACAGGCTTACGTATCTAAGGTTAAATCTTTATATAGCTAAAAAATCTTCGCCAATATCTTTATACTAAGGTTTTAGAATGCTTTTGTACTCAGAAAAAACATTGTTTCTCAAAAAATAAATTTATCAAAAAACTGTCTCGTTTTGAAGTTTTAAAATCAAGAAATATTCATGCAATAACAAATTGCATTTCAATACCTCCATATTTCATTAGGCAGTCTGTCTATTTTAATTTTTTGTCATTTGTAATCCTCAATATTTAATTCATTTTATAAATGGAAAATGAAAAAAGAATTTTTCATGTGAATTTTTAATCGAAAATTTGAAATACTTTACATAATGTCACGAGTTTTTGACCATTGGGCTTCGTGTTAAGTTTCTTTTAGGCTTCTGAACTAATTCCCCTTTCTGAAACATATATGAAGTAATAAAAGTTTTATTTTCTCCACAAACACTCAAACAATGGGATATTTTAAGTATATTTCCTTAACTACTACATCAAGCTCGCTCAATTTAATTATTTCACCTTTCAACATTAGCTTCTTTGCTTGGCTTAATTCATTGCAAGTAGGATGAGATTTACGATTTTGAAGCACATTGCCGGTAAAAAAGTCAATTTCAAAATGTATAAATTTAATTTAAAAGCTAGTTTTTTTGTTTAAATTTTGAAAATTGTAACACTATAATAACGCTTCCAAAGCTGATTTTGGAGTGGGAACACGAAGACTCGATTCAGAATGCACGTATGACTTCTACAGCGCTGAAATCCCACAAAAACAAGGAGTTTTATATTATGCGGCAACACCTCTGAAACGATCTCATAAAGCGAAATACAAAAAAGAAAAACAAACATATAATGAAAAAAATAGACCTGAAAAAGAGTCAAATGAAAATAGTACAAGTGAAACAGAAAATACAATAAATGAAAACGAGTGCCGGTATTATTTTCACGGATTGGCAGATGAAAAAGTGGTTTTAAACATCACAAATCTGCAACTGAAGCTCAGAAATTCATCTTCTTTGAGGTATTTAGTGGGTTTTTTATTAATCTATTTCATATAACTTTATTACTTTCATCTATATTTGAAATTTCATATTTTAACATGAATGAAACAAAAAATTATGTTTATTAACATGAGATAAAAATGTCTCCCGTAAATATAATTAAGTTTCAAAATTCATTTACTAAAATGCTTTTTTGCTAACAAATCATCAACTGAAAAACTCATTTGAATTCATATTGAAAAGATTCTTCAGAACCATTATGGTAGAATAGCCGATGTCAATTTTAAGGCGTACTATATGCAATTCATAAACGAAGAAGCCATTAATCTATTGGGTTTCGTATGGTTAAATGACCCGTAAGATCATCTGAGTCCATATTTTAGGGGAGTTTTTAAAATAATTTTTCATTAATTTTAACATAAATATTTTGATTAAGTTTGTTTTTTTTTTATTATTTCTGAAATAGTAGAAAATTAGAAGTTTAACGAGTTTTTTTAATTTTATAATGAGAACAAATTTGAAGGAATTTTCTTTATTTTAAAAAACAAAAAAGCTTTATTTTTAATATTAATGCGAGAAATTCATCGAAATGATGAACTTTTGATTAAAAAAATGCTCTGTATCAATTAATTGAATAACTTTTACTAAATCTTTATGCTCTAGGTTTGTATTTGGGGCCATATAAATGGACCTTTCTCTTACTATTATTAATTGATTCGACACGCTATATTGCAAAGTTCTTTGGGAAAAAAGAATGGTAATAGTACTGAACCTCATCAAGGAAAATAGAAAAGCTACTGAATAGCTTCAATGAAAAAGATTTTTTTCTAAGACATTAATTATGGTTCTTTGTTTTAAACAAAAAGTAAGATTTGTGAAAAAAGATTTAGATTGTCCAGTGTAGTGCGAAAATTTTTACGCCATGAAATATAACTTAAAATATTAGTGCATGAAATTTCTATACAAATTGGCTAAAAGTTTCTATTGGCCTGCTAGTAATTCAAGGCTTTCAGTTTGTTTTTGTTATACAAAAAGTTAATATAGCGCAGCATGCAATTCTATTTAGACTATTCAAAATGAATTTAATTACGTACTAAAAGCAGTGAATAATAAGAAATTTAATAGAACTATAGTTTGGAAACTTTTAAATACTGAAATTCTTTTTATGAAAAACTAAAATTTAAAACATTCTTTTTACCCAGTTGTAATGAATCCGGTGATGATACTATCAATATTTATGATGGCAGCAACAAAAAAACTCTTATGATGACTTTGTGCGAAAACAAATTCGTCAAAAAAACAGTATTTGTGACCACTAAAAATTCAATGCTTCTCGTCTATCGACCACCTGAACATTCTTCATACACATCAGCCCCCTATCCGAAGTTCCACACATCTCAAATAAACTCAAAGAATCAGTTTTCACATAACTCCCACACAGAAACAGTCGATAGCATTAATAAACGACTCAATAAAAAAAAAACACACAAAGAGTTTAAATTTGTTGCTTTTTTTCATTTTGAAAAGTATATCGCTTCCACCAAGCCTCCTACAATCTCTTTGAAAACTACACTTCCATTCTCAACATTCTCTCCAATGAGAACCTTCGATAAACCTCTAAATTACATAAACTTGCAAGAAATGCTTCCTAGCCATTCAAGCTTTAACTCTCATCTGAAAGGTGAAAAAATTCTTTTTTTAATACAAAGGGTTTCTATATTTGCCAACCAAATAAATATTTTTGTGAAATTTAATGGGTCTTCCAATTCATAATTTCTCTCCATGGCAACATATTTGAAAGCTTAATCATACCTCAACTATTTTATGAGAATTTTTAAATTTTTAGATTCGAAAAATAAAACATAAAAATAATTTTCTTGTAAAAAATGATCAAAGCGTTGAGGACTTTCTTGTTTAAATTAGGATATGTTCAACCGCATTGGTAACCTATACTTAAGATCAACGGTGCCAGACATTTGTGAGTAGATTTTTGGACAACTTTTTTCTAAAGTTTGTATTTATTTTTTTATGTTTTTGTTTGAATGCTTATTTGTAAAGGCTTATAGGTTCTTGCTTCAGATTGTTTAGAGGTGAAATAAACTATATTGTTTGTAACGAAAGGCTGTTCGAAACTTTAACAAGTCCAAAGGCGCTTTTTAATGTTTAAACATATTTCTAATTCATAGCTTGAGTTAGTGCAATTTTTAACATATTTCTTACTATCTTTCAACATATTTTATATACATAAAGCTTTTCTTAATGGTGTTTAGAGACTATCATATTCCACAATTTAGAATCTTTTTAAACGCTTTCAAAGTTTTTTTAAAATACTTTTTATATTATTGATTTTTCAACCATTTTTTTTTCATTAATCCTATATTCTATTGTAAAAACCTGTCTTTTTATGAATACTACGCTTAAACCATCATTCTTCTACTAAATTTAGCACAATGTATATACAAATTGAATTCCATTAAAAATTTTTAAATTCAAGTAAAAATGAGATTAAACGTAAGCTCATTTGCATAAAAATTTTCAAAACTCGATTTTAAACATGAAAATGTAAACAAAATATTTTAAATTTATCGTTAGCAATGAATAAAATTTTTTGAATATGAATTTTAATTACCATAGAATTTTTCCAAAAAAATTTTAAAAGCCTTCAAGATTAGAATTATAAATTCAACTTTTAAAAAATAAATTTTTAAAATCTTTATTCTTTAAAATATTAAAAGTTTTTCGAATATTTGTATCTTTGAAACTTAGGCAAGTACAGCTTTAATCAGTAAAATCACAGATACTTGTTGATTGCATTGCCAGCTTCGAATTCATTCTGATAATAAAACTGATTACAAAGATAAAGGCCATTCTAATACTAAGTCAACAATAAACACCATTCTTATCTGGTTATTTCTGTGAACTAATGCAAATTTTTTCCATTTTCAAAATTGAACAGTTATCTTTTTATTAGTTCATTGAATAATGCCACCATTTTGAAAAAAGTGACACAAGACAAAAGGGATGATGAAGTTTAGTGCGCAATTTTCATGTGCCATCCCATCGCATCAGCTATTGTTACGAGCTGGAGCTTATAATCATAAAAACATTTTATGTCATATTCCATTACAATTTTTTTAAAACGTTTTCCTGTCCTTTTATTTATATTGCTTATTTTGATATGTTTTAGCTTTCAGCCCTTGGGCACCTATATCTTATAATTTCATGCAATTGATTTTATCCCATAATATATCTCATCCATTTTTTTATTGTTACGTTCTGAAATGAATATTTTAATTGACCTAAATATTGACCTAAATATTGATCCAAATTTTTAACAGCTTTGAAAGAAAAATTGACAATACTCAAGTTTAAAAAACCTTCATTTTAATTTCAAATTATCAAAATCATCGTTTATGTTCATAGCATGTCTGTAAGATGGCTCTCAAACAAGCCTTATGTGAAATTCAATTTCATTTTATTTACAAAGATAAAAGTCAAGTTTTTTCGATGAATTTCTAAAAAAATATCTTTGGGTTTTTCGTCGTTGAAACATCCGTTTTTTATATTTGACATTGGTGTTCATGTTCTCCTAGTTTTCTATGTGAATTTACATAATTTTCAGTTTTTTCATGAATAAAGCCATCAGAATTTTTTGAACACGTTATCAAATCATTAAAAAAAAATTAAGTTCGAAAAGTTTCGCTAAAAATTGTATCAAAAAGAACCAGTTTCAACAATCAGAAGCAATAAAAAGATTGCAATTTTAATAATAGTCTGAAGCTGTGATAAATGAGGTTACCTAGCTTTTCAATATTCATTAGGTTAAGTCCAAAGCTTTTCAGCATTTCAAAATATTCATAATCAAAGAAAATTTTTTTTAATGAAATGTTTTTACTTGAACAGTAGTTGATAGAATCAAAAGTCAACATGATAAAATTCTAGGATAAACTTGAAAAATATCTTTGAAAAGCCATTTGGACATCAATATCTCTGCGCGCAATTAATCTTCCATTTTAAATGTAGCGTTATCTCCGTAGCGGTTCCCGCTTATCCAATCTAATACATTTAATTATGCATTTATTTGACTTAGATATATTTTTATACTCTCAATAAAATAATTCTAAACTTTTCAAACTTAATTCAAAAATTTTTATTTCTTCTTCAGAATGCAATGTGACAATTAGAAGCAGTAGATCTTCCGAAGGTATTTTGTCTAGCCGGCCTCCTTATCAAAAAACATCCATGTGTGAATATTACTTGGTTCCTGACCTGAAAAACCTCCAAACATTCAATAACATCAAAAAATCTACAACGGATCAACAATTGAAAAACAAATTTTCTCATAAAACACAAAATTTTAAGCAATTTTCTCATCAAATGATCAACCAAAACAATATACAACAAACGAAAAAAATCTTACCAATAGTTTTAAACGAGAAGGGAACTACGAATAACTTCAATCAAATTTCGCCTCACTTACATCAAAACTCAGAAAACAACCTTATAAACGACCAACAGCACTCCAACTTCATACCACAGCAAATAAAAATCACTTTTTTAAATTCTGGTAACCCCCCACAAACCACACCAAATGCTGAGTTAGTTCATGTTATACTCCTTCCTAATTTTTTTTCATTATTAATAGAAGAAAATATATTTTTTGCTTCAAAAGTGTACAAATTCAATTATTTTTTAAAGTGGTTGATAAAAATGTTTTAAATGAGTTTGTAGAGACCATTTGAGTCTTATTCTTTTTAATCGAGTCTTCAAACCAACTCCTAAAAAGTCGTCTCTTATGATGCCTTCAAACACATTGGAGGAAAATGCACTACATGAATTTTGATTTGAACCTCTAGTTACAACTTAGTTCTGAATTTTAATAATTATCTTTCCTTATAAAGCCATCAATTAGAGTTCATGTTTATGTCTCCAAATGCTGATCGGTGTCCAAGCTCTGGTCACAAATTTGAAAAGCAGGACACTCAATATTAATATGATCGAGGCATGACATGAAACAAATTATTTTGTAAAAGGATGATGGGAAAAGGTTTTTTAAATACTCATTTGTTTCAACAGAAAATAAAAGTATCGAAAAAGATTTTCCGGGTTGCCTTTTTGTTCGCCTTCAGATTTATTGCGTAAAGCCTTTAAAAGTATTAAAATTATGAATGTGGAATCCATTAAAATCTTAATAACATAAAATTAAAATAAATCTTGTTGGAATTTTTAAAGATTTTCCAACGAGTGTATTTAATGACTTTTTTAATTGTTTAATGCCTCTGAAAAGGTAGTTTCAGCAAACACGAACGGTTTTATATTCGAAAAAAAAAGTAATTGAATTGAAAAATTTTTCAATCAATTTAAAGAAAATTTTTTCTGTGGATCATGGTTTAGGTAATGGATATTTTAGAATTGAAAAGTACAAAATATATCGCTTTTGGGTCATAAAAACTGTATAACTTGAAAGCAAAGTTTCGATCACACATTCTATGACATTAATTCACAATTTAAACTCCAAAAGTTTTTTCTGAGAATATTCACAATCTAAAACACACTTTTGTAACTAAGGACGGAAAATTCAACTTTCATTCTAGTTGAAATTTTTGTATGGTTTTTTTCGTAGCTTATATAATTTTAAAATCTTTTTTTAGATTTTATAATAAATACATTATTGAAAATTATATTTTTAGATTGCTTTCAAGGGAATTTGGAGTTCCACCATCATTAAAAAATTTCAATTTTTTTCAAATTAAATAAATTAATAATTGAGTAAATATTCTTATTTTTTGAATAAAACCTTCATGAAGTTTAATTGACATTTATCTAAACTCCTTACGCCGAAAAAATAGAATTTCAATTTCTAAATAGAATTGATGGGTTTTGTAAAAAAAATAAAAACATCGAAAATTCTTTTCAGCGTTCCAAAAAAACGTAAGCTTTTAAAAAAGAAAAACTCATAGATTCTTCAACTTTCACAAAACCGCATAAAACTGACGCTGGAAAGTATAGCATTTGGGAAAATTGATAAATTGGCAATCGATAAATTACAAGTATTGCTACATGTACTAATAATGTTTGAATGATGGCCAACTAAAAATCTCATATTGCTATAAAGATAACTGAGACCATGCGCTCTAAGTTATAAAAGCTTATTGTTCATTCATAAATCTGAATTTAAATTCGTAAGAAGCTTTTCATATTAAGCGGGCTAAAAAGAAGACTGGCTGAAAATCGGTTTAAAATAAGAAAAAGATGAAAAACAATGGGAAAAGGTGTTAATTATTTAAAAGACTTGCATTTTTGCTCAATAGATTTTATTAGGTTGAAAGTTTAGTGCCAATGATGGTAATTTAACATAACTCAATTCAAAAAACACAAAATCATTTTTTTTGAATGTCTATGTAGGTTTTTAAGCAAGTTTCGTCAGACAAAATGGAAATATTTTGTATAAAAAAGATTGTCTCTTAACCTTCAGCGAAACTTTATCGAAAAAATATTTTGAATGTAGAATTGAATTTTAGAAAAAATGTTTTTAAAAGTTAAATTTATAAGAAGTTTTCAAATGTAACAAATCTGAAAGAAGCATTAGGAAAATTACATTAGCATATATTTTTCATTATATTATTTTTTCAACCTGATTCGGTAAAATAAATTCTGAATGGACAAAAACAAAACTTGAAATAAGCTACTTATAAAAACTGTTAAAATACATTCAACTAAAAATCTCATATACTTCTGGAAAGTGAGTTTATATGAACAATTGTCTCATTAATCTTTTCAGTTGTTCGAAACAAGAATCTGTTTTGATTTTTGTGGCCACTCCAAAAATCTTCTCAAACACGTCATCTTCATCGCCATATTCATCATCGTCTCCATGGCTGTGGGAAGAACTTGAACGTTACTGCCACAACAAGAAATCATTTTCAATCATGACTTCATCATTTCTCTTAAAACTGCAATTCGTCACAACACTTTTTGACGGGAACATCTTACATCATAAATCGCACTCTGCATACTCTTCTCCCACAACGAATTCATCTGTTTTTTTTACAAAACCAACTTTCTATTTTTCTTATGTTACTCACAAAAAAAATTATTCTACTTTTCAAAATTTTGGCAATTCATTACATTTATCGGCTCGAAATTCCATTAACCATTCTTATTTTCCACTCAACAAAACACTTAATTTTTCGAAGCTAAATACAAAATCAACTACTATTTTGCAGTTTAATTCTTCATTTTCTATTTCACCATTAATGCAAAAATCCCAATCACATTCTTCCCCGCTTTTTAATTTGGGTCAATCAACTTTTCAAGGTTTCAAAGCCAAGTACATCTTCTTAACAGGTTATAATCTTTGAAAACTTGCAATGAATAAATAATGAAAAATTATGGATTTCAAAATAAAAACCAATTTCAAATAAGTTATTAGAAAACAATTTTAAATACTCAGACTTTGGCATCAAATCTGGAGAGCAGACGTCACCAGGCGGTAAGATGAAGCTTATCAAATTAAATTTCAAAATCATAACTTCCTACTTTAAACTAGTTTTGAAACGTGTTTAGGTTCTTATTCAGGTGATTTTTAAAATAAATTTATATTATACTAATCTTTACAATCTTCTTAAATTATTTTTTAGTTTTTCTCAACACTAAACTTTTGCATTTATATTTTTTTTACTTTAGTTTTATCGGAAAAGTCAACGGAAAACAATTGTTCTCAATTTTAAAATTTGACATTTTTCTTGTTACTCCTTACTTTTGACAATAAAGATTTTTTTTCGATTATAATTATCGAATATTTTCATTAAAAATGAATTCCATTCAACGATTTTGTTCAGAAAAACTAGAAGAATTGCTAAAAACCTTTATTCCCATCAGAGTTTCTACGAAGCGTTCAGAAAAACTATTGTTTGCTTAATTTCAAATGCTTTTTTAAGTCATAAATCACATGCTAATTAATATTGGAGAGCGTTTGATACAATGATTGATAGTGGCGATTAAAGATGGACACTGATTTATGATTATGCTCTATTATGTTTCATGTTACAGACTTCGAGTAATCACAATTTAACGATTTCATAATGAGTCTTCACCCGTTTTTTACATTGTTCGCGAAGTTAACAGAAAATTGTTACGTACGAAAACTTTGTTTATTTGAAATTTCTATTTCGTGAATTAAAAATTAATTTTTAATTGAAATTAACTTGAAACCGTTTGAAGAATGCAGTTTCAAGTACAACAGCACAAAAAGCAAAAACGGTTACTTCCACACCCCAAACTACCCCCACAAATACCCAAGAAATGTTCTTTGCCACTACAAGTTTCACGCAAACCCGGGAGAAAAAGTTGTGGTTTTATTCAAACATTTTGATGTTGAAGGCGTCATGCCACGGTAAGTTGGTTCTGCTTTATGACTTTTCAAATTTATCTTTGATCGTTGAACACAAAAATTTTTACCTAAAAATCATCAAATATTCCATTATCTTGGAAAACCACCTCTTCATACTACACAGATGCGGGGCAGACTCAATGAGTGATAGTGTGCGACTGAGTAACTTGTTGTGGCCTTCAACAGATATCCGACTCCCACCCATATGTAACAAGGCTTCGGACAACCACAAAGTATTCAAAAAATTTGTGTCTGATGGCTCTTTTTTCATGGTCACATTCCAGAGCAACAATAAATTTGATGGCACTGGATTTTATGCGTCTTACAACTTCATCCAATCACCTGGTTGCTCTCCTCTTTTTTATAGCTTTTTTTCAAATTTATTATGAAATATTCTTATTTATTCGGGAAAAACTGGTATAATCTAATGAAACTTCACGTTAAATTTCGATATTTTGATTCTGAATTATAGCATTTATTATGATTAGCTTTTTAGTTTGAGTGTTTAAATATGAACGATAAAAAAATGAAATCTTAAACAGAAAAGAGACGACAAAGCGGTTTGAGATCACAAAGCCGATCTACTACAACATCCTACGTCGTTGTTATCAACCTTATTTTCGCTTTAAAAGAAATTTTAATCAATAACTGAAACTCTTTTGGGAATAAAAAGGTCATTTGAAGATAGTTTATAAATAGTTGAATTCTTTTTCAAAATATATTCCAAGTTTTAATACGTTATAAATTTAAAGTGTATTTTTAATGAATTTTTTGACTTAGTATATAGAAAAATTATTTTCATTTACGGAATCTCAATGGGTTACATGGAGAATAAAATGATGTTAATCTTTCAGTTTTGCTTAGTTTTCAGAATATCTTCACAAATAGAAAACAGTATGACTAACTCAAGTTTATGGCTTTTAGAAATAAGTAAAAACATCAAAATATCAAACTTGATAAATAAATTAGCTTTCATTTAAGTTTCACGTTATTTCCGAGTTAACACGAGCTTCTGTGAAACAAATGTTTTTCACCTCAAACACTACAATCATAACTCAATGTAAATTTGAGAACAAAGAATAAAAATTTTATACTGCATGCAGGTTTTTCATGAAAACAAAATATACTGTGAGGATTTATTTTATTGAGTTTTGGAATTTCTGAAAGATTTCTCAAGGGTCTAATTAATAAGGAGAACTTTTAAACTTTATAAATCATTACTCGAATAAAAGCATTCATTCAAAAAAAAAACAATTATGTTGAAATGTTTGTTAAAATCATTATAAACACAAAATATATATATAAATGGTTGAATCTGGATTTTTAAGTATGCTGAGCAAAAAGGTGAAAATTGTAACAAAGCCTCTTTGTTAAAAAGATTTCCATCAATTTTCATTAATTTCACATAAATTAATGAAAATTTTTATAACTTCATTTGTATTTTTTAGACTTTTTTTATTTTTGAAATAAATATTTTTAAATTATTATCAAAGGTTGGTTATTAGTGGTTAATAATGAAGAAAAAGCATGGACTTCGTTGTATATGGTTATAGACTGAATGAAAGATTGTAGTCAAGTGGTAGTACGTAATAGTGTTTTAGTATTCTTTCATCATGTATTATTTTCCCTATTATTATCTTTATTATTCGTATATTAGATAATTTTATGAAAAATTCATAAATTATGATAAAATTTTATTTCCTGAATGTTTTTTTAGAAAATTATACTATATTGTTTAAAAATAAAATTCAAATGAAAAGCAAAAATACTGATTAAGTCACCTTTAAAAAAAACATCTAGCGATTGAAAAATAAATAGGACCATAGCCGATACATAACTTAATAACAAAGTCACAACTAGCCCAAAAATTAGAAAATTGAAAATTAGTTTTTGAAAATGGCAAAATATTAGTTGATTAAATTCACATAGAATGGCATGAACGAAAAAAATGATTCGCATAATTTGAAACAAAATCAATAAAGGAAGATGTATAAAAACAACGCATCCTTTGAAACACAAAGATATGATTGCACATTGAAAACATATTATTGGGTATTATGACAATAAAACCATTATGTGATATAGTGCAAAATAATTTCAAAAACAGTATGATTTTAGTTTTAACAAATAAACCTTGCCTGTTTTATATTTTGATGCATAGTTTAAATTCAAACACATGAAGTTATAAAGATAACCAGGTAACCTTCAGAAAAGTTGTTTGGTCAAAATTCGACTAGTTGTCCTTTTAAAAAACCATCAAATTTCAAGCATATGTTACAATTAACCTAAATTTTTTTTGAAACAAGTCATTTAAACGCAAGAATTGCTCACAAGTTATATGGGTGAATTCGATTGTTGAAAGTACTGAGTGATTGTAACATATAATACTTTATGCTGAATGATATTCAATTCAAATGTCGAACCACAGTCCTAAAAGTCATTCAAAAATCTAATTTCAATTTATAAAGCAAAAATTTTCATAAAAATATGTCTATACCATATAATTCTTTAAAATAGCTATTCAATTATGATATACCATTCAAAAACATAAAAATTTCATTTAAATGATTATTAATTCCCAAAAATAAATCTGAAAAACAAAGAGAAAAAAGCAAGCAAAAATGGCATCATTCGATAGTTTTTCCATTCTTTTCTAACAAAGTTCCTAGTGCTTGTTCGGGTAAATGAATTATTTTAGATATATAATAAAGAGCAACGATCGAGACAGCAACCGAGGTAACGATGTAGGATAAGACGGTGCCGGAGATCTTGACGATGTATCCCATGACAATAGATAGTATCACTTGCGAAAGAAAGTAGGCGGAATCGAGGACAGATAGATCCGCTCCTATCCCTCTGGAAGGGATGTGACTGCCGTTGTAAGTGTCGCTGAAGTACAACTGTTGTGTTTGAATATCGCTGCATTGAATGTTGAGATTCAAATGAATGAATTTTAATAGAAAATCAATTCAAAATTTCAGATTGATTTTTAGAAATATATATTAGCATAATTTATGAAATATTGTTAAGTATAAAATCTTTCAATATATATACAGAACATGCATTGTCTTTTGCTTGCATCGGGTATTTATGATTTGAATAAGCCCCTTATTGATTACACAGCCACAAAATAAGAATAATATATTACGCCTTAGTTGCCTGAAATGAGTAGAAAATTTAGAGATTATTTCCAAAACATATAATCTGTGAGTCAAATGATGAAAAGCTCTCAAACACAACCTAGATAAGCATCATTACGCACCCCATTTTTAAAAGATTATATAAAGAGTTAAAAACAAAATGCTTATTCGTGACATATGAATTAAAAACTAAGCATTTTCATAGCTGAAAATAAAAGTTGAAGAAGCAATCAATAAAAGACTCGAAAATAAATAGATTGAAGGAATTTTTGATTTTAAAGCTGACTTTTATCCAAAATATAGTGAAATCGGCCAGATTTTCTTCTTTTAAGTGCATGTACAATTGAATTATTTCAAATTATTTCAACTTCTGCGTACCTTTCGACTAAAATATTTATTTTTATTTCAACTTCAAATGAGGCAGCTTAAAAATAGGTTTATTTTTTAAAAGGGATATAATTGTCGATATGTTTAACTTTATCGCATAAAATAAGACGCTCATCTTATGATAAGACCAAAATTATCTTAAAATATAATTTTTTTTTATTTAAAAATGCTTCGTTTTAGAGTTTGTAAACATAAAAAATATTATAAAACTTCAACTAATAAAATATTTTTTTCCTCTCAAAGATGGTTTGTAAAATACCTCATAAGAAACTGAACCTGTGAAGAGAATTATTGAAAGATGCATTGATTTTCAGTATGCTTTAGTTGGCTTATTGGCTGAGGGAAATGCCTTTTATTAAGTTGCTATTAAATGCGTTTACCTGAAGGTTCCCAATTGATTTTCAAAATTAAAAATTCCACTTTGGTTTGTTGAATTAATGAGGTTATTGACTGAATATTTGAATCATGTTTTCATTTTGATGCCACCATCTTATCGTTAATAACGTTATATAAAGTTCATTATCTTTTGAAATTTATTATGTATGAAATATGAATTCATTTAAAACTTATTAATTCAAAAGCCTCTTTATAATGAGAATTCAAATTAAGATTACGTAGCATTAATGTACCATTTCCTTTATTACATTGCATAAAATAAATCTTAAAATAAAATGAAGAATATCGAAATTTTTTAAAAATTGGGTGAAAAATGTTATTAATTATATGAATTAACCTCGAGGTGATCATGGTAGAATGAGAGTAGGAGGTAGGGTATGGTTGTGATGGTAGCATATCCCAGGCCAGTGATAGCAGCACATAAATTCGTGAGCACAATATTAGAAGAAAACGTCATGACGAGCATTGCTACAAAAAAAGATGCCATGCCATAGAAATAGGTGGCTTGGAGGTTGAAGTGGGCGATAACTCTGTCAATAAAAGGAGCATACAACGCCGATATTATACAGTGGAAGAACAAGCCCCATGATGCCATACGAACCCCTTTGTCATATAATTCTCTTCCTATAGATCCTTCAGCATCGTATGGATTCCCATGATAAATTATTCTGGCTATATAATCGGTGTAAAATATATTGAACGTATTTATGGCGGTCCAACTGAATAAATTAGCTAAGGCAAGTTGTTTGAGGGTTTTAGGAATTGCAAAAAAGTGGAACAAAAAATCGGGGGAAAGTACGTATAACTGAAAAGTCAAATAGTTTTTGAAAGATGTTATGTGATATAAAACTTTTACTAAAAACACTCGACCACTGTGAAAGCTAATTGGCCATGTTTTTGAAAATATGACATCTTCTTCTTTTAAGTCATTTTTCACATCATTAAGTATGATTGGTGTTTCTATTTTTTGAAAACTTCGATCAATTTTTGTCAGCGGCTTCTCTTTGGCAGCGTGCATAGTGACAAACACCGTGCAGCTATACATTATAATCAATATAATAAAAACGCAGTTTTCTTGACTGCCGAAGTATAACCCCAAGTTACTCCAGTCTAAAGCGGTAATCAGATAGCCAATACAACCACCGAAACTTATCATGAATGAATAAACGGTAAAACAACTTTGTTGTTGATTGGTACCTTGACTGAGATCTGAAAGAAGAGCTTCGCAAGGTGTAAGACAAACTTGGTAAGTGAAATCAAGGAAGGCACATCCAAGGATAAGAAGTAGAATTGTGGTAAAATTACCAATACTACCTCCCCCAAAAACTACTCTGCCTATGTAATGAGCAGATAAAAGAGTTAACATTGATAGAAGAAGAACAAAACTTATGACAAGAATATAAGGGCGTCTTCTGCCATACTTACTTTGACAAGAATCACTCCATCTACCAATTAAAGGCACAAAGAACAAAGACATCAAAGGACCAACTCCAAGAATCATTGACATGAATTGATCATCAATTCCTGCTTTCAATAACATTGGAGGAATAAAACAGAAAGCTGCACTGCCACAAAACTCAATGCCTCCAACTATGGCATTCAATTTGAACATTTTAGCCAAGGTGAGTGGTTCACTTGAAAATTTTTTGTCAAATTCAGACATATCTAGGTGAATATTTGAAGGAGAAGATGTCTTATCTTGGATTGATGTGGTAGATGAAGTGTCAGAATCCATTTTGCTTTTGTTGTTGCTCATAGATTCATTTAGTAAAGTTCTTCGACCTAATCCTGATTTTGCATTATCCAGCTGAAAGTTAAAATTTTTAATGTTTGTAAAAAATATGAGTTTTTAAATATAAATATTCAAAATGCTATTTAAAACTATGACAATATTAAGGCATTGTACTAGATCCATTTATAGTTTCCTGTCATATATATACTAATGACACACAATCAACAATATCATATGAATATTTTGTCATATGTTAATATATATACATGTTTCTGAAGGTAATCTCAAGATGTTGAAAGATGGCTAGTATAAAAAAATCAATATTAAGTCTCTGTATGATCAAGAGAATCAGAGATTATTCAATACTATAAATTAATTTTATTTACAAAATAAACAAACTTTTATAATTTTTTTCCCATTTTTGAATGGTTAATTATTTTAATTTACAGCTCCAATATAATTTTGATGAAATAAACCATATAAATATATATTATTTGCGTTTTAAGCTCAAAACACCCTTTATAATATATGAAAAACGAAGAAAATAATTAACAAAGATTACCGCATAATACACTAATCAATAAGGGGCGTTGATACGTTTTATCGGTAAGATACTGATAAATGTTGTTTCAAAAAAACTTTTAAATAAAAATAAAACAAACTCATCAGAGTATAACGAAAACCGACCATCATGGATATTGGAAAAATGTATAGGTAAAAGTTAATTTAGCTTAAACTCTTAGTGTGTAAAATTGGCAGTTTATACGTTATACACGTTTGAAAAATTTGTATTTTTAATTAATAATATTGAAATTAAATACCATTATTTATCATGATTTACTAGATAAATCATGAAAGTTATTGCACCTTGGCATGGACTTTCGTGAGTATAGGTTGTCTTAATAGACTTGCTCAATATTGAAAATTAGTAAAAGTTAATATGATTCTTGTTGAGAAAGTCTTTTATAAAAAGAAAATTTTTTTAAATAAAGCTTTTACATTTTTTGTCATTAAAAAAATTGATTAAACTAGATGTTACATTATTTTCCGATTTTTTGTTTATTATTCCAGTTTTAAAAATCAAAAACAATGACTAATTTTTATTGAACCTAAAAATAAATTTGAGCTTAATAATTACATCGTAACACAGTTAATCTTTTTGAAAAATTAAAAATATTATTGAAACTATCATATATGAAAATTCTTAAATAAAATCACATTTTTTGACTAATATTATCATTAATTTCAAAGTTTATGATAAAAACACGTTACATAATTTTTTATTGTTTTAAGCTAAAAAAACTGAAAAAAAATTAAAATCATTTTAAAAAATTAGATTACATTATTTTATAACTACTTGATCAAGTAGAAACACCTTTAAAAACATATTGCGACATAAGTTTCTTAAATCGTTCGACGTTGAATTTTTTCAATTAAAAAAAGAAATTGAAGGTAAATATATCAAGTTTTCAAAAGGTTTACTTTATTAACTATATTTATAAACTTGTATTTACATCCAATCAAAATGAATTAAACTTTACCATTTATGAAAACGATTATATTGATTAAGGGAATTCAATTTGATATGAACGTAGATTCAAAAGTTAAAATGAAGGGCGAGCCTAGAGGAAGAAGGGGAAGGAAGCCAGCAAAGCTAGATTCTAGAATGAAACTTGAAAAGAGTCAACAATCTGCCAGAGAATGTAGAGCCAGAAAGAAACTCAGGTATAAGCACATAATAATTCAACACAATTATGTAACTTGTTTGTTTTTTTCTTTTAGTTCTTTAATATGATTGCTAATATTTCTTGTTAAATAACTGGCTAAAATTTATAGATACCAATATCTTGAAGAATTGGTAACTTCTAGAGAAAAGGCTATTTTTGAATTAAGAGAAGAGCTCGAAATGGTAGGTAACAAAATAAATGAATTTATATATGTTTTTAATAATTAATGTTTTTATGCAGTACAAAAATTTATGCCTGAATTTGGATAATGGGAAAATATCTGTTGAGGAAGCAAAAAAGCTATGTGAAAATTCAACTTACTCCTGTTTTGAAAATCACTGATTATTTTCACTCATTTTCAAGCTTCAATGACTTTATCGAAACTTGTTTATAAACTTTTTTGTTGCAATTGAATAAAATTACAAAAGATTGGTTCCAGCTGTAAACTTATTGAATTTCAATAATTGGTAGTCCATTGTAAGCTCAATCTGGTTGATTTAAAGTTTTATTTATATATATTTTTTTGTTTATCATTACAGATTTAATTATTTTTATACATAAAATGAGAAAGCTTAGGGTTGAAGAATGGGCTGTCTGTGTATATTGAAGCAAGAATTCAAGTACGCATTAATAACCAGCTCAGAGATAAGTTTAGTGTACATCTGGGATCTGTATTGAGTCCTTTACTTTTTATTCTTGTTTTGAAAGCTTTGTCTAGAGAGTTAAGAACCGGTGTTCCTTGTGAACTTTTATATGCTGATGACTTGGTTTTGATTTCAAAAAAGCTAGACAATTGTATAACAGAATTTAAAAAATGGAAACTGTAAATAGAAAGTGAAGGATTACGGGTAAACTCAAAAAAAAAAATTCATTTTACTCGATTCTGAAAACTTGAGGGATTCTGGAGCTTTTCCTTGCAGTGTATGCGGAAAAGGTGTTGGCGTCAACTCAGTTTTTTGCTCAACATGCTCTCATTGGGTCCACAATAAATGTAGTAGTTTGACTGGAAGATTGAAGGATCAGGCTTATGTATGTCCTCGCTATTTCAATTTAGCGCCACTTTTGGATTATAGGCCTATCAAAGGTTACTGTTGGTAATGCCACAATGAATGTAAAACCAAAGTTTTGCTACCTTGGTGATATGTTGTGTGCAGGTGGAGTTTGTGAACTGGTAGTTATACCCAGGTGTTCAGTTGCTTGCCGTAAATTTAAAAAACTGTTGCCCATATTGACCTCTAAACACATCACCTTGAAATCTCGTGGCAAATTATACACATCTTGTGAACGTTCTGCCTTGTTATATGGCAGTGAAAACTGGGCTCCAACTGTTGCTGTTTTGCAAAAGCTACAGCGCAACGATAGGTCTCCGATTCGCTGGATATGTGGTGTTAAGCCAAAGGACAGAAGTCCATAATCAGTTTTTCTCACAAAACTCAAAATTCCAGACATAAGGACGCTGCTAAAGAGCCGTCGTCTTTGTTGGTATGGTCACGTGAGACGTTCATCCATGTGTATCAAAGACGTGCTCGAACTTCCTCTGCCTGGAGGTCGTACCCGTGGAAGACCAGCAAAAACTTGGTTGAGTTGTGTTGAAAAGGACATGGAATCCTATGGCCTGGAAAATGCGGACCCACTCAAAAGAACTGAGTGGAGAAAGTGTATTAGCCGACTGCTGTATACCCCAGCTACTGGGACGCCTACAGCAGTATAATCTAATGTGGATATTATTATTATTTATTATTATAAAATCAACTCAGTTTTCTGAATGTCATTTATATAAGGATTATTATGATTGCATTTGTTTCAAATAACAAACTTTTTTTTTATAATCTTAGTTAACTGTTTTGTTTATTTAGTTATACTTGCATAGTTTTTTTAAATTGTCATATCTAAGAAAACTTACAATACATTACATTGCATTCAAAGTTCATAATACTCAGTGGTCTAGAAATTCCTGAAGTTAATGCCAGTATAATCATACTCGTATTTGATTTGATTACTGAAATTTTTTTCTCAAATTTAATAGCTCATTTCAGATTTTACTATTTAAGTAGTGAAAATAGTTAGCCAAAATCTGTTTACTTCAGTTACGCCTCAAATACGCTTACAGCAGAATTATATATCAGATAAGAAAACAATATTTTCAAAAATATATCATGAAGGGAAAAAAAGCTAACTTGAAAGATAAAAAATCTCACACCTAACTCGTTCATAAAAAATGTGGTTTTTCATGGTTAGTGCTTATCCCATGGGGGCATTTCATGGCATATCGAAAAAGCTACATTAAGAGATTATAAACAGCCCCCTAGCAATTTGAGATGTTTCCAAGCACCACGGATAACTGAAAACAATTTTGGCTTTTGATGATGTAGAATAGCCTTTAAAATATAGTGACGGAAAGTATTTTACTTACCTAACTCACGAAGCTTTACACCATTTGTAATGTGAGATTTTTATCAAAAAAGTATTTTTCATTAAATCAATAAATACTTTGTGTATGTTTTTTCCAAAATTTTGCTTTCTGGGAGTGTTCGAGGTTGTTTCAGTCAAACAATCAAATCTTTTTTATAGTCCATTTTATTTCACCAAGTTGCTTAAATATTTCCACTTTATTAAAACGATGTACATAGTTAGAATGAGAAATGTAAAATTTGAAAAAAAATGTGAAAGAACATTTTTGAAACTATTTCCATAAAATGGATGCTCCAAATCGTTGTGAAAACTATCTGACGATGAAATTTTAAAAAGCAAGTCACTCATAATTGTATACAGTAAATATTTACGGTTTTAATGAAGTTTTTTATCCGTGGTAGAGCCTTCAGGACATATTTTCAGTTTTCAAGCTCAAGAATGGTTTGAGAGTATTAAATTGAAACAATTTGGATTAAAATGTTTTTAGAGACCTCGTAAGTATCTTGTATTTTATAGTTTTTATTTTTATTCTATAAAAACGAAAGATTCGAATTTTGATTTAAAGTTTAAATAAAAAAAAACTATTTCAAATAATTATATATAAGAACAATAATAAATTTTATTAAGATCCAAAGCTTGAAAATTGTAACATTGTTAACGAACAGCTTTGTACCTCAATGAAATATATTAGTGTTCTTAAATATAATCATTTCATTATGGGTAAAATGAAACCACTATTTTCAGTTTATTAGATTATCTACATATTTTGGGAAACATTTATGGAAAAGTGGCATAATATGAGACTTAGGGTAATGAGAGGCACCTGTCATTATTACGATTGTACTAATTAACAATCTATGGTCTTACTGTTTATGGATTTTGGACGCATAGTTGATGAAAAAAATTTTATCGCGAATTTTTTTGATAAAAAATAATTATTAAGTGTTGTCTGTTACATTCTGCCAACGGTTTTCCTGTACTCATAAAAAGAGAAAAAAGAAAGGTATTTTGTGACAATTGTTAATTTTTATTTTATTAAGATATGCTCTAGCCGTATTTTTAATATATTACACTGCTATGACCATGTGCAAAAATTTTACAGATTTCTTTAAAAGTCACCTACTGGAGTAATATGGAGTATTTGGGCCAAGGTAATATGAGCCTGCCGAACGTGGTCGACTTGTGACCACAGTTGTATGCATGAATGCTGGTGTTGAATTTTTGCCACCAATGTTTATATTTTCCCAGCAGCGGATGAAGATGGAACTGATGGATAGAGCTTCACCCGGTTCAGTATATGCTTGTCACAAAACTGGATGGATGCAGTTGGAATCGTTCAAAAATTTTATTGGCGCATCTTATCCATCAGAACAAAAACCTGCTGTGCTGATTTTTGATGGACATGTTCTACATGCTAAAAATTATGAAATGGTTGATTTGGCTAAGACATCGTGTGACAGCAGTATACCTAACACTTCATTGTACACAAGATTACAGTTTCTTAATGTTTCATTCATGAAACCTCGAACTACGTATTATATTAGAGCTGCAAACCTGATTACGATCCCACGTATGTCCAGGGTGTGTCACAGAATTTCAACTAGTGTAATCGTGACAAGAACTCTTTAATTGGAAGCAGTAGGCACATAAAGGAGAAAAGATCTTAGAGCACTTGTCAAAAAAAGGGTTTTTAGCTCACCTCTCGCGTGCTGTGGGGTTGTGACACTCAGTCTTGTAAGAACCATATTTCTGGAAATTTTGACAACTGATGTAATGAACACGAGTGTTGGAAATAAATCTGACAAAAAGAAGATGATAATTCTTTTTTAAAGACATCGTATGTTCTTTTCAAACTTGAATTTTACCAGTAAACTTCAAATTTAATGTTTTTACAATAACTCATTAGCTAATGAATCATGACAAGGTTTTACTTGTTGAAAATTTTAGCTAAATGAAAAATTTTTCTACGTGTTTTTATAAATCCTCATAATTTGAAGTTTACTGGTAAAAAAAAAGATGAGGATTCTTACACTTGAAGAAAATGGAAAAAACATGGCTTGGAACCTGAGTAAGCTAATCACTAGTAGGAGGACTACCTAAATACACTGAAAACGCTGAAATCAGCAGATGGAAAAAAAGAATAAAGGGGGTTTCAAGTTAAGTTTATCAAGAGCCCATGTCGGTAGACTCAGCACGGAGATTGTTGGTTTTAAGAATATTGGGCTGTAGAAGCGGATGTTGGGAAGAAAAGAAAGAAGAAGTTTGGCACCTTTGAGCGAACCAACGAAGTCAGCTACCCACACAACGGCATCAGTAGACCCGCGAACATGTTTAGTAAAAGCTTTGAAAACTTGTTGTGAAAAGTTGATTAAAAAAACCAATCTCTTGTACAATTCATTTGGTGAAATTAAGTACAGTAAAATACAGGGTGTTTTTATGTTGAATGGGGGTGAGTGGATGAAGGAGAGAGAGTCTGCTTGTTTTTCAACTTAATAATGTTGAAGTAAACTGAAATAAATTAGAAGTAAGAAAAATAGTATTGAAACAACTTGAAATGTATCAGAAGTAAGGATAGATGCAAGAGAATTGATTGGTTTGAAAGATTGTAATGAAACTGATGATGGTGATTTACATTAATGAAAAAGTTGAAGATGTTGTTGTTTTTTAGAATAAGTTGAAAAAATGATCGTAGATATTGGAGTGGAAAAAAAGATTGAGATAAAGTAGCTAAAAAAGATTGAGATAAAGTAGCTAAAAAAGATGAAGTTTTCAATGGGGTTCAAGTTGCTAGAGATGAGTTGGTTGAAGTTGATAATGAGACAGTTTTCGGTTTTCTTTCTTTTTTCCAAAAACTAGGATTTCTCAAACTTGAATAATTCTAAAACATCATTTCGTAATACTTAGAACGGCTCGGGTTGCATCTAGTTAGAGCAAAATATTTGTAATGGCGGACAAAGACAATAGAATCTTTCCAAACTATTTTTAATTTAATTTATAAGCCTCATTTCATTAAACCAAGTTTTACTCCAGCTTATAAATTAATTTATGTGATAAACTTCATCTAAACGCATAGCGTTACAGCGGCACATTACTTTAATGCTGAATAACTGAATCTCTTAAGATATTTAGCTTTCTATGACATAGCTTTTATTTTCAAAGATCATTTTATAGTAATCCATAATTTTGTGCTCATATTATCAGGTATTCATGAATTTTTAAAATGTTAGGGTTTGATCTAATTCTTAGACTTTTTTTTAAATTGTCAACTTTATCGATATACTTTTACACTTACTTCAACTACAGTAATTCAAATATCTGACAGACATATATTGAATTTTTTGTCATTAACTCATCCATCATTAAGCTATGTGGGCATTTATGAACTATTTTTGAATATTCTTTTTTTTCATCCAAAATATGGGATATACGATGAAATCACCTTTGTACTTTAAACGTTGGCTTAGTTAATAGATTTTTAGTACTAACAAGTATTGGTGAAAAAGTTTTATGAACGAAACGTACTTCTAAAAACTTGAAAAATATAATTACAAATATTATCATGAGAGAAAAATTTTGAAAGATTCTTAGTTCATAATTATTTTTATGATAGGGTTTACGATATGCAGAATTTGAAAATCAAATAACGGTGATTGAAAAAAAAATGTTGAAATAGAATATGAAGTGAATTACAACGTTTTTCTTCGTCAATGCCTAGCTTGTCTCAAGTTTCCACAGAGTTTCATTACTCTCCAGCTCAACTGCATTCTAATGTAATAACTAATAAAATTAACTACTAGCAGTATTTTTATTTTAATTAAAATTGATTATATTACTGTTTTCAGTATGATTAAACTTGTATTGTTTTATTGAACTAAGAATATGGCTCTGAGTTTCAGAGCCATAAAAACGAAGTTTGTGATGAAATATAACACCCACAATGCCTTGTTTATGACTAAAGTTATTTCCATTCATATTTTAAAACTGATTTTCAATTTTTCAAGTTCTCGTCTGATTTATTCGTGTAATTATACCAATAACAAGTGGATGTTTTTGCAGATAATGGATTTCTTAAAAGTTCACTTACTTCGATTTTATTGAAAACTAGGAATATTAAGATATCCATTTTGAATTGATTCTAGAAGAAAGTTATGAACAATTATTTACAGATGTTTGGATGTTTACTTAATCAGTATAATTTTATTTTCTTAAGAGAAATCCTGGATGGATTGAATCTTCAGTGTTTCCAACTTATTTATTGTTATGACATGGCAATGACTTACATGAAAACAAAATTGAAGAGCAGATTGATAATGATCATATGAAAAAAGGAAAAAGATGACAATAATTAAGCTCAGAATATTTATGAGATTAATTTTTTTGATTACGTAATATTAATGACAAGATTCCTAATATAGAAGAAAACTTTATTGGATTATTAAGGCATAAAACCAATAATTTGACGGCTATGATGATGAAAATTGGAAGATTGATGTTGTTTTGGATGTGTAGTTAATTTTCCTTCAGAAAAGATGCTCATCGTCCAGGCCTGTAAGTCGTAGGGTTACTTGTCTTTTTGTTCAACCTTCTGAATAACTCTTAACCTCACTGACGGTTTTATTGGTTTTCTTGCATTCTGATTAGATTCTTAAAAAAAACTCTCCATCAGCAATTAGAACATACAGACCACTGAAAAAGATGAGGTGTTTCTTGCCTATATTACAATGAAAAAGGGGAAAGAAGAGAAGTCTAAAAATGTCAATAATATATATTTGTTAGTGTGTTGCATATAAAACATTGAAAAACTGGTGAAACATTGTGAACAATTAGCCTCAAAGTTAAACATCATAAAAACACGACAATATTTGAATTTTTTATTTTGACGAAGCTTTTCGATAGATTTTATATCATCATCAGGTAACTAATGGTGACACATTGTGAGTAGAACATTATTACTATTAGAAATTAAAGTGAGGACTAATTTTAGTGTTTTATCTTACAAAAAAGCTTAACAGAAGTTTTATTACAAACTCTGAATGTGGATAATATGAATGTTCAAATAAAGTGATAAATATATAAAACTTTATCCAAGCTGAAGTTATAAAAGATTTAAATTGGTTTGAGTTTCGTTACTCTAACGCAGTTATATTACTTTCTTCCCCATGAAAATTTACATAAAATTGAAATAAACCGACATTTTGAAATAGAATATTTAAAAGTAAAGTTTAAGCACAAAAGGTTAATCAAGGAAAAGATCGTTGTTATAAATTAAATGTTTATTTATATGTACGTTCATCCTATTTTATACTCAAAACTTTTTCAATGTGTTTATATACTAGAATCTTTATATAAAAATGCAAAAATTTCTGATAAAATTACTTTAAGCTATGTATTTAAGTTGCAGAAAACTAAATAATAAAAGCTTTATTTCAGCTATGGTCAAAATTCTACCACAAAGATCATACGCGCCTCAATACTACATCATATTTCAATGGCACATATGAATATCAATCAGAATTTTGAAAATGTATTAGCAACATAACTAAAGGTTTTATGACGGAAATGTACAAAGAGTAATTTACGTTATCAAATACTATTTTTTGATAAATCTTAGTTGTTTTCTATACAATTACGTTTAATATATGTCTAGCGGACTGCATCGAGATGTAACTAAATTGAATAGTCATTTAAAAGTTTCTCAATATTTATGAAAGCTATTTGTAGATTTAAAGTTTTGAATTTTGAAGTTAATAGACCAATATTAAAGTAACAGTAGCAGCGGTGAAAATACTAGAAAGTGTTGTTGATAATGATGTTGAATGGTTCTTGTCTTTGTCTTCGTTTGTATCCTCGTTGGTTGAAGGTGGTTTTGACGACTTTTGCAAGGGCTTTTCAGTTTCTGATTTATTTTTTATTATCTCATCACCAGCTGGCGATTGGTTTCCTGTAGTAATAGTCGTTTCTTTAGGTTCTTTTTGATTCTCTCTCGAAGAACTATCTTCTTCGTTGATATTATCATATTCACTCCATTCACAGTTTTCAGGGGGCTTAAAGTTACAATCTGTTAAATAAATTGGTTTTGCCTTTTAAAAAATTCGTTTTCTAAGAAGAACTTTCTCGAAATTGTTTTTGAAAAAAATTCAATTATGCATTCAAGTTTTTTTGTAAATAATGAGATACACATTCGTTATAGAAAACATGCTATAAAAAAATACCTTTGTAGTTAAATGAGTTACAAAAAAGATGCAGAAATTTTCAAAGACATTACCAATTAGAATAGAAACGAGCTTGAAAAGATAGATCATGAAGGAAAAATGATTTAAAATGCTATTAAATATTCAATTATACCTCACCAAAATATTATAAAGGGTTGAAACACGAAGTGCTTCTACAATCAAAATCACTTACCCTTCACACTGCAGGCTATGAGGTAGTTACAATTCTTGCTGAACTTTTTCATGTCATTAAAAGAATATACGGATTTTTGATTTATGCTTTCGTATTTGATGTCTTGACCATTAGAACGAACTTTCAAGAAAAACAAAGCGACTTTACCCACAGTGAAGCCTGAAGAACAGCCGTCTGATGGATTGGTTTCATTTAATTTCATCAGGCGTTCTGAATTTCATCAAAATCATTATAAGTTTTTAATTTTTTGAATTTGAAATAAATAATGTAAAACCAATAAAATATGTGAGTCATAATAAAATTTTGAAACTTTATCGTTTTTGGGTTCTTGTATCTGGTTTCAAAAGTTGAGAAAAAAAATATTTTAATCTTCATATGAACATTTTTTGTGAACATATTCTACAGATCAAAGAAATATTGTCAAATGTTTTTAAACTTCAGGATCTAAAAATCCCTTAAACTTTCCAGCGTTTGGATTCTAATATTAACAATTACTCGACCATACTTTTCTATGGTATTGACCCATAAGCTTTTATCGTTATATTCCATAAACCACCAACAGGCATAACTACATCAGAATATTCAGTTACTTTCTACTATATTGTGTTTTTTTTTTAGATAGTTATTTTTGAACATTTATTTTTAATTTTCTTTCAAGTGATCTGTACATCATAAAAGACAAGATTTGCCATTTTTAAATTTAAATTCTTATATTTTTATCATAAATATTAAATTCTCGAAATTCTTTTGATTCTAGTATTCAATTGATTATTATTTCATTATTCAAGCTGTAATCATTCTCCATACAAACCAAGACGTTAGTTATAGAAACGGTAACGTTGAATATAATATTTGATTCTTTAGGGACATCGTGTATCAATGTTTTTTTAACTGTTTTTTAAAAATAATTTGATAAAATGAGACAATTTTTTTGATAGTTTTTTATTCAAACTAAAATTTTCGACAAATTCATCTTTGTTCTAAATCATTGTTATACTTTTAAATGAGAACAGTTTTATTTATATTACTATGGAAACATAAATAACAGATTTTTATTGAAACTAAAATAATTACAATAACTTTAATAATTACAATAACTAGAATTATTCTTGTGATATAAATAATTACATCCATTTGAACTCTTATTAAACTTCAATCACCAAACAGTTAATTATGTTTTTTTTTATAATACTACAGCAACTTCAGTGTCTACGAAAATCTGTTACCTATGTTTCCATGGTAATATAAATAAAACTGTTCTTTAATGATTCACTAATAATTCATAACAAAATTTAATTTTTAAATTTTATTCTGAATAAAAAAGTAACGAAAAAATTGCCTAGTTTTATGAATATATTTTTAAAAAATACTCGATCTGTTAATTTAAAGGGTTAAAGAAATTCAACTATATAAATTTATGACGCGTTTTGTAAAATAAGCCTTAGTGAATCATCATCGTTTTAAGTCCGTTTCCATGCTAGCTTGATGGAATATGTAATATACTATAAGTATAATATATTTAAGCAATAAATAATATTGCGAAGAAAAATTAATAATTCTAGGCATGTGCTTTTACGGAGTTTTTCTCCTTAAAAACAATGTAAAATCAGCAAAAACATGTAATTATTGGTAATTTCAAGGTTAATCAACGCTAGGTTTTAATAAAGAGGTGTTGAAAGTTTTCCGATATTATCGAAAACTTTCATTTCTGATTTTACATTAGGCAGTGCAATTGATTATTTTATCATTTTTATGATATTCTTTTAAATATTTATTGAATTTTCACTAATAGATTTCTCATGTTCTTTTTTTCAACTTTGAGATATTTCTAATTTGAAACTAATATTTAAAACGTAACCGAGCAATTCATCAAAAATTTGTCTTTTTTAGACAGCAAAGGTACCCATCAATTTATTAAAAGTCGAAGCAACAGAATGCCACTTCTTTATCGACAACTCATTATCCTTTAAATTCCTATTTTTCTATCTATCTATCTATCTATCTATCTATCTATCTATCTATCTATCTATCTATCTATCTATCTATCTATCTATCTATCTATCTATCTATCTATCTATCTATCTATCTATCTATCTATCTATCTATCTATCTATCTATCTATCTATCTATCTATCTATCTATCTATCTATCTATCTATCTATCTATCTATCTATCTATCTATCTATCTATCTATCTATCTATCTATCTATCTATCTATCTATCTATCTATCTATCTATCTATCTATCTATCTATCTATATGTCTATCTATCTATATGTCTATCTATCTGTCAATCTACCTATCTATTAATCACCTATCTATCTCTATCTATATATATAACTATATTTGCGATTATTTAATTACCCTTTCATTTATCCTTAAACATTAAATAATACTTTGATCTTTTACAGAATATATTATGCAACGTCTGCCGTTTCATCAAATTTTTCGACATATTTAAACACTTAGAATAATTCAAACTCACCGGCTATCAAAAACTTTAAGTCTCCGCGAGTTTCAAAATTTTTAGGTCTTTTTTGAATACTCTGTATTTTGGCATCAACTGTTTTGTTAGCCAGAAATATGTGCTTCACACGGCCCATGCATACTAGATCAGATCTTGCAAACAATTCCAATGAACCTCTCTCTACGTCACACTCTTCTGCTGAAACTGTGAGAGACATGGAAAGAAGCAGGTAAATATATCCCAACTTTTGCATCATTTTTCTTTTCACTTTTTTTTTTCTGGAAAGTGAATGTACAAGCTTTATAATAAGAACGGACTCACAGTTTTTTAAATAAAGATGTTAAAGTCTTTTTCTCAGTTATTTGTTAGTTTAATTGTTTAAACAGTTGCTACAAAATCTTCTTTGAATTCAAACAAAGCGATTTGCCTTCAATTAAAATTTTTTATTTTTGAATTTTGTTTAAAAATTCAAATTATTATAGATTTCCTTAATCAAGTACACATCATCCAATTTACAAAAGTTTTTCAAGATGAAATACAAACTTTTTGAACTTTATAAATGAATTCAAGCACTCTGAAAACTCTTAATAAAGTTTTGCTGAAATTTTATTATGCTCACTGCATTTCAAGCTTTATATACCGAAATATTCGT
>OZ038322.1:7486097-7582495 GCA_964035795.1 Pterobdella sp. o SKG-2022
CTTCTCCTCCTCCTTCTCCTCCTCCTCCTCCTCCTCCTCCTCCTCCTCCTCCTCCTCCTCCTCCTCCTCCTCCTCCTCCTCCTCCTCCTCCTTCTCCTCCTCCTCCTCCTCCTCCTTCTCCTCCTCCTCCTCCTCCTCCTCCTCCTCCTCTCAACCACAAGTTGTTTGCATTGTTTCCGATAACAGGAAGCTCTTTATAATTTATCTTTATTTTTTATTGTTATCATCACTATTATTATTCATGCATCGTGTTTTTAAATTCTTTGTAATTAGCTTTTCTTATTTGGTAGAATTTCTTTGTTTTAAATTTCCTTCATAGTTTACGTAGTTCCTGAATTTTGTTTATTTCTACTAACTCTTTTAACAAAGCACTCTTGAGTTTATTTTAATAGTGTAAACCAACCGTAACTCACCGAAAAATGTTTGAACAAATAAATTTTAAACTCAACAATAATAAGTTTATAAAAGACTATAAAAGATTAAATGCCTGAAAAATCAAACAGAATTTCGTTAAATGTATGTTTGGAAGGAGTGTAGATGGTGAATAATGAGCTTCTGAGGCATTCGTTGTGCTGTAAGGCATTATTTTAAATTCTCAATCAGTTGTGTTTCTTCGAGGCATTCAAAAATTAGCATTTAATTTGATTAGTTTGTTTAATTTTTAGTATTAATTTAATCGTTTTTGTATGATTTGAGAGTTATTTCATTAAAATTTGTAAAAAATTACCAATATATTGAAAGTCTGCAATTATTAATAACATAATGAAAACTGCTTATAGAAATATTTTTTTAATTTAAAATTTTAGAAATGAACCAAAACCACTAACAATTAATCAGCAATAAATAATATCAAACGAAACCCCTTTACTCCAGGACCAGACGCTACTGCCAGATGCCCTAGCTCAGCTGAAAAAAGAGACCGAAACTTTGTATTGACCAACCAAAATTTTTTCACATTTACCACAAAGTAGCTACAAAATTTCATGGAACGCTGGCTTCCAAAAAAACTTCATCAGAGTTTTGCAAAGGTTTTTCACGAAAAAACTACTCTGCCCAAAGCATAATTTCTCACCATGGTAGCTTTCAAGAACAGCTTGCTTCTAACTTGATACCGCTTACAACGCCACTAATACGCACACCTGCCATAATTCTACGAAAATCGTTGCTAGCTTAAAAGATCTATCGAGTGAAGAAGACAATTACCTGGTTAGTTTAGAGGCAGAAGCGCTTTTTTTTATCAACCCCACTTAGAAAATATACAAAACAACTAAACACAAACCCTGAAACTAATGTAGCTCCACAAAAACAAAGTAAACTCACTCTTGAAGCCATAACTGACCTCATCAATCTATATATTCAAAATTTTCTTCACAACAATGATTGCTTACTGTGCCAAACTCCATTCCCATCGACTTCAGCTTAATGGCCGTTTTTGCTCAAGTTTGGATGCACCATGCTAAAAACAAGGCAAAGCAGTAAAAAATAGTTTCAATAATCTATAGATAAAAGTGAAAAAAACTATCTGAAGCCTATTAGTGAAAAAATTAAAGTCAGTGGATACGAAAAACTTATGAAGGGCTTAACGGAGAAGACATGGAGATTAATTTCTCTGCATCCTCAAAACATGTTTCCTTTGAAGTCAAAAGACATTAAAAATCAAACTTACAACATTAAAAACACATTATTTTGAGCTAGTTTTATTTATTCATTTACATTCATATAACGCACTTTTCACATTAATTAAACATGTATCAGAGGCGCTTAAAGATACAATTATAGTTTATGAAGAGATTATACTCCGTACAAATAAGTCTTGAGCGATGATTTGAATGGTTGACTAGAAAGTGATCTGATTTCATTAGGAGGAGCGTTCAGAATTATTTTCTAATCTTTCAATATTCTTAATTTTAGTTTTTAGAAAACTTTTTATGACTTTATTTACTATATATATATATGAACACAATTAAGTTTTTTCTTAAGTCTTATAACAAAGCTGAATCTATCGGAAATTATTGCTGCTATTTTGGCTGCTTAAAAATTTTCAAAAATATTGAAAAAATTCCTAAAACAACCAAAAGTGAATGGTATTTTGACTGAGAACAACGTAATGAACGAATTTTCTCGTAAAAATATTAAAATTATCAAGTGCTTGTGAATGTAATGGCTTACTGTACAACGCCTGTTCCCAATATAGCATAATAATATGCTTACAACTGGTCAAAATTATTCAAATGACGTAGAATAGCATAAATCAAGTAATGAGGGAAACAAACACGAAGTATTTGATAAATTATCTCACTAAGCTTACCTTATCACTTGATAATGTGAGTTTGTGAAAATTCTTAATGGATAGTTTGTTTCCTTCATTATATAATTATTCAATATAAAGCACTTAGAAAATTTTTTATGATGTCAGAAAGCTTTATATGATTTAACTTACATTGTCAAGTTGTAATGGATTGGTTGTGAAAATTTAATAAAAGTTTCTCATTATTTTTATTCTTCTAACCAAACATAAACAATGAAAACACTTTTTCGTTTTTACTTAAGTTCACGAAGCATTTCGTAAGTTGAACTCAAAATATGGAGAGGAGGTAGAAATAATGTTCAACTTACGAAAAGCTTCGTTAACTTAAACTTCGAAAATTGTCTCCATTTAAATACTCTTTATGAAAGCAAAATTAACTAAAAATTTTAAATTTTCAATAAAAAGCGTGTAAAAACACTAAAATATATAATTAATTCATATAAAAACGAGGTATAAATTAATGTTTTATTTCAACTTGCAACAATATAACGAGTCTCCTAATATAGGTGTCTAAAGCCACAAAAGCAATTATTTTGTCGTTATTCTACTAATTCAGTGACCAAGGACGCTCTTTGGACATGAAATCAGATGATTATAAGACAAGTTTCATACACATTGTGTTTATATTGAGTCTCAGTAGAATGCCCCTAGATAATTATACACACCCTGTAGTGCTGTGTTTGATAATAACCCTTCATTGTTATTGATTTTGAAGTCTCATAATGAATTATTAAGCATACGAATTTTATCTTTTTTAATAGTGTGAGTTAGTCAAAAAGGCTTGGGACGTTTTAATAAAGCTTGAGAGTTTATATCATGGGGAATGACTTTGCATAGGATGATAAATATTCTTGTATATGACTTTTTTTTATATGTAATGATGTCAACAGTTTGGAGTTTAATGTAAAACTTTAAAAATATGTCAAGTTATTATAATTATTTTAAATCAGCAAAAACTTTTTACATGTTTCAGTTTTTTAAAAAAAAATTGATTCAAAAGTTTTGTTTTATTGTCCTTTTTTGAGTCTTTTGTTGTTTCAGGGTTCTCGCAATAGTTCGAGTAATCCCAAAAGCAATTCAATTCATCGTATTTATAATCGTTATTACTCTCTGTAAAGCTATTTGGAATATAGTGGTCATTATATTTACGCTGGCTTGATAAGTTTCATATTAAAACATCGAGCTAGGGGTTTTAGTGCAGAAACCACACTTTGATTGCTAATTGTATAATGAAAATCTATGATGTTAATAGAAATCAAACACACAATATAAGGTTTTAAGAGTTTACTTATATTTTTATAATGCTCGTGTCATTTATTCAAAAGCATATGATTCATTGTTTTGATTACATGAGGTTACAAAGCAATCTTTGGCGTCTACAATATTAATAGTAAATAGTAATGAAGTTAAGCGCAATTCAGCAGAGTTTAAAAGCTCCTAGTTACAAACCTTCCTTTCTATCAAGATTTATAACGCAGATTTTTTACCATAATTAACTCAAAAGCATAATATAGATACCATAAAAACTTAAATTTTTCTCCTTAAGAAATATAATTTTCCATAAGACTCCTTAGTTTGGTCAGTGTTTAACTTGAAAAATTTTTTATCGAAGAACTTATTTAAATTTTGAAGTTACAATGAAGAAATAGCAAAAACTCAAAAAATTTTCAATATTTGGCTTTAAATATCCTTGTGGGAGTTTCTATCTATAATGGCATTTCTAAAACCAGTCGACCAGCCCCTCAATTGCTGAAGTCTTTGAATTTACAAATTTGGAAATTTATATTATTTATGCAAAAATACTGCATATTGTTTTGAAATGTATTCATTATATCTTGATAAGAATCCTGGATTACTCAAAATGCTTTTTTTTGCCTACTTCTGCAGTGAAAAAGGGACATACCAATAAGCTACTATTCTAATCATTTTACACACACTTATCCAGAAACTATATGTTTATTAGTTATTATTTGAAAGTAAAGCAGACTAAAAATAATCTTATAGATTTTTTAAAATCTTATAGATTTTTTAAAATTTTTTGAAAAATCTTAAATATTTTTTTCCTTTATTAAAACATCTCTTTTGGAAAGATCAGCTTATAAAATAATGAACCATGACACACTAGATGAAACCAGAAAACACAGGGTTTATTACACTTTTGTTTCTAAAAACATAACTTTCGATAGGTTTGAATATGATTTTAAGGTTAGTCTAAAGATGATATTCTCAGCATTTTGAAAAGCTGAGTCTTGATAATGGGAGCCCAACTTACGAAAAGCTTGATGTTATTATTTAGTTGATAAGTGCTTGATTTAAATCGTTTTTGTTAATAGGCTAGTCTAGTTAATCGAAAAACTCTTTATAACAAAAACTGTGAAAAACTTGTGATTATTTTTATTAAATTCAGTTAGGCAGCATAAATACTAAAATAAAACTAGAGGTTTATTGACAAAAATGAGCAAGCCTGGGTTGGTCTGTCGAGAAGCTTTGTGTATTTGCGTCAAAAAAATTTGTTGCTATTGTTGTTAATACAACATGTTTTACCATAGTCGGTTAACTTGAGTTATAAACTGATAAATAAGATAAAATAAAATGTTTTATTGATTTTCTTTGTTTCCTTGATATTATATTATTGAAATAATATCTATATAAAAGTTAAATTCGAACTAATTAGGATACTTTTCATCTTTTTATAAGCCTATACATGAAAAAAATTATTTTTCATCTTTTCAAAGTATTATGGTATAAAAATCCGTTTGTTGAGATTTTTATTGAAAGATATTTAAAGTTTTTGCAATGATGCTTCAATAGAATTAAATCTAAATTTTAAATTTCTGGTTATTCACGATCAAACTTATTAAGTGTTGTCTAGATCTATAATTAATAGAAACAGCATTCATGAAATGCTGTTGATTCAAAAATACTTTACACCAAGTACTATAAAATTTTATCAAAAAGCTTACATTTTTAAACACTAAAAGTTTTTATTTGAAACATATAAAGTTTTTCCACAACAGAGTAACATTCCCATATATTTTCAATGTAAGAAAAGTAACCAAAACCTTTCTACTTTTGAATAAAAAGATTTAGGGTTTAAAAATTATTTCATTATTTACTTTAACAGAATGAAATTTTGTATTTTAGATCATAAAAACTAGGTTTTATTGGTTATCAGTTGATTATGTATAAATATAAAAGTTAAAAAATCGAATATTATCTTTTCTCTTTTTTATCCACCTTACTTCATAAATAACTTCCTTTCCAATAATAAAACAATTGAAAAACTACTTTTTGGTTAACGAATAAAAGTATGGATTAGTTTAAATTCAAACTAATTTTATAAAACCATCAAATTTTAAAATATTTTTTAAATTTCTTGTGCACATCCCCTTTCAGAACTGAACAGTGCGCCTGCTGATTGGGCATTGTTATTTTTTAATGGCCTAATTAGACGAATAGTTTTATAGATTCTTTGATATATAATTTTTAAATAATTTTATTTTTTAAATTATGAAAATTTGAAGTTTATAACTTTTTTCTTTTTTAAAGGTTTCAAAATAATTTTGAACTTAACTTTTAGCGACATTTTCTATAATATTGTTTAAGCAGAAACATCTGTTAAGGATCTGATAAGGTATACGTTTTAAGAAACTTCAACTGATCAGAAAACCAGAAACTTGCTTGTGGATTCATTCCGAAACAACTGTTAGTTTAATTTTTTTATTATTTCCTGATACATAAGTTTTTCGAAAGGTCCATTTCTTACTGAGCCCTCAGTCATTGGCTTTGTTTTCCAAGACACTTGAATATCAATAAAATTTCAAAATATTCAATTTTTTAATCTTTATTTTATTGCCAATAAATTACAATATTTAAAATTTATTCATACGTCACTGTTTTTTTGATTTTTCTAAATGTCGACTATATGGTTTGGAAATTTAATGAGTACTAACTCACAATGAAAATAACTAAATTATTTTACAAAAATGTCTAAAATTGTCACTAGGATTGTAAAACTCGAACATTTCCTTCATAAGTTCGAGAAGTTTTTTAAAGTATAAAAAACGTTTAATCGTAATTAAAAAAATTTTAAAGATTAAAATGTTTATTTGAATAATTATTTATCATATAACCATAACGGACATCGAACGGATGCTTCATTGCGAGAGTTGCGATATTTTAAATCATATTTCACTAATACGACTTGTAATAAAGAAAGGAATTTTCAATTTTTAAGAAACAATGTTTTTAGATTTTAAAGACCAAAGATCGAAAAGATCCCTTAGAGAAAATTTTTTACAATGCTATGTTGTTGTCTAACATTAGAGGTAATAGCTCTTATCATCAGGTGTTTTTTCCATAAATACAGTGATTTACTATAGTTGAAATGTTTTTTACTGTAAATTATCACCTAAAATAATTTTAAAGAATTGTTATACAAATTAACTTTAAATTCACAATTTTTCATTTTTAAAAAATTATTTCATTTTTATGAATATTTTTATTTATTTTTCTCAGCTGAAATTTGATGAGTAATTTCAAAAATTAATTTTTAGCATATAGTCATTCATCTTCTAATAGAAAAATATAAAATTTAATATTTGACTAAAGTTTTAAAACTAAAATAAAGAACATTTAGTTAATAGTTTGCAAGTCTTGGATCAATATGAGTATTAGTGCATTTACTAATATCAAACTTTGTTATATATTGAATAAGGACATAAACTACCAAAAATATATAGATAAATATTCTGTACAACAATATTTCTAAGAAAGTATTAATCATGTTACAAACTTTCAAGTACTGAAATTTATGAATTTTATTGAAAAAGGTATTGATTTTCAATTTCCACTTTAAACTTCATATAATAGGAAACATGGAGATCTCAGCTCAGAAGAAGAAAATGGCAGCATTCCAAAGGAAGATGACAATTGCACAATCAATAAAAAGTCGACAAAAGCAACTTCCTACTACCAACCATGCAGTTTCTTTTGACATCATCAAGGTTGACACTGACAAACACAAAGATGACTTACGAGAAAAGTTCAATGAATCGATTGGTCAGTTTGAAGATGTTTGGGGAGGATGTATGCCTTCTAATCAAGTCAACAGATCTCAACCCACCAATGTACCCATTTCTCAATCAAATGATTTAACTATAACTAATCAAAATGCAAATTCTTCAAACATTTCTGCTCAATATAACAAGTCAGGCAATCAGTCAACATTTTCTAATGAAATCCCCCAGCAGTCAAAAAAGGAACATCAGCAAGAAGAACAGCAAATAAAAGTTAATCAGCAAAAGTCATCTAACATGCATCATCATAAACGTTTGTCCGATCAAAGAACTCTTACTCCCGACCAACCAAAGCATTTTTCTCACCATTCACTTTCCCAGCAATCAACTCCTTCAAACATTATCAAAAAAACTCCCATGTATGACATTTCATCAAAATCTATGCAGATTGCAAAGTTTAAAAATTATGAATCTTCAAAACTGCTTGAAGTAATAGACAAAATGCTAAAGGTTTTTACTGCTTTTTACATGTGTTTTTTTAAGTAATTATTTTGTAGCTCAAAACATTTTCAGCCATGAAAGATAAAATCAAAAATTTCAATCTAAAGCTTGTAAGAAAAACATCAAAAATCAGAATAGCAATATCTTGTTTTCAAATTATTTGAAAATTAATTAGTTTTTCCTCCCATCACATCAATAAAAATCAAATTATGAGTAATACGGTCTCAATACCATTATTTTAGGAGCATACTACGCCATTGTTTTTACAACACTACCAACTATTTAGCTTATTGAGTTATCTTGAATGAGTTAACTATATTGTATGTTTTTGGTAGTTAATCTATTGATAACTTGGTATGCATGCGTTTAGTTATAGTAAACTGATTGCACTTTCTTGTTTCAAATTATAAATACCTGCTTACTAAATCTCTTGTTCAATTATATGTTTTCAAATAATATACAATTATCGTGGTTTTTCCTTTAATAGTTTAAAAAGGCTATAAAAATTCATAAATAGTGTTTATTTTTTTAATTCAACGTTAAGCCTACATTTAAAAAAATTACTTTTGATCAATTTTTAAATATTATTCATTGCCCCATTGTTATCATTTAGGTACGTTTACCATTATTTTTATTGTATAAATAAATGGCGGTGTAATATCAATACTTAGGACTTGAGGCCAAGTTCTATGTTGAGTCCTCTGTCTGCAAGTTGCCACCAACAAAATCACGTACGTTTCTATCGTTTTCATACAATGATTATTTTTTTTTGTATTTTTAATTGTTATTCAGTACACCACTAGAAATTCAGTCTTTCGTATTATTATTTTTATGAGCTGTACTGAAGGCATATGAAGCCAGTAGAGTCCGTTATCAAGATTGTTTTCTCTAAGGCACTGGGTTTGCGAGAGTGAAGAGCAGTTCAGATAGTGTTAAATAAGGAAGACAAAGTATATCTATTAGGCCACTAAAGATAATGGATGGTTTGAGTCGTGATACAATCAGTTGGAATGTCTGAAAGAACCTTCAAATCATTTTTTAGTAGCTGCATTTCATCATCACCTGTTTGAAAGCCATCTCAAAGCAATGCATGAAGGGGATATTGGATGTAGTCTTTTTTACGACTGTATCACTAAGCGAAAACATCTATAAAATGGTTTTCTGGCAACATATAGCTGAACTCTGATATTTTTGGAAGGTTTTTTCAAAATAGAGTTGAACAGATTTTACCATATTTCTTCCCAGTTAACGTTGAACTCCCGAATTAGCGGTAATATTAAAGGGTTGTTTAGTGATAACTTGGATAACAGTAGGCTTCAATTGCAGGTATTGACAGACCGATATTCTGATATTTTTGTTATTTGACTTGGCGGATGAACCTAGATGGCAGATCTTGAGTTTCGATAGTTTTAAATAGGGCGTTAGCTAGGGTTGATAGCATATGAAATATGTGCCAATTAAATTGGCTTATTTCATAAGGATATAAATAGTATGAATAATCTTGGTTAATTTTTGTTTATTTCCATTATTGGAACATTAAAAATGTATAATCTAATATGATTAATGATTTTTTCAAAAGACAAACCGTAAAATGAATATAATTTCAGAACACTAGTAAGTTTATTAAGATACAAAGATACTAATATGATTAATATCAAAATAATAATATGGGAGTTCATTTAATGGTAGTTTGAATATTGATTTTGCTCATCATTATAGATGCGATGCTGATTATATAATACTGTTGTTATTCTGTTTGAATTTATAAATTTATAGTTATTTCATTATTATAATTAGTCAAATATACAATAATTTATTCCATAATCAATATTTATTTAGTTATATTTACAATAATTTATTTCATAATCAATATTGCTTTTTATAGTTTTCAATTATAAAGTAATATCAACTGTGTTCTTAAAGTTATAAAAATTCCTTTATTTTATTTTGAAAAAATTTTTTTGTAACAATTGGTGGACTACATACTTTCCTTTATTATAAATAGATTAAACTTCGAATTCTCCATTAAGAATAACTAACTTATCTATAATTCATATTAGAATAACCTCCTTCTAAGATAATGAAAATTTAATAAAGAAAGTGTAATATTGAAAATCATGAATCATAGGTTTTATTTAAACATTTTTATTCTTACTCTTTACTTTATTGACTAATCAAGTTGAAATGTCTTAAAGAGTGTCAACAAACATGACTAACTTCAAAACACTGTAATTTCCCGATATATTACAAATTCTATATTATAATAACTATTATGTATATAACGTTTTTTTTTTATATGATTAGTAAGGATTGTTAAATAGCGTAACGTATTGCGCTAGTTTTATTCATTGGTTCTTTTGAAATCTATTACCTTGAATTGATAACTTTGATTTTAACTGATAACTGCTCAATGTTAAAATACGTCAATGCTTTATTCTATTGTTTAGCAGCTTTTCTCAATCTTTCGTAATTCGAATTTTTTGATTTCCGTGATTTTGTTTTGTTAAGATGTATAAAAATGATAGATCTCATTTAGTTTGGTATAATGCCTATGTTTCAAAAGGGTCTAATCAAAGATGAGATTCAATTAACTAGATAAAACAATTGAAATTAAAAGCCTTTTAACTTTTCAACAGTAATTTGTTTTTTTTTACAAGATATTTGAGGATATTTTTAACTTTCGAGTTTCATTTACGTTTGATGGTTTCATTTCGTGTATAGCTGCTTATTTTTAAAACTACTTTTTAATTTTCAACATTGCAGTCAGATGTATGTGAGGAGAAAGATCTTGATCCTACAGATCCTTCATACAACGAAGAACTTTTTGGAAAATTTGAAAGTGATGATGATGAAGATGAAGAGGAGGAGGAAGGTGAAATAGGAGACTCTTCATCGTCGTCGTCTTCTTCGTCATCCGAATCTGAATCTGAATCAATTGGAAAAGGAATTGAAGACGAAATACCCAAAAAATCTGAAGTGAAGTATGAAGATGAGGATGATGAAGATGATGGTAATTCATGGAGTTTGTCCAGCATAATGAAACAAATTAAAGATTCAAAGCCTTGCCTTCCTAAAAAGCATTCAAATATTCCAAAAACTATTTCACCTGCAAGTACTTTTGTTAGCCAACCAGATTATCCTCAATTTTCAATTCCTTCATCACCTTTACAACATGCCTCTCATGCCCCAAATCTTCATTCCCCTTATCAATCTTCTGTACACTCAATTGCTTCATCCTTTCATACCCATTTACAAAGTGAAAATAGCAGAGATGTCACGTCACCCCACTCAGCCTCTTCACCCTTTTGCAAAGATCCAACTATCGATGCTTTCGCCATTCCATTAGCCGAGAACCAAGAATCAGATGGTGAAATTGATTCATCTTATTACTCTAGGCAAACTCCTATTGAATCACCAATCAAAATGAAATCATCCAAGTCAATGAAGCAAGTCAAAAAGAGAAAAGCTTGTGATGAAAATTACCTGCAACAAAGCGCTACGCCATTATTTGAGATTGAAACTAAAAAAACAAAATATGAAACTGACGCAAGTATTCCATGTAAATTAACCGAATCTAGCGAACAAAGTGATAAGAAAGAAAAAAGAAAAAAAGAAGAAAAAAATGAATTGATAATGAGCGCCAAAAAAGAAATAAAAAATAAAAATTTGTTGAAAGAAGTCAAAGCTCCAAGTAAAGTTGACTCATTCTTTTCTGAAGAAAAGCAAAGCTTTAAAGATAATTCTGGTTACAGCAATGAGAATAAAATTTCAAATAGTATCAGCATCAACCAAAGCAAAACATCTATGCAGCCTTCATTCTTGCCTCTTCACCACGATATGCCTGCTATAGAATTGGTCTTCACGCAGCAAGAAGTGAAAGACTTGGAGAAAATGACGAAGAAAAGAATGGGTTCATTTGAAAATAACCAGCAACTTAAAATGGCCAAAAAGGTCACCAAAAAAGGTGACAAACACAATTCCAATGTTTCAAATAGCAACTTCCCAGATAGCGAAAGCGATTTTAACATTAGTAAAATTGCCAGTAATGTTAATATGAATAGTAAAGAAGAATTTAATAATTTTTTTAATAATAAAAAATTATCTAGTAGTCCCAATAAAAGTATTAACGAAGATTCAAAAAATGAATTAGATAAATTATATAATCCTAAAAATAGCACTAAAGCCAATAAAGAACATAGTGGTAAAATTGACGAGAAAGAAGAAAAAACAAAAGAATTAAAATCGTCATCAGTTAAAAACGTTATAAAGAAAAAGAAAAGTATAGACAATATTTCTAGTAAAATAAATAAGAAATCTCAAGAAAAAATCAAACATAAAGAAGGTGTTAAAACGCTTTCACCTGAAACTCAATCGATGCATGCATCAAAGAAAAGTATAAAAAATAAAAGCTATCCAAGCTCTAATGATACACCTAAATACAACAATGACTCATCAAATATTACTACTCATGGCACCAATAGGGATAACGAAAAAATTAAACCCATCGAAAATGTGTCTAACACTCCTACAAAAATCACATCCACTCCTGATAAAAAATTCTCTGAAAAGAAAACTCCAGATCTCAATAACGCCAAAATTAATCTCGAAACTAATAAAACCAGTAATAATAACAATGACAGTATGAAGATGGATAGTAAAAACACTGTCATTGAAAATAACATAACTATGAATAATAAAAATACTAAAGTGGGCCTAATAAAAAGGGTTAAAAAAACTAAGACTTCTCATGAAGCTTCCAACATTCAAACCAATAATGATAATTCCCAAGAGAAAAATGCTACTAGTAGTAATAACATTGTTGAGAGTAGTAAGGTTATAAGTAACAACAACAACAATGAAGATAGAAGCGAGAATATTAGGATAGGTTTGGATGTCAAGAAGAAGCAAGAAGTAGATCGTTTATCTGACCATGCCAGATATCGAGAATTCATCAAGTTGGCTTCTCAATTTTCTTTTTCTATCTTATTATTACATAAAGCCAATCTGAGCAATGTTTTCTGTTTAATAGATTATAGAGATTTGTAAGCTGACGCGATTGATTATTTTCATTGATAAATGAGCTTGAACGTTTTATTAGTTATTCTATTGCGTCTTAAATTAGAAAGATACTTTTGTTGAATTTTCGTTTCAAAATAATTAAAATGTATTTATCTGGCAGGAAATCCCCGCAAGACGTATATGAGACAGCTAAAAAACTCCTGGTTCAAGCTGGTTCAATGCAAAATAATAATGTATGTTTTGATTGATCACCATTAATATTGTCAGGCTTTTGCTACCTTTGATTTTTTCCAGTTTCACACTAATTGGATTTGTTTGAAAGAATTTATAAAAATTTTAGTTTATAATCTTTAGGTTATCACTACATCTTATGAAAATCTTTTTTGCAGTTTTAGACAAAATCACTGCCTCCTTTATTGGATCAAATACAATTCATCATTTGTTTCAAAAGCTTCCTAAAGTAGGATAACATGATCACTCTGAGTATTTGATCATCACAGCTCACCACACTGCTTTTTGTATTTCACTAGCCTAATGCAATATTAACAAAAAAGAGTTTTCTTTGCAAGTTTATTCAACAACAGCACGAGATTTCACATTATCTTGCATATTAAATTAGCGTTTTAGAGTCATATACTTTTGAAAATCAGTCCAAACAATCTTGATATTGTGTAAATCATCTTATTTGAACTTTTTAGTTGTGATATCTCTCTTACCACATTGTACTTGAAACTTGTATGAGAATACCTAAAAATACAGAATAATTAGAATTAATTTCAGTTTAAACTCAAAGGTATGGGAGACTAAGTTTAAAGTTTTTCTCCGAAGTAGAGTCAACAAAGTTAATAAATGTTAAAATAAATAAGATTAAACTTTGACTTGTTTCTGTTTAACTTCATATTGTTTTTGGTGAAGTACTTCTTTATAATAGGTAGCTGAATGCTTGAAAGATTATATTCATTTAAAAACAAACCTTTTATGATTCGGTAATAATTTCAGAAATGTTAATCACATTACTGTTCTCTATCTTGTAACGACCATTACACATTTAATAAAGATAATTTTTTAATATTAGTGAGAATTAATTCAAATAATATAAAAAAAATAATATTTATTTATATTATTTAATCAGTTTTTTTAAAAATATTTTTCACTTTATTTTTCTTAAAAACTGAACTTTATGTTAAGTTTACCATATTTTATGTTGGTCCAAGGATAAGTATAGTTCTTTCATTGAGTGTTTTAGGATGGTGTGATAATGCAAAGATTACATGATTTAACTTTTAATTTTCGTTTGAAGCCGCTTAATTTCTTTAAAATTCATTTTATTCATTTAATCCATTTTTTTATTATTTATATTATACTATATACCAATAAGCAAAGTTAATAAATATATCGACAGCCGGTTGATGCTTCAACTTACGACAATCTTCTGACGTACACCGAGGCAACGTCATTCTACCTTGCACATTTCCTTATGACCAACTGCAGAAACATTTCAACTATTGAATACCTTTTCAAAAGCCTGCAGTTAGTATTTATTTAGTTATTAATCTTTTTTAACCGTTCATGTATGATTTCATCGTTAGTTTACATACCTTAAGCATTGGGTATATTAAGTATGATGTTCATTGGAATATTCGACTATGTTGGTGCTATTAGCTTAATTTGATTTTAAATAACTGAACATCGATCTATCTATCTTGAACATGAAAATTGGGATAGATTCAAAATGATATATTTCGTAAAATTATTTGGTTATAAATTTAAATTTTGGATATAGAATCTTTTGTTTCAATCTTCATGTAAGCAACAACAAAAATTCCAATGAACCAGAATGATTCTGAATCGGCCATTTCAATAACTAAGTTTTATTGGCTAATTTAAACTTTAGAGAAAATTTCTAAGTTGAAATGGGAATTTAAAATATTGACCAAATAAGATTTCGTTAATCCTTCTGTTTCAACATTTAAATTTTGAAGGGTCTCGCATTAATTGTCTATTTGGCATCGTATTAATTTTCCTAGTCAATCTTTCCATAAATATCAATTTTGAAAATTTAAATTTTAATTAGTTTCGAGAGGAATTTGTCTATTGTATGAACAATTCAAAGTTTATGTTTATTTATTGTTTCAAAATGCAAGAGATGCTCAGATACGTCATCCTGGACATGACGTTAAACTGCAGCAATTTAGCGCCTGCAGTTTAATGTTGCTATTATGATTTTGTTGTCATTTTGATTGGCGGATGATCATTTTTTTTTGACATCGGCAAGAAAAACTGCGCAAGTATGGGAACGGTGGATCTTGAAGTAAATAATTTCAAGTTGGACGTTAGCTCGTCTTGACAGTATAAAAATTTTTCCCAAATAAATGGTTCTTTTTACAAAGTACGCTATAGTAGTATCAATAATCTAGTCCGAATTCTGTTAACTCCAGTTACGGAGACATATACAGCAGTGTAATCTAATTAGGTTAAGTATATCTTCTATTAAGGTTTCATTTATTTTATGCATCAAGCAGCTGGGACTTTTATTTTCATTTCAAAACTACGTCGTTTACCACAGCTTTCAAGGAACATCATCAACCATTAGATTTTACGTCTTCAATTCTAAGAATCTTGCCGATCCATTCAGTCTTCATACAACACAATTATACTTCATTATCTTCATTATTTCATCTGCAGCACGTTTCTATTCTATTTATAAGTCCGAAATAACTGTGATTATGTCAACTTGTAAGTTGATCGAAGAAATTTTTCAAGTGCTTTGAAATTATTTTCGTTTCTAATTTTATCATTAACGTATTTCACTTGATAATTCTCAAAAGCGAGTAATTTATATTATTTATTGCTCCGGAATCTTAAATTCATACTGTGGGAATGTTTCAGGCTGGCTTTTTACTCGAATTCGTTTGTTGTATCAAATAGATTTTTTTGTTCAGTAAAAAATCAAAATGAATGTGACTGGTTTGTACTGAGGAATAAAATTATTGAAAGATTATTTAAAAGAAGGTTAAGGAACTTAGTTTCTATTGATGGGTTTAAGCTTCGTATGAACTAAAAAAAAGTCATTTGTTTAGAAATTGGTTTCAAAAAAATTATAGAGGTATGAGCAAAAATTTCTATTTTTGTTTCGTAGACAGTTTTCTATATCTAGTGTTTGATAGGCTGCCAAGAAAAGTGTATAAGAGGCGATGTGAATTTTTTGAGACAGTGCATTCTTTTCTGTGTTTGGGAAGTAAGGCATCTTCTAGCGTAGATTGCAAAGCAGCAGTGTCTACAAGAGTGAGAGTAGGCTAAGCGAAGTTTGAAGAATGTCGTCATATTTTATTATTTAAGCATTTTTGACTTGAAAGAAGTTAATGCAAGCTGTGTTAAACCAGAGATGCAATGGGAGTGAGGTTTGGTGTCTTAGACAAAATGAGTTAGTTATTCTAAAAAAAAACAGAGCTATGGTGAGAGAAATTTGCAGGACGAAGTTATCAGGTAGTAAATATTTTATTGATAGACTAGGCTTAAGAGAAACGTTAGAGGTTTTGGCTGAAGCTAACGATGTAAAATGATTTAGTCATGTATTAAAAAGAGATGAGGAAAATTTATCAAAAGGAATTTAGTTTTTAAATAAATGGTTTAGAAAAGGGTAGACGGAAGATAAAGGAGAAGAGCAAAGTAGGGTAAGAAATTATTGAGGTCGGTTTGAAAGAAAATGATGCTTTAGATAGGAAGAAATGGAGACTTGAAGTATTGTAAATGGAGTACATCTGGCCTTCCTCAGTATAGTGCGGAAAAATCCGCATTTTAATTCTTAGTATCTATCATTTTATTATCAACTTAGGTATATGTTGTTACCATTATATTTTTCGTACATAAACATTTATATAAAAATTATAAATCGATTTTTTTTTCTCCTCGTTTGAGAAACTGCATTTTCAATGTTTTATGATATGCTGTCATTATTTTCATACCCATACGGATCCTTTATAAAATAAAAATTTATTTTTTCTCTGCATCATAATAATTTTATTATATTGTTTTGTTACTCAATGCAACAGCATTCAGTAATAATCATCAATTTTTATCGAATTTTCTTCAACCATAGGACGATAGATCAACAGATGGCCAGGTTGGGGCGTTGTTTTGAGGTAACTAGGCTGAAGGTTTTGTTGTTGCGCCTCAAAGCTCTGGTGAATCTGCATGCATACAACATCAGAGTGGGTCAGAAGGGAACTGAGAACTTCAAGGCGGTGGTCGACAAGCTGAGAACGGTGAGTGGGAAGGTTGAGATTTTTAGTTTTTTTTAATGTTGTTTGTATTGTGTTGATTTTGTATCGTTTAACCAAAGTGCGGTTTCATGTCGTGAGTATGCATAAAAATGATTGAATAATTAACAATTGACTTCAAGCTAATAATAATTTTTTTCATGCTGTTCCCATAAATATTTTTATCACTTTGGTCTGGTTTGATAATATCAAATAACTTAGCTTATTTCGTCATTTGTCTTATCACTTGGCTTGGCTTACGTTTTATAGAAGCGCAATATGACTTGGTACTAGCATAAGGCTCAAGTGTCCTTAAAAGCTGATTATATAAGTTCTTGAATCTTTTATCCTAGTTATTTTCGAATACCTTGAAATTTAACCTTTTCTATGGCATCAAAATTCTGTTTGACTTTCTAATGATTTTATACATTCTTCATCCAAGGGTTTTTAACACATTTTAATGTATAATCTTTTTTTCTAAGTTTATCTCTTTAAAATTGTTGGTTTTTGCAATGAAAATAGTTTTAATGTTGGGTTGTGAAATTACGGATGAGTATGTATCACTTGGGCTTAAACTCAGGTCAAGGTCTTTAGTGAATACTGGTTTTCATGCGATAAACCTAGGGTTTAGGCTTAGACCCATTTTAAAGTGGTAACTATATTTTGAAAGAAAGCTTTTATATTTCATTCGTTGCTAATTACTGTAACACGTTCATACGCCTCCAAGACATTTATTTCTTACTAAAAACTGTTGTACAGGCGAACGAAGAGCCGTCACCCAAGCAATCACCAGACTCCAGCACTGTGAGTACACATTTTCAATTCATTACATGTCAAAGTAATTATCTTGTATTTGTCGTCTTTTTTTTTCGAATTATTTTCATTAAGGCCGAGATCACGTCACAAATAGGAATATAATCTCATCAAATAACATATTTGTACAGAACATGACGTCAGACGCTAAAAAAGGTGACTCTCAATCGGCTACAAGCTCCATGATCTTAGGCATGGACCTCAAGGAGTTGAATGAGTATGCATACACCACCACCTTCCTACAACTGTCACACCAGTGTTTTGATGAATCTAATAGGCGATCCAGGGCCGATCCAGGTTTTTATGCTGTTGTTTTTTGATTTTTTTTATTCCATTATGATGTTTTTGTTTTTTTTAAATTAATTAATTTTTTTTTTAATAATTTATGTTTATTTTTTTTATTTATAGCTGGTTAATTCATCTATTTTATTTTTAGTTTTGTTTATAGAGGATTTATTTCAATTAAGTGCTAAAATACAATTTCTTTGAAACTCGAAGAGTTTTTGTTTAATTTAAGAAATAAGAAGTGATCTTTACATTAGTGTTTAAAGCTATTTTCAAACAAACTTCGAGAACTTGAAATGTATAAAAGATTTCTATTCGAAATTCTCAACATAGTATCACCGAGTGAAGTATACAAACATCTTTGTTTATTCTCTACTCTTAACAGCTTCGTGGCATTTTAATAATTTCAAAATAGTGTTTCGTGTTGATTATTTTAATTTTTAAAAAATTATGAGGTTAATTATAATGGAATTCTAAAAGCCATGTACGTCGATCAGTTAACAATGTTTTAATATCAATCAAATTTTCTAAGTTTAATATATGCCTTAATGAAAGAAAAAAATTTTTTGATATGAATTATGGTAATGAATCTTTTTTTCATTAAGATATTCTAGTGTCGCATATTATTTTGTTCCTGAGATCAATGTCTAGTTAGTTTAAATAATTAATGAATTGGGTGTAGCTATTTGTTTTGCTGAAGTTATTCGATAATTTTTATTTTTGCCAGATGTCTCAAACATTATTTTAACTATCGATTTTAAGCGCTCTTCACTTTCGCTCTTCTATATGGTACTGACTGTTGAGTTGCTTATATTAATATATTCAAACTGATCGCCAAATAATTACTGCCTTTTCATTCATTTTAACACTTTTATTCTTATTCGATTATTTTTATAATATCCTACAGAATGTAAAAGCTTCTATAGCAAGCTGGAGAAGCGTTTTGGGGTGTTTCATTTTTATTTGCATTATGTTAACTTGATGGTTTACGTCCAAGGGGCCGTGCAAGCTTTGAAATGCGACGTGAAGAAGTTGAATGGCAAACAGCTTGATGTCGGAAAAGGAGTTTCCAATTTGGAAGTGAAGGATAATTGTAAAAAAAATAGAAATCAAAGTGTTTATAGATGCAACAGTGCTGCCAACGCCGCTGATTTTAACCAGATCGCCACCAAATGACACTGAGCTTTGAGTTGTTACTGTTGAAATTAACATGCGTTAAGATAAACATTCAAATTTCATTATATTAATAAAAATTGTATTATTTAAATAATACAACAATAATATATTTTGTATTATTACAATAGCAGTTGCTTCATTGGTAATAGTAAAAAAAGTATTGTGGAAAACATATCTAAACTAACTAGAAACTTAATTAATGCAAGACTTCAATTATCAAAATGCATTTAGTATGACTATCTTTATGCAATATTTAATATTTTTACGCAATATAAAAAAGGTTTTTTGATTTAGTATTTGGGGACATGAGTTATGTTTTAAGCTACGGTTGTAATTTTTCAATTATTTTTTTTAATTTATATTATATTCCGGACTGAGAATCATGAAAAGTCTGTAAATTTCAGAGAAAACTTGAAAAAGCTAACTAAGAACTTACCAATCTATCAAAAAGACAAAAAAATCGAAAAACTATAAAAACTTTTAAAAATGAAACTATACAGTAATTATTTTTGTTATTTTGCTAAATAATTGTCGAATGTAAATATCGTTATTTCACCAAAAGTTCAATATCCGAATATTTTAAGCAATTTTTTCTCAAAATCTTCACTTTGTATACACATACACATTTAATTCTTATTTAAATTCATTGTTTTTCATTACTAGTTGAATGCAATTTTCGAACTTTGTCCACTTATTCGACTTTGTGGTATCTATTTTTGAGCTTTGCCACTTGTTTACAGCGCCTATTATGCGCTGATGGTTTGTCTCAAACTTATTTATTCAACCATTACATTACGCGTTGAAGACGCCTTAGTTGAATAATCTTTAATAAAAATTAATTGTTTTTGTGTGCTTATCATTATCATAATATATATATCACATTTTTGGATTCATTTTTGTTGACATATATATTAAATTATTCAAAATATCAAAACAAATTTTAATATCCATCTTTTTTCGTATTATGGAGATTATTTCTCAACTCAATTTGAAGATGTTCATTGTAATATAATTTATATTTAGAAATTGTTGATTTCATTTTGGAAATTTGAAATGGCATAATTTAATGACAAGCTTGCATTAAGAAGTAGTGAATCTTACATTCTTTAAACATACCAAAGCCTTTAAATTGTGCTTAAATGCCCATTATACATAATAGATATTTTGAAACAGAATAATTCCTAAACTTGAACCACACTAAACCTCCACTTTTTTGACAGCCAGAAAATCAAAAATCTTTCATGAGTACCTTAATTTTAAAAAGAACCACTGTCAGTATAACTTTGCAACAATGCCTAATAGTTTTATCTAGATTTCGTCATAACATTACCATAACAAATTATACACACACCTCACCTTTTCAACCGCTCACTATCTTCCATTGTAATAGTGATTGTTCAAAACATTAATAATTATTTGAAAAGTTCTCTTCAGTTAAATTCAAATAAAGTTCCACAATTTGCAATTGTTAATGATTCTGTTGAAATTTGTGTTTGAATCTTGTTCAAATAAGTGTTAGTTTTAATAACTTTTCCAATATTTTTGCCATTTAATAATTAAAAAAGCATTATTGTTGTACTTTTTGAAGTTTAATTAAAATTATTCAGACTCTTGAGGATATTACCTATTCAACAAATTTAACTTTATTTATTACCCTTTCAATTTACACAAAATTTGTCAAATATGGCTACTAATACAAAAATTATAAGAATTTTATTAACATTCATGGTCAATTTATTGCAATGAGTTGTCATTTGGCCTTCTAGTATTCAATACAATGATTTTATATTTAAAATTATCCACACATTTACTTGCATTAGTTAAAATTATGGATTTAGTTGTATTTTTTTCTCCAGTTTTCAATAAAGCATATGAATACTATTGACAATCATTAAGGGTTAATAAAAGTTCTCATGGAGTCTTTCCCTATCTTTTCAATTATACTAAAAATTAAAAACTCAATAATAGTTTAAAGATTGCTTTCGAGTAATATACAGATACATGATTTCAGAATTTAAAAGTTTTCTTTTTGTCGGTATACCAAAGTTGTTTGAACCAAAAGATATTTTATTTATGCTAAATGGCATTATTACGTTTTTTATCATTCGTCAAAGTATTATAGGTTTAGTGTCAAAAAGCTTTTGTAAGAGCATTCAAATAGTCCGAAAATAAAACTCGAATTCAGAGAAAAAATGATTTATGCTTTTCATTTTATTACCATTAAAAAGTCTGAAAGAACTTGTTTGCGTTTTTCTCAATTCTACAAATTATCAACTCAAAAAACTTTACCGTGAAAAAATTTTCGTAATCATTAAATCTTGGAGAACTTGCGAAAACAGCCTTTATGATGTTTATTTTGCTTTATTGCAGCCACAGAAATTTTTGAACGTAGCCTTAAAGTTACAACTTTTCATAAGTTTAAAAGATCAAAAAGTTGACAAGTTTTGAGCATGACGTTAGAATGTACTTTCTTAACATTCAAATCTGCTATCTAGAAGGGTTGCTAACCTTTCAAAGTTAAATCTGAACACTTTTTTCTTGTCCTCCAGTAACCTTTTGGAGTTACTTAGATTATTTTCCCAAATAATCATTTCCTGGAAAATTCTATCAGTATGCTATCATCAAAACATTTTTCTAGAACAGGTTCCTTACTAGTATAAAGCATCCCAGGACAAACACTTAACTGCCCGATGATGAGGATAAGGCATGCTCTTCGTCTTTACAGAATAACATGGAAATAAAAAAAATTAGTGAATACTACAAATAGGAAAATTTTTTGTGGAAGGGAAAATGATTTAATACTCTCATGTAGTGTTTCAGTTAGCATTTCATCTGTGGCCTAAAGATGATGTATCTTCTTTTATTCAGTATTCATTAAAGTAAATAAGCTAAAAGCCTAAATAAGCTCTTGTCACGTGATCTTATAAGTACTCATTCGATGAATACTTTGATAACGAAAAGCTTCGTAGCTTAATAAACTAACCAGTGTTCTGAAATTATATTCATTTTACGTGTTGGCTTTTGAAAAAATCATTCTCATTCGATGTTTATTAAATTAAGATTTGTCAGATAAATTGAAGTTTTAGTTATATTTCGAAGTTAAATACAAAAAAAAACGCTGAAAAAACTTAAATTCTTGACATTTTTACTTATATTCCTTAAATTTATTATTTAATTTATATATATGATAATTTTTCATTGAACAAACAGAAGATTAGTTTAAAAATAGTGTATTCAATATATTCTTCAAAAGACTTGTCTTTAAACTTCGAGTGTTTGTTTATCAACAAAATTAATAAAGAAAAGTATAATTTATACTATATAAAAATATTTATGAATTCCAATTTACTTTTATACGCTTGTATTAATCGGCTTAAATAGCAAAATATTAAGTTTGTGAAAAGTTGTTTGAAATGAGTATAAGTTTTAAAATAAACAAAGTTAAAGATACTGGTGGCAAACCAACAGTTTTTGAAAGATTAGGGATGAAATCGTCCAAAGTTAGACAAGTTTTTAAATTTATAATTTATCTAGAACTAATTTATCTCTACAAGAAAATTTTTTTTCATTAGATGTGTCCCAGTTTTTTGAAAACTGGACATTGCAATCTAGGATCTAAATGTTCTTTTGAGCATCAAAAAAAGTAATTGAAATAAATTGTTTTTGTTTTTTGCATTCATGAAATTAATTGAAAATTGTCAGACCTACAGAAGAATTATCTGAAAAAGCTCCTAAAACTGATCCATTGAAAGCTCATAGTAAACCATCGAAAAAAAGTAAAAAAGAAAGTCAAAAGGAGCAAACACCAACTAAAAATGTAAAGTATATTATTCTTATAAATTTCTATTTTTCTAATATTGCTGTTTTTTCAGAAAGAAAAAGATTCAAGCAAAAAAAAGTTGAAAGAATCTTCAAAAAGCTCAAAGAAATCAAAAGAAGAAATTTCAGAAAAGGCTAAGTCTCCCATACCTATTGAAAAGCAGAAAAAGAAAGAATTGAGTGAAAAAACAGATAAAAAGTTAACGGAAGTTAGCAACAAAAATAAAAAAATATCCAAAGAAGATGAGGCTAAAAGCATTAAAACTTCGCATAAGAAAGATGAAAAGGTTAAAAAAAGAAAGCACCATAGTTCTTCGAGTAGATCCTCTCCATCAACATCAAGAATAAAACGATCAAAAAATGAGCCTAAATCAAAAAGATCTAAAAATTCTTCCCCATATTCATCTAAACATGGCTACAATCACTCACCTTCTCCATATAAAAGACATGTGTCCAGTCATTCTAGGCATGTAGATGATAGAGGTCTGTAGTTTTCTCATGTTATAGTTTACTGTAAGCATTATGATGTAATGCATTTTTTGTATGATTTGAAAAATATTTCTTCCATAATTTTAAGGTTATTTTATATTCAAATATAATCAATTCATATGAAAATCTCAAATTGTCTGTATAGCTTAAAGGTAGAGCATTAGAGTAATTACCTAAAGTTACCAAGTTCAATCCCTTTAGTGGGCCAACAATTAGCACCTGTTCTACAGTGTGTTTTCACTACATTAAATTGTAGCAAGCGTTTTGATCTATAAGAAAAAGTGCTTTATAAATACTACATTACATTGTATTACATAGATAATAAGTATTATTAGGAAACATTTTGAAATTATAGGAGCATTGAAAACTGCAGATGAATACATGTTGAGAAAGGAATTGACTAGGGAGAAGTGGGAAAAAAGGATGGATAGAAGGGAAGAGGAAAGTTTTAAAAATATTATGAGGTATTTAACTAAACACTCATGATTCAGTTTAAAAAATTCAATCAAAATTCATTAATTAACTTTTTGGGCTATATATAAATAAATAAATATATATATATAGGGCTGATGAGATCCAATTAGCAGCTGACACTAAGAACACCAGAGTATTTTATAGTCTATTGCGCGAGGTTTATGGCTTTTCTAGCTTCTCTATCACGCCTTTGAGAAGCAAAGATAATAAGCATCTCATTCGTGACCCATTCGGCATTCTAAACAGATGGAAAGAACACTGACGATCTTCTAAATAGACCTTCAGAATTCAATTCAGAACTAATTGAATCCATTCCAACTAAACCGGCTGAAGACGCTCTGGGTGAAGAAATTATAGCACAGGAAGTGGAAGAGGCAGTTCAAAAACTGAACTCTGGTAAATCCCCTAATATGAACGGCCTTCTCGCAGAATTCTTTCATTGTGCTGGTCCAGTGTTTATGGGGCGTCTGGCTACTCTATTACAAACAGCTTGGAGAACTGAGACTATTTCCGAGGATTGGAGAAACTCTTTGTTAGTTGTGCTTAATAAAGGAAAGGGTCCTAAAAACCATTGCAGCAACTACCGAGGAATCTCACTTTTATCAGTTGTGGGTAAAATTCTTAGTCGCATTATTTTCAAAAGAATTAACCTTCACATTGCCGATAATGTTTTGCCAGAATCCCAGTGTGGGTTTAGAAGTGGTCGAGGGACAGTTGATATGATATTCACAATCAGACAACTGCAAGAAAAATGTCAGGAACAGTGCAAAGATCTTTTTCAAGTGTTCATTGACCTCAATAGGGCCTTTGACACAGTAAACCATGAAGCTCTTTGGTTGATTCTTGGAAAGTTAGGCTGTCCAGAGAAGTTGATTTTTAACTTGAAACATTTCCACCACGACATGAAAACTACGCTGAATATCGGGGGCAAACTTGCAGAACCTTTCACTGTAGGAAACAGTGTCAAGCAGGGAGATACACTAGCTCCAACACTATTTGCGCTTTTTTTTTCTATGGTGTTTCAATTAGCTTTCAAGGATAGTAGCGAAGGTGTCTACATTTACTATCGAACCACTGGTAAGCTTTTTAACATCGAACGCTTCACTGCCAGAACCAAAACAATGATGTGCGTGATACGTGAATTGCTTTATGTAGACGACTGTGCTTTGCTGACTCACACCGAGATGGTAATGTAGCATCTGATGGATTCTTTTGAAGCTGCGTGCACTGCGTTGGGGTTGACTATCAGTTTGAAGAAAACTGTTTTGATGTACCAACCAACTCCTGGAAAAACATATGTCGAGCCATCAATCTATGTCTACGAACAAAAGCTGGCAGTCCTTCCAAAGTTTGTATATCTTGGAAGTACTCTCAATTGCAGTAATTCCATTGATGATGAGATGGGCTTAAGAATAAGCAAAGCCAGCCACGCATTTGGCATCTTTGGAGTCACCATGGTATCTCTATATGCACGAAGGTTAAAGTTTATAATGCGTGTGTTCTAACTGACCTTCTTTATGCTAGTGAAACTTGGACCACATATACCAGGCACCTGAAACAACTTGAGCGTTTTCACCAACAGTGTCTGCGTAAGATTCTGGGCATAAAATGACAGATGCACATCAGTGACACCGAAATACTTGAGATGGCAAATATCGGTAGCATTGAAGTCCTAATCTCCAAGCAACAGCTCAGGTGGAGCGAACACTTAGGAAGATTGCCCAACGAACGGATTCCCAAAGCAAATATTTTATGGGCAACTTACTGATGGAAAAAGATTGGCTCAAAAACCCAAAAAACGATTCAAAGATTGCTTGAAACAAACCTTCAAAAATACGGCATAAACTCCGTTTCATGGGAAACACAAGCGCAAAACAGATTAACTTGGAGGAAAGTAAGTTTTGAAGCAACCGGTCGTTTTGAGGAAAGCGGACGGAAACACGCTAGACTTAAACGCGATCTCCGGAAAGAAAACATCACCGAGCATGTAACAGAACTAACGTGCGGTCAATGTGTAAGACCATGTTTGAGCAAGGCGGGTTTTCTGAGTCATTTAAGGTCCCATTGACGTCGCGTTTCTTCGGCCAAGCATGAGAAGGTCAGCTCAGTGCACACTACTCGTCAGAATCCTATTTGCCTAATGCCGTATAGCAATATTTGTAACATCTGTGGAAAAATCTGCAAAAGTGTAGGTGACATGAAAAGGCATGAAAAAGTCCATATTTTTAATACTCTCACTTATCCATCCCGAATCGTTTCATATATGTGGCAATTGTGGGAAGGTGTGCAAGTCCTCTGCGGGTTTGAAAAGCCACCTCCAAGCCAGAAACTGTTTGCAAAGCAATGGCAATACTTGAAGACGAGTTGCTGCCACCATGTATATATATATATATATATATATATATATATATATATATATATATATATATATATATATATATATATATATATATATATATATTTATATATATATATATATTGCTCAGATATCCTAGATACCTCATTATATTCAGAAATTTCCATATTTTTCAGTCCTAAGCTTGGCGTTAAACTGCACTTAAGATAGCTTCTCTAGATTAAGAATGTTTTTCTGTTATAACCTGGATAACAGTAGATTTCAGTATCAGGTATCGACAAACTGATATGCTGGTATCGTTTTCATTAGGCTTTGCGTATGAGGGTTCTTTTTGTTGACAACGGCAAGGCAAACTGCCCAAGTGTCTGAACGGCGGATTTTGAATTCGATAATTTCAAGTTGGACGTTAGATCAGACTGGCAGTCTATAATAATTTGTCCCAAATAAAATGGCCTTTTTTTTACATCAATTTGTCCTACTATCAATAATCTAGGATGACTGCTGTCAACCACAGTTACTGGGACACATGTACAGCAGTATAATCTAATTGGATCAATAGTTAATAAAAAAAATACTATCTCATTTCAACTATTTTTATTTCAATTAAAATGTCATTAATGATCATAAGTGAACAGAGGTGGTCTGAAGAAAGATACTCTTCACACAAGAGTCGGGATAGGGAACATAGAGATGAAAGGTTCTTTCCATTCATTTAACTAATATGACCTTGGAAGTTATGGAGTCGATGCTACTGTATCTATTTTTAACACGATTGTATTCTACTATATTCAGTCTTGTTTTAATCCCTTCAATGTTAAATTAATGATGTCTATTAGGGGCTTTATGATTTATAACATTTCAATTATTTTTTAAGCTCATTGAGAACTTTGTTTTGATCATGCTAAAAAATGCAACTTTTTTATCACACATATTATGCTTTTTCTATTTATGCATACTTTTTAGAGACATCTTATGTAACGTTTTATGATAAGGCTATACTTATCGAAAATTATACCTTTTAGCTTTTATTTTAAATAAATGTATGAATCCGCTATTGATGTTTTTAAAATTCAATTACTAATTATGCGTATCAAACCAAATTTGATTTTTTTCTTAACTGATTAAGTTTCAAATACAAAAAAATTTTGTTACAGAGCTATGATGGAGGCTAAAATGAGCAAGAAGATACACAAGAGAAGTGAAGAAAGAGTAGGAGCATTGGCTTTTTTTTGTTTTTGTTAAACTTTGGGTTGAAAAGTAGAACTAGTTTAACTGATAAGATATGATAAATAATTGTGATTTAAATTTTAGTTTTTTGTATGTGTTCATTCTAAAAGTACACTGCTTCTAAAGGAATATGTAAATCCTTAAAATTCCACTTCTTGAAAGTTCTTGAAGGAGGACACCTACAGAGGGTACAGAAATGATCGACTTGTGCATAGAGGCTCCCCTTTTAACCACTACCGATTTAAACATGGTTTCAATCATTTCTATTTATTATACGTTCAATCTCTTAGAGACATCGTGTATATCTTTTTTTAAAATAATTTTTAGTTTGTATGGAAAAAGAAATACGCTCAGTGTATATATTTTCAAATTGTTTTTAGAAATTTCATATTATGGCTTTTAAATGTAGCTACCTTAGCGCATGTAGTTACAAGCTTTTTTTCCTTTATAACTTGACTAACAGTAAAACGATTGTTGCTTTTATCGGAAAATTGATATGCGGGTATCTTTGGCATTTGGCAAATAAGCCTAGTTGACGACGGCGAGGATAATTGTCTAAACGCGGAATCAGCGGGTTTTGAATTCGATGATTTTCAAATTGGATGTTAGCCCAACTAGCAATCGCTAAAAGTTTTGCTCCAAATAAATAGTTTCTTATTTTGAGAAAATATAATTTAAGTATACCATTAATTTTAGCTTTTGTTTATTTATACGTGTATGGTAATATAGTATAATATAATATGGGTAATAATAATTAATGGTGTTTTTTTTTGATTTTTTTCTAGCTATAACTTTTATGCTTTTTTGTATGTATTAATTTTTGTCATTTGTTATTTATTACTTTTTTGTTACCATACTAGATTGTAGTTTTGTACATGTTCCCAGTAAGTGAAGTTGACAGTAATCAGTCAGGTATTATTGATCAATCAATCAAATTCTTTTTATAGCCCGGTTTCCTTTACCAAGAGTTGAGCTTTTTGAAAGTTCTATCTCGAAGTCGGCCTTTCCATTCAGAGCGATCGAGTGGATCCGCACAAACCATGTCTAGCTTTCTTTTATCATTCAATATGAGCTCATTCCAAGTCTTTTTGGGCCTACCAGGCCAATTTTCGCATCTGAGAAATCCAACCCACGCTACGCTCTACATGTCCAAACCACCTCATCCTGCTTGTACGAAGAACTACCTCAACATCCCGAATGCCAAGTTTTGAAAGGAGTGAGTGAGAGCAAACGTTATCATTCGTTTTGGTGTTGCTCATCCAGCGAATCATGGCAAGGTCATTTCGTCTAAGGTTCAATGTGGAAACTGTTACAGGCCATGTTTCAACAGCATGTAACATAGCTCTTCTGACACAGGTTGAATAGACACGGCTTCTGGTCAATATTTTTTTAAAATGAAACATTTCAATTGTGAAAAATTTTCATAGACTGCCAGCTTGAGCTGATATTCAAATCCAAGTTGTCTTAATTTAATGTCTGCCTTCCCAACCTTGGACAGTTTTAGTTAGCGTTATCATTTAGGATCGTTCACTAAGCCAAATAGCAACGATGCCAGTGTGTCGATACTTGCTAAGTGAGGTGTTATTCAGGTTATAAGAGAAAGCAGTGGTAACTATAGGAGCTGTTTTAAATACAGTTTGACCTCAACGCTTTAGATTGGTTAAGCAAAATAAAGTTATTTATAATTTTTCAGATAAAGAAACTTATCATTCAAGTGACGACTCCATCAGTAACTATGGTATAAGTACATTTTTCTATATGCATTTAATGTGGGCTTCATTTAGCTATTTAAATTAACGCTTCCATGTTGGTTTAAGTTATGTTTTAATCTTAATGCTAATTATTTATTAATTATATTGATTTTGAATTTTACAGGCTCCCGAGATAGGAGAAGTGATGGCTATAGAGTATGTATTTTTATTTAATTTTTTTTAAGTATAAAGATTAAGAAAGAATTTTTGTAATAAAAAATCATATTTATTTATCAAGGGTTCTATGAGAAGAAGTAGAAGCAAAAGTAGCAGGGCATCTAGGTTTCATTAATAAGCATTAGTTAACTTTAAAGATATTACTTTGAAACTTCGATCAACAAACTACTTTTATAAAAGTTAGTAAAAGAACAAACAAAGCAGGTACTATGAGAAGGGAGATTCAATGAACCGAGGCAGGCTGAGTGCAGGAATGCCTTCTCATATTTCCCCAATGCAGCCTTTACCACCACCACCACCTTCATCCTTCTTCTACAACAATATGTCTCTGCCAAGCAAAATGATGCCTTTGGGCAAAACTGCTGGGCAACACGGTAATGATTTTTGGGATGAGAGAAGACTTAATGCAGGTTTGGTTGGAGCCATGAGTCTGCCGCAGTTCAGAACTCCTATGCCTTCCTACCGCATGCCTTTGCATCATTTCCCCGAATATAGGTGATTTCAGGGTGTTTTTAATTCTAATTTCAAAAAATCTCGTACTTTGCTCGTTTCTATTTGAATAGTTATGTTGCAAAAAATAATAATTGTTTGAAGGATGCCTCCACCACTCAACACCTCCTTCCCCGTTAGACCATCCTCGCCTGTCGATGAGTTTAAAGCCAGGAAGACACCAAAAACTTCGTCTTATCCCAGTAAAACTTCCGAAGGTTTTTATCTCTCATACTTCTTTTTAACCTGATTTCATCTTTATAGTGGTCAAAAGCAGTAAAAAAATTAAGCATATTGAAAATATTTGCATGATGATTACGGATTCAACGTAGAATCCATCCTAGTGATTAAAGCTTTGCTATTGAAGTTCGAATTGGAATTTTTCAACTTTTAACTCTCAGTAAATTTTTTTCGAAAATCAGAGCCGCCTTTGGCATTGGAAAGGCAACCGATGAGTAACTTCAAGCTTTCCTTGTACCAAGATTTGAGTGAAGAAGAGGAAGAAAATGGCAAAGGTACGAATGAAGAGGAAGAAAAAGATGGAAGTCTTAGTGGCTTAGATAATGATGACGATCTTTCAGACACAAACTCTGACTTGCCTCTTAAAATACGTAACTCAATTTTTCAATACCAACCTAACAAGTTGTATTTTTGTTCAATCAATTAACATATAGATAATAACTTAAAACATGAGATCAATTATATTTTCTAATTTTTATTTTGCAAACTTTATATATTTCCAGCATTGGTGGAGACATCGGATGTAGAATGGAGTTTACTTTCGAGTGGAGCTGTAAAGGTGACTGACACATCTCTCCCTCAAAACGTTCCTTTGAATCCTTTAGATGAGTTAGGGTTGTCAAGAAAACTAGCTGGTGATGAGCTGTTTGAAGAAATGAGAATTGTTAATTTCAATACTTCAAAATCCATTGTTTCTGCTGATGATAATCGACCAGCAATAAAAAATGATGTTAATACCAAAATACTCGAAAATGATGACGGTTTCCTAAATGATATAGCTTTGTATCACGTTGATATGAGGAAGAGGAAAAAAAAGTTGAAAGATCTTGTTGATATGGTGGCAAGCATGGACCAAGCAATGTTTGCTCGTAAAGACCTTTACCTTCGCAGAATGCTTTGCCAGTTACCCGAGGTCCGTAAATCTCTCTATCTTATGCCTCTATTCTACTTTTGAATTTTTTTTGGTGGTTTTTCATGCGTAAGCTTTTAATATTTTAATTGAGTGTTTCAATATTCATTGATTTTTTTAGGAAGAAGATATGGTTTATCCTGGACTGGCTCAAAAGGCAGACATTTACAAAACCGCCGTAATTCTCTTTGAGAGTTGATATTTTTTTATTTGAAATTGATTCTTTGAAAATATGAATTAATAAATGGATATTTTCAGTATCACAAGCTATTTTTTAATAATTTATAAAATTGAATCCAAACCATGGTTGATGTAAAAATCGAAATTTTAATTTCAGTTCTATAAAAATGTTTGGCCATAATATAAATGAAAAATTTTTCAAACAAAATTAAATCTTTTTCATAGTTTTAAAATTTTTTCGTTCACAATGGAGTGATAATGAAAAATGTGGCTCTCCTAGTACATAGTTTAGATATACGATCTAAATGTTCAAGTCTGCTATAACTTCTTTATCGTTTTAAAAAATTAAATCAATTTAATTTCTTTGTTTGGAACCCCTTTCAAGCGTTTTATCGGGTTTTATCTATATAAAAATGTTTTAGTTAAACAAAAAATTATGATAAATGGTGGCAATGTTGAAAGCAAAATAGTAATCAAAGATTCGAAAAAAGTACCATTGCCTAGAAAGATGGCTCTCACACAAGCCACAGTTGGAAAGAATAATCATAATTCTGATAGTTTTATAAGCTTTAGATGATAGATTTGGAATATAGAAAATTTCCTGATAGTATATATTTTTTTAAAAACCACATAACTTGATTAAGTTGAAACTGTGAAGTAGATAGTGGAAGTTTTATGTAAGAACCTTGACTATTAGTAATAAAACTGAATCGAATAGCAGCAGCTAATTATCAAAATTAACTTTCACTAATATTACTTGTTAAAAAAGTCTCACGAGTTGCTTGCGATTCAAATTTAAATGTCGGTCAAACAAAAATCGGCGTTTTTTATATTTTGCAAAAGATCTATGAAAAGATACTTCAAATTTATAAAACTTTACATACGTTTAGTTCGAATATTAGCCTAATAATGATATTAAAAAATTGAACACTATGGCAATTTAAATCAAACACTTATTAAAATTTAAATACGAAGCTTTTTGTAAATTGAACTCGCATTATCAAGTATGCTTCAGTCACACTTTAATAAAAGTTCATTCGGAACTTTATTTTATCACAAATCGCACTTTTAGTTACTCCTCCACTTTTTCCCACAAACATCAATATATCTGCTTTTTCATATCAAATTTTTTTTATTCACACCAACCTTTTCATCAAATTTTTTTATAAATTTTTTTTTTGTTTTTAGTTTTGACGTTACTTTTTCTTGACTTATTTTTCATATTTCATTACCAATTGCTTCTATTGTTTGATTTTTTTCGAAGCGCATTAATCATTTTATCGTCATATAAATATTTATATCATATTTTCTGCTGCTACTAAGTATCCATGCGCTTACCATTCTTTACTTAACCTATAGTAATATGTTATTATTACTAAGTAATATACTATTATTAATAAGTAATATGCTAAGTAGATAATGTAACGTACTCTTACAAAAAGCTTCGTGTATTAAGTTTCCCAATAAACCTTAGTTTTTGTTTCTATTACAAAGTTATGTTTTTTTTCATTCTAAGATCTTAATATAAAAACTTATTAGACATTTTTAAACGTCTTAAACCTTGTTTCTGCATGAACTTTCATAAAACTTACTCTCAACATAATGATTTTTTACTAGCCCCAATAAAATGATTATAATAAGAATAACAATAATAATGTGGAAAACTTATATAGTGCCTCTTACGCATCGTTCAGAGGCGCTCTGCTATGAACTGCTTTTAGATTTAGGTTTTTAAGCTCTTAAAAAAAACAGAATAGGGAGAAGATTAAAGATTCGAAGGCAGAAAGTTTCAGAGTATATTTAAGAACAATAATAAATTTTATTTAGATACAAAGCTAGTGTGTTCTTCATACTTGAAAATGTTACTTATTTAACTGAAAGCTTTGTATTTATTAAAATTTATTGGTGTCGTTAAATGTACTCATTACTTTCCACAGTTTTTATTAAAATTTCAATTGAATAGAATAATTGAAATTTATAATGTATTTTCGATGCAAAATAGTATTTTTCAATTTTCACTTTTTTATAAAAATTTTATTTGAATAGCATAATTGCAATTTATAATGTAATTTCGATGTAAAATGGATATTTTCAGTTTTTTTTGACACGAGTATTTTTGATGTATTACATGTTTCACTAAGTTTAATCAGTTCTTCATGTTTAAAAGTTCAATATCGAGTGTTCATCCTCCTGTGTTTCGTAGAGCAGTCGAATTGAAACACACAAGCCACAACTTCACAAGAACATATTTGATTGGTTGACAAAAATTCACAAAATAAATAAAAAAATATATTTATTAAATAATATTTATATAAAAAATTTAATTTTATAATAAAAATAAATTAATATTAAACGCTCAGAACGACGATTTATTGTAACATGGCACATCCAGGAGTGATTCGATTGCGCTAGACCAACCATAGAATAATTTACAATTAATATCGCTCGATCATTTGTGATTTTTAATAGAAAATATTTTAATTATTATTTGTTATGGCGGGCGTGCTTTTTGAAGACATGTTTGATGTAAAAGATGTCAATCCAGATGGAAAAAAGTTTGATAAAGGTTTTATTTAAGATTTAAATGCAAATAAACCTATAAGTTTATTTAATGAAAATATTTTATTCAAGTATCCAGATTACGGTGTGAAAGTGAATCTTTCAAAATGGATTTGCTTTTAGATGTAAACACAAAAATTTATCCATTAGAATTAGGTTGTGATAAATGAATAAATAGAAAAACTTGAATTTTATCAATAAAAATTATTTATCTCAGGTGATAAATTTAGAATGGTAATTGCTACAAGCCTTCGAGAAGATGGTGTTCCTGATGAAGGTGAATATGATCCATCTAATGATGCCCCATCTAGGGTTGATCAATTTGAGTATGTTATGCATGGGAAAGTTTATCGAATTGAAGGAGATGATAGCTTCGCAGGAGAACATGGAAGTAGATTGTAAGTTCAATTATTATTTTTTATAGTTACTGATTTTTTTTTGTTTTCAGAGCAGCCTATGTTTCATTTGGTGGTTTGTTAATGAGACTACAAGGAGATGCATCAAATTTACATGAATTTGAAATTGATTCTTATGTATATCTTTTTATTAAAAAAATAGCTTTTTGATATTTTAATTCAATTTTGGACAGTTTAAAATTAATTTTTGATGAATAAATTTTATTAAAAAATCAAAGAATTTAAGTTTAATCATTTTCAACTAGAAATACATTTCTAAAATGATTTTAATTTTATTCAATACTTCTTTTTGTTTTTAATATTTTCTAAACACAGAAAAATAATATACTCAGCTCATAATGGATAAAGAAAGTTGAAGCTCCAAATATAAATGATTAAATATGGTTGTTTGTATAATGACCTTAAAGCATATAATAGACATTTAATTTTAATGCTTGTTCTTATAAATGAAGGTATAGTAAAAAGAATGAATTTTATTTGTTTGACGCTATTTATGAAGTATTGATGTTTTTACAATAATTTTTGTAAGCTCAAAAAATCTTTAAGCTAATAAAATTAAAAACTCGCTCATCGTTCGAAAAATTTTCGGCATTTATAGATTAGGTTTGTCTTTTAGAGAGCACCTTGGGGTATGAACTAAAAGCATTTTTTGGAATATCCCAACTTATTTTAAAATGAATGAACCAGAAGATTCAGAAATAATAATAAATAAGCTAGATGGGTTATTTTTTGAGGAAAGTGAAAAATTGGATGTCGACGACGATTTTACTAAAAGTCTTATAATTACTGGAGTGCCTGATATCGTATTCGAAGATGATAGTGCCAAAGTGAGTTTTTTTTTTTTTGATTGAGTCATCTTTTCAATAAAGCAATGATTCAACGCCAAAATGTTCAAAACAGCAAGAATTTGAAAACCTTTTCGTGAATGAATTTGGAGTAATTCCTACTTTTGAATATTTAAAATCTTTTAAAAGATCAAGGATAACATTTGAAACGATTTCTGATGCATCTCAGACCCGTTTGCGCATGCATGGATATCATTTTTATGATTCTAAACTCAATTGCTTTCTAGCTCAGGTTTTTGGTTTAAAAATTATATAAAATTTTTTAAATTCATCTTTTGTTCATCAGCCTTCTGATTCTTCTACTTCAACTACAAGTAATGTTTATTTGGAACTTCCGAAACCATATAAACAGTTCCTTATTTCTCCACCATCTTCACCTCCTTGTGGCTGGGAGGCTTGTTTGGAAAAACAACCTGCTATCAATTATGAACTCATTTCAGCTTTAAATAACCTCACTCCTGGTTTGAATTTATCAGTTTAGTATAAGCCTTTAAACTTATAAATTTTTCAGGCGAAAGTCATGAAATACGTCCTCCATCACCTTCTTCTCCAGGCATTATAGTACATACTTGTACACATAAAGATGCTTTGTAGCCAAAAATTTCAATAATAATAGTCTCTTTCTACCGGTGCTATTTTGTGAAAAATCAAATCAAGATGCTTTTTTTATTTCTTTCAAGTCTTTCAAATAATTAACTCTAATATGTAGATTTTATAGTTTTAAAACACATTTGTATAATATATTTAAAAATTTTTTTAGCTTTTAAATGTCAAAAATAATTACTAGTTTTTAGTTATTTGTTAGAAATATATACATGTTTAAAATTCATATTTAGATCAGATATTGTGATTATAATCAATATATACATGTTTAAAATTCATATTTAGATCAGATATTGTGATTATAATCAAGTTCACCTATTTGCATTTATATATTTTATATCAATTTTTGATTTCCTTTAGAAAATATAAATGATGTTAATGTTCATAATTATATTTGACAGTTTACATAAATTTGCATATAAAAGCTTCAGGATTTCCAAATAAACTTGATATGAAAAAACAATTTACATGAATACATAGTACAAGTATCAATGTTAAACAATCCATTTGAGACACCTTGTTTCTTGATGAGTGTTGAAACATTTAACACAACAAAATTTTGAACCACACTGCATGCAGGTGTAGGAAGAAGGAAAACCACATACTGAGCAAAACTTTCTTTCAGGTAGAACAGAAGGAGGCACTGCAGCAGTTAAGTAGTTAATTGTTTCTCTTCCTGGAACTGATTGTTCTTCTTCTAATAGGGTTGTAAAATTTTTCCGCAGTCTCACTTTAAACTGATCAGACTTTGATTTCCTTTTTTTGTTTTTTGATGTATTTCCATCATTATTTTCTTCAAATTTTGGAGCTTTCTTATTCATTTTAAGATCAGCGTGAGGGTCTGTTTGAAAATTGTCTTCTTCAAGTGCCTCTAAAGCTTGCCGCTGTCTACGTCTTCGTGCTGCTTGATCAAGCACTCTTCTCATTTGCCCTTCTTTCAATCGACCAGACTCTCTTTGAGTCATTTTTGAAACTGAAAATTTTTGAAAAAACAAACTGTAACTTGTTTCTATAAAATTGAATAAAAAGTTATTATAACAATGAACAATTAAATGCGAGTACACAACTTTAAATTTTACAAACAAGCTTAAATTCAATTTTAAATTTTTAACTAAAAGTGATAAGCAAAACTAATATTTAATTAGACCGAAAAATATTTAAAAAACCAAAAAATAAAAATTCAAATCTATCAATAAAAAATCAACTTTCAACCATTTTCATATTTTTTACTCACAACAAAAATTGAATTTTTTTCATATTTTTATATAAATTAGTTTTACTCTCAAGTACAATAAGAAATTTTCAATATATTATTCTTGATTACGTATGGAATTGAAAAAAGTTGCAATCGATTTTTTGTACCAAAATTTAAAAAATTTATTTTTGCTTGATTATATTTTAAATATTTGAATATCGAAATGGTATTCTTCATTTTCAAATATCATACTTGAAAATATTACGTTAATAACAAAAAGCTTCGTATCTTAATAAATGGCCGCGGAAGCTCAAACTTGAAATTTATAAGGTCAAGTCTGAACAGAGAGCCTGTTTCTTTTGACAACTGGGCTGCTATCCGTTGTTTCAACCAAAAATTTTTTCTAGCATCTTTGAAGTAACTATCTCAGCCAATGAATTTCCCTAGAATCTTTAAAGTAGTCACTGAGTCTCTGCCAATAAATTAACCAATACTCCCCCTAATGTAAGCTGTTTTGAAATATAAGTGGTATGATGTGACAAATTTATCATTTGCACTTTTTGCAATATTGTTTGTTTCTGCTGTTTCAGCTACTTGACAAGCAGACATGGCAAGTTAATTATGAACAAAGTTGAAGTGTTTCCAACCATCTCGTACTATGATGCATATGCCGTGAGTGGAAGAGAAAGTTGTATGTCATCATCACGATTGTCACCCTCTATAGCAAGCCCCATTGGTTCGAAAATGAAAACTCATGTTGGCATTGTTAAAAGCCCGTTTTTTTTTTCCTATTTTTTCTCTATGTCGAAGAAAGCGACCAGATTCTATGTGTATTGTTTCAATTTTAGTATATGTAACCCCGAAAAGTCACAATCAACCTCATCACAATATCCTCGTCCCACTCAAACACCAACACAGTCATCCAAAACCTCCTCCCATATCTAAACGATATGCACACATAGACTCACACCAACAATTTCCAAATAAATTCAAAAAAAAAACTATGACTACACCCCAGACCCGCCAAAATACAACAAACCGCTAAACATCCACATCAACAACACCCCAACTCTACTATCCTTTGCCTAACTTTTGACTCTAGACTAAACTTCTGCACCCACACAAACAACATCATCACAAAAGCTCATAAATCATTCAATCTTATAAAACTCTTAACACTGGAGTAAAAACAAGAAAAACACTCATCACCACATACAAAATACTTTTTCCCATCTTCCCAAATATGCTCCTTCTCATTGAATACGCCAACAGCAACTGGTTGCATATCATCTCACCCCCTTCTTCAACAAACTAAAAAAAATACAAAACGCAGCCGTGAGAACAATCATGGGCTGTACACAAGACACAAACACCCAACACCTACTCAGAAACCAAAATCCTCCCACTTCAAACCAGCCTCAAACTTTACGCTTCACAACTCAAACAAAAAGCTTTCCACCCTACCCATCTATTGAAACCACTCACCTTACAAGAAGTTCACTCCAGATACAAAAAACAACTCACATTTAACAACAACATCAACTACACCATAAACATACTCACCACCTAAAACACCACTCATGCTTAAATAAAAACCAACATGATGAAAATACACACAAAAATCGTACACGAATACATATCATCCACTCACAAAAAAATTCTCGACAGACAGCCCTCTCTTATACAAGACTTAGAAACCATCTTAGACGACGCACCCTCGCTCAACTCAGATAAAAAAAAATCACCATCCATCCTCTACTATCCCACCATCATCTCAACACCATCTCTTCCCTCGCCCTCATGTCCTGCCACACCTACTCTCATGACACTCATCACTTTTTCATCTGTCTGTGGGCCGACCCTGTGAGAGTAGCTGAGCTTTTGAAGAACTGGAAGGTCTTGATGGGAACCTGAGAAGCACTCAGCTACGACTAGGGTAAAAAAACGACTAAATTGTTATCGAAAAAAAAATGTAGGCGGTGGTCGAGGATGTTGACCATTTTGAAAAGTCAGTTTTTTGACTGACATACATGAGTTTTTAATGTAAAAACATTTGAAGTTTTGATTTATATATTTTTCATTCTGAGATCAAAAAATGAAACATGGAGGGCATCCAGCTATGAAACCACTAAAACTTGGTGTTAGTTCGTAAAATTGAATTATTTCTCTTTTAAATAATTTTAAAGTTTTTTCAATATGTGATTAGTTGAAAGGTTCGATCATTTAATTATTGATAATACATTGAGATGTCTCTAAAAAGTTATAACTCAATTAAATGTATTTAATTATATTGATAGATCAACTAAATTTTAGAATAGACAGTAAAGCCACTGATAGAATTCGTCTTGCAGAAGGTCATCAAATGATGAAAATTTTCCATATATAAAGTATAAAAGTTCAAATTATTTTTTTATCATTCAAAAAAACGAGTCTTTATTATACGAAATTCATTTATTACAAACTCTAAAACTGAAAATACGAATCAGTTTATAACTAATGTTGAGCATGGGTAATTTAAATAGAAAAAATGATTATGGAATCAATTATGAGCCAATTGCTTGCATGCAGAATCTATATCGGGATATTCAAACTTGAAACCAAGTTTCAAAGCCTTTTCTGGTAAAACATATTGTCCCTTAGTAACAAGAGTAGCTCTTTCTGCCCCAAAAACGAGATTCATATAAGCCTCAGGGATCCATGTAAAAGCTGGTCTATTAAGTGATGAAGCAAATGCTTTTGTGAATTGAGCATTAGTGACTGGGTTTGGAGAAGTACCATTTAAAACACCCTGAAAATATTTTTTAAATTAAATATAATATTAATATAAAGATTTTTCACAAGCTTTTCATAATCAAAGTAACATTTTCAAGCATCTTGAAAATGTTACTTTGATTATGAAAAGCTTTGTACTGTTACAAAAAATTAGTCTTCATATATCTCCTCATAATACTAATAAATTACTATCAAATACACACTTTGGCATTCTTATTTTCAATGGCAAACAAAAAAAGATTTGTAATATCCTTTATGTGGACCCACGAAAACCATTGGTCTCCAGATCCAATCTTACCACCCATGCCTAAATAAAATGGCAAATAAGCTTTTTGAATGGTTCCTCCATCTCTTCCTAAAACAACTCCTGCACAAATTAAAAACTTGTTTTGAAATAAAAAAACATCAAATAAATTTAGCTAAAATAAATTTAATTTAACAGATGAAATTGAATGAAGGTGAAATAGATTAGAAATTTATTTATGAGATTATTAAATTCACCTTAAAAATAATAGCACAAAAATTTGAACCTATTCTGATTATTGCATGTCTAATTGGCAAAGATTTGCTTTCATCTTCCTTGAAAGATGAATCTATTTTGGATGCTTCTTCCCATCTTCTGCATAGTTCTGCTAAATAATCTCCTCTCCCTCCATCATTTTCTTCTGTATATTTCTTTGAAGGGTCAGGAGGATAAAAGCCTGAAATTGATAAAATAATGAATAAGCTTAACAATCAAATATAAAATGAGAAAAAAAATAAATGATAGTGCTCAAATAGGACCATTATTTTAGATACTTTGCTAAGCAATGAAAGAACAATAAATATTTTCTTATATTGCAGCATAAGCAAACCTATGGCAGAAGATGAAACCCAAACATCAGGTTTTTTGGAAGCGTCTTTAATAAGATCAGCAAGTAATTTTGTAGTATCTATTCTAGATGTTTCTAGCTTTCTTTTGAAAGCGTCATTCCATCTATCAATACAATTTAAACATGAAAATCTGAATGAATATAAATTTTCAAATAGTTTAAACCTATAAAAAGGATTTAATATATTTTCTCCTGCAAGATTTACTATAGCTGTGTACTTTTTGGTTAAACCTTCACATTTTAGTTGATCCTAAATGAAAATGATTTATTTGAAATTAAAGCTATGCATTAAGTTATTTTTTTTATACCCAAGTAATAATGTCTTTTCCAGCTTTTCTGGATATTACAGTTACTTCGTAGCCTTTTTGTTTAAATAGATTGTGTAGGTTTCTGCCAATAAACCCTGTACCTCCACCTATGAAAAAATTATTTTATTAGTACAGAAATTTATTTAGTTATAATATATATTAACATATTCAAAAGTAAAATACCGAGTAGAATCTTCATTTCCAGTTATTTACTAATATGATCCAAAGAGAAGGTACGATCAAAAATTTATTTTTATTATTAAATTATTAAAAATAATCTTGGATAATAAGTTGACCTTAAACCCATATTGTTGTTTTTGTTTTTTCATTACTAGCTTTTGGATTTCTATTTTCAAATAAATATTTTTTTTTCGACAAAGAATTTTATCAATTATTTAATAATTATATTTGGCATTTTCATGTGAGCGTCATTTGACAGTTTTTCTTAAAAGCTTGTCTTTAAATAAGTTTTTTTAGAGTTGTTAAATATCAAAGTTCCGATTAAGTTTCAAGCATTAAATTTTACCATTTACTTTGCTTTTACCTCAAAAAGGTTATGGCTTATTTGACACTTCCAAATGCCATTGGTGGCCAAATGTCACAAGTACCAAGTTGGACAAGCGGTATGACCTTCACAACCGAGGGCTCATATGAGCAACAGCTGATTTCTGCATATGCAGGTTTATAATAATTAATTTTTATTCATACTAAAAAAATGTGTTCAATAAAAAACCAAAATTCTTTCTTGTTTTTCAGGTACTCATTTGGAATCATTATGTGAGTTGGACATTGATTCTCCCCCAGGGGTGCACAGAATGTCAGGCATAATTTGCACTATTGGACCATCTTGCAGGTTTTCATACCCATCTAGCCAATTATCATTTAGCAGAATTTAATTTTTTACCAACAGGAGTGTAGATATGTTAAAAATGATGATTCAAAATGGAATGAACATAGCAAGAATGAATTTCAGGTTTGATTTATGATTTAGAAAATAAGTGGAAACCTGGTCTTCATAGTTTGTTACTCATGAAATTTATTTAATTTATCAAAACTTGACTATTTTCAAAGTAAAGTAGTTATTAGATTAATAAAAACTAAAAAAACAACTGATTTGAATATTTTAGAACATTCAATTTTGTTTACATCAATTAACAGTCATGGGACCCATGATTATCATGCGGGCACCATTCAAAATGTGAGAGAAGCTGCATCTTATGGCAACAGAACCGTGGCCATTGCTCTTGATACAAAAGGACCTGAGATCAGAACAGGCATTCTTAAAAAAGGTTTGTTCAAGTTATTTTTTAAATAAATTTCAACTTATATAAATATCATTCCAAAATTTAATCAAATGTTATACAATTTTTTGCAACTCAAGTTTTCATCATAAATATTTAATAGAACAATGTTTCATGCTAGTTTGGAAAATCAAAATAATTAACTCATTTATCTAATTTCTAAATATTCTATAATCAACATTGTTCCTATTTTTTGGTAGCAATCCAAAAACCTTTTATGATGCTTTTCATAACATTACAACATATACATACTTATTGAGCCATTTTTGCTTATAATTGTACTAAAAACTCATAAACAAACTTAAAAAATTGTTAAATAAGGTTTAGTTTATTCATGCATAAAGAATTAAATTTTTAATTTTATCCTAGTTTTTCATTACCTATTGAAAACAACCTTGCTACCTTATACTGATCATTAATACACATTTAATATAGGAGCTAATGAAGAAATAGAACTTATTACTGGTGAGGAAATCAACATAACTGTTAATGATGAGTTCAAAACTCAATGTGATGAGAAAAACATTTGGGTTGACTACAAGAACATTGTTAATATCATCGATGTTGGTAAGAGTGTCTACATTGATGATGGGCTTGTCTCTTGCAAGGTGAATTCAATGCAATTTCTGTTGCATGTTTGCCTATCAATTTTTCAATACAAGTTGCATATTTGCTTATTGGTTTATTCATATTTTAGTAGATTATAATTTTCAAGTGTATGGTTTAAGGAGTTTAGTTTTTATATTATTTTATAAACATGAAACTTTATAATACAATTTTTAAAAATAATATTACATTATCAAGTATCATTATTATTCATCATATTTACTTCTTTATACATTAAGAGAATTACATTTATAATTGAAATTTTGTTGTCATTTAAATTTATTTGCATCAGCTATTTTTAAAATAAGAATTTGATTAAAGTTTCTACACAAAACATAGAAGTTAATATGCTGCATAGGTGGTAAGCAAAGAGGCAGACCACCTGAAGTGTGTCATTGAGAACGGAGGTCTGATTGGTAGTCAAAAAGGATGCAATTTGCCAGGAACTCCAGTAGATCTGCCTGTAGTGAGTGAAAGAGACAAGGAAGATTTGAGGTTTGGAGTAGAGCAAGGAGTAGATATCATATTTGCGTCTTTCATTCGTAGTGGGGATGGAGTTCGTATCTTGAGAGAGGTGAGGTAACATCAAAGTATTTTTTAAATACTTTTTTCTAAAAGATTAACTTTAGAAAATTACATATTTAAAAACAAACTTTTTACAGGTTCTTGGTGAGAAGGGAAAAGACATAAAGATTATCTCAAAAATAGAAAACCATGAAGGAGTAAAAAGATTTGATGAAATTCTCGAAGCTTCGGATGGTATAATGGTAGCCAGAGGTGATTTGGGAATAGAAATACCTACAGAAAAAGTGTTTTTAGCTCAGAAAATGATGATTGGTCATTGCAACAGAGCCGGAAAACCTGTAATTTGTGCCACACAAATGCTTGAAAGTATGGTCAAAAAGCCAAGACCAACAAGGTTTTTAAATGATTTATATTAAAAAAAAATTAGCTTTAATTTGAAAATTAGAGCAGAAAGTAGTGACGTGGCGAACGCTGTGTTGGACGGTGCTGACTGTGTTATGTTGTCAGGAGAAACGGCTAAAGGCTTGTATCCTTTGGAAGTAAGATTTTTGATAGTTTTTATACTTTTTGAAAATATTATAGAAGCAAATAATACTTTAATTCCTTACAGGCCGTAATTGTAATGCATAAAATAGCGAGAGAGGCGGAGGCTGCTGTGTATCACAAGCAGTTGTTTGAAGAACTACGTCTGCTCACACCTCGGCCTACTGACATTACACACACCACTGCACTAGCTGCTGTCGAGGCTTCTATCAACTGTTTGGCATCGGCCATCATTACTATTACTACCACTGGTATGTGAATGGCTTTTACTGCATAATTTGGTTTATTTAATCAATTATGATCAACGTGCTAGTCCACAAATAGAGTCATAAAAACATTCAATCAATCATGTTTTTCCTATAAAAACAGAATAACTCTATGAGAACATTTTGACTCAGGCAGGTCAGCACAGTTAATGGCAGCATATAGACCACGTTGTCCCATCTTCGCCATAACCCGCAAAGAACAGGTTATATACACCATTTGATGCATAAACATTCAAAGAAAGAAATTTTGATTTAATGTTTAGCTTTTGATGAATGTAAATTGAAAAATTTTTACTCGTCAAAAATTGAATATTTTTATAAATAAAAACAAAAATTATATAAATTCAAGATACTTACGATGTCTCTAAAACACTATACTAGTTTATATGAAGTTATGTTGAACATTTCTATCACGCTTGTAAAGATGCTTACTAGATAATTTTAAATATTGATTATTTATTGGCACTTTCAGGTTTCCCGACAGCTTCACTTACACAGAGGGATTCTGCCATACTTTTACAGGTCAAATCAAATGATACATATTCTGAAAAAAAATCTTACTATTTTTAAGTATTTAAATGTCAGGTTTTGAAAATTAACTTGAAACTTTCAGAGGTGAGAAACTAGCAGATTGGTCTCAAGACATGGACGCGAGGATAGCGTTTGCATTAGAAATGGCCTTCCACAGAGGGATTGTGAGAGAGGGAAACCCTGTGATTATCGTTACCGGGTGGAGGTTTGTTTTGAAGTACTTTTATAAGCTTGTTATAAGCCTCACCAATGAATAATGATAAGATTGAACTTATCGAAAACTTTAGGTGACTAAAATTTTGTTTACGTGCTCTTTTAAGAAAGTAATCATAAACCATTTTAATTTTAACTAATTAAAGCTTGTGAAAAAATTTACAAGCTTTTTTTTAAAATTTGTTTAATTGGAAGCCTATTTATTCAATGAACTCATATCTTATACTATTTAATTATTTTTTATATCAGGTCTGGCTCAGGGTACACGAACACAGTGAGAATTATCAAAGCTCCAGAAAGAAACAAGAAGTTGATGATTCATCAGCCTGTGCAAGCTGAAATACTATCGCCAGAGGGTGAAGACATCCCGGTGCCTGTATTTGAGTGATGCATGCACTTCTCACCATACTCTCTGATGTTATTTTAATTATTGATAAAATTTCCCGGGTTTTTCAAGACTTCAATGAGTTTTTATTTTGACTTGAAAAAAATATTAAAAGCATTTATCCACAAATTTGTCACCTTCAAACTATTAATATTGGATGACTATTTTTATCGATTAAGTTCCTGCTTTCTTGGAAATACTTTCATTTACACCGTATGCATACAATAGTCAGAAACAAGTGAAAAGTTCCATTTATGAAAACGAAATTAATATTTATTAAAACTTCCAAGAGTGATTAATTCTGTTATAATTTGATTGTTAAAACTAGAAATGTTTCACATTTTTTGAAAATATAATCAACTAATGAAAAACTACATTATTTATCGTTTAATTAAAATTTATCATTCGGCGAAATATCTTCGAAATTTTTGTGAGAAACTTGCGAAGGTGTAATCATTTTGGGCACGTCATTTGCCATTCTTTTTGAACTTGTGAGCGAATGCCAAAGCTGCATTTAAATTATTAAGGGATGGGTGGGAAGCTTTCCATCGCATATATAAAGAACCAGCTTCAATATCCTGCCCTTCCTTTATGAATCCTTTCATTGTTTCTTCAAAAGTCTTTCGAGTCGGAGGTTCTTCCACGATATTTGTTGAAGTGCATGATGAATCTTTTTTATATTCATTAATTCCTGCTAGCTCTTCATGTGTTACTTCTATTTCTTTTGATTGTGCTTCTGTTATGGAGACATCTTGATGAGGTTTATAAGTTTCTTCAAACATTTCTTGGGGAGACTCAAGCTTGTGTTGCACAACGTACGGATCCGCTGTTTGAGCTTGAGATTGTGATTTCGTTGAAACAGATGTGGCTGAAGTAGTGTTTGCATCATTTTTTGATACCTCCTCGTGTTCTTTCGAGATATCAATATGAGTTGAAGGAGACTCAGTATCGATTGACTTTGTAACAATTATTTGTTCATTAGATAGTTGTCTTTCTTCAATACTATTGAGCGGCTGCAAAGTTTGTTTTTGTATCACACCTACTTCATCAAGGGACAGATAAGGAACACTTACTGAGTCATCAATTTCAACATTCCCCGAAGCATCATGACTTCCTTCAAAGACATCAGTTTCACTGACCGAGGTTACCTTTGAAGAAGATTCTTTGGTTGGTGCTGACTTTTCAGATTCGCTTTTATTCTGTTCATTTTGAACATTTTTTTCGTGAGATTTTCTAAAAGATTTTTCAGAGGTTTTTTGGAATTTCATAGTTGTTGATGAAGTAGAATCAATTTTTGATATCTCAGAAGGAACATATATTTGATGTTGCGTCGACAAGTTTGATTCCGAAACATTATTTTGATTAGATTTTGGTTCATTGTTTTCGTTTGAAGTTTCATTACCTTTACCCTTTGAAGTTGAAGCCACTTTCAAACTTTTTGGTTTTTTAGATGAAAGCTTTTTGCTAAGTTGTTCTTTTTTAATTTTTTCTAAATGTCCTTTCACCCAATCGAAATGTTTCATATAAAGTTTTTCAATGTTTTTCACATTCTCTGGGCAACTGTTGCCTCCTTTCAGACGAGTATAAACTTCTTGCACTAAAACGTTTAGATTTTTCAAACAATTTTTATTATAAAGTAGCTGATCTTTCTGCGGTGAGCAAGTCGCCAACACGAGAGAGTAATATACAAGAGCTAATTGATGTTTGAAAAGAACATCCTTCATGCTTTCAAAAAATAATTCTCCGTTGGCGGGCTGTAACATTCAATAAAAATAAATAAAATTATATATTTATCATTAAAAACTACTGGAGAATATAAATTAAATGGTATTTCAAACATCAGGGAGGGAGAGAAGATAGGCTAAGGTAAGAGCAGTGTCATGAGGTAAAGTCTTTTCAGCCAAGTTTAATATCACTGTGAATTCAACATGTATGAACTAATTACGTTTTAAATAGAATATGAATGACACTATTAACACGAAAACCATTAAGCTAAAGCATCAACGTTTGTAACCTGTGATGACCTGCTCCTGGGAGATATCTCCATTAGTGGTGTAAGTTGTGTTATTGAATAAGTAAGTTAGGATTGATGACGATGATGGTGATGTTGCAAACAAATTCAAATAATCTGTAGACACCTGAAACAATTGAAATGTTTCCATGAAATAATATTTTAAGATGTAAACACCTTTTCACATTAAAAAAACACTAGAAGCCTATACTAACATAGTCAACCAATGGTTTTGACTCTTCATCCTTGTAAACTGACTCGTAAAATGCATGCACACATACTTTAGGCTTGTACGGATCCATCAGTTCTGAACAAAAAAACGTAATTGTGGTATTTCTAAAAATAATTCATTCGAAAAGAATTTTCTAGATAAAATATTTTAAATAATACGGTTTGAAAATAAAATAACACACCAAATTTTTGGGCTTTTTTGCGAGGAACATACTGAAACTCAGTTAAAGTTTTTATTTGTTCTGTAGCACTATTCACAACACTAGACCACCAAGAGAGATTCTTGAAAGACGAAAATACTCCTTTTACTGCTTTATTAGTACGAGATATCACTGTTTTAGTCTGGTCGAGTATCAACTGTTGCTGGTTTATTGATGATGTTTGCTCTTCTGGTGATTCCACCTCGGATGGTTCTTTTGTGTTAGAAAGCTCTGCTTGCGCCTCCAATTTTTTTTGGAGTTTCTGTGATTTAAAATATGTTTGATGCCAAAGGTCTGTCTGATGTAAAAACTGTTTAAAATTATATAAAAAATCACCTGGTTTTTGAGGCAAGACAAGGCTGTGATTATTGTTTCTACTTGATTGTCTGATGCATGCATCAGCGAAAAACTCAAAAACGATATTCTGTTGATTTATAAAAAAATATTTTCAAACTTCTCATTAACATTTAATTGAAATGAGATAAAACTCAACACAGAAAACTCCATTATTATCATTATTATTTCGTATGAAAGATTATTTGTTTGAACAAGAAACTATCTAAGTGGCTGAAAAGATTATTGAATAGAAGGTAAACCATATATATACAAGCCCAAACATTTTCTAACGCACTCCTTTTTCGAACCCCACTGACTTCTCATCAAGGTTTTTGAATTCTTTCTTCAGCGCCAGCTTCTCACACACACTCCAGGCATCCTCGAAACCCATGGAAACCAACCGTCTGCAATGCTCGCTACACGATACATAATCTTCAGCCTGTTTTGGATAAGTGATAATTATTTACGTTAAAGTGAAATAAACTTCAAAAATAATTTAAAATTGTTCATTCACATTTTTTGAAAAATTTCCAAACAAAAAAATGCAATTAAAAAGTTGAATAAAAACAACTTTTACTTGAAAAAAGCAAAAAAATAATTTCAACTCGAAAGCATAAAGACTGGAAACAAAAAATTTAAATTTAACAAAAAACATGAGAAACAAAATCTCAACTGACACTCAGGGCGGCCTCAGCACACAACACCAACACTCTTGCTTTTACCTCGTCATCATCCTTACCTACGCTGTCATCTATGTTCAACAGCCGTGCCAGTTCCAACAGCTTTTATGGTTATTTTATGCTCATTAATTTTTATTCATGTAGTATACAAAACATATTTTTAATTTTTTTATCAAATGATAATTTAATATAAAAACTTTCAAAAATATATTTTGAAATGCATCATTGATTTAAATATTTTGAAGCAAACGTTGTTATAACAAAAACTAATTTAATCTTGAAACTCATGCTGTTACGTCCGTATTGATACAAATAAACTATGTCAATAAAACTGGTTTTATGATGAAGAACTAAACCCTGCAATAATGAGCAACGGACTTTATTAAAGCTCTTATACAGCATCCTTTTATGGGAAAGCAGGTTTTGTATCACTTCCAGCTTCTTCTCAGCCAAACGGACTGTGGATATTAAATTAATTAGTTGCCTGATGATAATCTGAAATATAACGAAAAGCCTTGTGCCAATAGAAAAAATTAAACTTTAGCATGATTTTATAATTCGCTTATTAATATTTATAGTGGATATAAGTCGACCATTCAATCGTCCCTACCTGGGGGTTTCGGTTGCGCATATAGTGAATATAAAATAACTTATAAATAAATGTATCAACAACACGGGATACATTAACAAAAAGTACGAAGTATTTGCAAGTACTTTGATAATCTTAGTCTTACGAGGAACTTTAAAGGTTTTTGCCAATAAACTTTTGTGTTGCTATTACTACAAAAACCAGTGTTAAATTTATCGATCTATTTATCTATCTATCTTTCTACCTATCTATCTATCTATCCATCTATCTATCTATCTATCTATCTATCTATCTATCTATCTATCTATCTATCTATCTATCTATCTATCTATCTATCTATCTATCTATCTATCTATCTATCTATCTATCTATCTATCTATCTATCTATCTATCTATCTATCTATCTATCTATCTATCTATCTATCTATCTATCTATCTATCTATCTATCTATCTATCTATCTATCTATCTATCTATCTATCTATCTATCTATCTATCTATCTATCTATCTATCTATCTATCTATCTATCTATCTATCTATCTATCTATCTATCTATCTATCTTTCTATCTCTATTTATCTATATGAATACCACTAGAAAATAATTTGTAATTATATCTACTGAAGTTTCAATCATCAAATAGTATTTTATCATCCATACATTACCGTTCAAAAAAAAAGATAATAAAATGATCATCTAATTTGATAATACGCATTAAATAAGCTAAGAGCCCACTGTGAACTGGCAGCATTGTAACCCCCAAACTCTCAAGCATGGCGACACCTATGGAACATTAATGTAGTTTTGTTTAAGTTAAAAATTTTTGTTTCATTTATTAATAATTAAATTGAATTTTTATTTAATAAATGAATAAATCAATTTTTTATTTATTAATTTGTAAAAATTTATTAACTGATAAAACTTAGATTCATAAGCGATTGCTGAAATATCATAAAAAAGTGAATTTTCATTAACTTGTTGAGTATACAAATTTAAAACATATATTTGCTACCTTCAATTAGCCTCAACTCGTCAAGAACTTCTTTGGGTTTATCCTCGAGCAGATCTAAACATTTCCTGTTAATAAAATTTGAAGTTCTCAAGAATAATCAAGTGAATCATTTTTATAGCACGTTTTCCTTTACCAAAGGTTATAATAATAACAATAATAATTTCAATAATAATAACAGTGATGGTAATAATAAAAAATAATATTAACAGCGATGATAACAATACAGGACAACAACGATTAAGTTGACTGATGATTATTTAGAAAACCTATGAATTCTTATTAGTTCTATTATATGAATATGTTGAATGATATAAAATAACTGAACAGCAACAAGCGAAACGACTAAAACCCCACCTTGCAAGTTTCATATTGTTTTCGTCGACACAAGACGATGAGTTGAAATATTCGCGAGCAGCTTGTAAAAGCATTCTCGAAACAGTTTCCCTATCGAGAACATGATGTGAAATGAAGGAGGAAGGATTCAAGGCATTAGAAGGGTGTGTTTTGTGGAATGGAGAGATTGATGAGAATGATTTCAACGAATCTTTCAAGCCCGTTGCTGCAGTTGAGAAGATTTGTAAGCTTTTATAAGTGTATGGGTTGTTGTTGGAAGCGGTTGTGGACTGGGTGACTGAGTCGTTGATGATACTGCCTGCTAGTTGAATATACTCCCCATTGCCTGAACACAAGAGACTGCTGACAAACAACTGTTTGAAGCCATGAACTCAAATGAGAAAACTACACATTACATGAAACAAAATTTGAAATAATTCAAATACAATATAAAAACGATTAAAAAATGCAACTATCTATTATTTAATGTGGAACTGAGGGAAATGAACCTCATAGCAAGCAGCCTCTTCCATTGAATCAAAAACCTTCTGCCTTAGGGTGAGCATGTCGTTCAACAGTCCCTTCAAGTCATCCGTCTTCATCGAGGAATCCCTTGATACATTAGAAAATATGAAAAATTTCAATTAGAGGCGTTGAAACCATGCAAAAGAAATAAAAAATGGGTTAATTTCTAGGAATATTCTCACTAAGCCATCTGAACCACAAAATAAAACTAGCAATTGTATAAATTAATAGAATTTTATGCAATATGAAATAAAGATTCAATAAAAACAAATGAAATCACTTTTTAACGGCACATCTTGCCATCTTAGTGAAAAGCTGGTGAACCTGCCTTTTTTCCTTCTATGGTGGGTTGGTGTGATACTACATAGTATAGTTTCAAACAGATTTGAATGGAAATTAATTAAGCGAACATTTGAATTAAATAAAAATGGAAGCATTCAACATTCTTCTAAAATAATTGGTTTAATTAAACACTAAATATTAAAATTTAATACTTTCTATATATATTTCATCTAATCCCTGCCCAAAAAAACAATGCTAATACTCAATGGAACTACATTAAACTTTTAATAAGCAAAACTAACAACCAAAACACCAATAAGACCCACATTTAAACAATAAAGAAACAACAACTGTTCAGAGAAATACCTGTATCTGCTTGACTCTACCAAGCCGCATGTCAACATTGTTTCGATGCAGGATTTCCGAACCTCTGTGTAACAATAAGTAATAATCCTTATATGGTATCAGAACTTATTCAATTGTTTCGATGATAGTATGAGAAACAAAAAGTATTTGTTTAAAAAATTTAGTTAAATAAATATTCTGTGTTTGTTTCGCATGCTATTGTTTTAGGATATACTTAGTCATAAAAACGTTTTGATAATGGTTGTATAGCAAATAACATAGGTATATAAATTAAACTTTAAAAACATCAATTGAAGATTCATACATTTATTTAAAGTTTAATTGCTATACAAAACATACATAAGATGTCTCTGAAAAGTAACATAGGTATATAAAATTATCTCCACCACCTAATAAGTTTACGTAACTTTTTATATGATACAATCAATAAATTGTTTCGCAGTTGAAAAAATAAGAATTCTCATCGTCAGGCCAGGTTAGTTGCTCGGGTCGATAAATAAGGAAGACAACTTATTAAAGACTTCATGAAAATGTTAACTAACAACAAATGGCACTCGAGGGAGCTTTTTATTCTGAAAAACCATAAAAAATTTGAATTATAACTTAATAAATGAGTATTATTGATTAAATACTAAGATAATATTAATAAAAAAATATAAATAATCGATGGTTTAAGAGAGATATTCAGAAATATGTGTATAGATCCCTAATGATAGTTCATATTGGTATATATGCCCCAATAACTGGGGTTGACAGAAATTAAAACTGATAAAGATATATAAATCTTACTGGCTTTCAGGCAAGAAGCTGATGATTGACTTTATCATTCCTAGCTGGTCACACCTTCATATGGATGGAAACAAATAAAAACCATGATGTTTGGAGCCAAACAGGTTTTGAATAATGATGAATGTTTTAAAATGAAGTCGATAGTTTCTTTTACCATCATCACTCATAAAACCCTCATATATTTCTTTTTGAAAGCATATTGAAAAAAATTAAGTTTTTCACTTTAATTTATTTGAAAAAACAACGAATGGTGAAATAATAAAAAAAACGCAACTCACTCTTGGTATTCGTACAGGCAGGTCTGCACCACTTGAGACTTCATCTCGTCATCTTTCAATATGCCATCTGGCTTCTGTTTTGTATTTGAAAAACTATTAATATTTCGGTCAAGTATTTAAAAGTACTTTTTAATGACACAATCACGTTTATGATGTCCGAACTTTTTATGAGGAAATTTATCATTAAAAATTTATTTTTAATTGGACTTTAAACATTATCATCAATAAATAACCATCGGCTGACGTTTTAGGTTATCCCAGAGACGTGCAATGGTATAAACAAAAGCGCAAGAATAACATAGTTCCAAGAAGTTAAAAAATATTGGGAATAACAAATAACACTTAATTATTGGACATAAATAGATTAGAATGGTACAGCGACTCAACAGCGTTAAAAACACACAACGACTTGGAAGTAAGCAAGAAAAAGCTTAAAAAAAAGGTAAGCCGTCGTCTCACCTCAAATGAAACTCAAAGCTGAAGTAAGTTATGTTATAAAGCAAGGCATAATACCGCCAGACGCAAAATGAGCTAGCAAAGTGAGATTAAAACGACGAATGAGACTATTGTAACCACAACCGCCATAAGCCTGAGCACAACAAACACAATGTTTTGAATGTAATTCCTTTTAAAAATCAAAGTTCCAAGATGAAACGTAAAAGAAGGATGATAAACCTCTGGAGAGCTCTCCTTCAAGATGAGTTCAAGGAAAGAAAGGTCCTTCAAGGATAATGAGAGGATGAACTCCTTAAGGAGCTCATCTTTATCAGGCTTGTCCTTGATGTAGGGGAGCACCCAGGTTCTCAACTCCTTCACTAATCTGTCCCTCGTTGGCTGTGATGTGTTTCGATTCTAATGCATCATAAACAAAACGAGCCTATTTTACCAATTAAATCTAAATCACTACAAACCATACAAAAACAAAAGCACTAATAGAAATACAACCATAAACAAAAAAACACCTTAGGCATGAAAAGATGCATTATCTGAAGGTGACTCATTGATAATAATGAATCAACAGAAACATTGGGGGAAACTTTACGTTTGTAAACAAGTGTATGCATGGTGGTCAGAGTGGTGTGGAGGTCTTCAAGGCCCTGTGTTGTGGTGTGGGAAGTGGTGAGATGTTTTGAAGGGTGGTATGGAGGAACGTTTGAGTGCAGTGAGGAATAGTGAAATGAGATGCAATTGGAATGGAATTGAAAAGAACTCTATAAAATCGTTTAAGTGTTTTTTGAAGTTATTAAAATATCTAATGATGGTACAAACTGTATATGCTCAAAAGATTTCATATTAAATCATTAGTATTTGACCATCATAGATTGAATAATCAACATTGAATCAAAAATAATGGAAATTTAATGAAATTTCATTGGTTAAGTTTACTGATATACATTTAAATATAAAAAGTACATGATTATAATATTAAGCAATGCAGAAAACAGCCTTCAATACAAACCTTCAGATTATTCTTAATAGCGATGTTGACGAGTTCCAACGCATAGTCGACTCTGCCTGAATACAACTCAATCACCTTGCATCTCTCTTTGTACCATTCTGTCACTTTGCTTGCATCGTTCAGTCCGTCTCTATGTGGTGTGTTACCAAGTAATGATGAAGTTACGCTATTAGTTATAAACGATTTTTTTAAAAATTAAATATATCAAATGCTATCTATTTATAATAAACTAATAAAAGAAATATTTATTAGAAAAATTATTATTGGATATAATATTATATGAATAAGCTTTTATGCTTAGAGTTGTAAAGCTTTATATATAAAGAACTTGAATTTGAGAAGGGAAGGCTCTTCGCTGTACAAAAATTCAGCAATGTCACAGTTGTTTGCAGTCGTCAAAAAACTGTACAAAAATGTTATTTAAGAAATTATGTCATCCTTCCAACGTGGTGATACATCAGGCATAGTATTCATCAAAAATAGTAAATACCAAAAAGAATGAAAGATACACTAGCATTTGATATCATTTCTTCAAATCATGAAGATTAATTTAAAAGGCGTTTATAAAAAAAAACCATTCAATTTTTATAGAAAACGTCTTTTTGAAAAAAATCAACTTACGAAAAGCTTCGTGTTATTATTCAGTTAATAAAAGTGTTTGATTCAAATTGTTTTTACAAAAAACTTCGTGTCTTTTTTAAAATAAATACTTAGTGTTTTTTGACCTTACAATTTGATTTAGGCTAATATACTTCATCTGAGTGTGAAGAACTTGATTAGTTTTCAAAAAGATTATATTGCCTTGATCAGAACCCTACCTGCAATGCTTTTCACACCAATCTTGTCCTTGCCTCCACTTCACAGAAGTGCTTTGTTTCATCTTGCCTTCAGAACTGTGATAAGGATTGTAGCCGTTGTTGACTTTATATAAAAACATATAGTAGAATATAAATGCAAAAGATCATACAAACAGAATTAATGGTTGGTTTAAGGCATTCAGATGACTTTAAAATTTAATCTTATAACATTCATCACATAATAATAATAATAATGATAATAATAATAAGAATTATTTTTTTAACCATTATTATTAAAGTTATCATTTCACTCATAACCCATCCACCAATCACAAAACTGATACAGCCTCTACATTGGAGTCTAACTCGAAGATGGGAAGGACTGAAACGTATTCAGAGGGCGGCGATGTTTCTGGGAAGTTGCTTAATAGCGCCAGCCTTTTGTGGAAGGTTGTGTTGGTTTTAGTGATATAATGGTATGGATTAGACTACTATGAAACTAGATTTATAAAAACGATGATGTCGGAAAGTATATGATTTTTTTTTTATAATTTTTTTTTAATTATCGAGTAATTCTATTAACTTATAAATTTTTGAAATTAAAAAATATTAGCAATTAATTAATAATGTGAGTTAGTCTTAAAAAAGCTTAATGATAGAGCATTTGTGAATCATAAAAACACGGCAATACTTTGATTTTTTATCTCGCAACTGATGATGATAAAGAATATATCGAAAAGCTTCGTCAAAGAAAAAATTCAAATATTGTCGTGTTTTTATGATTCACAGTTTCGATGCTAGTTATTCACAATACAACATTTGTTTCATTAAACATCCAAGTCAAATAGTAGAACACTGGTTTGATAAGTGCATTAACATTAATTTTACAAACCAATAATAATGATTAAGAAATGGATATAACAATGAAAAACAAGCGTTATAATGCTATTATGAATTTCATACAGCTCCTTCAAACTACGACTAATTTTTATTAAAATTCACGTTTATTCAAAAAGAAATCAGTGATGCTCAAGCTTCATTAGATATTATATGAATCAATATATATTGTGATAATGTTGTGATAATGAGATGATGAAGTATTTGGAATTGAATAGGTACCAATGAGGCAACACTTGATCTGTGTGATGGGTCAACACCTTCTCTAATGCTTTGCAATCTGAGGCCTGAGTGTGTGTGGTGAATAAATGGATAAGTGAATAAATGAATAATAAATAAATCAATAAATTAATAACTATTTGAAAAAAATAAAAACATTAAAAAATCAGTTAATCTTATTTTATCAGAGATAAAGCGGATGGAATATTGTCTTCATTTAATAATATAATAATCACGTTAGACTTCAAATCACCATATATAGTTGTGTTTTATGAAGTCTTGTCTTAAGCCATATCAAATTAGAAACTGATACAAAAGTATCTATAGATTGATATATATGATAAAATGAAAAAAAATCTACCCTTGCATAATTTGCAGCTAATTGAACAACTGTTAAACTTCTATTGATTAAGAAGGTGTCGTTGGAGAAGAGATCAGCCGCAGGAAGTATGGTCTAAGAGGTTGGATGGGGAGTGAAATCAGTGCAATATATTGTAATAAATCACATTAGAGTATACTGCTGCATATGCCCCAGTAACTATGGTTGACAGCATTGGCCTAGATTATCGATACAATTCATAGCGAAATTTATGAAATAAGTCAGGTAGTGTGATGGAAGTTTGAATGTTGATGAAAAAATTGCATGGATCCTCATCAATAGCTTAATAATCCCTTTTTTCTCAGCAAAGGTTAAGATCATGTAATTATAAATAGCAAGACATGTATTGCTAGTCATTTAAGCAGTTATTTAGTATTTCTAACTTCATAAGTGCGCAGCCTATCAGAGTAATTCAGAAGTTTTAGTCGTAAGCTTGCCATCTCTTTTTGTGCTACTGTCAGACTGTCACGTAAAAATTTTTGAATAGGTGAAAAAAAATAGATCTTGATCAAAACTCGTATATTACAAGTTATAAATTAATAAAAACTTCATAGAACAAAGTTTATGTAATTCTAATAAAACCATCTAATCATAGTGAAAACAAAAAATACTCTAAAACCGGCATCTCCAATATATCATATCAGACAATAACACGAAAACATTAATAACTTTTCAAAGTCGATTTTATTGACGAGTTCAGCTTCATCGTAGTCATTACCATCATCCTCGCCGCCCATATGATACAGAGATGACAAAGAAGTTCTATCGAGGCCAAACATTAGGAGTTCTTTGGTGGCTTCCAACGTGGTTGGTACTCTAGCTATGCTTTCATGCAGGGCCCATTTGGTGTTTTTTACCTTCGTCTATTATTATTATTATTATTATTATAAAGTCATGTGTAAGGTGCCCAGTTTAAGAACCAAGTCAACTTATTGTTTTATATTACTCGTTTAACGTCTTTTTTCTATAACTTCAGAATATTTGAACTAACAATTTTGTAGAGAAACCATCATTGTATAAATATAAAACAAACTGACGAGGTATTTTTCGATCGTCTCAGAGGTAACTTGGCACTTTTTCCATTGTTTCTGGTAAGCCAAATCTGTATCGAGGTTGTACCGTTCAGCCAATAGAAGAGCCTCTTCAAACTCATCATTATCTAACTTTAAATGAAAAAACCAACGATTAATGAAACATATATATTATATAAAATTCAATATAAAACTATTAATTCTTATACATAAGTAACTATTTAATAAGTAGTATAATAAGCACTAATATAAGATAAAAGTAATGGTAATTTTTAGTGATACTTTGGCAGAGTACAGCTGTTCAGGTGTGGTCTGCTTGATGTTGTAGAGCCTGTATATCCTGTGTTGGTACCTGAAAAGAGTTGGCTTAGTGTCATTCTGTGTTTTCCTTTGATGATCGTTAATGGATCTATTGATTAATATCTCAAAACAGAATAACATTATTGACTTCAACAGAAATATTTTATAGAACATTTTATTTAAATCATAATAATAATGAGGGTAATAATGAATATAATAACAACAATAAAAGCAATAATTTCAAGCAATATAGTACCAAAATAAAAGCGCTTTTACTCCAAAACAGCACCACAAATACCTAGTTTTCTTGGAGTCTTGGAAGGAATCAGAATCAGTAATATAATGCATCATTTTTCGAACCATAGAGTTCACTCCTTCATCCTCCAAGTCATCGTGAGCCAGTGAGTCGTTTATAGATACATCGCTACTAATTTCGCTTCTGTTTGCCAGTTGGTCATCTGTCATGTTTGGGTCTGAAGAATCTTGTAGGTAAGTTCTCTTGCCTTCTTTTTTCTCACTCTGTTGAAAAAATGTCGATATATGATCACCGTGTTAGTTTACCAATCAATTCGAAAATATATAGCAAAAAACTGTTTATGAACACCTTTGTGTTCTATTTTTATACCGTACTATAACATTAATTTTTTAAAATAAAAATCAATTTTTCAAGTTAATTTAAAGCTACAATGAGAAAAAACAGATGATAAAACATAACGATTAAACAATAAACCACATGTAACTTAAACAACAAATACCTCTAGCACGCAGAAGTTGCCATAACTGAACATAAGCACTCTGCAACACACATGGAACTGTTCAGAGCTAAGAAAGAGGTTCTCTAATGACAGGACATTTCTTACCGTTATCAAGCCAGTGTTCCGCACTAATACTATAGCCTGGTGTGATGTGTGGATGTACTGAATAAAATGAGAAATAAGAAATCACAACTGTATTAGTGGTGTACAATAGAAAACGCTATCTTAAAACATTCTGCATCATTCTTTGAGCGTTCAGTGTTTTTATGTAGTCTTAACAATGTAGTGAGATTTATTAATTATGAAATATGGTGGTTAATTAGTGGAATATTTTTTCAATAACTTGTTTAAATACACCGACTATCAGTGAAATATTTGTGATTTTTCATTTATTTAAGGGTGTATTCATTATCAAAGTTGTATTCTTAATTATTAGAAATAAAACATTAATAAAACTACCTCGTCACTCCACCATTCCACATCAGTCACATAAGACTTCTGAGAATCTGAAAATTTTAAAGGTACATAAGAATTTAAAACGTTAAAAGTATGACAAGAATTCGTGAAAATTGAAAAATAAAATTAGTGAATTAATGAAATTCTTTTGAAAGTACTTTTATTAATCTAAAATGATCATAAAATACAAAATCCTCATGAATATAAAACATTTGATTTTCACAAAGTACCATTGATATCGTCATTTGCAGCAGCCAACTGATCCTCAAAAGAATGCATTTTGAGAAGTTTCAAGCCAGGCAGGCTCCATAGACAGATGCAATAAGACGTATGTAAAGTCAAGAGCTTCTGATTGTTGGGAGACAGAGCCATTTTATACACCTGATCTCCATACTTGCCACCCCACCACCAAGATGCTGCCCAGCTCAGCGATTGACTCAATGACTGAATAATAACAAAGAAATTACTGAAATAGATATAGCTTAAAAACACCAGCTAATATTCTTTCATCGAAACAAGTCATTTGTAAAAAAAATCACGAACAAAAGCATTGGTGGTGGATATTAGGTACTCGGCATCATCGCTCACAAGTTTGTAATAAGGATATCCCGACAGAGCTCTCCACAACGACAAGCCATAATATTTTGAACCACCTACACAAGAAGGTGCTCCTTTCTCGGCATTTGTCAAACCTTTGCTACTTCCTGTGTCTCTTTTTCTTACATTGTGATTATCGGATTTTTTTTCTCCTAATCCTTTTTTGTCTTCGCTTGCACCTTCATCTTCAAAATCGTTTAAATCAATGCTGTTTCCTCCAATGAGAAAAAGGGAGGAAGAAGGTAGGTAGGTTGCAGCAGTTACACCTCGAGGGTAAATGTCGGTAAAGTCAAATGAATGCATCATTCTTACTTCACCTATCAGACTGTGTTAATGATGGATATAAAAGTTAATTTTTTTTCATCATATAATAACTAAAATTGAATATTTATAAATAAACTTCTAAATAGATTAAAACCTCACCTAATAGAATAAACAACAAGTTCTCCAGAGTATGAGAAACACATGAGCTCAAAAGAACTATAATGATCCTCACTTGACTGCTTGTAAGATCTGAGCTCCTTTACCACCAAACTACACATACTTTGGCTTAAGTCACTACACATCTTGCTCGACTATATTGAATAGGTTAATATGTGGAATGAACAATATTTGAATTGATGCACAAAGGCTCAAGGAAATGGATTCAAGCATGAAACAGTTATTTAGAATAACTTTTCAGACAGTTTATGTATTCTTAATACAGTAATTATTTATAGAACATTGATTTGAGTTGCTGCCCTATGCGCCTATAGGCGTAACAGGCACTAACAATAATCTATTTTGAGAAATTTTAATACATTTATTTTACCACCTAAATAGACGCTAATCTTTTATGGTAAGGCAATACATACCGAAAATTATAGCTTAAGTTTGAATAAATGTATTAAAAGTCCTTGAATTGATGTTTTATAAATAATTGTTCTCCATAATATCATAATAACGTATCTAAACGCTTTGTGCTTCATGAATTCTTTGGAAATTTTTAAATAGCAAATATTTATAGAATTATTATTTATTATACTTTTTTTTTAATCTTTTATGTAAATGGAATATCCTAAATATTTCTTAAAATAATTTTTATTGTCATAATCATAATAATTCTTTAAAAAATAAAATATATAAAAAAAGTAACAAAAAAAAATTATTTTAACAAAGTAAATTCATTTTTCGTTTGTATATTTAATACTCTAAATAATAACAATTAAATTCAAGTCTTACAGGAGGTATACAAGCCAGCAAGCCCCCAAAACTCTCATATACATAAACAACTCCAAAACTGTCTGAAAACAAAATGAGACTGTCATCTGGACTCCAAACAAGGCATCTGTGATGTATGGTGGGAATAATGAAATGATTTACATTGTTTTTATTGAAGATATATTTAAATAGAATATTTATAGAAATTATATTTTCAAGTTTAGAACAAAAAATCTTTTTAGAGAAAACCAATATGTTAACAAATTTTAGTTATGAATCCCAATTGAAAAAGTTTACAAAAAGTACAGAATAGATTTTTTTCTGATTAAAAAAACAACCTCCACTGTGGAAAAAGGTCTTTTCTTTTAAGTTGCCATTGAGCCACTTTATCAGAATAGTTGTTATCACTGCTGTAAATCTCTACTGCCTTATCTTGCAAAACTGCTAAGTATTCTCTTGAGCTGATTGAATATAAGAACATTTGTTAATTAATCTCAATTTTCATTAATGATATTATTAATAAAAGTTAATTATTTTATTATGAGTGATAAAAATGAATAAAATTTTTTTGACAATTAATTTAATAAAAAAAAGATTTACAAGGCACAGTAGAATTATAATTAGGAATAATATTAAAGTGGCATTAACTTCAGAAGTTTCTAGGCCACTTAAAAAGAAATTTTCAATATTTCTATTTGAAAGTTCAAATCCGAATTGAATGAATTACTTTGAAAGTGCTAATTTCCATGATGGCTGATTGTTAATAAGTTGCAAGTAGTCCTCCAAGAAACAACTCAAAAAGTTTTGTTTCCTAAACGAATATTTTGAGAAATGAAAAACTTTATATAATTTCGAATTTTTTAAAAATTAGTGACAATAATATTTCGAATAAAAGTGATTCGAAAAATAAAGTAAAATGCTCACTTTAACGTGAAGTTGAATAGATAAGAACTCAAAGATGCTAAAAAAAAATTCAACAATAAACAATTTTTCTATTGAAATAACATATTTTTATATATAAAAATTCATATATGAAATTACTTTCATAGGATGTATCAAGAATAGAGGCGCATCGTTCACTAAAAGATTTTTCCTGTTTCCAATAACTAAAATTAATTGTTCAGTTGAAACAATTCAAATTAATTATAAAATTTGAAGAATAAGAATAATTGCAATCATATGTAATAGTATCCACGTCATTTACATGATTTATATGAAAAAAAATATTTATAATACAATTAGCTTAATAAAATTACGCAAACCACTAATTCTGTATTCAATTTCCACTCAGAATTTATTGTTTTTACATATAGTATTTTATTTTCTAAGTCTTGGTTATCCATATTAAACTAAATGTGAACTGAATAAAAATCAAGTGTCTAAAGATAAAATTCAAAATTTTTTAATTCTTTAACAATTTTTTTTGTTAATGAAATACATTTTATAGCTATTTAAACAAGTTTTCCAAGTTACACGTTGTGCAAATTATATGATAAAGTATATGCATACAAAACTGATATAATTTTTTGCATAAACAATTCGTTTGGAAAATTCTACGTCTATATTTTTTAATAAAATTCATGTAGAATATTTTTCAAAAAAATCTTAAAATCAGCGCTTTCTACTAAAATTAAATAGTTTTCACATACGTGGATTCAATCTGAAATTTAAATTACTTGACTTGAATTAATTTTTTAATATTTTTTCAAAATATTGTAAATTATAAAATGTTGTCGACAAATTTTAAGGATATAGAAAGCGGTACTATATTTGAAAAGTATTCCATTAATGAAATTTTAGAAATAGAAAAAAAATTAAGAAAGGAAATTGAAAAAAAGAAAGAAGATTTACGCCAACTTGTTGGTCAAAGATATAGAGAGTTGATTGAAGCAGCTGATACTATCACAGATATGAAAACTGGTATTGGAAAAGTTCTTAAGTCAATAGAAGAGCTCCAGCAACTTTCAATACATCTCAACGCAACTAAATTGCATAAAAAATCTTCTACAAAAATCAATTTAGTACCATATTATGAAGAAGGTGTATGTGTACAAACATTGCTTTATTCAGTAAACCAAGTATGGTGCAGACTAGATGATAAGGAAATGCTCAATAGTTGTCGATTAGTTATTTTTTCAAATCATCTTCTAGAATACTTGAATCATTCTTTCTCTCTTCATTGTCCTTCTTCTGATCATCCGTTTTTACTTTCACCTTTATTGTCAAAACAAGCATCCAGTCTCAAATCACTTAAAGAAATTTTAATAAAGAGGGCTAAAAAGGGGCTAATGAATTCTGGTGATGAAGAAGGCAATAGCGCAGAAAAAATAGTTGAGGTTACAAAAATGCTTGCTTGTTTAGTGTTACTGCAGCCTTTCAGCATTGAAGATGCACTATCTTTGTTGCTTTCTTGTAGAGAACAATTCATAACTCAATGTTATAACAACATTGGCACTAATGTTAAATCAACTCTTCATCAACTCATTCTTTCCATCATCACTACCATCAAACAACTTCAGTGTCTTTTTTTTGACAACAATGATGAAGGTGGATTATTAGTAACATCACTGAAAGATGTGACTAATAAAAATATGAAGGATCTGTTTGAAACTTCTCAACAAGTTTGGCTTACATTGTTTGACAACCTACCTGCTATGACCCAAGATTTACAGCCCATCAAAAAACAACAACTTAATATTAAAGCCAAAGCGTTTGTTCAAAATTGGCACAAACAATTGCAAATACATTTGGAAGGGCTTTTAGAACATATTACTTCACTTCGATATCTTTCATCTTTAAAAGCACATCTATGTTCTACCATTATAAATAACAATTGTTCAAATAATTGGGAAAGTACATGTATGGAAGTGCTTAATGAAAAACTACTGGTTTGGGAAGAATATCTGAAAGAGCAGTTCATAATAAAGTTGAAGAAGTTGGTTGAAGAAGAGATGGGTTTGCTTATAAAAGAAGTGAAAGAAGAAATTGATAGAATGGAACTGGTTACAGATAACCAACAAACTGACATGAGTTTGTTAACCTGGCAAACAAATGCTTCACAAAAAGATGTCAAAGGACATACCATCGCAATCCAAGGTTTGTGTGGTATAGTTGAAATGCGGGTAGCTGGTATGTTGAATGATTTAGACAAATACGTTTCAATTGAAAAAAGTACTGATGATGTCAGTGAAGATAAACGTGAAGGTGTTGACAGAAGTGTGAAATCTAAAACGAAAAACAACACTAGAACAGATAATAGTGCTGATAAAAAAAGAAGAAAGTCCAACCCTAGCAATGATGAAAATTTAAAGTTCGACATAATTAATGATAACGAACAAATAGATGACAGCTGTATAACTAAAAATTACAGCGATGTTAAAGAAGTTGAAGAAATTCTATTATGTGTTTGTAAAACATTAATGGAAAACTTATTGCTTTTCCTAGAAGGTAAGGCTTCATCTTCACACCGGGACCTTTCTTCTGACGTCACCATGGATCGAATGTTGTTATACGCCAGGGTAGCAAAAGGAATTGTAACTTTGAGTCCCTCCCTCAAAAAAGCATTTGATTCCCAAAGTGTCTTCACCGAAAAAACATCCCAGTTTCAAGAAAAAAATAATTGGGTGGAAATAGAACAGAAGTTTGATGAGTTTTCCCTACGCGTTTATTCTTCATGTGTTGAGCATTTGGCCTTTCATCTGTGTGAGAATCTTTCTTCAAAACTTCTTTCTAATAATCCTCTTTTGTCATTCATCAATACAGCAACTCAATGGGAAGCAAAAGAAATAGAAGAAGAAAATGAAGAAGGACAATTAGTTAAATCTTCAATCAAATTACCCGTGCAAGCGTCAGCTCACATACATAGTTTATTATTTAATCTTTGCAACAACATTAACAAGATAGGAGCGCATGTTTTGCCCAGAATTGTATTAGACAAGTTACTCAGCGGCACTCTCAAACAAGCCCTCAGTGTTTATCAAAAGTATATATCATCAACATCAGAACCATTACCGGCCTTGTCATCATCTCCAACTTTGTCAACGCCTAGAAAAATGTGTCAAAACCATGCTATACAAACTTGGTTCGATTTAAAATTTTTATCGGCAATGCTAAAGGTTGACAAAAAATCATTAAAAGAAGAGGAAGGTGGTGAGAGTGATGATGGGGACAATGAAATGCAACATTCATTACAAGAACAACTTGAAAATTTAATTGATCCTTTTGATTTAGATGTCTTCAAAGTTCATTTATGCAACAACCTACAGTTTCTCATTCACAAATCTTCAGTTTTATATGGCTTAGTATCACCATCATCTCTGTCATCTTCTCAAAACTCTTCATTATTTATTTCAAGCAAACACCACTTCACCACACCAATGTTACCCAGCCACCCACGATTACAACTTTTACCTACTAAGCATTTAGAATCGTTATCGTCAGTACCAGCTCGAGATGATGATGACGATCTTTTGACCAACAAACAAGGTGGCAACAACAACCACCAACTCAGGATAATCAATACTATGTCATCATTTCCATCGTCGTCGTCGTCATTCTCATCTCAACCTCCCAGAATAGCATCTTCATCATTCCTTGAACATATGAGCTCTCTCTTCTCATCCAATTCATAACGCCTGTTATTTGTATTTTTTTACCAATCAATCTGCACCACAATAAACATGCTTTCATTAAAAGTATATTGAGGAAGATTCATCATAAGTACCACTGCATGTTTGTTTTATAAAGTGTTTAATTATCTCTATCGCTATCATTGAAAGTTTATTCATCAATTGAACACAGTTATAGCATAATTCATCAAGATTATTACTTTCAGAGTTTCAATCGATTAATTAAACAATTATCAAATTTCGCATAACTTGTACCTAATAAAAGTAAAAACTTTTGAATCATTTAAAAAATCGAAAGCACAAAACTTGTGAAAACTCATTGCACTGAATTTGTTATCGATTTATTATTCTACCTGTATAAAAAGGTGTTTTATAAAATTAATCTGCGCCTTTATGGTTATTGATGCCCAATCTGTTAATTATACGAAATGAATAAAGGTCTTTTAATCTGATGGAAACAGCGAAAACTTGTGAAAAATTTTTTTTTGAGAAATATGGGTGGTGAATTCAAACTTTTATGATGTACTCGTTAGAATCTGATGCTTCTCAGCTTGTTTTATGAACTACAAGTAACGTATATTAATTCGCTTTTTTAATGTACCTTAAGAGCATCATCATTCATGGACTTTTGAACGCCGTAAATAGTGGACCTTACACCTTGTTAATTTCAAACAACTTTTAAAACTGGTTTGTTGCTTGAAACTCACAGAAGTTAACATTCTCTTTTTTAAAAACGTTTTCAAACTTTTCAACAATTTTTTTGCTTTTCTTGATTATCTATTTTTTAATTGCAAACAATTTTTGCATCTTTTGTTTATTAGTTAAATTCAGTTTTTTCATATACAAACCAGTTTCTGCGACAAATCAATTTCTTCCCTTTTATTATACTTAGTTTTTTTTCACGAACAAGCACTGTCTAAAAACTCGTGTGTCAGCGTTCAGAGCTTTTCTTTTTTGGTTTCCGTTAGCTTTTTCACACTTTTTTCGTCTTTTCTTCTACTTTACAAGCCAAACCTTCCATTAAAAAAGTAAAAAATTTTATTTTAAAATAAAATGGAATGAAACGAGCCAAAAAAGTATTCAAGAGAAAAAGATGAGCTGTGAAATAATTACTTTTCTTCATAATTTTCAATATTTACAAGATATAATCATCGGGTTTTTATCGGATTTCAGAACTAACATTGTTGCGTTTTCTCTTTGTTTTGGGATAGTAACTTTTTATGATAAGGTTGAAATTATTGGGGTTTGAAGCTAAAATCTGCCTTATTCGAAGTTTTACAAAAAGTCACTCAATAAAATTTATATAAAGTTCATTTCAAAAATTATTTAAAGATAGAAGTTATATTTAATTTTCATATTTTGAAAAGATAGTGATCAATAAAATGCGTTTGAGGCTCCGTTATCAAGTTTAAGTACCAAGTATTTATTTGAAAACTTTTATTAAAAGAATACTATTATATCAATATTTATAATATAAATTTTTAAGTTTTCTCAAATCGATTTCATTCAAGTTATGTTGAATATAAAAAAATTGAACTAGAAACTTATGCAGATGTATTTTTTAAAGTCTATTTTTATATCCCAATGGCTTAAATACTAATTTTTTCAGTAATTCACTCAACTAATGTGGTTAGTTTGATAATATTACTAAAATTCACAAAAAATTCTTGAGGCTAAACATCTTCCTTCCTAAATGATCTTCTTAAAATCTTCTTGAAGACAGACCAGTAAGGGTAGACGTCTTTTGAAGAGCCATACTTTTCTGTTCTCCATTAGCTATAGAAAAACTAAAAACTAATTAATTATCGAAAAGTTTTGACTTTGGTTTATTAATTTTATTAAAAAACTCCAATGGGTCATTTATTTACATAATTTTTCAGTCATTTATGAATTATTTTCTCAATATTAAAATCCAATATAATACTCTCATTTATCATTCTTTTATGCATACTAATGTGAAGATTATCTTCAAAAAACAGGATAAGATAATAATACTAGAGGAAAAATATTCTTTTTATTTTCTTTAAAACAATGGTAAGATTCACAGAACAAACTCCGGGCACAGAACAACGACTGTTGAAGTTGAAAAATGACACATTTTTCTAAAAATTTTAAATAATAATAAGTTTTACTATAAAAAATTAAGTTTTAATGGCTAAATTATCTCACTCATTCAACCAGAATTAAATTGAAGAACTTTCCAAAGAAATTAAAAATCATATTCGAAGAAAGAACGTTTTTTGAAAGAATTAAAAATCTCAACAGTTTTTATCATCCCTGTTGTAGGTGTTATAATTGAATAATAAGGGGTGAGATATTTTGAGAGAATTTTGGTTTTGTTGTGTTTTTGGCTTGTTATTATGTAAAATATTCGACGTTGTTGACAGCATAGTTAATGTAGATGAATTGTCAAAGTTATATGACAAGTTTTCAGCCAATTTCTCTTTACTTCTTGTTTTGTTTTTCTCCTTATTTTCCTTTTTATTCGGGTTGATATCGGAACAAGTTATTTGCACGCATGGGTGATACTGATCACGCAAAGAATTATCTGGTAACGCGACGCACGTGTTGTCTGATGCATATGCAGATGAAAAGTCGCCTTTGAAACAGTGTTGTTCGGTCGATTGGCAGCTCAACTGATCGATTGGTTTCTGGTAAGTGTTTTGTTGTTGCAGGGTCAAAAGGGAATTGTCAAGCTGTGGTCTGCAGAGATAACAGTAAAAGTCTCCGCTGTAAACACTCTCTTTGTTGCTGTTTACTCTGTCAATTGTTTTGCTGTCGTAAGTGCTACTGCATATTTCAGTTTGACAAATTGGATATACGTGCTTTATAAACTTGTTTTTCATTTTGGTATTACCTTTAGCTTCGGTATTTTTGACACAATTTAAATTCAGCTTATCTATAAAGCCTCTACACCCCAACTTTCTCATTTTTAGATTTTCAAAGTTATTCATCACTTCAATGCTTTCATCTTCATTAACATTTCCAGCCTTTTCATTTATAGCAAAACCATCATCGCAGCCATTAATGTCTTTGTGGTATTTTTTAGTACCATTAAATCCGGTGCTTCTTTTAAAACGTGGTAGTGAGCGGTGATTAGCGTTATTGCTGCCTGCATTATCGCATACACAGGCACCTGATGCACAGATAAACTCTTGGCAAACGTCGCAAGCATTTCGCTCCATAAAATCTCTCCTCACAGGAAATGAATTGTACGTGATTTCATAAACGGGCAGAGACTGAGGTTGGTTGCAGGTCTTGTTGATATTTTCCAACTCTTTCTTGTTGACGTACGGGAAAGTGCTAGGGGAAATCGATGCATTTGTTTTATATTTAGTTTTAATGCTGGATGAAGATGATGTTGCAGTGGCTATTTCAGTTATCATATCAACTGAACTTGTTCCACATTGCGACGCCAAACTGAGATCACGTGGATGGCCTGCAATCAAGGGTTTCCGCTTTACAATGGGCTTCCTGATAGGCACGTGTGGTGAAATATTAAATAAGTGGTTAGAACTTCAGAAAGCTTAAAAAATTAGAAATTTTATGAAAATAACTCACATATTTAAATTTGAATTGTTTTTCAAAAAAATTTATACAATTTTTGAGAAAGTTTTCAATGTCAAATTTTTCTAAAAACTAATTAGATTTCCTTAAAAAATATTTTCTGAATGTAACGAAGGTTTCAGGAAATAATTAAAACCAATAATAATCCCGCACCGGTTAGTGCAAACTTTTAGTGTTGTTGCTAAAGTGATAAGTCCAAAAGCTATTCCAATTGCCACTCCTATGCTCACAACACTCATTATAACTGAAAATAAATTAAATAATATTAAAAGTCAATTTAATGAGTATTAGAATAACTATTTTTGAAACTATTAATTGAAAAATATTTAAAATTAATTAATTATAAATTAAAATGTTACACTTATAATGGAGAGCTTCGTACTTAAAAATAAAAAGCATCAAGTTTTCAAAAACTTTGTGAAGCTATAATTATAAATAAATAGTATGAAACGACGCAGCATTATGGAACTAATAGAATTTCAAACATACTGAACATATCGATGAAAGGATTGGATCCCATCTCCAAAGATGCTGCGTTGAATGCATGATTACAATTAATATCATGTTTACTGTGGCGTGTTTTAAAACTATTTTATGCTTTTAGGTATAAAAGGCTGATTTGTGCAGTGTGTTCGTATAAAACCTTTGCAAGTGTGCCTTTAAATACATTATAAAGAGAAGTTTACAAGAATGAACTACTTAGGAAAAACTAATATTGAATTCAATAATTTCTGTAAAATACACGTGATGACATTTCAATATTGATTGGAAGATTTCAGCGTTTTTGAGGGGGATTTTTTAAGAATTCCCATATTTGTCACTGCAAACATGAAGCATTAAGACGAATAACCTGAAGCGAAAAAATCTAGTGATAATGTATAAGATTTAAAAAACAAAGAATTTTTATTTGGATTTTTACCATGCAGCATTTTGAAGATATTGACATTATATTCAATAAATTAATTGTTATCGAAAGGGTTAAAAGACCTTTTAAAGACTTATTAAATGAAATACAAATCTTTACCTAAGCAGAGCAGGCCTTATCAAGTTATCTATACATCTACAATGTATAACAATGTATTGTATGTTTTCAGGCACCATATGTATTTCATATACTATTTTTCAACAAAGCATGATATGTGAAGAGTTTTTAATACACTAAATGAGAAAAAAAAGCTAAAATTTTCGATAAACATAGCTTTAACTATAAATGCCTCACCAAAAAAGGTTAGCAACATACATCTTACATTTGATACTGCATCAAAACATAAAGTATATAACTCAGCTAACCAGTCTGTGAATGGAAAGAACAATTGGTGAGGTGCAAGTCGACCCACTGGTTGTTTTGACAAGTAATATTGAAGGTATTTTTATTGTTTTGGTGGTCGCTCTTATGGTTATTTAAGCACTGTATTGTGGCGTATAGATGATTAATGTTCAGTATCTTGTAGTTTATATTGTCATTGAAGGCTTGGAAAGAATGAGTTTTTCTCGCGGTTTGTTTGTTATTAATGAAACTTTCTTGCAACTTGTCTGAATATATTTCCCAGTTTTGATTGTTTAGAAAACCGCTGGAAGGATATGTGAATGAACGCTTTTGTCTAGAGTGTTTGAATGCGCTTGAAGGTTTGAGGGACATTACTTGATGGTTGTGTTGTTCTTTTAACGCCTTTTTGTTGGGCTGTGATACATGCTGAAGAGGGAGAGGTTGTTGTAAATATCCTGGCAGAGGTGAACACCCGATCGCTTGAATAATTGATAAGTGATTTTAGCGTTAGTTTGCTTGAATCTTTCATACAGCAAAATTTATTTGCTTTATTAAATTAGGCAGTAATGAGTATTAGGAATAAAAAGATTCAGAATAATGAAAAAATTTTCATGAAAGCTTAACAGTGGCTTTAAATAAAACATGATTGAGAAATCTTCAATTGAAACTTCTGGAAACCAATTATAATAAAATTTAATTTTAAAATGTCATCAATTTCCAAGTCAGAAGAAGTACAATGCTCACGAAATTCCACTGGTATTATAAAACCAATTTGAAAATTTTCAACGGAATATAAAATGAAAATACCTTTTGTGTTAAAAATAATTATTATTGTTTTGGAGATTCAATAATGATTGAGCCAAAAGATTTCGATCATGTTACAAAAACAAAACTTTTTCAAGTGATTCTAATCTTAATTCCTTTTTTTTATTTCAAAAAAAAACATGCAACTCACCAGTGAAGCGCAGCAAAAACAAATAATCAGTGTCCACGTGACCCAACCAAACGGAAGAAGATCGTGACGTCACGACTATCTCTTCTTCCGGTTCCTCTTTCATGGCATCACCACAAATTAACTTCTTTTGACCGAAGCCATTGTTATTATTTTGCTCATAGATTTTTTTTTCTTTGATCTTTTTATCAAAGTTATCATTGTCGATATTGTTGTAAGTATGGGATGTGAGGTCTTGAATTTCAATAGATTTTTTGTATTCAAAATCAGCAATCGCAGCTAATCTGTACGATTCATTATGCATTAGCTAATCATTTTTAAAACTCATTCCACAAATGATGCTTGAATAATAAACATTAAGCTTCATTTGAAACTTTTCTTTTTAAATTTTTTATGACATTTTCATGCACTAAAGTTAGAAAAAACTTCAGAGTTTAAATACTTTGAAAAATAAAAAACTAGAAAATAAAACTGCGAACAAACATGAAGTTTGAATTTAAGCATAAGTTTGAAAATAGATGCACACTTAAAACACCTTCTGTCACATGCCTCCAGTTTTCAATCAATACACAACTTCATGTCTTAAAATTTTGCAACGAACCCGTTAAAAATTTTTAAAATCGATATAATACATGAAAAATAATTTAAAAACGGACACCCATATGAACACAAACATCACAACATAGGCCAAACAAGGGAATCAACTTCATAGTGAAAACAAGCATAGATGCCTTTTAATGCACTGAAAAATTTCACATTGTTAACATCATTAAGTTCACCTTTTTGAGCAAATTCTTGCGCCATCATCCCCAAAATCCAAAAGATTCCTTGAATCATAAGCTTTTATATTTGTATCCTCCATGGCAAATCCATCAGCCTTATTAATTTTGGTATTAATTTCTTTAGCGTGGTTGTAATTGTTTTCATATTGCCATATTTCATTATTTTTACTGTTTCTTTTGTCATTAATATCATCGCGTTGGATTGCATGTTTGGTCACTTGGCTACCATTGCTTGCACGCTTCCCTAAGTACACAACACTAACAACGATGACATGATAGTCGTATAGGGTCGTTATGACGAAATTGTCATCAGGAGACATACTACTACTTGGCAACAATAAATCAACTTCATAATTATTTTTATCGTTCCCTTCATCGTAGTCTTTACTAACACCAGTAATGCTATCTTGCTTGTTACCAAAGTTTTCTTTATCAGCAAAGTTAGCATTATTTTTGACATCACTATCATCGTCACCATGCTTAAAAAGGTCATTGGAAAGAGAATTAATCAAAATTCTTTCTTTGGAGATTGTTGTTTTAGTTGTTGCCTCTTGGTAACTTCCTTCCGATTCTGAGGTCCATTCATCATGCTTTTTTACTTTCAACGCTATGCAATAAATTTCCAAGTTATTGTTTTTTGTGTTGTTGTTTTTATTAGTATAATCTAAAAAACCATTGTCGTTGTTATTAATTACATTTTTTTCCTTGTTGATAAAGTTACTTTTCTTGATGTTGCTTTGACTAATGGAATATTTTTTGTCCAAACCGTCATTGTTATTATTGTGGTCTATATTTATATCATTATAAATTAATTTCTGGCTTTTAATTGGATTGTTGTTGTTATCGTTTATAATATTCTTCTTCATAGAACTATTGATGTTATTCAGAATTATGTTACACTTCGACTCGTTCCTACCACTCTGGGCGATTAAACTCTTATTCACCACTGAAATGTTTTAAAAAGTAGTTTTAAATCACGAGTGATTTTCTATTTGAAAACATTAATTAAAATTCAAAGATTGATCGCAACACAACCAACCCGGGAGACAGCGATAAAGAACCTCAAGATGTGATGCGAAGTCTCGTGGGCATGTTTTAAAAGCATGCAAGCCTATAACAGGCACTTGACACTGTCTTTTACCAGCGCATTGCAAGTTCAAATGAGTGGTAACATCCGTGGAGCACCCCACATTTCCATAATGGTCTGTGACGCATCTGCCCACCCTCATACGCCCATAAAATGCCTTTTTGAGAAGTATTATTTGGTTGGCTGGACACGTCAGCTGCAATGTTTCCCAGTCACAAAACTCTGATGAGACTGTAAGTTTTTTGTCAGTGAATTACTTGTCGACAGTGTTGTATACTGGTCTATGAATCTAGATTGCTTCTAATTTTGAAAAGAGCTTGTTCTCGTAAGTAATAAATAATTTTACGTTGTGTTGGTCTCATTTTTATGAGATCATTCCAGAATGGATGTACACGAATTTTCGAAATTAGGCAGATATATGTAAAATCTAATGTTATATATACACAAGTATTTTGATGTCCCACTGATCTCGTTATTTAGTAGCAATAACAGTTGTGCAAACAAGTTTTAAATTATCCACGAATATTGTTTTAATTACAATCTTTACCTTTTCAAAATACTCTTTTCCGTGTTATGAAGATATACATAAAAAGATTAGGTTGAAGCTAAACAAAGATATAGCCTTAATGGCAAGCATTATGGCTTTTAAACGGCTGTCTCTATATAAAAAAGAATTAGAGATGATTCAAATTTACTTCAAAAAAATATTTATTTACACGAAAAACGAAAATACTAGATTGTAAATGTAAATCAGTTTAAAAACAGCCCATTTTGAATCTTGACCTTTGAAAAAATAATTGCGTTTTAACTTAAAAACCACGAAAAAAAGTGGCAGATCACTAAAATATATTTCGAACAAATAAACTCAAAATTTCTTTATTTTTCCAATCGATCACAGAGCTGAAAAAATATACTTGGCACATAAAAATGGACCTTACAAGTATGATGAATTTCAGTTTTGACAATTATCTTTTTCAAAGAACTTTTTTATTTCCATTTTAAACAAAAGTTCAACATTATTTATAAAAATAAACTTTCTCAAAAGTTTTGAAAAAATTTCAGTAAAAAATTGAAAAATTTTGTTCCACTGTAAGTAAGAAAAAGTTATTACTGGATAAAATGATACATACACTTATTCAGTCTTTTCATATAAATGATTTTTTTATTTATCAGGAAACCGAATATTCAATACAGTAATGCTACTTATTCCTAGACACACAGTGCACACATTGAATCTTTCAATCATTTTTAATTTTCTTATGAAAAAAATACATATAAATACTAATAAAAGAGCATTATGAAAAAGTGAACAATTAATGTAATAAGTAAAAATAAACGTTAGGAAGAAAGATGTAAGAGAAAACGAATAAATAATAGCCTTTCGGAAGCAAATCATTTGGACAGTATCACTTCCCTTATCTGCAAGCCTCCCCCGCCTTGCATATAAATCCCCTTTTCAGTATTGAAAATTTCCAAAACTCTAACTTGATATTGAGTAGAATTAAAAAATAGTTAAGAGATGACTCGACACACAATGGCACAAAGCGAATGGAATTATTTTATTGTAACGCTGCGTCAATTTTGATGTTTGAGAGTATAGATTAAATATATAAAAAAAATAAATCGAAAAGTAATTTTAATTAAAATTCTGATGGCTTACTTTTATACGGTTTGAATTAATAAATCATTTGAAAATGTTGCGAATCGCAGAGGCAAGTATTTAATCATTGGAAAAGTTTGCTTCGCTATAAACAAAATGTATAAGATTCATTTGAAAATAGAATGAACAATGAGGATTATTGAAGTGCTGAGATGAAACAAATGAACAATGCTTTTATGGATTTGGTAATCTATATAGTTATAAAAGTGATTTGAGAAAATAGGTTTCAGTTGATAAGGCTACAAAATAGACGTTATTTTAAGACAGTTCATTCAATTGATTGGAAGACTTATTCATATTTTCCATATCTGACTAGGAAAGAAGCTTTTCTAATAAAAACACGAGAAGGCATAATTGCTTGAGAATTGTAGCATGAAAATTTGATTAGAATTAACATACAGAACACTATAAGCTTTGATGAATAAAAATTGTATTTAGTCGAAAAATTTATGAAACTATTCATTATAATTTTAAAAAAGTTAAAAATTCTCATTTCTCTAAGGTGTTAAGGAACAATCAAGTGAAAATTTCAAAAATAAAAGATTAAGTTCTATAAAATCCTTTATCATAACCATTTCATGCCATCAAATTCATCATATGAAAAATTCGCAAGCTTCTTAAAGCAAAAAGAATCGATTGCGAAATATAATAAAATTTGATAAAAAGTGGGACGAAATTAAAGAGTTAGTGGCGATAAATGAGGGAAATTGCTCAAGATCTGAGCATCAAGTCTCGGAGTACGTGGTTTTCATGGCAACGTATTTTTTGTTTATCTGTGTTCATCCGTTCAACATACATTTTTAATATTATTACTATCGAAAGTATTTTACCCATGTATCTATGTTTATTTTTCACTGTATTTACATTAATTTAGTATGCCATAGAAGAAAATGTGTCTTTCATTAGATTTATCGATTTTACTACAAACGATAAAATAATACATACGAAATGTTTTAAAGAAGGTTTTGATGTATTTACTTGCTGTAAGCTTGTAAATTAAGACTTAATGATTGTTATTCAAATGAAAGATTGTAGCATCTATGTGGGTTTTGCTCATATATTATTTTATTATTTGAAATATGTTTTATGACTTTTGACAGGCTTCAAAACTGACTATTTCTTTGAATTCCCTTCTTCATGTTCTTATGTAGATAAACACGTCACGTCTATTTTTTCAGTTAGAGATTTTCAAAGTAAAAATACTTATTTATTAAATTAATTTCTCAAATAATTTCAAACAACTAAGCTTATATAGTTGAATAAATTGTTCAAAAACAAAAAAAGAAATGCAGACCCAACTTAAATATTGGTTTTACAATGGCCTTTCACATGTAACTGAGAGCTTAAGCTTGTCACAAGAGTGCTAAAGTAAATAGTCGCTTCGTAATTATCGTTCTGAAGTTCAAATACTCTCGACTTTTTCAGGGTAGATCAATTGCTTTAAAGAGATTTTTTTTTTTTGAATTATAAATGGAAACGCATTTTCCAAACAAAGGCTTATTTTTCCAATGTTATTTTTGAAATGAAGCTTTTTTGTTAATTAATATTTTGGTTTAAAAACTTGTGAAAATATTTACAGAGAACAGAATGGGATTAAATTAGAATTTTTCGTTCAATTTTTTTAACCAAAAACCTTTTTGCAGAATATGCTTTGAAAGGTTTTATGATACAAGTGTTTTCATTGTTTTGCAATCGTAAAAGGCTATTTGCTTTTAAACACATTTTCAATCCTTGTTATTTTAATTTTTCCGTTTTATTACTTAGTTTTTATTTACCGAAAAATATTTTCAAATGAAGAGAAAATTCACATTTTTTTTTATTTTCAATTAAAACTTTGAATAGAAAAAATAGAATACAAAATATTTGAATTCAGAACTTTTCAAAGGTAATTTTGAAAGCTTCATACTCGAGTTTCTATTTTTGATAGGAATACAATTGCTCTTTAATGTAGTAGCGTTCTATTGCAATGATTTCCAATCGGTTACTTTTAAATGCTTTAAATATCTATCTTCCTTGATTCCATTGTATTTCTATCGTACAATCCAGTTGCTATAACGGCATGAATTTGATAGTCTTACCTCTACATTCCAACATAAAATAGTTTATACCTATGACTGAATCCGAACTCAAGCATAAATACGTGCAATAAAAAGGCATACTTGGCTTTTTTGTTGTATAGAAACGTCTTTTATTTGTCATTAAAAAAAGCACTATAAAAATAATCAGCGTGATATGTATGAAAAATGCGATGTTACAATATATTTAAAAAAAAAAAAAAATTAATTTTCTAAATGGTTTGGAATTAATTCTCCAGATTAATTTTGATTGAGAATCATAAAAAATAATGAAAAAGTTCTGTTATGAAGTAAACTATTTTCCCTTAAGTATCTGGTGCGTAAGATCAAGACAAAGTGATCGGGCTTACATGTATCAGGGGGACCTTCCATTGCTCCCTTGCTTCACAGGATTACTCTTTAAAATTATCATGCCATAAATTCAATATTTTCACTTTATTACCAGTTTCTTTTGTACTCTCTCATATGAAAGACTCGCCATTTTTTTATTTTATATAATAAAACTCCGACAACAGCTGCATGGCCTGCTTGGAAGCAGTGACGATGAGATCGATCACCGTCGTAAGTAGTATACGTTTTCAAAATTTAATGGTTTCATTTTAATTGAAAGCTCGCAGATTTATCTGACTCTGTTGGAAATTCAAAATAGATTTTAATTTTTTATTCTTTAAAACAAGATTCATTGGCAAAAGAATATTTTAATACTGCTGTACAAACTAGATATAGAGAATTATTTTGTTAAAATGGAGTTAGTAAATGAATTGTTTTTAATGATAGAAAATGGGAAATGAAAAATTGTCTTTCAGAACTTTCTACACGCTATATGAAATGTCTCTTACATTTTGTCATCAAGCTTTATTGGCCTTATCATTGATCTAACTATTTCTAGCTTTGGAATTTTGTGTCATTCTTTCATTCAAAATCTTTTGAGTATATTTCAAGTGAAAATCTAGATTATAAATAAATTTGAAATTCAAAATTTGACGGAAATAATTTTTTTTGTGAAAAAAAAACATTAGTGAGATTGTATTATAGATTTTGATGTATTCTGGAAGCTTGCACTTTAGATATCGAGTTTACTTTTGAAGTATTGTTGTTGCATTGAGAAACTTTGGTACAGAATTTTTCTTTTATTTTTTCACAATCATTCGTAAAATGTGTCATTTTCTATATAATCTCTTAAATCTTCTTTTATTTTTAGAAATTATTGATCATAAAATGATATTATTTTAAAATATGTTTCTAATCTTCATAAAAATGCACGGAATTTTTCTTGTTTCACTAATCCAGTAATTGCAAAAGAACTCTCCGATGACTGCCATTTCTTAAAGTTCAAATATTTTAAAATATTAAAAAATAACTTGCATTTTTATCATTTTAAAATTGTTTTATAAACATTTAAAATTTTAAGAACTTTTAACGGCATTTTCTAATGGTTTTAGCAGCAACATTTCAGTTTTAACTTTGAAATGTTTTTCATTTTGCTTTAAATTCCTCTTTTAAATATTTTTTGTAATCTTTTTTGTCAGCGGCTATTTCATTATTGGCAAGATATCACTACGTAAAGTTATGTAGGGAGATTAGAAAATAACTACGAAGGCTTGCTTTGAAGAGTTATATTGAGACACTAACAACCAGTATTATTTTTTTATAATACTTTTCATATCAATAAAACATAAGCGCCAAAAAAGTTTCCGTTGAAGAATTCAATGTTAATAATACATAATCATTGCAGCCCAATGAGAAAATTTAAATCTTTGTTAAAACTAGACGTTTTTTAAGACCTGAATAATGAAGTCTGAAAAATTATAATGGATTAAAAATGATACAAAAAATTGTTTTATACGCATGTTTTATAGTGAAGAAATAATTTCGGTAATTGCGCTTAACGATAATTAAATGGCTACTTAGTCTATAAATCAGGAAAAAGCCTCTTAAAGTTAATAACAGAGTTGCCTCCCAAGTAGTCATAAATACCCCGAATCCACCAAACGCCTTAAAATTTTAAACTATTTTTATCAAGCTTAAAATGCAATTTCTAAAAAATGGAATTAAAATAGAGATTTAGTGGATTTTGTCTGCCTGCTGCTCATACAGAAGAGAATTTAGATTATTTAATTTATTTGCCGGAAATTATTTGATTTTTATTCTTTTTCATTGTTGTTAATGTTTTATTTATTTAAAAATTCACAACTGATGTTGAAGTTTTGTTCTAAAAGATAAAGTTTATAATTGTGAAACATCTTTAATTATAACGCTAATTTTTATGAGTTTTAACACTTTATTTAGGCACCATTTTTTTCCTTCTATAAAACATAATATATATTCCTTGAAATAAAGCTCTATAAACGTATAAAGTCACCCCGCATGAATTTTTTATCCTACAAACTGCTATTTCAAAATCCTTAACCACGTCATTACTGAATCAAAAGTCTCTTAAGACTTATAAAGCCTGCATTGATTTTCAGCACCACCGAACTGCAATGTATCCCTCACTAACTGCCACTTGACTTCACATTTTCAACAATTTCAAAAAAATTACAAAAATTTAAAATTTAAAAACATATTGATTTGAATTCTCTTTGAAGCCTATAATTTAAGTTTTAAAAGCTTTAAGTGAGCCTTTTTTTTAATTTTAAACGGCCCATTTAAACTGTTTTTTTTGTGATTTTCAATCCATCATTTAAAAAAAACTGACATGAAACGTCTCGGCACCGTACTGGCGAGTCTAGCAATCGTTTCATAAAAATTCTTATAGAATCTTAATGCTAATGAATCAGGTCGATGGTGTGTTTCAGATGTGCGTATACACAATGCAGGGCATTAAGAATGTTTAAACACAAAATAATCCAATAATTATATATTTTGATAACACAATGAAAAAAAAAGACAGAAATGTAGAAAAAACTTGAAATATAACTCAGATGCAAAGATAAAAACTATAATTAGAAAAAAAAAAAATATTTGTATAACATAAAAGCTATAAGAGAGTAGATAAAATTCGTTAAAACAAAAACGATGTATGGATACTCATACATAAAAACTACTTCTTTCTGAAGCTTATATTTCGAAAAGAAAAAATACATAGATAACGAGTAGTGAAAATGTCAAATAGAATATAAAATTCTTTGAGGCAAATAAGTACTAAGTGAGAACGCAAATGACGTCTCAATATAAATAAGTATATACACAAAATTTCAAAAAGGTTTTTCTTGAAGACTAAAAGAGTAAATGAAAAGGAAAGTGGATCAAGAGGAAAATTCCCCGAAGCGATGCGTTTAACGAGGTGCCACATCAAAGACAGCAAATCAGATTGCCTCGATCTTCAGTTATAAAGCTGCACTTCGATAGTGTATTCAAGGTTGTTTGGAAATCAGCGATAATTTCTTATTCACCAAGGGATTGTTATAGGTTGAGAAATATTTTTATTCAAAAAAGAATATTAAGCTTTTAAGGATTTATAAAGTTTATTACCAGAAAATATTTTGAAAAGTTCTTTTTGAAGTTTGAAACATTTCAAAAATTTTTCAAAAGAGAGATCAAAAACATCAAAAAGCTAAAACACTCGAAAGAGTTTTGAAAAAACGGATATTAATGTCATTGATATAGCGCATGGTGCATAAAAAACAGCGCTTCAGAGGCGCTCCTTGATGCAGGCAGCCAAGCGTTGAATCTCTTTCAAGCCTGTAACGAATGCTTTCCAGTCTTCTCACTAACTTTTCTTTTGCATTTTTATTCATATTTCGTGTTTTAAATAACTTGTTTTAAGAAATGTTAAATTTTTTTTAATTGTTCTCGTTAGATTGTTCATGATTTTGGTTTAAGGCTTTGTTGAGATAAAATACAAGCTTTTTAATTAAAGAATGTTGTGAGCACAAAGGGATTAGGGCCAAAACGCTAGTGATAAAAGCGGTTTATTAAATTGATAGCCTTTTAATGATGGTGAGGTAAATGTAAAAAATCGTTGAAAAATTTTAATTTTAAACCTCTTAAAATAATTCAATTTCGCATTAAAAAATGCTTCAAATGACATTGCATTCAAGTTTAACCTCAAACTTTTTTAGCTTCAATTTTCAAGATCATGAAAGTTTTGATATGTATTTATATTTTGAAGTTTTTAAACGTAAAATTAAAACTCATATTTTAAAAAACTTTGAAGAATAAAAGAATTTAAACTTCAAAGATTATTCTCAACAAAGCTACATTACCAAAACACTAACTTCAAAAAAAAACTGTGAACAATATAAGCTAGGAGGCGATTGCATGCGAAGGCAATAAAAAAACGACGGTCAAGTTGCAGAGGCCTTTTCTAATGCTTTAATCCATCAATTCAAGCAGCCGAGCGTGAAATCCGACTCTCATTTCACCTTCATATCATCCTTTTATCACTTTATCTCTCCTCCCTTTTTTTCTATTAACTCTTTGCTATATATAACGGCTTTTATATTTTGTATATTTTTAATGTGTGTACGGTTTTAAATATAATACTTACATTTTTTTTCAGATTTATTTATTTAAAAATACGGTTTTTTAATACGCCTATAAAACGGCAAAATTTTTTCTAATAAAGATTTTTAGAAGTATTTTATGGAAATAAAAAAAAGTTTGATCATTACTGTGAAAGGATAACTTTATATTAGCTTTTCAGAGAGCTTTATGAAAATTAAGCAAATGGCTTTATGTGGCAATATTTATTAAAACAATAAGATTCCTACAATCTTTTGATCCAAATTAACTTAATAAAGCTAAATGAGCGTTGCTCAAAATTAGTGGTTTTATGAGGAAAAGCTTTTTTCCGTCACATTCACCACAACCACAAACCCTCATCTATTTGGACACTTATCTTTTCAAGCATCGGCCAAACCGACTATCTGTTCATTAAATAATTTCTTCTATACTCTTTCATCGATTTTTTTTATAAAATGCTTCTACTTTTATCAAAATCTGTTTATTAATACATCAAATTTTTTTAACAACCGCATAAAACGTATTCAAACTGTTATTTTGGTGATTTTGAAGACCAGGAAGCTTTAATATTACAGGCATCTAATCGACTTATTTATTCATATGTCGAGTTATCGAGTCTTTTTGGTACTACGCTTTCCTGCGTCGATTTTTTATTTCATCTCTTAAGCGAATGTTAGCGAATTTTCGATAAATCATATTTATTAATTTTGGTTAAAAGAACTTAATGAAAATATGAAATACATATTTATCTATACAATGCGTCATTGTTTTTTGTATTGTTTTGTATTTGCCATCTTGCATAATAACTAAAAATAACCAACAAATTGATCAGCCAATAGTATCTCTTGTTTCACTTATCTTTTTTCCACTTGGCTATATAAGTTACTCATCAATATTTTTTGAAATTTCCTTTATTCTTGATTCTTGAGGAGGCTTTCACTTCCAATTAATCATTCTTGTTAGTTGTTTTTTTAAATACGGACTTGGATTCCATCTTTTGATGCGGGTTTTTTGAGACTATCTTTAATTATAAGAATTTGTTTAGTATCAAAATAAAAATTCCATGAATTTCTTCAAAGCCGTTGAAATAGCATTTGAATAAATAGTGTACTTAAAAGATATAAACGTCTAAGGATAGTGTTTAATACATACACTTAACCACCACTTTGCTCATACTAGTGGTAAGTTAAAATTTAAGTTTTTGGATATGTATGTGCTTTTAATGAGATTAAAAAACATCTAAATAATGCGGAGCCAGTCGTGAATTCAGCTGTTAATTTCCGTTGAATTTAAGTTTTAAAATGTATTGGGGAGGGAGCAAGCTGGGTCTTTGGAGAGTTGATTCAAATAATTGCCAGTAATGTTCAAACCACAAGATCACCATAAAACACTTTTTAAAAATTATTTAAAACTCCAATATAAAAGGTTTGGAGTTTATGTTCTGAAAGGTTTTTATGTAACAATTATTTTCTCTATTTTAGTGCTCCATTTTTTCATATTATTCAAACTCATAAAAATACCAACATCAAAAGACTAATCCCGTGAAAAGAAGCCCATGTAGAACAAAAAAAATACTTCTAATATTTTCAATTTTGCTCAAGAGCTTTCATGAAAACACTTTCAAAACACAAAATGAACGTTAGAAGCATTGACCCGAAACTCCTTCACAGCTATTCAATCCTTGCCAACTACATTCCGTGTCTATGAAGGCATGTAATTAACACTAGAATGCAAAATACTCAAACTAGGAGATCAAAAATTTTGGAATACAGATTGAATGGGCTCCATTTTACAGTTTTAAAGTCTGACTTCATGTTTTCTTCGGTAGGAAAGTTCAATAATGGAATATTTCACAGAAAAAATTGACAACTTCACCAACTAAACAAATTAACTTGTTATAATGGCTTTTGCAATTACTTTTGAAATTAGCGTTCAAAAATTTTTTTTGCGTTCAGACCACTCAATTATTTCCTATCTCATTTCAGGCAACGCCAACAATTTTTAAATTTTGTATAAAGGGCATTCTAGATGCACTAAAAATTTGAATTATGTGTTTGAAAATTCTTTGTTATCTTTGAAATATTGTCCACCACGAGGTTCTCTGTCACAAATAATAAATATTTTATTGCCCTCAAAGAGCTAATGCACACATATCCCTGAATTTACACTTTACAGAATTTGCTGAATAATTAATTTCAGTTTTACATCAAAAAAGAATTTTTTCTGATCATGGTTGCGTCATACAATATGAATCAGCCAAACTAATGACAAGATAACAACTAAAAAGGGATAAAATCACGTAATGGTTATTTATCCAGTATGAACACACTTTTTCAAGTTAGGGCTGCAAATATAACATTCTACATGCGCGGAATTGTGATAAAAGCATCTTGAAATGATATTGCTACTTATACATCCGGTCTTGGTCAATCATCTGAAAACCCATTAGTTTTAGAATGCATTTAATAATTGATTTAAACTTATTTTAGTCTTATTATTATTTGCTAAAAAATTAAAAAGATATTTTTTTCTCAATAAGCCTTCATCAAATTATTGTAATAGTTGACATTCTGATTATATATCTCAAAACATTCCCAATTCTCCCAAAAGGTTTTGGAATTTAAAACCTTATAATTGCGTAACTTTGAGATTCTTTTAGAAATAATGTTCTTTAAAGATATTCAAACTAAAGTGTTTCAAATCACTGGCAACACATGGGATTTGAATCTTTCCAGTATTTTTATTACTCCAAATTGAAAAGAATGATCCATTAATGAAAAATTGAAGATGAATTTTTGAAGATAGATATTTTCTCATAAATATGCTAAATGCTGGAAATAACTTAACGTGGGAAATATTTTGGTTTCAATTTGAAAAATAGATTCAACACCTTGGAGTTTTTTGAGCATATTCCACGCCAGAAAGAACTTTTTTCAAAATTTTGATTATAATTGTGTATTTTTTTCTAGAAAATCGTTAAAAAACATTTGTCAAAATGTGTGTACTCATTAAACATAGTAGTTTGAATTGGTTTCATTGTGACATTAAATGATCTTTTAATTAACACTAATAGCTATAAATTGCTTCAATCTATAGCAGCAGTTTTTTAGATCATCAAATAGCACATAAGCTACTTATATTTTCAAATATTACGATGAATAGCTGTCGTTTATCATTTTTTTCATTTATTTTTCGCTTAGTTTAATTTTCACTGCACTTTCTAATTTTAAGTATCACTTAATAACGATTAAAAGAGTTTTAGTTCTAAATTTTTTACTAGAATGAATTTTTCAAATTCTCGAGCTTTATATGCTTTCAATTTATAAAGATTTAATGAGAAAAACTGTAATGCTATGAATAATGAATCAAAACGAAGCTGGTTGAAAAATAACGGAAATCTTTTTAATGAATCAAGCTTTTTTACAATCTCGTCCAAGTCATAGCGTTAACAGTTTAGAATTCATGGATTTCTGGTGAATAGTAACGTAAAAAACTATTTAGACGATTGGAAAAGTCATTAAAGGAAAGCGTGCAACTTTCAATAAAAGTCCGCACCGTCTTTAAAAGCAATAGAGTTTCAATTATGAAAAATAGTTAGAAATTAAATGAAAACGTTTTAGTTGAACGTTTTTTAAAGCGCCTATTTCCAATATTTTTCATGATTTTATATAGTAATCCTCCAAGCCTTCAGCTTTATATTCGAGAAGTTTTATCAACTTCCATGATATTGGAAATATTTCATAAAAACAATTTCAAACATTCTTTTTTATCGGAGATTTGTTTCAAAAATTTAATCTTTTTACGACGGATTAAAATAAACCATTTATTGCTTCATTCCTCAATAAATATCCAACAACCTCTCTAAAACATCTATTCTTTCAACATCTGATCGGGTTTTTAATTTAAATCTCTTTTAATACTTTATAGAGTTGTCTAAAGATTGTTAATTTGGTGAAATGATAAAACATTCAAAATTAATTTCGTGAGTGGTTGCTCCAGCCGCCATGGTCTTTTCCCCTTTAAAGCCTCTCCAACGATTATGTGTGACAAAACTGGAGACAACTCGTTAGAAAAACGCTGAATTTTAATTCAAAAATTTGATCAAATTCGCTATTTTTAAACTTTCACATTAATTTGCGAATGATAATTTCTGTGAATAATTGCTTATTTTGCATTTCAATGCATTTTAGTGCTGTTGTTTCTATTAAAATGGTTATATTTTTAGAAAACCATAATTTTGATAATTTAAAATTTAACTTTGAAAAACATTTAAATCTTATAAAACTTTTGATGTTTTTTCATGTTGACTCAACAAACAATTATAAGGATTCCTTTATTTCTCGTGGTAATATGGAAAGATTTGTGAATGACATACACGTTTTCACCAGTAATATTTTACAATAAAATATATAAAAAGTACAGTCTATATTTTTTATGGTTAAAGAATATTCATCACAAAAGTCATTTCAAATTTTTAACTGGGTTTTTAATGTTTGAAAGCTAACAATTATCAGTCACGATCCCAAAAACCTGATTTTATTCCTAAGCAAAAACTTAACTTCCCTCTTTCTACTGCACACAAATTCATTTCAAAAATTTGTTTGCATAATTTTTCCAATATTTTGCTTCCAAAATTTTGGTTTGGGTTGGTTTTTAAAATCAAAAACTTCTGAAATCAATTTATAAAACATGGGTGCAATTTTAGTGTATGTTTAACAATTCAATTCAAGTTTTTCAGTGATAAAGAATAATCACAAAAGATGGTATAAAAAAGATAATATGAGCATTTTTCTCTTTTTCAAATTTGTAAATAAAAGTAGTTTTTTTTCAAAAAAATCTTTCAAAAAAAGCAAAAGTTTTTAGTTTTGTTTTTAAAAATCATGTACACTCATTTTGAACGGCCAACTTTAAACATTAATTAATCTGAGAAAAAAACATATTCATCCTAAAAAACAAAAAATAAGTCTAAAAATCATCAAAAATGTTATATCTTGTATTTAAATTCACAATTAAAATCTGTCAACATCTTACTGAAATACTTGGGATGCAGAATGTTGGTCTGATGAGACATGCACACGCAGATCGATGAGAATGTGACGAAGAAGTATTTCAATGCCATTTCAACTGGAGTTTTCGGTTTAATATAGCTTTATCATCTTCCATTCATTAAATATCACAGTTACTTTTATTATTCCTCTGTCCAACTCAAATCTCCGATGCATGCTTTTGAGTTTTAAGCGTATAAATTATCAAACGATATAAGTGATGGCTAATTAAAGACATCGCTATACGTCATCATTAGAAATACAAGGTCTTCGGAAACATTATCAGACAATTTAATTGAGCAGAAAATAAAAAATGTACCGTGGGTAGCACTAAGTTGGTTGGTGATTTATTAAGGCATTCGATGGCCATGCAAAATAATTGAGTGTTAATTACGCACATCATTTCAGGCATTTTTTAAACTTTCAGCGAATTTGGAGTTTTCATAATTATTAATGATATAAAAGTTGTTATTGGCAGTCTATTTCTTTTCATTTTTTACTAAGTTCAAAAAATATATTTATATATATAAATATATTTTTTTATCATTTATTGACTTTTTGCTTCTAGGTTTAGCTTGAAGTATATTTTAAAATATGACTACAATCAGTATTTTGGTGATTCTCGATTTAATTTATTGCTTTTATAAAATGGAAATGTTCTTCTAAGAAAGAATTATTGTAAGAGTAATTTTTAATCATCAAAACTCGCTTCTTCAAATAATAAAGTACATTATCTTGAACGAAACACTCCAAATGCTTATAAATAGGCCTTATGATAAATGTTAAATAACAATAATTTGAATATCAACTGACCTCCCAAGAAATATTACTTCAAAACGAATTATTCAAGAATTTTCATGATCAGAATAGCGCTATAACGAATAAATAACAGATCTGTTTTAAAAGTTAATTTTTATATTTTCTCCATTAATTCTATACAAATTCAACTAAACTAAACTCTCGCAACAACACTGAACTTTAAAAAAAGTTTTTCTGTAAAGTTTTTAGATATTTTTTTATTTTTAAACTATTCCACCTATTTTTATATAATTATTTTGGATGGCTTCCACTTCCATGTTATTAAAAATGCCTGGAAGAATGACGATTTGAGCCACACAAGAGGGAACATCATTGCAAATCCCTTTATACCGCTTTATGCTCGATGATTCAACAATCCCTTACTTTTATCTCTTTCATAAAACACCAAGCTTTCTTTTCAATCTTTATTATAGTGTATTTTATAAAAAAATTAAAATTTATTTATTTTTTCTATTCACATTTAAGTGCAGTTTTTTTGAAATTCTTTTCGAAACTTGTGGTCCATCGTCGTGGTTGTCTGTCGGATGGGTGTTTTGAGAGCATATCTCACTTTCCAAAGAAAGTATTTGACTTTTGTATTACTTGGAATTTGAAAAAAAACTTTCCTTTATTTGGCCACGATGCTTGTATTTATGACTGGCATTGTAACCGCTTATAAATGAAATGCCAAGCAAGTAATACAATTATGAGAGAGGTTGCCTCGAAGCTTGATTAGCATTCATACCTGAATAAACACCGTCCATTCTTTTATGAATAGGAGACAAAAACTCTGTTTGTATTTGATGATAAATAAATGTAGGAACAGATGCATAAATTGATATATTTGTATGAGAACCACAAAGTATTTTAGAATGAAAATGATATATATTTAGTAAATGTTGCCTTTTGATTATATCATTTCTGAAGCATGAAGTTTATGGAACATAAATAAGAATAAGAAATTCGCTTACTAAAATATTTTTCAAAATAAAAGTATTTTTTTCGTTCAACTTTTTGATGAAAGCATTTTAAAACATAAAAATTAATAGTCTCTGCAATCTTGACTAAAGCCTCAAACATCAAACATGCTTTAAAATAGCCTTCTTGAAATAAAACTACGTCTGTTTTTTTTCTAGAATTTCAAAGGTTATTTAAAAATTCTTTTTTTAAAATACTGTAGACGTTAAATTGAAGTGAATTAAACTTGACGTATATATGTGGCTTTGTGGGCATTTTTCACTAAATTAAATGAACTCTTTAAATACTTTGTTCAGTATTCTGTCATTATGAACTTTAAATCGACTACATTTGCTTCAAAAGACCATTATAAAATCATTTCCAAATTGCTTTTTCTGCCTTACTCTGTCAATTAGCTAAGAACTTTCAACTGTTCTGGTTTCGAAATTATCAACTGAATCTCTAAAAAATTTGTTCATGATTAAATTTTTGACGATAAAAGGCTAATAGAAAAAATGATACTCTAGTTTCACTAAAATACCCTTGCCAATAATGTTTTTTTTGTGGAAGTAGCCTCAATGTCAAATGTACCAGAAAAAAGCATTTGATTTTTATTGTGTTTGGAACTTATTTCAAGTAAGCATAAGTGGAAAAGAATTAGGAACTTATATTTCGAGTGAACTTTTTTTTTTAAATTGAAAATAATTTTTATCAAGACTTTTGGGAAAAGCTTTTAATTTTGGTTATTAATAGCTAAGATTTGAGAAATCAATAACCTCACTAATGAAACTCACCATTAAAAGTAAACAATCCACATCCAATTGAAATCAATTTTTTACGAGCACCATCACAAAGTTTTTTCAAACTTAAATTAGAACCACCCGAAAAAAACTTGGCTTAAAATTTAATCGTTGAAGTTTTACACGTTTAGAAGTGTTACTGTGAGTTTTAAAATTTTATGCCAACTGTGCCAATGTTGTTTGATTAATTGTCTAGAATCCAAACAATGGGTCCATCAAGCTGTTTAAGCTTTTTAATCAATAAAATTGAAAAACTTTTTAAAATAAATAGTTTGCAAAATTTTGACTAATGATAACAATCATACTGTGACAAAGTTTCAATTTCTCAATTTAACAAAAATAATCAAAACTATATAAATAACCGGATCACCCTATCCAAGCATTCATAATATTTGTGTTTTTTCGGAATTTCACATTGAACATTGACGCATTATTCTGTTCTTCTCTAATAGACCCACTAATGCCCCAGTAAATCCTAAACTACTGGCACGTATGTGTAAAACTTCTTTACAACTTACTATTTTTTACATATAATATTCACTGGATATATATTTTTTCGGCGTTAACTTGGTGTGACGTTGGCTTGATTAATAGAAGCCTCCGGGTAATTTTTGTATAAACTTTTACTTTTAGAAGCATTTTTGCTGCCTTCCTACACATTTATCTCCATGTCTTTTTAACATTTCATTAGTTCGTTCGTTTATGAAATATGTCTCCATCAAAATGAATTGTTAAGGTATTTAAAGGGTTTTGTCATTTTTTCTTATCGATAAGATAGTTAGTAGAACAAACCAAAAAAAACTCGAGAATTCTGTACTGATAATATAATTGGTACAAGACCAAATAGCTTTAAAAAATAAAAAAATCATTTTTTTTACTTTATTGTCCTTCTTTATCCTTTGCTTGTCAATCGTTCGGCATTTTGGACAATATATCATGCGATGTTTTAGGAAGATATGTGATCATTAGTCATTTTGAAGGTTAAGTAGATGGACGGACAAGCCAAAAAACCGAATAGAACATAATGACAAAAAAACATTAGTGACTTCAAAAACGTCTTCCAAGACAAGTGAAATTTAAATTTTGATCTCATATAAAATCGACTCATCCAATTGATTTTGAATAATTTACGCTGTTTCTACCATTAAAAATATATTATATTGGTGAACGGAGCCTTTTTTGAACAAATGTCTGAAAAGATGAATGAAAGAGATAATTAACAAAACTGAGAAAATGAAAAACATTATAGATTGATTTTTTAATAAAGAAAAATTAATAGTTAGATCGAATGATAGATGTACAAATGATGGATTGTAGCTTACTTGAATGATTGCTCCATGCCGCATGATACTGAGTTTCATGCTTCATAGCATTTATTTATACGGAAATTAATAATCTTTGCTATTCATTCAATAAAGTTCTTTTTAGTTTTTGTTTTTTATTTATTATTTATTTAAAATACTTCCTGTCGATTGAATTAAAATTTTTGTGACATGAGACATTTTCGAGTTTTAAAGTAAAAACTTTAAAACTGTCATAAATTAAAAAAAAAAAATAAAAAATTATTTCTTAAATTAATTTCAAAATTTGTTTTAAGGCATTTCTTTTTCTAGTTATCAAAATCTTCAACAATTGTTCTTCAAACCTATGTATAAACCACTCTGCTATGTTCTAAAAACTTTCAAAAACACTTCTCTACATTTTGACTTTCTACATACTTAAAAAGTCTATATTAATATATGACCCCAACAAAAGAAAAATTCTAAACCAGAAAACTACCAAAAAAGGTTTATAAATAGATTTTAACAAAACCCAATCCATCGCATAGAATAATCACATACATGACTGAGAAAAACTATTACAATAATGTGATACATTATGGACCAGTTCAACCAGAAACTACAGGTTGTGTTGTGAAAATTGGGAGAATTCTTCGCTCAGAAATTATTTCACAAAAGAAGGGATCGTGAATACTAAACGATTGTATTCGCACGTCTTTTCAAGAGTTCTTCTGTTACTAGCTAGATGAAAATAGCTCATTAATATATGTAATACTGATTTTTGTATTGAACTCATTTGAAATTTAAAAATCTAACCAAGTAGTAAAATCGATATTTCGCGAAACTCTAAACAATTGAGGTTTAAGAAATGGCTAATTATGCATTTGTTTAAAACCAATTCAATTTTTCTTTCTATTGACTATGTTTATTTTAAGTCGTCATTTTCATAAAACGCTCCGAAGAACTATGGGAGAAGAAAGCCGACAATAAAAGTTGCTAAATGTTCTTTATCTCTGGCGCCAGAATGAAAAAGTGGATCTAAAAGCATAGCTATTGGTTTATAAAATTATTTTAAATTGATTTCTTGAAAAAATTTTAATTTTGAACTTCTATGAATTTCAACTCATTATCTAAATTGTCGCCATTTATTGAACAGTGATGCGTATCAATTCATAAAAGATCAGTTTTTATATTAAAAACGACAAATTCACGTTCAAAAAATGTCTCCCTAAAAGGTAGAAACAACATGGTTTTTGAAATTAGCATTCATTTGGCTTCAAGCACATTCGCTCATATTTTGAAAATAATTCGCCTTTTGTTGATAAATTTTGTTGATTTAAAAAAACTAAAATTTAAAATTTTTGACTGACATAAAATTAAAATAATTGCGTATTCCGACTGATGAATAGCTATAAATATGAATAATAACACAGAAGGCATGATAAAGCCTTCGCATGGACTAGCCTGCACATTTTGCACCAAGCCTCTCTGTTTAATTTGATTTTGAAACAAGTCTTTATGCACCATTAATTATTATGAGAGCATGCTTTTCTTGCAATTTGCTTGCATCTTTATGCCCATATACACTGAATATTCAACATATATTAAAAAATATTAAAAGTTAAAAATTTTCATTTTATTAAAATAAACTCAGTACTAATATGTAACTTTAATATGATCAAGGGCAGTAATGATGCAGGAGTATCCAGAGAACGAACCTCCAAACATCAATCTCAATCATTTCACCGCAGTTCAAATCGTACAAGCCAACATTCTGAGTGGATTTGTCATGAAGATTTTTTGTTTGCTTTAAGTTGATTTTTTTCTGCAAAATATCTAGTGGAAAAGTTTATTGATTTTATTTTATTTTAAAAACAAAATAGATCATACGTGTCTTAACCTGGAAACAAATAGAATAACAAATGAATTTTTTTCAATTTTTGAAAATGCTTTCTACCAGAATCAAGCCTGAATTGAAGCACCTTGAGTGAGATTGATAACCTTTTCAATTTCAACAACACAGTCATTGGACTTCCTTATTCTTTACCCTGTTTTTTTTGCTCTAATTTCAATTTTAAAATCGATTCGTATGAATCAAGTTGGGGAAAGAACACCATTTGATGAATCACAAAGTTTGGGAGATAATTGCACAGTGTAAAGTTTTATCACTTCAAAACTTTTCAGGCAATAGTTCAACAGTGAGGTATGAAGTGTAGTGACTGTTTCAATAGGGTCAGTTTCTAAATTGATGTACTATTTATTATGTTTGAAAACTTATTGAATTATGAAAAAATTAAAGGTCAAATCGAAAAATTAGTTGAATAATTTTTAGGCGTAAGCCACATTATTATGGGGTTGATAGGAGCTTTTGGAAAATTAACTCAAAGACCAAATTTCAATTAGGAAAAAATGATAAATAAAGTTGATGAAAAAAGAAGAAAATATAAAAAGTTAAATATTTCATCTTCCATTTACTTAATTTTTCAGCAAGTATAGTAAACTTTAAGACCATACCAGTCTTTACAAATACAGGAGAATGCAGTGATGAGAAAGACAAAGTGAAATCATGGTCATACATGACTGACAGTGGATTCTTGAATTGAAATAAATCATTTTTACAAATTTTAACTCGGTGAAGCACATTTAACGCAGTTATTAACTTTGAATAAAGATTTTTGCAAATTTTGACAATGTTTTTATTAATATAACCAACGCTGATAACCGAAACTGTTTGGATCGACCAATTTGCTTATAAGACTGTAAATAGCATATGAAACGAGTGGGCAGTAAAACTGAGACAATAGTGCTAATAAACTGCAATTTTCTTTCAAAATTGAGTATATAACAAAAGTGTTAAAAGTCTATAATTCTACCTTCAATTTTATTTGAAAAATAATCAAAGTTGAATGTTTGAACTTTGTAAATTCGTTTTAACCATCACCATTTCAACTTGTAGTTATCAATAAATAAACAAAAAGTAGATGCCAGAAATTTCTTGGAATGACCGAAGCTAATAGTCATAGAGATAGCACTTTTTTTCAGGGTTGTACTTGGATCCTTTGGTGCACCCAAAAGCTTCAGCAAATTCTTTGCTGTTCTGCAAGTTCCCTGCCCTTCTGTAACCATTTTATGAACAAATATATTCTAAAATACAATTAAATTAGTTTTTTAAAAATCACAATATTTTTGAAATCAATTTTGAATCGAGAGTTTCAAGTTTTTAATAATTCAACCTAAACAAAAATTTTCGAAAAAATTCAATGAACGACTTGAATGTTTATCTTTTATAGTATTACTTTTTTGTCTATAGATTAAAATCCATTCAAAAGTTGAAAAATATCTCATAACTTGTACTGTGGATTTAGTTTCTTAGTTTGTTATATTCGTGCATATAACAATCATAAAATTTTTGAAGATATGAGAGCACCTAATGATATTGAATGCGGGAATCTCCGGAAACGGCGCTGTGTTATAGTCTAAACATGTTTGCTGTTGGAGTATTATAATTTATGGATACAAATTCTATTGAAAATTACACTATGCTTAGAACTCCTTTAAAAAGTTCAAGCTACCACCGTCGAAACAATATACCATGAAGGTACATGTTGAGAAAGGTGGAAAAATTTTAACTTGATCATTATAATATATTACTATTAATTTGGTTTTTACAAACTTGAGCGTATGAAAAAAAAATTTTTGTGCTTTTGTTAAATCCAAATGAGAAACAGAAGTCTTAGTTTTGAGACCTTCAGTTTCCACTACACTTTCCATGGCCTTATAAGCCACAAACAGACCTCTCGAATCTAGTATTTTCTTACTCTGGTAAGGTTCTTGGCTGAGCTAGATTATTATGTATAGTATCTTATGTTGAATAATTAAGTTAGAAAAAATATATACATAGTTTTTCATGTCATTCAGCCCAAAATCGTGATAAATTATTTCTAAACAGGTACTATTTTTCGGCCTAAAACGGGTTCCACCCGGCAAACCTGGGTTATTAGTCACATGCTCTACCAGTTTAGGTATACCGATCAAAATTAATAAATCATGCTTTTTGATTTTTCAAAACTAGATTCCACTTTTTTTCAAACATTTCCAGGTTACAGTAAAAATCCGCAAAAAATTGTTTTCCTTTTCGAGTTTTTTCTATTATCTTCACTTAACCAGTTGTTCTTCCCATCTTTATCATATTTGGTTCCTAAGTACATGAAAAATATTAAAAAACCAAAAATTCAAGTTTTAAAAAAACAAAATTAACATCTCAATTTTAATTTGCTGAACTAATGATTGTAAAATTAACAGGTGGTAAAATTAGAGCTAGTATTTCATCTGCCATTGCAACCCCTAATTTCCCATATTACACTTCTCTGGGTATCATATCATTTTATATTATAAAAATTATTGTGTTTAAGAATTAAAATTTTAAAATTTCAAAAAAACAACCCATGGAGGGGCGTCAAAATCAAAGAAGAGCTTTTCGACCAGTCTAGCTGCTACAAGAAGCAAGTTCATTGTGTTTGGGGCAAACGTTTTTATTTCTAATGAACTCACTGGGTATCTGCCATCGAATTCACATTATAAATATTAGTTATAGCAAGCGAAAACTTCCAACAACTATGTTCGTTCTAGTTTATCCAAGAATCTTTACGATATACCATTGTGAAAGAACATGGAATAAGACTGCCGTTTTTTCAATGTAACTTATTTCTAGTTTTTTTGTATCCATAAATCGTTTATAGATTTTGAAAAGTAATAATGACTGAAATAATAAAATCATGATTTAGTTTAAACGACAATACAACTTTGAATCTGAAGATTTTCTAAAAAGTGGTAGCCAGAAAAGTGAGTGCGAAAAACATGGTAAAGAATCGCACTAGGACAAACTCAAACCACGTTTTATAATTATTTTTTTTAGTTTCATCTTGAAATATAAAAATGGTAGCTTTGAAATAAAAATTTTCAAGTGTTATACTAGAAATATGTCAAACCTATTGTGATTTCGCTGCGGAGCGAATTCTTATCTTTGAGTCCCCCATCCATCTATTATGTTGTACAGTCATATTCACGTAGTTTTTGGTGCTTCCAAATGCTCCAAACTTCAAAATATATGTAAGAATGATTAAGTTTTTCTATTTCATTTTAGTTGGAACTAATTTGTCAATACTCAAAATCAAATAAATTCAAATTACTACTTCAAATTTTTTGAAAAAAATTTTGTAAAAAATTTATAACCAAGAATTCCCGTTACTTTATAATTTTTCGTATAACATTATTCTTCAAATTAAAACACATTTAGAAGCTAACACCGAGTCTTTATTTATAAAAGTCACAAAGCTTTTCGTGAGACTAGCTTACATAATCAGTTGATACTCACTTGATAATGAAAAATAGTCTAACGAAAAATTTAGTGAATTAAGTTAATAAATACTATGTCTTTGTTTCCATCATTAATCGATTTAAACTATTATATTTTATCAATTAACTCTTAAAGTCACTAAACATGCTTCATTAAATGTTTATATCTTTCTTTTTGGATTAGTTTCACCATTATGAGTATGGGCCTTGAAATTTTATTCAATTTAAAGAAACACTAAACATTTTTCTTTTGAAAGTAGCTTTTCTTAAACACATAGGGGGCTACCCGATGTTGGTTTTAAAATAAAAAGGAAGCTTTCATACTTAACCACGCACCCAATAGTAGAAGTTGTCTAGATCTTCATCATTGAGGATGAAATCGGTGTACAAAATTGAAAACTTTGCATTTTCTAATTTCAATTTGGCTTTTGATAAGGTAGCTTCATCATAAATTTTCAGTTTGTGCTTCACAGCTTTTCTTTTCAAATAATCAGCAAGTTTGACTACCTAAGGATTTTCAAAAATT
>OZ038322.1:7582695-7593853 GCA_964035795.1 Pterobdella sp. o SKG-2022
ATTACAAACAGCTTGGACAACTGAGACTATTCCTGATGATTGGAGAAACTTTTTGTTAGTTGTGCTTTATAAAAAAGGTCCTAAAAACCATTGCAGCAACTACCGAGGAATCTCACTTTTACCAGTTGTGGGTAAAATTCTTATTCGCATTATTTTCAGAAAAATTAACCTTCACATTGCCGATAATGTTTTGCCAGAATCCCAGTGTAGGTTTAAAAGTGGTCGAGGGACAGTTGATATGATATTCACAATCAGACAACTGCAAGAAAAATGTCAGGAACAGTGCAAAGTGTTCATTGACCTCAATAAGGCCTTTGACACAGTAAACCATGAAGCTCTTTGGTTGATTCTTGGAAAGTTAGGCTGTCCAGAGAAGTTGATTTTTATCTTGAAACATTTCCACCACGACATGAAAATTACGCTGAATATAGTGGACAAACTTGCAGTACCTTTAACTGTAGGAAACGGTGTCAAACAGGAAGATACACTAGTTCCAACACTATTTGTGCTTTATTTTTTCATGGTGTTTCAATTAGCTTTTAAAGAAAGTAGTGAAGGTGTTTACATTTACTATCGAACTACTGGTAAGCTTTTTAACATCGAAGACTTCACTGCTAAAACCAAAACAATGATGAGCGTGATATACATATATATAAACATATTGATATGTGATTTGGCTTTATGCAGACAAATGTGCCACGCATTTGGCATCTTGCATAAGCGTCTTAGAGTCGCCATGGTATTTCTAAACGCGCGAAGGTTAAAGTTTATAATGCGTGTGTTCTAACTGTTCTTCTTTATTCTAGTGAAACTTGAACCACATATACCAGGCATCTGAAGCAACTTGAGCGTTTTCACCAACAGTGTCTGCGTAAGATTCTGGGCATAAAATGGCAGATGCACATCAGTGACACCGAAATACTTGAGATGGAAAATATCGGTAGCATTGAAGTCCTAATTTCCAAGCAACAGCTCAGATGGAGTAGACACTTAGTAAGATTGCCCAACAAACGGATTCCAAACCAAATATTTTATAGGCAACTTACCGATGGAAAAAGATTGGTTCAAAAACCCAAAAAACGATTCAAAGCTTGCTTGAAACAAACCTTCAAAAATACGGCATAAACTCCGAATCATGGGAAACACAAGCGAAAAACAGGTTAACTAGGAGGAAAGTGTTTTTTGAAGCAATCGGTCGCTTTGAAGAAAGCAGACGGGAACACGCTAGGCTTAAACGCGATCTCCGGAAAGGAAGCATCACTGAGCATGTAACAGAACTAACGTGCGGTCAATGTGTAAGACCATGTTTGAGCAAGGCGGGTTTTCTGAGTCATTTAAGGTCCCATTGACGTCGCGTTTCTTCGGCCAAGCATGAGAAGGTCAGCTCAGTGCACACTACTCGTCAAAATTCTATTTGCCTGATGCCATTTAGCAATATTTGTAACATTTTTGGCAAAGTCGGCAAAAGTGTAGGTGGCATGAAAGGGGATGAAAAAGCTCATATTTCTAATACTCTCACTCATTCATCTATCCCGAATTCCGAATCTTTTCATATATGTGGCAATTTTGGGAAGATGTGCAAGTTCTCTGCGGGTTTGAAAAGCCACCTTCGAGCCAGAAACTGTTTGCAAAGCAATAGCAATACTTGAAGACGAGCTGCTGCCACTATATATTTTTTGCTGTATAAGTTGCTACGATGCTTAAGAAACTTTTTAGTTTAAAAAAATGAACCTGATGGTGAAAACATATTTTTTTCAAAAAGCTTCATTCAAAATAGAAACTTGTACAGTGTTTCTCTAAATTTAATCTATGTGAAAACTTCGATTTCAGAAGTGTCTTTAATCTTATAGAACAGAAAACATTGTTTTGAGTTTTTTATTATAAATACACGGAGCTTATGTGTAAGGTGATGAGGTACGTATTTGATAATATAAGTTTACCTAACAAAAAGCTGAAATGAAAATTTTGAAACAGCGTTTTTTGATTTGTGAAATTTGTCTTTGAGGGAATAAATAGTCGATTCAATGTTCCTCTTAGAAGTATAAATAAATTTTTAAGTTGATAAATTGTTTTGAATTTTTGATTAAAATAAATAAATATCCTGATAAAAAATTTTAAACCGTTAAATAATAGCAGTTCAATTCCTCTCTAACATAATTGAATCGGGGTACAAGTTTGAGAATACAGGAGTATCTAGTTTATATTTTGCTTTCTCCAAAGTGACTTTGTTATAAATCTTTAATTTATTCTTCAAAGCCTTATTTTTCAAAATTTTTGACATCTGAAAATTATTCGAATCGAGAATCATTCGTATTATTCAGAAGCCATTCTAAAAGATTGAATTAAATTGAAATAGGTTAACTTTTTCTTTTTCACTTCCATCAAAGTACTTGTCTACATAGAGAAGAAGAATTTTTCTAGTCTCTTCCAAACAAGCTTGTTTTCTTTGGGCAACTTCATTCAGTTTGAAATTTATTTCGGTATTATCTTCAATAAACTTGATTTTACAAAAGATATTCTAATCTGCTATGTTATTAGAGGATATCTATTTTAAGAAGAAACATAACATGATAAGATTCATCCATAATTTTAACCTTTTCTAATGTTTTCAAAAACTTTTCATCAAAATGCTCACCGAAACCGAAACATGATGGGATAAAACCCATTGAAATATACGCTACAAAGATAATCGCCGGTTGAGTTGTGTAGAAGGCTTGCGGCAAGCATTAATGCTTGCATATCACAAGTCTTCCATACCAGGTGGCTTTCTTATTTAACTAACTCAGTTGTATTAGAAACCGGCACTGCTGACTCAAAACCATTGTGGGTTTTCTTTAGAGAACTTCTCACATTATCCATAGAAACCCACACTTTCTCAACTCTACCATAACCCTCTTCAAGTTACCGTCATGAGTTACGAATTAAAATATTGAATTTTTTTCTCTGTATTGACTCAATTTCTGCTTTCAAGCTCAAGGTTAATCTTCGGAACTTTTCAAAACGTGATTGGCTCAATAAAATCCCTATTTTGATTTATGCATTTATTAGCCAGTCTATAACTCTTCGGCTTCCTTATAGTAGATCTCAGTTCCGCATTTGAGTAGCCCCTACGAAGTGTCGAAGTTAATCGAAATATTTTCATGTGTTCAAATTTCGCATTTTACGAGTACTGGGGTGGCAATCGTTCTACAACTAACTGCTCAAAGACTCCTCCACTTATTTGCATTTTTTTGTTCTAGGCTCAACTATTTTTTCTTCTAGCTGCCTAGTCTTCCAGCAAAAAGTGCAATTCAAAATGTGCCACACTGCTTTGCAATGACGGTCAGCCTTCATCCCAAAACCCCTAACACAACTATACCCAGTTTTTTTCAATCTAAAGTCTACTTAAAACAAATTTTCTCACATTTCTAAGACTATTTTTTTCACATCATTGCTTTGACTGATACATGGATCACCGTAAACGCAGGTAATACCGCAAAATACGACAGTGTTTCATGCTTTACCATCTTATCGACCAATCAGCAAGTGAGGTGGTAGAATTTTTATACTTTGTAGAAGCTCCATTTGTAGTAGAGTAGTGGGCATAGCAGGTCCCAATAATAAATAATATGAATCGTTAATATACTCATCATAAAGACATTTTTTCAAAAACAAAAACCTAATTTGGAAAATAACAGTTAATTTTAGTTAAATCTACTCCTTTTGATATCTGTTCGGGGATTCGGAATAGAGTGTTGGCCATTTGAGTGGTCATTGTACGTACAGTTACCGACGTTATATAACCTGCGTGAAAACTGAAAATTGAATTCAAGAAATTGTGTATTGATTTTTATCAACTAAATAATCGAATATGAAATTCGATAAACTTCTTATTAATAATTTTCGTTATGGAATTAATGTTTTAATTTTAAATTTCAACAAGTTATAAAATTTGAATTTAATTGCAAATGGTTTACATAGGTTTATATTTTACGGGCAACGTGATGATTGGTCACGAAAAACATTCTGTAAAATTTTTAAGAAAATGGCATACAGCATGTAACATTTCCTGAATGTGTGAAAATTTTGATAATATAACAAAAAAATACAGATTATAAAAACTATTTATCGTATTTAGCCTATACATCTTTTATATGATAAAAATATTCGTAGTTTTTGAGTATGAACAACTGATCCTCCTTTCTTCTGCATAATAGGTCGCTCAAGTTTACGCCCTGTCGATTAGTGAATGTTTTGAAACAAGAGTAACAAAACGGTGTTTAAAAATTCTATTACATATTTAATAAACAAGCTTAAAAAATATTATATGCTGCTGTTTCTGTCATATCAAGGGTGGATCCCATTTCCTAATTATAATTGGATAGGTAGGTAGGTAGGTAGGTAGGTAGGTAGGTAGGTAGGTAGGTAGGTAGGTAGGTAGGTAGGTAGGTAGGTAGGTAGGTAGGTAGGTAGGTAGGTAGGTAGGTAGGTAGGTAGGTAGGTAGGTAGGTAGGTAGGTAGGTAGGTAGGTAGGTAGGTAGGTAGGTAGGTAGGTAGGTAGGTAGGTAGGTAGGTAGGTAGGTAGGTAGGTAGGTAGGTAGGTAGGTAGGTAGGTAGGTAGGTAGGTAGGTAGGTAGGTAGGTAGGTAGGTAGGTAGGTAGGTAGGTAGGTAGGTAGGTAGGTAGGTAGGTAGGTAGGTAGGTAGGTAGGTAGGTAGGTAGGTAGGTAGGTAGGTAGGTAGGTAGGTAGGTAGGTAGGTAGGTAGGTAGGTAGGTAGGTAGGTAGGTAGGTAGGTAGGTAGGTAGGTAGGTAGGTAGGTAGGTAGGTAGGTAGGTAGGTAGGTAGGTAGGTAGGTAGGTAGGTAGGTAGGTAGGTAGGTAGGTAGGTAGGTAGGTAGGTAGGTAGGTAGGTAGGTAGGTAGGTAGGTAGGTAGGTAGGTAGGTAGGTAGGTAGGTAGGTAGGTAGGTAGGTAGGTAGGTAGGTAGGTAGGTAGGTAGGTAGGTAGGTAGGTAGGTAGGTAGGTAGGTAGGTAGGTAGGTAGGTAGGTAGGTAGGTAGGTAGGTAGGTAGGTAGGTAGGTAGGTAGGTAGGTAGGTAGGTAGGTAGGTAGGTAGGTAGGTAGGTAGGTAGGTAGGTAGGTAGGTAGGTAGGTAGGTAGGTAGGTAGGTAGGTAGGTAGGTAGGTAGGTAGGTAGGTAGGTAGGTAGGTAGGTAGGTAGGTAGGTAGGTAGGTAGGTAGGTAGGTAGGTAGGTAGGTAGGTAGGTAGGTAGGTAGGTAGGTAGGTAGGTAGGTAGGTAGGTAGGTAGGTAGGTAGGTAGGTAGGTAGGTAGGTAGGTAGGTAGGTAGGTAGGTAGGTAGGTAGGTAGGTAGGTAGGTAGGTAGGTAGGTAGGTAGGTAGGTAGGTAGGTAGGTAAGTACGTAGTGAAAAAACAATTTTTTATTTCCATGGTTTCTGTTCCAGGTTGCATTTTATTTTCTACGGATATTTTCACTCATACTTTCGATTTATATTTTATCATTTTAGCATTGATACTTGTTCAAAAGTGGTTGGACTCGATATTTCCACATCGATTCAACCTTCTTTTTTTTCAAGAACATATGAATAAAATTCATTCACAAAATTTTTTCAAATATCCAGTTAAAAAATTTGTAGGAATAAAGCTTGCATCGATTTTTTATTCCATTATTGACAGCTGTTCTGCGGCTTCATTTAATTTTGATTTCCCCCAGACATTATTTCCACATGGGTTTTTTCAAGTACCAGTAACATTTCAGCTATTGCATCCTCAAAATATTGATACTCAGTGAAATTTTGGAAAACAAGTTTTTCAATTTTGAAGTCGAATTCATTACGTAGTTGAAGAACGTTGTTTTTCAAACTAGTTTTTAACTATGATAAAATTAAATGAATATTTCATTGAAATTTTCAAAACACTCGAACTCACAACAGGAAAAGGAGATTCATCTTTATTGACACGCATATGGAAAAATGGAGCTACCGTAAATCCGGCCGTGATTTTCATAGCAATTAGAAAGTTCCAGTCATCTGGGAAAGGTTTTGTTTCATTCAAAGTATGGTCTTTCTGAAATATAGGCCAACATCCGAGACGGTGTACTGCCTTTTGGGATTTTTTAGGTAAACATTTGATAACTATCCAAAGCTTAACTTCCTTTTTATAATTTTTCAAATAGATGATTTCAAGATTTTCTCTAATTGGTCAAAAAAATGGAAATGAAGGAACCTTAACCAAAGGGGTCAAATCTGAACACGTGCTATTCAAACACTGTCTGTAATAAACTTGAGTCTTGATTACGGCGTCAGAAGTAATATCTTTTTGGTAAAAGTTTTCAAATTATTAAAAGTTGAAATTACTTAATATAATTCATGCAAATTAAACTTAAAAACAATAAAAAACTAACTTATCAAGTTTATCATATGTTTCTTTTTGAGCCAAATCGAATGTAGTCCAAAGGTTTCCAGCTTTGGGATTAGAAAAGACCGAAAGAAAGTTACCACATGCATATTCATAAAAGTTTTCACACGCATTTGCCTAGTAACATTAACAATTTTCAGGTTTAAATTCTAAAAGTGAAATTCCTATTTGAAAAAGACATGAACCGAAAAGTTGGTGATCCGATGCAGCTGTGAGGTGTCTTCTATGCTCTTGGTCGGCTGTATGTCCAGCTTTGAAGTTCAAATTTCATTTTAGCCAATATTTTTCATGGAAAATTTTCAAAATTCCATAAAATCAGCAGATAAGTAAAAATTTTATTTACAGAAAAAACGATTCCGAAGAACAACAAGCAAGAAACTCGTATCTGCCATTCTACTTCAATGTTTTTCTTGCCTGTGTTAAAATACCGCTTGAAAGTTTCAAGTCTCACTTTTCATTTTCAAAACAGTACGTAAATAAAATTTGCTTTATTAATCAAACTTTTGCGGATTCTCAGAAATAAAATTACAATTGTCCAATGGTTCATTAGAATCTTTCCGACAATAAGCTTTTAAAACTTTTTAATCAACTAATCAATAATTTCGTTTTATTCCATCGAATTTGATAATTTTTGCATATTTTCATCAAGCGAATTGCATTTGAAAAATCATTCTTTCTTCTTAACTTGATGGTAAAGCTAAGAAAAAAAATTGGTGGAAAAAATTCTCAAAAAGTGTTCATACAAAGCTACACATCCAGACTTTTAAGTTTGATACCCAAATAGACTCAAGGCAGTTATCATAGAAGAAAATATGTACGTAAACTGAGCTACCGGTTTTCAATGTAGCCACCAGTGCTTCTGAGTTCATCCTTTGGCGATACGATGATAAAGTTAAAGATCTTTTGAATGGAAATACCGTTGCTTGATACGTTTTCTAATGGTTGAAAATAGGCCAAAAGTTTTTTCAATTGTGCTGAAAACTCACTACTGAATGCTGTAAGTTTGTAGAAACACTTCAATTTAAATAGTTCGATTAATCAATGTTCAGCAATGTTGAAAGTCTGTATCGGTTTCATAAGCGGTCAAGAAAACCTGAATACATGTTTTATAGGATTATTTTACATTAGAACATGTTCAAAATTCTAAGCTAAATTCCGATTCATCTCAGTTTTTGATATATATATATAAACAAATAAGTTGATATTTTTCGAAGCTTATTAATTAAAACTATTTAGGAAGTACTTTTTAAGGATGAAATAAAACTTTTAATATATTATTGTTCCACTCCACCCAAAGTACGTATATATATGGATTGCATGATTCAGAACAACAGATGCAAAAATCACAACATGCTTTAAATTCAAATGAAATTTTGAGTTTATTCAAATGTTGATTTTGAGAAGTATTTTTGGAATTTTACTATGAACTTCATTCTATGGATAAATTTTACAAAATAAACTCCAACTTTTTGAGTTTTGATTTTGTTTCAGCTTTTTTCCCGTAAGTTTTGTTGATTGTTGCTATAAATAAGGACTCAATTATGTAATGAGTTATTCAAACTTTTTTGGATTGGGAATATTTTAAGCTTTTACACTTTGAATAGACTACAAATCTTTTCAAATTCCTTTAGCTAGTATCTAGTTGAAATGTTATATTTAAAAAAACTATTGGAAATAAAATTATTGAAACATACTTTGAAACTGAATAATAATGATCATGAATATGAATCAATTAATTTAATCAAAGGCACCAGAGTAATGCACGCATCATTTCACCGTCCATTTAATAGTTTTTATATATTCAAATGGTTAAAGTTTAAACCAAACACTTTTCTTAAAAAAACAAAACGGAGCTTCACTTGGTAATGTGAACTTGACTTACACTGTTGTTTTTGATTCAGTTCAAATTTTCTCTATACTATGCTAAGTCAATTCAACATACTGAATAGCTTGGTTATTTCAATCAATAATGCTCAAAACCACCACTAAGGTCCTGTGAAACTTCTTATAAATTCTAATTTGTTATATGTATCTTATGTGGCCTTGTAGAGCTAACTTCCACGCCACTGTAATAATACTGTCTCTATTCCATTATCTGAATGGAGAAAAGTATTTTTTATAGAATTTTCAAGCGGTTTGTTTAGGGTATATCTTCTTTATAGTGTTTGCATAAATTAGTACATGCTAATTTTAATATATTGTTGATCTCATGAATAAGAACTTTTAAGTCTCTCATAATTATCAAAAAGCTCTATAAATATATAACCGAAAACTCCATAAATTTTTTATAAAAATCATGATTCACCTAAATTTAAAATAAGAATCATTTATAAAACGTGAAACAAATATCAAGTAATTATATTTTCTTATATAAGTTACCCAACGTGAACGATACAATTTTCTCAATTTTAAAGTTATAACCTACTGAACATTAAACATTTGGCTTTAAAAAACACACACTTCATAGAAATGATCTTTCGTTGTTATTGTTATTATTGTTTCTTAGCAGTATTCTTATTGCTTATTTTTTTTTGGAATTGATATTATTTGTTTTCTATCTATTTGATGTTTTTTTTTATGTTTTAGTTGAAAAATTTTTACATATAATTACTTTTATTGTTTTTGTTATTATTATTTTTTTATTATCATTTCTATTATTATTTTTAAGTTATATTACTGTACGAATATTTTTAAGCAGTTTTATTCCTGTTGTTATTAGTATTATTTAAACGGTTCAAAAGTTTTATTCAAAGCATTGTTAAGAACGCAGACCTGCTTAATTTAATTCTCAGTTTGAGATTCACGTTCAATAGAAAAACCGAAACAAATTTTGAATTATCTCAAAAACTGAGTGCATGATAAGAACACAAAATAGTGCAAAAAACTTTTGAAGTTTTGCTGAGTAAAAAAATATGCTCTCAGAACTTGAGGTAATTAAGGGAACGCTTCAGTTCTAATCAAATTCCTTCACAAATATCATTATCAAGCGTTTCTAAACACACGGAAGACTTGTGATTAATGGCTCAAAATACTATAGAAATTGATATATTTCAATGGAATTCAATAAAATAAATTTAACAAGTTCTAATCAGCTTATTTGATATTTTACTTTTAAAAACTGACACAGATTGTTTTATTCAAATGAGAATTCATTATGTTTTGAAATATCTTTCATAAGAAAAGAATTTCTTATAAAAATCTTGTATTATCGAGGGTTTACAATAAAATTATTGAAGCTTAATGTTTTCCTTTACGTTATTGATGAAATGATATGAAAATCGAAACTCCTACTTTGTATTTTAACCAAGAGAATGAAGTTGGTTACTATCAGAATCGTAACCTTCCATGATTAACATTTACACTTTTCATACAATCCAATCTATCATTAACTTCTCAAATTAATAATCTTGAATATAATTCAATTAGAACAGTAAATAAAATGCATTTTTAAAATACTTTTAAACAGCTCCAAAAATGAACACGGCCAAAAGAGAGCGTCTATCGAAGCGGAAGATGCGTAAAAATATCACGAGCTTTCAAAGCATGGCGTCAGTCCTCACGAAAACGTTAAGAGGAAACAGAAGAAACAGGCCTTCTAGATCTGCACCCGAAGACACTGTGATATCAAAAGACATTCACTACGAAGAAATGGATGTGTCTTTGGTCCAGGTGGAGTTTGATGGGTTGAGTTATTAGCAAGATTTATCTTAAGTGAGACTTGGATAGTGGCATTTAAAATTTAAGGATTGCCCTATTTAACTTTTTTTTCAGCGGTAAATACCTATAAAAAAGTTTAAGAAACTCGTTTTGATAATAAAAAATCAGATAAAGTTTAAGAGATATATATCAAATCAAAAGCCATAATCAACTTTTATATGAACTGCTTTGAAGCCCCATAAGTAAATCTCTGAGCCCCCCATCCAGGCGGCTCGTAACGGCTTGACAGAAGTAGTATTGAGGTATCTGGAAGAAGGAGACAGTACAAGGTACATGTTGTATTGTGAAGTTTTGTAATTATGTAAAGATTTAACACGAATCGATTTTGAAATGTTTTCAGTTTTCAAATGACTTTACTCATTCATTTAGAATTTATATTGTGAGCCTCAAACCATCTGAAAAATTGTTTTCACTTTTAATTAGTGTTCCAAAATAACTTAATGCAAAAATTGCGTTGTTTGTATTAACTCGATAATGTGAGTTCGACATACGCAAATCTTCGTGAAGTTTTGATTTACGTGGGAATTGTTGTTTTCATGCTAGATATTCTAATTTTAAAAAGTTTCAATGTGTTAGAAACTATAAATTTCATATGAAATCCATGTATGTTAATATGCGTAATTATTTGAATTTATATTTTCGTCATTATTTCTCATGATCTTGAAATGAATTTATGAATGTTTTCAAAGAAAAAATATTATATAAAACTTTGGTAAAATTTAAAGATCAAATAAATTTACATGAAAAAAAACCTACACTTGATAAGCGAAGCCGTATTGTAAGAATTTAACTCAAAAAAAGATATTTTGTATATAAAACTCTTACGAATGTTGTAAAGCTATATGCAAACTTGAAGCTTCTGAAATGGTTTTAGGGTGATAAACGATGTTGATGAAGAGGGGTTCACGGCCCTCCATTACGCATCCAGGTTTGACCAGCTTGATGTTATGAAGATACTAGTGGACTATGGGGCTGGTCTGTTTATTTGATGTATTATAGTGTCAGTTTGAAAAAACATACTATGTACTT
>OZ038322.1:7594053-7684785 GCA_964035795.1 Pterobdella sp. o SKG-2022
TATAATCAGTTTTAAAGGAACATCTTATATATTTATTAATTTACAAAGTGCGAAATTACTATATGGCCATTCATATTTTTGTCAAAAATCACTCGTTTAAAAATTTTGACCATTTGAAGAAGTGAGAATAAAAAATTTAATACTTTAGTTTTTCCTGAAATAAACATTTATATTCAGAAAAATGCAAAAAAATATCGCTTCAAGGGTGCAAAGTTGTTATACAACTACCTTGTTTGTTGGTCTTTTTCAGTGTCAATAATTGATCCATTGAGCTTTTTTGATGATTTTGGTATACATCGTTGACATCGACTCGATTAGCTTTTTCAATCAATTAAAAGTTTTTTTCAAGAGATCATATAGCAATGTCGCACATTAATTTCAGTAATTTGGCCTTTATGTCAAGATGTTCGAAGTTTTAAAAAATACAAACATGGTAATTGAACAGATATAATTTTTTTCTACATTTATCAAAAAATACTAACAATTTAACAAAAAATCATTTGTGGTTATATAGCAATTTCGCACTCAGTTTTAATGAAATATCTTACACACTTCTCAAGTAATTCTTTTTGTGGAACTTTACACGAAAAAATTTATATGATTTTTTAAAAACTCATATGGTTTTCGAGAATTCAACTTTATTGTAAAATATTACAAGAGCTAATTTGTATGTACTGATTTTTTCAAACGTTGTTAAATTTTTTAAAAATAATAAATATTTTCAAAATTTACTACATTTTGAAAATTTGAGTTGAGTCCAAGTATTTTGTAAAAACTTTCTATTTTTCTAAGCTATGCAGTACTGGTATTTAATTTTAGTTGTTCATTCATTTTGTTTAGAGTATAAGAGTGAAGTCTGGTTTGAAATTTTGCAGACATAAATGTTTGCCAACAGCAGGATGAAATCCGACCTCTTCACCTTTCTTGCAAGTCACTTTACTTCGCTTATAAAGTCTACAACGTTTAATTACAAATTACTAATAGATATTTTATTGACAGGTACAATTGTTACGAGGCAGTGAAGTTCCTCTTAGAGCATCAAGCCATCATAAACATTAAGGATTCCAAAGGAAGGACCCCTTTACATTATGCCACAAGAAAGGGACATGAACGTATTATCAAGGTAGGTGGGAGCTTTATAAAATTTTGGTAGCACTGTGTATACTTCTGTGGTTTGAGTTTTTGTTCAAAAGTCATGAAGTTTTATGAGAGGTTCTGGGTGTAGTTACTAAAGAATAAAATCAAAAATGTGTCTTGAAAAGAGATTTTAAAAAATGGTTTTGAAAAGTGTGCAAATTGTTATTGTTCCTATTTTGATATACTTAAGATTGAGCTAAATCAAACCCGATAAAAAAATTGAAATTTGAGATTCATATTATTTGAACCAGGAGCAATATTTTGTTATTTATGCATTTTAAGCAGTGATGTTTTCAATAAGAGAAAATTATTATTTGGCAAAAATGAGCTTAGATCAAACCAATGATAACCACAAAAAAAAAAATCATATTATTCATAAATTGAACAAAAAATGGAAAATTTTGTTTTTTCATTATTATGATCTTGCCAATGCAAAGTGATTAATCACTACATCATTTGCTTCTGGTGTGATTATTAGGCCTTCATTTAAAATAATTGTTTCACTTGACCAAAAGCATTGTTTCCATAAAAAAATTTAAAAAAATTTTAGAATATATTATACTATCTGATTTATTCAATTAGTTTAAGCAATTTTAATTCATAATCTTTTGTTCAATTCAATTTTCATCCTTAAACTGTTACAACCCTCAAAATAATTTCAAAACTTATCAAAATACTATTAAATGTCTACAAAACCATGAAAACACTATAAAGTTATATCAGTTTGAGATAATGATGAATGAGAAGGCGAGTCTTTCATTTAGGTTCACTAACGTTATCAACACATCTTCTGCTAACAATCATATATCAGTCTATACTGGCGATTTCCAGAGCTTTATATTTTTGAAATGAAATCATTGAATAAAATTATTTTTAAATTATATTGATTTTTTTCATCCATATATTAAAAAAATATGTTTCTATTCAGACAAGGAAGTATTAAAATCGAATCAATTTTAACATTTTCAAACATTCATCCATAAAAAGTACATTCCGTTTCAATAATTAATCGACAAAAGCGCAAAAACTAACTATCTTAGCATAAACAAACAAAAACTTTAATATAAGCATAAAACCAACACTAATACTTATAAGCACATACATGCAGACATCTTCACACACACAAAAAAACACTGCACTTACCAAAAAACAGTTTCCACGCGCATTAACAACCTAACGCTCAGATGCTGATAAGCGTCTCAACCTGCAAAGTCAATGAACAAGATGACGATATGACCTCCCCTCTCATTATGGCGTCTTTACAAGGCAATGAGAACATCTGTGAAACTCTGGTGATTAATTTTCAGTTTTATCCGATATTATATTTGAAAAGAACCTTGCTCGCTGTTTTTGGCGCTATATCGCTGTTTGTTTCCATTTCGTTATATTTTTTATTGTTAATATTATCAAAGATAGAAATTTATAGATTAGTTGTTTTTTTTTTGAATAAATGTATCTAAAATTTCTTATTTTTAAAGCAGCTAGACAAACTCATTTTTCATTATTTTTGTTTTTCTAAATTTTTATTTTTCTTATTCATAATCAAAATACATTGGGAAACTATTTTGTTTGATAGAAAAGGTCATTGTAGTTATTTTACGAATGCAAATAGAAGTTGAAGTACAGCTGAGAACTGCAAATTTGTGCATAGATTTAATTTAATTATATCTATCTACCAATTTAAAAGCGACTATCAGCCAAAGCTTATTCTTCATATACCAATCCTAGCCCTAACCTTCCGACCCTCGTCTAGCTATCTACCAACATTAATTTAACTCATCAAAATCAGATCTAACATTACATCTAACTCTTCATAAAGATATCGAGGGGAGCTCAGGTAGAATTGAGAGACATTAACAATATGACTCCTTTAATGTGGGCAGCCGCTGAAGGCCACACTAAAGTTTGTGAAGTCCTGCTCAAGTCAGGTTAGTTGCTTTGAAGCATTTCTTTGAATGATGATAACAATGTCATTAAATGATCTTTCGAGAAAGCTTTTCATGATAAATGCTGTTATTTTCTATGGGAATGAATATGTTTGTATGTTCTTATCTAAGTTTTTATGTTGCTCCATTGAACGTTCATAAACAATTAGAAAAAACGTGGTTTTAGTCATAGATTGAAGTATTTTCTAAATACTCGAAGAAGGCAATTCTTAAAGTGCGCGATACAAAATAAATGATTTTTTTAGAATAAAATTAATAAGATCTTAGCTCACAATAATGAAAAAAATTACTTATCTTTCAATGAAAACGCATTTCAAGAAAAAAATTATGGGGAAAGTTAGTTGATAAGAGATCAATTGTTCATTGAATCGAATAAATTTTATTTAAATTTATATAAATTTTTAAAATTTTTTGTTCTCACTGCATAAACGTAAAATATTCGATGAAAGTTTAACAATCGATAAAATCTCTTGATTTCTATCCAGCCCTCAGGTATGGGCAAAGAAGTCAAGAAAGATACATAAGAGCTTATGATAAGGAAGGCAGCACTGCTTTGCACTTGGCAGTCTTGAATGGGAAACTTTCTGTATGTTTGAATCATTGTATAAGATGAAGAATAATGTTAGAACTGAATCATTCCCCAGGTAGTTAACTTACTAATCTGTTATGGGGCTAATGTCAACACAACTAAGGTCTAGTGAGAGCTATTTAATCGTTGAAAATATTTTGATCACGATGAATTTTAAATGTAGTAAACCTTATATTAAATGGCTCATTAGATGAATAGAACAACTTGTCTTCATTTGTCTGCCACTGCGGGCTACGTGGACATCTTAAAAGTCCTGATTTTCCATGCAGCAAACATCAATTGCCAAGACGGAGACCAAATGACGCCTGTTCATAGGTGAAAAACTTTGAAAAATAGAAAATAATATATGGATTTCATATAAGATGTATTACTTTAAATTCTTTTTTGAATGCCACAGGGCCGCCTTGTACAACAAAGTGGAAGTTTTAGAGTATCTGATTTCCAGGGTGAACTGGTCTTCAGTTTTTATTACATGCAACTTTTAAATATTTTTCGAAATGTTTTATATATATGATAAGTATTAAAAGGCCACTTATTTCAATTAATTCACAATAAATTAGTTGAAATACCAGTTTTGAATGTTTTTTTTGCTTTTAACAAACATCAAACTATAACTGCAATGTCAATAGAATAATAAAGTGAAATTAAAAAACCAGGGTGCGGACATCAACGCGAAGGACCAAAAGAATATGTCACCCCTGCATTGTGCCTGTTGGAAAGGGCAGCTCGATGCCGTCAACTTCTTGCTCAACCAGGTGCCGAGTGGTGAAACTTTCAAGTGCTTAACTAAATATTTAAACTGAATATTAGGATAATTATACTTACATCCAAATTTTATAATTCAAATTTGAATTTATGAAAGTTATTTCATATACATAATGGTTATTCAACTAGGGAGCTCACATATCAGAGAGGGATATAACATTGAAAACGGCACTGCATTGGGCTGTCAAATGCTCACACTTTCCTGTTGCCATGGCTCTGTTGGCGGTGGCAAATTTCTCTATGTCTCTAAAAATTTTTTTAAACAAACAATTTTAACCATTTCTTAAAATTGTTTTAAAAAATGAAAAATTTTATAATGAAAGTATCAATGAATTTTATTTTATAGAATGCGACTGGTCAAAGTCTGGTGGGCTTGACGGACAAGAACGACCAAACGGCCTTGCATTATGCTGCTTTCATAGGAAACGTTGAGGTGGATTTAATGTTACATTAAATATGCTTGTATGACTTGTATCGTATGCTTTATGACTCGTGAAATATCAATATAATTGAAATAAAGCAACCTTTTATAAAAGATTTTGAAACTGCTGTTGGACGTCGGAGCGAAGTGTGATGCCAAAGACCAAGAAGAAAGATCACCTCTGCACATCGCTGCTCAGTCTGTTACTAATACTTTTACATAATATAAAAATTTTTAATTGATTTAGTCGAAATTTGAATAAAAAATAAGCTAATGTATTTGCTATGTTGAAAAAAGTATTTTTTAGTGAAAAATCACTCAAAATTCAAATTTTGTATAAAATGGCTTTATGATAATCAAAAAAATCATCATCAAAAGAATTGAAATATTCATTTCAAAATAGTGTTAACATATATCTACAGAAATGACAGGGTCGAGTGCATCGAATGCTTGGTTCACGCCAGCTCCCATGAAACTAACGATGAAGACCTGGATGGCAGAACTCCATTGCTTCTTGCTTGTCTTAGTGGACACCATCAAGCTGTGCAAGCGCTGTTGGCTTTGGGAGCTGATGTCATGAAGAGGTTGCTAAAGTTTATTCGGGTTATTTATAATGAAGTTTTTGAGACAAAAAGTAATTAATCAAAAATTTAAAATTTTTCGAAAACATATCAAAATGTTTATTCATTCAAAAAAGTTATGAAAGTTTTTAAATCTTCATTAATTTAAATAATTTAGTTTCATCTTTATGCTTGAGAAAAAAAACATTTCTATGCAACTCTCAACCACGCATCATGGGAAAAATGACGATATTGTAAATACTCATCACAGAGATGACGAGCACTGCACAGGCCTCATGTTGGCGGCCTCCCAGGGCCACTCCAACCTAATGCGCATTCTCCTCGACAACCATGCATCAGTCAATGATTTGGACAAAATGAAGGTTTTGAACCTTAATACATTTTAATGAACTTCAGATGTATTCGTATGGTTAACATCATATAGGTCGTTCAGACGTACATTATTAAACACTGTCTACAGAACACAGCTCTTCATTATGCATGTGCCAATGGCCACGCAGATGTGGTAGAGTTATTGTTAGACCGCAAAGCTGATGTGACGCTTAAGAATGCCCAAAATAGTACACCATTAGATTTAGCCATTGACAACCAACATATTGATGTCGCAAATCTATTGTTCTCCAACAAAAGGTTTTATAGTCGTCTATCTTTTTGTCTTCGTCCAATATTTTATAGAACAAAATGATGTATTTTTGGCATATAAGTGCTTTTTCTGTGAATAACTAAGCACTATAAAATGTGTAATAAAACTTGTAATTAACTCATTATTCTTGAAAGATTGATAGAACTTGTAAATAAAAGATTATTTAATTTTGTAAACAACTCAGCACATGCCAAGACTGCATGAGTGTACGTGATGACAAGGGAAACACCCCCATGGACCGCCTGATCGCCAAAATGCCCGATACTGTTATTGTGAGTGTTTGGGAATTTTAATTAGTCTATATCTTTACAATTTTTTATTTATTTATACACTTTTCAGATGATTTTAGATCATTGTATTGAACGCACAAGTAGAGATGACGAAGAAAAAAATTTAACTGTAGGTTCCAACTGAACTTCAAAATTTCTACAATTTCTGAAATTTTCATCGATATTAATAGATTTTGATCTGTTTAAAATTTTAATAGCATCACTATCACAACAGATCACCTTCAACTACAAGTTCATAGACCCGGGCCCAGACGACCCTAGTAGTCTAAAAAACAGATACCTTGCCTTGAATGTAGTTTCTCATTTAATTATCTAGTTATTTTAACCCGTTAAAATACTAACTTTATAACGATATGCTATCTTCAGACCATGGTGAATCATGGGAGAGACGTATTATTGTCCCATCCACTTTGCCAAAACCTTCTCTTCCAAAAATGGTACTGTATTTGATAGTTTCAATTAATTTTACAAATAAATATATTAAGTAAAAATGTAACGTTAAAGCTCATTATATAAAAACTTTTTTTATAGGGTGAACTTTGGCAGATCGACATTCATTATCAACCTCATCACCTACATCGGTTATCTTTCATGTTTGACCGCCTTTGCAGTCCTCAAGTATACAGACCAACCACCAGCCCACAGCAACAATGAAAACGCCTCAAGCATGCCTATCTCCTTCAACAGTCTTATAAGCCCCAGAACGGGAAAGTTATCTTCAAACTTTTCATGTTTTTTGGACAGTGCTTCTTTTGTAGGAACGAATTATAATTTTGCTGTTAATTTTAAGACTACGTTTTCACTTGCCAATAATGCCACTTCTCCCAAAGTGACCGGGTCTAACTTTTATGTACGTTTGAATTGTTAATTAATTCATTTTTCAATTCAATTTTCATATCTATTACTTAAAAATAAAATTTTTTAAAATGAATCAAAACATGCACAGAAAAATGAGAAAAAGGTTTTGATAGTGATGTTGTACTTTTTTGTGGCCACATTCTTCATTAGAGATGTCATAAAGATATTCAGCCAAGTGAGTTTAAAATTTTGAATTTCCCCACTATTTGTTATTTTCATGAAATTGCAACAAAAGTACTTGATTGAATATTAAAAAAGTGCTTCGAAAGAAAATATGAACAAAACTTAATTTCAATTTATAACACGATTCCGTTCGAAATGGGATAAGTCCAATACCCTTTATTTTTGCAAAGCTTGTGAAAACAAACAATTTAGAAAAAACGCAAAAAAGGTTTTTAATTTTATTCTGAAAAACTATTAAAAAGCTCAAATCAAAGATATAAGGAAATAATTTTGATTTGAAAGTTTAAACAATGAAACACGAGATATTTGTATGATGAAAAGTTTAGCCTTGCTCTAATCTAGTGTTGAAAAGGCTAAGAAAACAAAAAGAATTTATAAAACTGAGTAAAAACAACAAAAAGTTCAAAATAGGATGAAATTGAAATAGATTTCCAGAACTCAGGATCAAATCAATAGAGATGTTTTGATTTCATGAAGATTGATAAGATTTGGTCTCTAGATAATCTCGTTGTTGACTTTTGAAAATGTTTTTTGTCGTACATTAAATAATTAATTTTTGAATTATATTTTCATAAATCCGATGAAAGTTTGAGAGTCAGATTTCGAGAGGCATAGTTATTTGAAATGATCCTATATATTAGAACCATAACTATATCATATCATTCTAAAAATCTTTACATAGAAACAATTCTCGACAGAAATGGAGGTATCTGACTAACATATACAACATCATTGTTTGGCTGTTGATTGCTACCACAATCCTCTTTGTGCAAGACTATGAGGAAGAGCTGCATATAGATGAGTTGAGTTGGAGAGCTGGATGGATAGCACTGTTTCTTGCTTGGATCAACTTCATTATGTACCTTAGGAGGTTACAGATTAGCTTTGGGTTTTTTGGGTCTTTGTCAATTGAGATGACGTTTCTAGTTTATAAAATGTAAAATGTATAAATCTTTCAATGTTGGGAGTCAAACATATATAAAATTTAAAAATGACGTAAAAGTTTTTTGGTTGACAGAATAGACTACTTGGGCATCTACGTCATCATGTTTGTGTCTGTGTTGTCAAGTTTAATCAAAGTCGGTTCTTACTTATTAAATTTATTTAAAAAAATATATATTCAAAGAACTTCGCTGAAACGCATAATTGATCTATTAAAACAAAAATCTTTTCAGATCATGTTAGTCTTTGCTATGTTTTGTGCTGCATTCGTCAGCTCTTTCTACATCTTATCCAATAGAGAGGTTACTGTTTCAGTACTATTACATGGTTTTACAAATAAATTTTCACTTATGAAACAATGAGTTATCAAATAAATGTTTTTTTTTAAATTTGGAGTATATTTCTAACATTAAAATACTTCTTTATAGTCTGAATTTTAAATTGAATTTATTATAAATAAAAATGTGAAAATAGAAAATAGTGGTGGAAGCAATAAAAAAATTTTCAAAAGTTTGTTACAAAGTTATTTATTTTTTACAAAATTATCATCAAGTATCTCTGATGATGATTTACTAAAAAATCGTAAAGCTTCGTAATAAACTTTTTTGAATATCTTTGTATTTTATTTTACCACATTCTTTGTAAGCTCACACTTTGGTTAAGTAAAATCAAAAACCACTCATAAAAACCCGCACTGAACCTCAACAGCACAGCTTTGAGTCGATAACCTCTTCCATCATTAGTATTCTCATAATGACCCTGGGAGAGGTAAGCTATGCAGACTTCCAAGAATCAATTGAACTTCAGCATGACGGAAACTTGCTTATCGTCATTTTTGTGATTTTAATGCCAATTGCTCTCATGAATCTAATGGTTTGTGTTGGATGAGAAGTTATAGATTTTTAATTTTTGTTATTGTTTGATGTGGTTTAAATTAGAAAAATGTATCATCACTTTGAAAGAAATATCTATTTGAATTTATATTCTATCAAGCGTAACATTCAAAGTCTAATAAATTGCATAATATAATTTATGGAATCCAATTCCAATCATCTAAAATCTGAATGTCAAACTTGAACATAGATCGGTGTTGCAGTAGGAGACATCGATAAAATCCAGAGAAATGCTTATCTCAAAAGGATTGGTTTACAAGTGAATGTTACTTTTTGTTCAAATTAAGTTATTAAAAAAATTTTAATCACTAGCATAACCAAAACCAAGATATGTAACAAGCTAACATTTTTCCTCAGAATCAACCTAATAATATCGAATTAATACAAAAGCATTATACTCGTAAAAACCAAGGTGGACCTTATGTACAGCATAGAAAATAACATGCCACGGTTTCTGCAGAAAAAATTTCATCAGTCTAGAACCACTATCAAGCCAAACGAAGAACAGAGTGTCAAATCCCACAGGGTAACTTTATGAACAGAAGTGTATTTTTTTCAAGGATTTCATAGTTATATACATATTTAATGCTCAAAATTTAAGAATAATTATTTTTATTGAAGAAATCGTGAAACTAAGAAAAATTTTAAATATAGTAGTCAAGAAAAAATCTATATCTACAAAAATCATTACAAGTGAAATTGAAATACAGTTCAGATGGTTCGGAGCTCAAAGAAAGGTTCAATTCATAGCTCAAGACCAGAAAGATCGTCTCACTTCAAAACTAGAAATCCTTGTCGACAAATCGAAGACTCAACAAAGACAGTGCGTAAAATTCTTTTTTAAAATTGTATACACTTGTGGTTAATTAAAAATAATTCAAACTATTACCAAATAAAACATAATGGGATAAATGAAAAAATGTTCAGAATCAAAAGTATTATGATGTGCCTGCAACACCAGAACATTCTGATCCAGGACATCGCCAAGAAACTAAACATTCACTCCACTATTCCCCAAATATCTTCGAGCTCAATGGACCCCAGAGCGCATAACTTTGGCAGAAACCATGGAAGATTGTCATACAATATGTCAAACACCTCCGATGTTTTGCCCACTCCCAAAAACCTGTCTGTTTATAGCAATGTGAACATCGAAGAAGGAAACCGATGGAGAAAAAAGTCAATTAGACCAACGAAACATATTAACTTCGCTTGACCAATGCTTTGATTATGATTGTTTATTGTTTGTCCTTAGTGAATTATAACATACTTTTTATAAAAGTTCTTAATACCAGCGTATACTATAGCAACTTGTGCTTCTCAGAATCAAATCTCAAATATGCGTTGAATAAAACATGCAGAAATATTTCTGTTTTATCATTTTCGTGAAGTATTGTATTTTTACATTTGTCGGTTCAAATATTTATATTCAAGTGTTTTCAAAATTTTGAAATACCGCATTCTGCCTTGAAAACTTCAAATAACGACTGTAATTTATTCTAACATGCACATGTCTGGAGCATTACTAGCTCTTTAGTCTAATTGCAAAATTATTTGCTATATGAATAAGTACTTTGAATATGCAACTAGAAAATATAATTTGAATTTTTGGAATGAACTATGAAAATCAAATGTATATTTCAACAACTGATCAAAAAATTTGAATAATTTAAATCAAACAAAATTTAAAACTTTCGTAAATAATAAGAGGGTAAAGAAAGAGCTGTAAACAACAACGATCAAATGGAGATTAATAATTTAAATTGATAACATATGAAACAGATTTCAATCATAATGTCTCAAACGAAGTCAATATACCATTCTTTCAAAATTCCAATAACATTTAAATTAAATAATTACAAAGTTTGTGAAATAAGAGAGGCCGAACCGAGCAAAACTAGTATAAAGAATCATAAAACTCTGTGAGAATGATTATGAGACTAGAAATGGTTATTAAATAATATAATAATATTAAATCTAGACATAGAATGGCTTAACGGGGCTTGATTAGTAAAAGCTTGTAAAACTAATGATGCTGCTAAGTTTTTGATGAAAGGTAAATAAAATTTGATGAAAATTCAGCAAAATTCGAGATAAAATATCGCGTAAATGTTTTAGAAAACGAAAATATGCAATAGGAACTTAAAACGTGAATGGTAAGCAACTAAAACGTGTAATCGTCATGGATGAAATGATCTCAAATTGTCTGATATAACTTCAAAGTTGGTTATAAAAGCTACCAATGACTGAATATTTCAGGCAAGAAGTTAATGCGATAATGAAATAGATACAATGAAAAAAATTATGATAGAAAAATTATTAATAATAAGCAGTAGATATAATTTTTTAGATATGCAATTCATAATAATTCATAATTGCAAAAAATATCATACCGTAATATAAGCAATTAAAGCTTCAACGATGTTGAACCATTGTGGAACTAACGAAGAATTAATTAAGAGTATGATGCAAATGTTTCACCAAATTTTCACAATCACAAGAGTGTAACAATATGATTAGGCAAACAATTCTTATAAATTATATCTCTCTTATGTGGAGCCGTGTAGTTTGAATCATTCGAAAGCAAACACTTCCAACGTGGCAACTTTAAACTGACTGGATGCAATGAGGGGAGGATTGTTGAAGGTAGAACAGTGAGTTGTCAGTCCTTGTAACAGATTCGAGTCCAGCTGGATCGCTTGTCCCTTGCTGCACAAATGGGTAAAGAGATTAATGCTTCAAATGAAAAAAATTAACTGTATCGAAAAATTAAAATAACCCACCCTCCTCCTATTGAAATGCCAGTGGCATCTCCTGTGGCAAACATGGAGTTCCCACTTGAGAGGTTCATTGGAGGACTTGTGCTTGCCTGTTGTCCTTCAGTAGTTTGCGAGACTGACTTAGTTTGATGTTTGTTGGCAGTCTGTTCTTCATGGATGCCCACCCAAGCAAACTTGCACACATTAGGCTGCAACTGACACACAAATGATTCTCCTGTGCCGAAGTATTTAAACTTGGAGCCTGTCCTCCTTTCTGCCCAGTCTCCAGCCAGGTAAGCTCCGATGGCTTGCCCGCATGTGGATTTGATCACCAAGAAGGTGGGATCATGACCTGGTGTAGGTGTAGTGGTGCTTTATTATTCATTGTTCTTAAGAGTGTTTAGAAATAAATCAAGTCTATATGAATAAAAATAAATTTTTTAATAGTTCAAATTTTATATTAACATAATCCCTTATAAAACCACTAACACCATAACTACACAGACCTTCAACTTGGTTATAGAAGGTTAAGAGGGAGGTGCCGTGTTCAGCAGTTGAGAAGACCAGAGAAGGCTTCTTGAGCGTCATGCGGTTCGGTATCCACTCGTAAACGTGACGCCACTGATATATTATTTGGGGTTTGGAGTTATTTCATGTATGTGTTAGTGTGTGAAAGTGTAGTTTTTATTTTTTTTTAATGATTTTGTACAGAGTTTTATGCTAAGGTCTGAAGTTAAGTTTATTGAAATCAAATATAAAAATCCTGAACAAATTTGAGACAATTTCAACATAAATTGGAAAAAAAAGTGAAACAAAAGATGCTGTTGAATTCAAATGAAAACTATAATCAGAAATCAAGCTATCTCAAGCAGATATTGAAAATTTTTGAAATCCTAACTGAAAAGAACTAAAAACAAAAAACACTAAAGATAGAGAAAAAATAAATAAAAAATAAAAAACGAGATAAATTTTTTAAGCGAAAAACATGTATACAAAAATTAATGAAAGTTGATCAGATTTATTTCAAGTGCCGAGCTTTTCGTTAAGAAGTTTTTTCACGTACTTGAAAATGTTAAACTTCCAACAAAAGGCTTCATGTTTTTAAAACAAAACTATTCACTTTTCAGTAATTTACGCATTAATTTTAAAAATTTAAAAAAAGCGATACCACATAACTACTCCACCTGCATGACTCAGCAATTAAAAACAACAACCTTATAACAGCAGCCACATCACATCCTTTCAACCAAACCATCAATACACACATCCACCACGCTACATCAACACAATCACCCCAGCATAACTCAAACACCACTCCACAACCTCTGCTCTCGTCATCAAAGCAGACTTGACATTGTTATACATGTGACTAACATCAAAGTCACCTTTTAACCCGTCACCCTTCATCCATTTGAAGGCAGAAATATATATTGCATTTATAATAATAACGTTTTCATGGTTTATAGTTTTTATCAGGAATAAAAATTTATAGGAGAAATGATAATAAATTTTATTGAAATAGAAATATAAAACAATGAAAATATCCCTAAATATTGTAAAAATCACAATATAGAATGCCAAAAATGCCGTTCGAATAAAGCTAACTACCTCCAGCTCAGCACCTGCATGCTATAACTTGAATAATAGTAAACTCAAATGACAGACTAATGCTGTGGTATTATTGTCATTTGAGAACGAAGGGTTTAGAATGCAGCGAATTTTTGAGTTGAATGCTAGTCTGAACACACAGTCATGTGAAAATTATTCCCAAATGGAACTTCTTATTTTTTTTAATCACGGTATTAAATTATATTTCGTTGAAGTAAAAATAGCTAACCAACCTCTGCACACCTCAGTTACTTGGACACTTAGAGTAGTATATTCTAATAAAAAATAAAGACATCTACAAAAACAATTAAACAATGAAAAACTCTAAAATGATACATAATAAACAAAAAGCAACATACATCACTGCGAGAAACCAGATCACTCTTGATATTGGATGGCACGTGTAGAGAACTGGAAGAGGTAGTCTGCGCCACATACTGTCATGGGGGGTCGAAGGGGTGGGAAGTGTAGTTGGTGCATATTGATTAGAATGATTTGTAGGAGATGTATTTTTTGTGGTGATTTAATCTCGTATGGTTTTTATAGTGTTATTAATTTCCATATTGGGAAAATTTAAACGCGTTATTAGCAACAAACAGAAAGAAATTTTAAATCGCAAAACCAATAGCACAACAAACAAAGCATCATCAACATAAAAACATAACCAAAACACAAAAACTACAAACAGTGTACGTGGAATCCCTGGTAGAAAGATCGAGTTCCCTCTTGTTCATCAACTCAAACATTTTACCCCTGGATAAGCCTCTAATGTGGAATGAAGTCTGGAAGAAAGTGATTAAGTGAAAACAATAGAGAAGATGGTGTAGTGGGACGAACAGTGTGTGATGTATAGGTAGGTGAATAGTGTGAGGTGTGGTAAAAATGTTTATATTAATAATTAGGGTATTCAGGAGTTTGTGTTGGCTTAGTAATTAACAGATTAATGAAATTTGTGAAGTGATTGCCGTAAATTGAATAATCAAATATATATAGAAACTATATTTCTTTTTTTGGTCGTTAAGTGTTTTTGAAAGTACTTGAAAATGTTACTTTGTAAACGAAAAGCTTTTGTATCTTAATAAAATATGTGAGTGTTATTAAATACTCATTTCATTGTGGCTAGTGGAAAATCATCGTGTTTTTATGTTTCTATAACCAAGGAAATGGAAGTAAAAAATGAAATTTCAGCAAAATAGATGTGGAACTAGTGCAAACTGTTGGCTCGATACAAGATCACATTCAGTACATTTACATAATTAAACAAACGTTATACCATTTGGGCTTTACAAACTAAGCATCATATCAGATGGCAAAACTTTTGATTTTATATTGATTATTTTTTAATTCATGTTCCATTAAAATGACTGGATTAATCTATCAATTTATCAATAAATTCCCAACCTTCAACAAAGTCCTTGGACACACTTCAATCTTGCCACAGTAGGTCTCTATCTTGCCACAGTAGGTCTCTATCTTGCCCTCTAACCCTGTGCATATAATTAGGGTTTTTATTCTTCAGTTAATAAACGTAGTGAGCATGTTCAAAATTGAGTCAACTATAAAATTCAAAAGGTCTAAGATCATTTTTATAATTAAATTTTAACCGAAGACTTGAAAAACACTCAATAGACCACTACTTACTCTTATGCTTATCATAGTGGTGTAGGATGGCCAACCCAACCCTGTACAGAATTTTTGGTCCTTCATAGAGGTAACAGTCAATCACCCTCACCTAGATGTCATGATCAGTTATGGCTTGAATGATTGTGTGCTATTAGTTATATTTGTTTGATGGTTATTAATATCTAGTTAATGTATTGATTCTTACGACAATTTTCTCAATCAAGTAAAACTGATTGTGAATGAAAAAATTTTTTTTTATATTTGAGCTCTCAATTATTTGGTTTAATCATTTATTCTCTGCATGTGATGTCTCTTATCATACCACCCATGAACAAAACAATCATGCATACAAACACCATAAAAGTATCACTTGTGAACATCTTTTATAAACTTCACAATAATACAATGATAATGTTCAACATCAAACCTACCAAGTGGCTGAAAGGAAGATGGTTAAAGATCCAGAAAACCCAATGGAAGAATATTTCATCTAGGTTGTTGCCCTTCTTCTTCAAATGAGTGCAAGCTCCTTTCTGTGTGTGTTGTTTTATGATGTGAAGAAAGTGTTGAATGAGTGTTTTTTGTGGTTAATTATATATTTATATATATTATATATTTAATAACTATTTTAAAACGATTATAAAAGTTAAGTTGGATTAGTAGTTTTGGGGTCAGTTATATATTTAATATTTATTTTATAATGGTTGTAACAGTTAATTTTGATTTTTTTAGGTGTGGATTTCTTCATTTACGAATTATCACAAGTCTTATCTTATTTCTGTTTGATAACGATTTATGAAATAAAAAACATTGGTATGCGTCTAACTATACTATAAAAAAAGATGTTTTTAGACAAAAGATGATACATAACCAAAAAACTAGTTTGTGACAAAAAAGATGATTTGCATAATTAGATGATTTTTGAGGAATCAAAAACTCAACCGAATAAATTCATTTTTTTGAAAACTTTTTAATCAATGGTGCTTATATCACAGCTATTTAGTTATATAGCATTATAGGTATTTTCATAATTGCAAAATAATAGTAAGCTTGAGCTTTGAAAATTATCAAATCAAATCAATTACGAGTAGGATTATAGTGGCATTAGCTTCAGGAGTTTCTAGACCATTGATTATTATGAACTTTGAATGCAATATTGAAGAAATACTTGGTCTAACATAGTAAGTTCTAACAAAGCTTCTGAAACATGAAAGTTCATTATGTGGTTATAAGCAATATTTTTATAATGAAATAACTTGTTTCAAAAATCTTCATTTGAATAAAATATATCAAACCAAATGGTTTTCAAAATGGTATATAATATAATTGTATTTAAAAGTGGAAAAATAAAAAGATTTACAAAATATTTGTGAGCAAGTTTCTTGAATACAGCAGCACTGGCTTGATAAGCAATGCGAGTTTGAGTTATGAACCTTTCCTTAGCTGCTCTAGACAACAATGATCCTACCAAGTAATATACCTGTGTGTAATGCATTGTAATAAAGATAAGTTATTTATGTATGTATGAATTAAAATTCACCTTCAATCACATGAAGTTATTACATGGATTACTTAAGAAAAATATTTTTACATCATTATTTAAGAGTGGTGTGAATGAAAAGTTTTTTCTGTTAAAATAAAAAAAATAACATTTAAAAGTAGTAATACTTGAATTTGAAAAATTAAATGAATTTTCAATTATTAAATTATATGGTATTTAAATGAAATTGTTTCTATCATGCAATATAAAATAATGACTTGTTCTTCTGAGAGGTAGTGTAGGAGGATGGAGGTGATAGAAGGAAGGGTGGGAGCATAAGTGATGTCAGGTCGTTCATAAGCAATCACAGTTAGAATACGATTAACACAAAAAATTCCTTCAGCATTTAGGTGGTGGTGGTTGAACTTTAAGTTAGGGTCAATGAAGTGATGCTTAAAACTTTTCTGTACTGTGTCTCCCATTTGAAAAGTTTCCACTGAAATGAAAGTTGATGTTAAAAATAATATATATATATATATATTTATCGTTCACTCACCTTCATCCCCATAAACATCTTTCAGAACTTCTTCATAGGCATCAGTTTTATGCATATCTGCACCTAGAATGTTCCCTAACTTGATCCAAAGTGAAGATCTGATATCATTTGCACAAAAAATTTCAGCATTTCTTAAAATTTTTTTAGCTTTTTTCTTGTCATGAACTTTGTGGTTCAAAATATCAAATGATTTTATAGAAATCGTTGCATGACTGTGTTTTTCTTGTTTAGACAAGTTCCATTTCGCATTATGATTCAAGGTTGACAAATTTCCGGAATTTTCTACAAAATTTGAAAACGGCAAAACATCATTTGAAGGTGTTAAAACATTAGACGTGTTAGTCATTACAATTTTTTTTTTATCTCAAAATGAATTTAAACTTAATCCAAAAATATACTTATGATTTAAAAGTTAAATGTCAACAAATAGAATAAATATCGAGCTCTTTCGAACAATCGTCACTTCCACAGCAAACCAATCAAATTTTAAATGTGTTTTTTAAAATTTAAAAAATAAAAAAAATTTAAAGAAATTTTTTTTTATATTATAATTATAAAATTTGCGTAGCGTTTTGCATTCATATTTAACGTCTCCATATTGCTATTTCTCTTATTGATCTCCCTTGACTACCTCTTCATTGCCACTCTTTCTCTAAATCTATAATCTCATATACAAAATCTTTCACTCTAATCTCCTTTCTTATTTTTCTACCCTTATACTACCTCCTAAACGTGCTGGCCTACAATCCTCTACCCGCTCTCAGCCCTTTACTATACCCCTCTCATTCTTGTGCTGAATATAATTTTTCTTTCTCTAGCTCTCTTTTCTGAAACTTTTCATGTTATAATCTTGAATTTTTTTCTTTTTATTCTATTTTATTTATAACATCAAAACTCTCTACTTTAAGTGGTTCATAACAGAGCGCCTCTGAACGATGTTTTTTGCTGCTATATATGTTATATATACTTACTCACTTCAAGTGTATCTGTTGAAATAAATTATTGCTCAAAACTGTGTGAAAAAATTTAATGAAAATCAGTATAAAACACAACGCAAGCTCTTATACCATTATTAAAGATCTTACAACATTTATAGAAGGGTTTGTTGAAATTTTTGATTAAAAATAATGAACAAGACTTTATTATAATCATGGGTGATTTCAATAACAAAATAGGAAACTAGATGCATTTACCTCAACAATAGAAACGAAATAAAACAAATTTTCGAAGCCGTCACGCAGATATACAAACAAAAAACTGCTCGACCAATATTTTGTGATCAAAAAGAAAGAACTATGATGAACAATGAAGAGCTAGCAAATATAGTCAGTGACTTCTTTTAAACATACTTAAAAACAATAAAGCAGCTCGCACAAGTTATGTATCGCAAAAACTACAAAAAAAATTGAAAAAGCCATTAGAACTGAAAAAAATAAATTTAGCACTGAAAAAAAATCTCTGAAAATATAAATTATTAAGACGTGATCTCTATAACCTTAAAACAGATCAAATACGCTGGGCCTGGAAGCATTGATAAAAAAAGTCTTCAACTACTCAATAAAAAATGCATCAATAGACACTAAAACCAAAGGTAAAATGACCTTAATTCAAAAACCAGGTAAACCCCAAAAGCATAATGAAAGTTTAAGACCAATAACATTTCTAAATACACGTATGAAAAAATCACCAATAACACTTTTAAAAATACTGACTCTTAATATAGATAAGTTTTTATCACAAACCGAGTATTGAAAAGGAAGGAGTGCTTCTAAAACAGTTATGAGCTATGTGCTCTTGTCATCAGTCATTCAAAAAGGAAAGAAAACTTTCTCTATCCTAGGAATCGAGATGCCATCGGCTTTTGATACAATCGACAAAGAAAAAATTTTGAAAATGATAGAAGTAATGCTTGATGAAGCTGAAATGAACATGGTGAAAACATTAATAGAAAAAACAATTGTGACTATTGAATTCAAGAGCTCAAAAAAAGTAATAACAACGGAAATCTGCTCACTTCAAGGAGACTCAATGTCACCCTATAATTCATAAGTTATATAGAAGTAGCATTGAGAGATGTGAAGAAAAACTGGCAAAAAAACAAACCTATTTTGAATATTTATACGCAAATGATCTAGATTCTATTTTCAGATTCAACTTTTTCCACTTACTTAACTCAAAACGAAGGTTTTTATAATAATAAAAAATTTGCTTTCCAATGTTCAAATTATTTTTTTCTTACACTTTGTTATTTTTTCAACTTGAACAAGCTTTTCAGAATGCCCGTCCACGATCTGCTCGCTCTCAACTCTTTATTTTATTTACTTTTTATTCGAATGTTGAATTTTTTTAATTTTGTCGTTTTTCATGTGACACTTTTTTAACTTGAAAACTTTCATGAAAATCCTAAAACGTTTTTGTCAATCGGTTTGTGGCAGAGCATCTTTGAACGATACGCATAAGACACTTTACAAGAACTTTAACTAAAATTAGAATAAACTTTGATCGTTAAATTCCCAGCATTTGAGATACTTATTTTTTAATCCTTTTGGACTTCAGACAACAAACAACCATTTTTTCTTTATCTTTCTTCTTTTGTCATTATGATTTGAAGACTTCAAAATGCTTGAAACTGCATTTCACGTCGAAAAGGCTTGGCTAGTTGAAGAGAAGTAAAAAATGTTCAAGAGAAAGGAAATTGCTCGAATGGACATTTTGATGAGACTTTTTGAACAATAAAATATAATTAGAAACTTTATTACTCGTGTTAAGCATTGTTTTAAATTGAAGTTGTTGAAAAAATTTTCTAATTGTGTTTATTCTTGCAAATGGACTACTGGTGTTGAACGATTACTAAATAAATAAATAACTATCTAGGAAAACCACCTTAAAGGTTTATGTTGTCAATTGAAGCGAAAAACTTTTTAAAAAATCGAAATATTTTTAATTTTTTGTTTTCTTTGGTACTTGCTATTTCAACCTCATTTTTCGATATCACTTCACTTCTGTTTCTTGTTTAGTCATTTGAAGTTTTTTTATGCATTTTTTTATAGATGAAAAAACACAATTTTTCGCTAATTTAAAATTTATTTCTGGTTGAATGGTTTAAGTTTTATAATCTTTTGAAGCAACATAAAAAAAACATAAAATTTAGATATTAGTTTACTTTTAAAGTCATTTAACTTTTAAAATAAGCTTTCTCCAAACATGTGGCAAGAACTTATTTTTGAAATATGCTATTTTGAAAATATTTTTGAAACTTATAAAAAATGTGAAATAACACCTCGTGAGCTTTTTCAATTTTTGAATTCAACTTGTGAATCTTTTGAAAAAGAACCTAGAAAATATGAAAATATACTATCTCAAATCTATCATTTTGTTAAATCTCAAGTTGTTGAACAATTTAAATTTCAAAATAGTGAAATTATTTCAAATTTTAAATGGCATTTGTGTATTTTAAGAAAAGTTTCAAAGTTTACTGAAGAAAAAAATAAATCATTTTTGTATGACATTTTTCTCAAGTTTTCCAAAACAGGAAAAATAGAAAGTGAAATGAAAATTCAATTCATTTGTGTTGTTTTTGAGGAGCTTGCTATGTATAGAAATTTCAAAATGGAGGAGGAAATTACGGTTGTTGAAACAATGGTTTCATTTTTGTACACATTAAAACAAAATGATTTTTCATCATTGCAACCTTCTCTAGAAAAATTTTTTAACAACTCTGTCAACATACAAGGCTTAAGTGACAAATTCTGGTCTGAGACAATATCAATGATATTAGAAACAAAAACTTCTTATGAATTAGAAAAAGTTATGTTACATCTCAGTAGAATGTCAGAAATGTTCATGAAAAATTTTCAAAAATGTTTCATTAAAAGTTTGTTTCTGTATTACAATGATGCTTTTGAAGTCTTCATACTTTCTGCTCTAGTTCATACTGACACTCTCACAAGAAAAAGAGCCATTTCATTTGTTAACTTTTTTGTATTCCAATCACAAAATTTTGAATACTCGGAATCAGCTGTTTTCCATAAAAATCTACTTTGTAGTTTTGCCATAACATCATCTACAACTTTCTGGCTTTCTTTCATTGAGATGTTGACAACACTGGAAGAAACACAGGTTTGTTCTTTATTTTGTTCAAGTTTTTGATTGAACAACTCTTTAACATTGTTACTTTTAAAACTTATGACATTTTTCAAAACAGTACCATATTATCAAACCTGTTGTGATCAGTTTTCAAAAAAGTTTAGCTTCTATTAACAAAGGTATGAAAGTAAAAAAATTTCCACTTTAAAATTCAGCTTTTATTTACACACAGCTAACATAAATCCTCTTTGGCTCTTAACTCTAGCAATTCGCATGGTAAAACATAATTGCAAGATAGTGAGCAAAAAAGGAGTTGTGATATTTTTGCAGATCATTTTGTACTATGATTCTTTATATAGTTCAAGCCTCAACACAGACAACGTTGAAAACAAAACCCCATCAGCCAATAATCAACAATTTCCAAATACATCAGAACTTTATTTGGAGCTGTGTTTAAACGTAAGTTTATTCTTTGATGTGTTCAAATTTTTTTTAATAAAAAAATCTATAAGCATTGTAAAGGTTATTGATTTGAATTAAAAAGTCAATAGTAGAATTTGAGCTATTAATCTTTCAATAAATGATGTTATTCATATTATTATAATACATTTTACATTAAATATTTTTTGCAGTTTTTTGTTGAGAAGCTTTTTCCACTTCTTAGCAATGCCAATTTTTTCTATAAGTTTGTATCAATGGAAAAAATAATTTCTTATTTGATAATCTCAATTTTTTGTTAGAAAGATGAGCAATGAATTTAAAAACAACGAAGAAGAAAGTGTTGATGTGGCTGAAAATCTGAATGATTTTTTCACAAGTCTTCAATGCAATGCAAAATTAATGGGTTGATATATATTTTTCTGTTTACAACATAGATTCATTATAATTCATTTTACAGCATTGTTCACCAAAAAGTTCCTTACAGCTATTAAGGAAGCTCAAAAAATTCCTGCTGTAGTAGAATGCATCTTTCTCAAAGCTTTTACTTTTTATTTTCACGATGCTGATAAAAAGAAAAAGTCAATTATGCTTCTCCCATACTCAGAGTCTAGTGCTTTATTCAGGTAATACGTTTCTAAACATGTAAATTCAACAATTTTGTCAATACTGTTTATCAAATGTTTTTAATCATTGTTTCCCATAATTCAGAAAATCATATTATAGAGAAGAGATAGAAATTGTTTTGAGGGCATATGTACTTGAAATACTTCAAATGATCACAAACCAGGGAATCACTCAGAAAAACTTAATTGAGCATCCTTGTGAATATATAAATTCTATGCAATACTTCTCACACATCAAAAGAAATCAAAAAATTAAAAAAAAAATTGATATAGAAACTGTGACTATATTTTTAGATGAAGATTTAGAACGCTATTACATAGAAACCTTTGGTGCCTTTCAAAGAAACCATCTCAAATTGGATGCTAATTCGGTCTTATCTTCATGCCAGCAAGATGAGCTGTATGAAGATTTAAAAGCTGATTTGGATTCATTAACATTTACCGAGGACTGTAGGTACTTAAAGTATAAATAAAAAGTCAGTGGACAACCTCTAAAAGTCACTATTTTTGAAAAAACTCATATTTCTAATTAATTTATTTTATTCAAATTAAAAACATAAGAAAATATAATTTATATATAATTAAAAAATATATACAAGAGATAATAAATTTATTTAATTCATAGAATTATTGATAATTAAAAAATATAGGTTTAAATACCATTAAATATACGCTCTATTCAGATGTTATAAAAAGCGCTTTTAAAATTTTTTTTTGTTTAATTTATTATTTTGTGTAGAGTCCTTTTGCTTTTATCAAACATCCAATTCGCGCAGGCATGTTGTCTACAAGTCGCTAGCATTAGAAAGGAGTGATTTTTTCCCATTCTTCTAATAAATATTGTTTTAACGTATGCTTAGAAGATGGATTTCTCTTTGAAATAGCGTTTTTCAACAACCCCATACATGTTCTATAGGGTTCATGTCGGGGGACTCCGGGGAGCACTCTATCACATCAATTTCAGCGTCCTCAAGGTACTTCCTGGTTGCTGCAGGTTTATGGCAAGAAGCATTATCTTGCTGTAGAATGAATTTATGATCTTTTCCAAATATTTTATAACTTGATTTCTGTAGATTATTGTTGAGTATATCAATATATTTCAAAGAATTTAAACTTCCCTCGATAACTACCGATTCCTGCTGACTCCATGCATACCCATACCATTACTGAGCCTCCACCATGTTTCACTGTCGGAGTTATACGAGCTGACTCAAGCTCTTCTCTTTTTCTTCTTTTTATCAATTTGTTCATAGGGGGTATAATGAAGTTGCTGGAACACTCATCTGACCATATAACTGATTTCCAGTCTTCAAAAGTCCAATTATAGTGATCATTTGCCCATTAAAGCCTTTCAACTTTTTGAACTTGTGTTAATGAAGGCTTTCTTCTTGGCCTATAACATTTTAAACCGATTTCATTTAAACGCCTATTTATTGTGGAGACAGAAGGGAGAAAAAACGTAATATTTTCAATATTTTTTTGCAGCTGACTCGAAGTAGAAAATCGATTTTCTAAACTGAGTCGCTTCAGATGTCGATCTTCTCGCTCTGTTGTTACTCTTGGACGACCCGTGCGCGACTTTTGAGCCAAATCGCCTCTTGTTTCATAACCTTTAAGAAATTTGTCAACTCCTGACTTACTCACTTCCAGCTTATCTGCAATTTCACGGATGATGTAGCCTTCTTCCCTTAACGCAACACTCTTCGCTCTTTGTTCAGTTTTATAGAAAAGTCTTTAGACATTTTCAAAATTTTTTAAAACTATCAGTTAAGGTATTTATATACCTTCCAAATGGTATATTACTTTACAGCCTATCTTTAAAAAATTTAGAGTAAATAAGCTTAAAAGATGACGACCCCCCAATAACATAAATCTCAATTTTATGGTTTTTATTGCTTATTGCTCATCTAAAATTTTCAAACATTTTGAAGTTGAAGATTGTTTAATACATGATTTTTAATAACATATATAAATTTTAAATTATTTAAATAACTTTAAGTAGCTTAATTTCATCTTTATGTTGAAATTTACAGTTGTCCACTGACTTTTGATTTATACTGTATATTCCGAGATGTGAATCAAAATTTATTTTACTAAAATATTTCAGATACTAATTTCCCTGTATTAAATCCGTTAGACCATAGGCTATCTACCCACTATAAAAGCAATGTTTTATTCATGAAATTTTTGGTTTCTTATAATAACCACAAAAACGCTTTCGACTATCTTCTTGGAGTTCTTAAAAAAGTGTCAAATTCAGCACTTTTAACGCAAATAATAACATTTGTCATTGATTTGATGACCAAGTTTTATGAATATACAGGTACGATGACATTAAATTTCAATGTTTTTGTAAAATTTCAAAATGAATATTTGGAGATACATTCTCAAATGCAACCTTGTCATAAAAATAGGTATTTCTGTTTCGTGAAAAGGTTGAATTTTTCGAAAACTAGTTTTTATTTCAAAAGTAACTAAAGTATCACATTTTGAAGTTTTACAAACATAATACATTAAAATAAATATTTTTCTCTATAGTCATAAGACACATTCAAAACTCAGTTTTTTGTGCACCTACTGATGATCACAATAGAGCAATCGAGTCGTGTTTTGAGCTTTGTGAATGTATTTCAAGCATGCTCATAACCCATCTGCCCGGCGAAAAATTCAACCAAAATTATGAAAACATTTTGGACACTTTTTTAGCTTTCTTGCCTCTTGTTGATGCTTTTGTGAGCTTGGAGAGTAATAGAACTAAGTTTAAAAAACTTAAAGATGAACTTGAAAACGTAAGTGAATTGAAAATACAGATGAAATTTCAGATAATTTTTCATATTACAGCATGCTCGTCTGTTGAAGGTTTCTTTGCTGAATGCTATAATTGAATTTGATGCTCAATCTACAGAAAAAATTGAATATTTTGAGTAAGTATTTTTTTAATAAAATTTAAAATTTTTAATGTTTTTGATTTTTGCAGGGAAAACGACTTTTTTAAATTTGAAAGCATAAACAGTAAATTAATTTTTCTGTGGATAGTCGCTTGCTCAAAGAAATACAACACAGAAGTATTGACAGAAGAAAATAGATCCAAACGCCGTTTAATCTTGACACAAATAATGGAATATATTCGTAAATATGAGATTCTATGGGAAAACCATCCATCAATTGTATTTCAATTGTTGAACAGTGATATCAGCTCAAAAGAAGTAACAGTATTAAAAAATTACAAATTCTCATATTAAATAAAAAATCTCACCAAAAGAAGTGCCATCTGCTCGAGAAAAGTGACTCTTTATCGTTTGAACATCAACTTTTAAGTGTTTACACGGTTCTCAAAAGTGAAAACAAGAAATCAAAACAAGAAATATGCCCTCAATTAGAAGAGTCAATATTAAAGGTACTCTATAATTTTGTTTCAACTTTGATTAACCATTATTCCACCAACATCAACAGAATCTATACCAAATGTTGTCATCAGCATTAAAAACAATTAAATATATGTATATTTTCTCCAACGATCTTTGCTTTCTCATTACTCAAGTAACCAACCAACGTTTCTGTCTAACAAAAAACATGATTATTTTTTTTGCTAAAGCCGTCACTGAGTGTATAACACACGAGTTCGCAATAGACGATTTATCCAGGTTTGAATCATTGTTTGAGATTATTTTATTTTAAAATGTATTCAAATTTCCAGGCTGAAAGCAGAGCTGTTGACTGATTATTACATCACAAGGCTAGATGTCCCCTTAAAGTGAAGTTTTTCGTAATACACTTTTTACTTTTCATAATTGTTTTAATTATTTTCACAGAGAATATTTTAATGAAACTTCGATTCCTCGGGCACGCCTGTTATTCTTTGTTTCACAATTCGATTCAAACAAAAAATGTGAACTAGTTAGTGCTATTTTGGACCAACTTGTCAACCAATACAAAGTTACACTGGAATGCAAAAAGCGATGCTATGGAAATTCTCAAATGCACAAACTTAAACAAAGGCTAATTAGTGCCATCTTCCTTTTTGAATTCACGGTATTAAATACACTTGCATAAATTTTTCATTAATAACTCAAGTTTTTAAATAGCATTATTGAAGTTCATTAATTTATTCAAAGTAATATTCAGACTTTTTCAAAAATTATGTGTATTTGAAGAGCTTGTTTGTTTGCCTTACCACATATGAATCCTTTGCTGCTGAGAATAAGTTGAAGATGGCTCATTGTCATCTCTAGATAAATTCTCAAAATCCATCCATGTTGTATTACACTGTTGTACGTATCTGCTTTCACTCTTTAAAAATCGGTTCAATATCGTGATTAAAAGAATGAATCAATGCTACCGGAATATTTTTTACGGGTCAGCTTTAACTTAAAACTTGAATTCAAAATTCGCCTTTCCTTCAATTTAATTTTAGATCGGCCATCTGAACTAGAATCATCCACTCAGACTATGATACAAAATGATCAGTCTGTCGATCAATGAACAGAGTCTACTGTTTCTTGAAGAAAAACAGCTTGCAAATTCATGCGCTAAGTTGCGTGAAGTTTTACATCATAACTGGGACATAAACACGAATAAGAAACATTGAATAAAAATTATATTGTAGTGAAAAAAAAATTAGTGAAATTTTCGTATGTCAATGATAAAAACTTATCCATATAATAATATGGATAATATTCATTGCATCTATTTAAATATGTATCCATGAATGTTTATTGAATTTCTTAAAACTCAATTACTGTTATTGATGTTGGTTTCAAGGATGGCTTCAGTACTTATTTCCCGATGTTCCTCGAAGCTCTCTCAAAAGAAAGCCAACCATCTGTCAGATTCATCAGCATCATCATCATCACCAGAATGCTCTCATGCACTCATCAACATGACCACATGCTTATGCAGGTCTTTAAAGCTTTTGAAGAGGTTCATATTTGATTTTAATGGTCTTTTTAAATGAGTGTGTATGCTTGGGATTGATTATTTTATTTTACAATGTTAAACTAGAAATATTTGACAGGCAAGCATGGACTCAAGCACAAAACCCTCACATCTTATTTCTTTAATATTATTAACTGTGTATTTTCTCAAAGCCTGGATAAAAAAAGTTGTTTCAGACAAAAAATCCGTGAGTGAAGTGAGTTTAACCTATATAAAAACTTCGCGATATCTAAATCGAGAATTACTGATGTATTGTAATAATTACCTTAGGTTCAAAAGGAATGTGCAGCCAAGGGTATTTTATCTCTCATCTTCCTTACATCCACTCCCCACTCACTCACTAGGGTCCATGCTCAGACAAGCATCCTTGCCCTCAGTTCTCAGGCAGTTGCTTTTGTTGGTTCAGTTGAAGGCACTAATGTTGCTAAGACTTGTGTTAATAAAAGTGGTGAAGATTGGTGCGCAAATTTGCTCAATCACGTTGAGGAAGAAGGAGTTTCCACAAATAACGACAAAAAATTTGATATTGAACATTTTAGCGGATTTAAAGATGTGGTGGAGGCTATGAAAACTTTGATAATGTTTTCAAATTTCTTCAAGAGTACCAAGTTTGACTTATTGTTACTAACAAATATTGTTGGTATACATTTTTGTTTTATTACTAAGAAATTCCTACAAATTGGCTCATAACTGTTGCGAAAGTTTTATGATGAGGGTTGATCCGTTCACTGACACCTCTTTTGAGGTATGCATGAAATATTGAGTTTATTTAAGAATTTTCATTTATGAATTTTCAGGGCTCAATAGTAGGCTCAAAATCTGAATATATGAGTAGAAATCAGTTCTTTGAATATATGAGTTATATAGATTTATCGACTGAATATATGTTCATAATATTAATTTAAGGAATATAGTTATATATCGTAGTAGTAATTTTTCACAAAATCTATTATTTAGTTTTAATTTTTATAATTAATGAGTTTTCAAAAATGTTCTTTAGTTGATATTTCATATGTTGCCTCTCTATTTCGGAATGTCTTCCGACGAGGCTATCTCTCCCAGCCTATTTGATCACTCATACAACATCTATCCATCTTTATCTTGCTCTCGGCTAGCACTTTTTCTGTCACCTGAAAGAAAAAGTCTTCTTGTGAACGCCATGTGTAGCTCGTCGTGGAAGGAAACTAACGAAGATCCCAAGAAACTTAATGATCCTGATGATGATGATGAAGAAGATGTTGGTCATTTCCAAAAGAAAATTATCACTCATAAAACTTCAGAAGATGGAAAGAAGCATAGTTTAAGAGGTGGTAATGATATTATGCTGGTTGCTTCGCTAGTTGATAGTGCAGCTAACTTAGGAGGTGAGTTTTGAGCCATATTATTGCTCTGTGCTGTTTAAGTTTGAATTTGATTTTTAGGCTTGTGTAGGACATGTGAAATTCTGGGTGTAGACAGGATGCTGGTGAGAGACAGAAAAGTTATCAACAGTAGTGACTTTGAAAGCCTCAGCGTCACCGCTAATAAATGGATCCAAATTGATGAGGTTATTTGGAGCTTAATTTGCTTAATTGTGAAATAGTAATAGGTATAAAGGAAATAAATCTTGTAAACGAAGTTTGAACAGATACAATTCCAAAACTGAAATTTTCTTAAATGCATCATTATCGCATAAAAACCAATGTTTCATAGCTGCCTTTGAAGGATTTAGAAGATTTCTTTAGAAGCAGGAAAAAAAGTGGTTGGAGTCTAATTGGTCTAGAGCAGACTTCAAAAAGCGAACCATTGCAGAGCTTCACCTTTCCCCAGAAATGCATAATTTTGTTGGGGTATCGCTCGTTTTCATTTCAGTTTCTTTCTATTTTATATTTATTCGAAAAAATTCAATATTTACTTGATGAAACAGAAATGAAAGATCAGGTATTCCAGTTAATTTAATTCAACTAATGGACAAATGCCTCGAAATACCTCAGGTTTGAAAATATACTCAAAATAACTTGATATAAGTTGTAATTATTTTATATGTATTATTACTTAACTGACTCCCCATGACATTGACCTCTGTAACTATCCCATTCAATAGTTTTGATGTCCCGAGTCTTCTGTTAACTGCTTTACAAAGCATTTTTTTGGTATTCATATGTTTTTGTTCTCCAATTTGGAAACTCAAGTTTATTAGTGAGTACTTCCTTACTGCTTCGCAAACTTTGAAAATATCACTCTGGGAGTATGTGGGAGAAAATTTTTTTTATTTGGACGACCTTGATATGATCAGCTGAAAACATTTTCTAAAACTTTGGCTCATGTACTATCTAATTCTAAAGCTTTTATCAGTGTATTATCATTCATTGTAAATAAGAACAGATTACATTAGCTGAGAAACAAGTTTTGATTTTAGCTGTTAGATCAAATTTCTAAATTTTTCAAATTTAAAGCTCTTTCTAGTTTTATAATGATTTTTTGTTCAAAATGTCATAACTTGATATAGTTTAAATAGTGAACTCGAAATAACTAACCATCTTCGAAACCCACTATCAAAAAGCAAGCATCTACAGCTAAAAGAAACTTTGGTAAAAAAAATGAAAAATCTAAAATATTTATTTCAACGTGAGAACTATATTTCAAAAGTACGTGTAGATTTTATGATTGACAGGTGGGAGTGGTTAGATCACTCAACGTGCATGTGAGCGGTGCTCTGGTTCTGTGGGAGTGTTTGAAGCAAAGAATCAACAATGCTGAAAAAAAAGATTGAGCTTTTATATTCTTCAAACCGAACATAAATATTCAAATAAAAACACTTTTAGGAGTTTATTTTATTCCACGAAGCTTCTCGTAAAATGAACTTACATTATCAGGTGGAGGTACAAATGTTTTTAAAAACTTCGTGGGCTAAAATAAACTCCAAAAAGTGTTTTAGTTTTAACATTAAACATAGTACTGTAAATAGTTTTATAAATATCTTATGAATATTCATATTGAGCATTGTTTCATTTTGATTATTTTATTATTAGGTTACTAAAAATTGAATTAAATAAAACACAGGCATTCAAGTTTATTGAGCTTCTGTAAGATTATTTGGTTTTTTCAAAACGATGTTGATTTATTTGATTCTCAGTCCAATCTTCTTTAGTTTATTAATTACATTTATAGGAACTGCTAACCTATTAAAGACGTTGTTATTTTAACTCGAATGTTAAAATAAAAGTATTAGTTTCATGTTTTCAGGGTTAGTAATCTTATGCTTCAACTGATGAAAAGTAGATACGTTGAAACGCTTGTTCAATGAAGGTATTAGAGATACATAACTGGGTTTTTTTTTCCTAAAATCACAAGCTAAAACACAAGCTATAAAAATGTCATTTATTTTTCGTATTTAGAATGAACACACAAAAAACCTGACATCTTTTTTGAATACTGAAGAAATGGATTTTTTGAGTATTAGTTATTTAGTTAGTTTCTTTTTTAATCCTTAAAAAATATTTTATAGAATGTTACGTGCTATTAATTTTATTCATAGTTTCAATAATTATTGATTGGTAGAAAAATTTATCAAATAATTGAGAAATGAATCTATTAATGATAAATATATTTATATAGTATTCCAAGCACTAAAGTATATTTTTCCGGTTCTTAGTGTAGAGCATTTGTTTGAGGCAGTCAAGCACGTCATCTTGTAAGTGCGTGCCTTTCAGTTTGATCTCTCTCAGCTTAATATTCCCCTCCCAACCCTTCAGCAACATCTTCAAACCCGTCTGACATTCAATGATTTCCATTTGAAGTTTCATTACATATTCAGATATTCTTCAATATAAATTTAATGAGAATGTAGATATGATTTAGAATTCAGATTTTGAATTATTCAAATATGAATTCAACCTTTTTTGTTTTCAACTATTATTCTATATAATAAAGAAAAAATAATGAAGCTAAAATAATGCTTTTAAAAAATGATAATTCATTTACATCCGAAATGTCGATGTTGGAAGACAAATCGAGAGTGGTGATACAAGTGAATTGAGGCATTTTATCTGCCAAAATCTCACAAAACTCGTCGGTGATATGATTGGCTGACAGCACTAAAGTTTCCAAAGTATCATTAACACACGCCATAGAGTTTAAGATGTAGGTCGCTTTGAAATCCACGAAGTTTAAGTTTAAGTTGAGATGACGAAGGTGTCTGTTGTGTTGCAAAGAAAAAAACAATGCCATTGCGCCATCAGAATAAATATTATTGTCACTCAAGTTCAGAAGCTCCAATGGAAGATTTTTCAGCAACAACCTATTGGAGATGTGGAGTTTTGAAACATTCTAGATGGGGTTTTGTGTTCTTTGGTTTGAATTAATAAATCGTTTGTGTTTATAACTATCAAGATTAAACTTTTTTTAGATAAAACTGAAGCAACTTGGCGATGAAGCGGGCTGAGTCGTTTTTGAGGCAGTTGTGGGAGAGATCGAGTATTTTCAAAGATTCCAAAGGCACCAGACACCACATCAAAATCTTCACCTTTGATTGACATTCATGATATCGAGTATTTAAATTGAAATCAATATTTTATGTTTTTTCTAAAAGTTTGATGTTCCTATGAAAGTTATTTGGTCGTTATGAACATAAGATTTATCGCGAGGTATTTTAGACATTATATTTAATCTATTCTACTTTGACATCATCCAGTCTAGATTGATTAATGGTAAGTTCAGTGAGATTGGGTGTGTAGCTAGTGAGACGACAGAGGTTCTTCATGTCTGAAGTAGTGCAGTAATACATTGCCCAGTCGAAGTTCAAGCCACATTTTGCCACTCTGTATTTCAACCTCAGTGTCTGAAAATCATTTAAATTCTTTCATTTATAATTAATTTCCTTAAATTGAATTTTTAGCAGGATTTTTGATTTATATGAAAAAACTCTTTATTAATACCGCATTAGATTGTTAATCTGTTTTTTACTATTGTGAATAATTAGCCTTAAAATTGTGCACCATAAAAACACGACAACGTTTGAATTTTTTATTTGACGAAGCTTTTCGATGTATTTTCAATTAAATTGTTCACTAGTTTTTTATGACTACTGAAACTCAACCACTTACATTATATGACAGAATAAGTGTGTTTGACCCTTAAAAATCCGAACGCGCCCATGCTTGAATGATATAAGTTTGAATGGTTAGAAAAAAAAGAAGTTTTGAAACAACTGTTTTAGTTTTTAAAAATATGTTCTTCAGGCTATTTTACTTCAGAAAATTTAGATACTTCAGTAATCCGGACTTCGTTTTTAAACAAATTTTTAGGATGTTTTTGAACTATGTTCACTCATCAAAATATTCTCTAATTAATAATTTCGATGAAGTATGTTCACAATTAGGTTAGCCTGATAAAATAGTTTTAGGAAGCCAGTTCGAGGAAATTTTAAAAGATTTCTGAAGATGATGGAAGTTTAGAATGGGATTACTTATTCAAGAAAGTTATTTGTGTTTTGTATAATTGAAGCTAAAAATAATTTTCATAACTATATATTTAACAGCTTCATACCAAGTGAGGTAAATAATGTCATAATGTTTATTAAATGAGTTATTGCATTTTTTGCGTTTATCGTGTTTAATAAGTTGAAAAATGTTTTTTTTAAATGTTCATTAAAATACTATAAAAATTAATTTCTATAAAAACTTTTAAAAGTTACTCTTATACTTTAGCTTTAAATGAAATCTTCATTTTTCGTACTTCAAAGACCAAAGACACCTAATATTAATAGAATATTACACAAGAAAAATAAGAACTCAGTATGCACCAACCTCTAGCCCAGAAAGGTAGGGACCCAGAATGCCCAAGTCGACATGGCCGTAAGTGCTTTTCGAGAAGTTTTCTGATGTTTCTTTTGGAACTTCCGTTGTACGTCCCTTCACTGCGATCAACATTTCGTCCAAATCTAAGGTTTTCACGAACCTGAGTGCAATGAATTGGCATTTCGAGTATTATTTTATACAAATAAACAACAAATCAAGATTTCGATTCTTTAAAATATTTTTTTGGTGTTTAAAGTGATATGAAAAAATTCTCTCATTTAAAAGTAAGGACAATAATGATAATATCACTTGATAATGTAAGCTAGCCTTACGAAAAGCTTCGTATCATTTAATAAATACTTTGTGTTTGTTGTCCTTACTTTTAGATTCAGGCTATTGTAATTCATCCCTCATTTAAAATACAACTTCGAAGCAAATAAACTCCCAAACTCACTCTCCTCCGATTTCAAAGTTTTTGATGAGCTGTTTTTGATCGCTGACGAAAGGAATAAACTCGACCAAATCATTGGACAAGTACCATTCGAAAAACATCCTTCTATAACTGCCTCCAAAATCCTTCACTTTCTTTCCCACATACCATTTGCCGATCTGAGTTTTACATCTTTTTTGGACAAATGCAATAAGTTTCTTCAATTTGAAATGAAAATATAATTTTTTTGATAGATTTTCATTTATTAAAATTCAATATATCTTTTATAGGTACTTTTTTTCCCAGTAGCTTTCATAAGGAATGGTTTTAGTAGCGACATCTAGGGGCAATTTCAAATTTATGTGGTCCACAACATACTGAGCGTCATTGGGAGGCAAAAGATTGAAATCTACTGGGTATTCTACAATGAGGTTCATTACAAATTTTGTTAATTTTTGCTATATATTTAAGCTGGCTAATGATGGTAGTTACATGACTTAATTGTTAGCCTAAGAGTTAAGTGGTAAAAAAATAATATAAAAATGATCAAATACTAACCTCCAAATGACTTGGCCATGTGGTCGAGAATGGTAGTGTGAAGAGACTTAACATAAATGAGGTTGTACTTCATGTCTTCCGCTACAGTCCTTCTCGTTACACAGGGTTTCCTAATCAATGAAACATGAAAAGTTTTGTCTGATTTTCAGCTTGAAACTAAAACTTCAAAAATTTTGTAAATTATAATTTTGAAAAAACTCTACAAAGCGGTCCAAACTACACAAACGATATTTATAAATTTTCTCTAAAGCTAAAATGTTTAATCATCCGTCAAACAGCGCTAATAACTCACAGAGTGACTAGAGGAGTGTAAACCATTGAAGACTCAAATTTCATCTTGATGGACTCTTCATAGAGGGATGACTTGGAGGCGTCATCGATATAATCAGTGTCGTCCTGAAGTTACGTGGATTGCAATGCGTATTTATTCACAAAAGATGTTCCTATATTTTCTTACACTCATTGTTTTATCGAAGTTCATTATGATTTCATATTAATTTTAAAAAGTTTAGTTAAATTTTGTGATCCACATGGAGTAGCGCTCTGTGAAAACAATCGATTGCGCAACCGAAACTCCAGATAGAGGCGATCAAATGGTCCATTTACTAATTACTTTTATTTATATATTTTTCCAATAGTTTGAAATTCACTTCTGAAATTTCTTCTTGTTCTTCCTCTTCATCTTCTGCCATCTTGTCAGAATCAATTTTTGCGCTGAATATAACATAAAAATAAAATTTAAGCATGACAAGTAACTTTTTTATTAAAAATTAACACGATTTTCAACTTATATTTGTTTGAAAACTTGAAAATAATTTCAAAAATAATCATTGTGATTACAAAAAACACAACTTTTATAAAAAAATTCTTTAATATTATAGTTTAAACTAATATTGAGAGCAATTTAACAGGATTTGAATTTATGAAATAATAAAATCATTTATACATTTTTTCCAAAAAATAATTTTAAAAAAGTATTTTATATATTAAAATTTGAAGTAACCTTTTGGTTGTGGTCATTTTGCGAACGTCAGTTTAAATGTCAATTTAAATGTTTATGTCTTACATCCCTACAAAGCGCCAAGTTGTAATCTTTCGCGAATAACATTATTTTTATTATAATTCAATATTTTTTTCACGTTATTTAGTTTTATTTTTTTTTGAATATTTATTCAAAATGTCATCTCTCGAGACGAATGAAATTTCAGAAGAAATGATATCAACAACTTATCGTACTCTTCTGCCAAAATTACTGGTACATTTATTTAACTCAAAAATCTACCATTAAAAATTTTTCTATTTTTAAAATTCAAAAATTATTTCAGACAGCAATCAACCTGAAAGAACAAACTTCAAGTAACCACATATTCAAACCATCAATGACCTAATTTAACTTTTAACAAATAAAAAGATGATTTGGAAATGGTATACTCGTTAATAGTGCCTTGTGTACAGCCTGAAAACCTTCATGATGAAATATTTGTGTCTTTCAATCCTCTGGTATAACCACATTCATCATCACTAACATATGACAATTCCATTATTACTTCATAATTTGTTCAAATTTTCAATATTTTTTAAAATAACTTGTTTATTATTTTTCTTCTTCAATGTTTTTGACAAGGATATTTCAAAATTATATTTAAATTTTTTAGCTCTTGGAGCATTACAAAGGAGTTATATCTGACATACAATCTTTATCACTGAACATAACTTCTATAGAAAATTATATAAATGAAGGATCTAGTTTGGACTATGATGATAAATTTAACAACTTCAAAGAAAGAGTAACTTTTCTAATGCAGGTTTATCCTATATATCCCTTTATTACATATGCTTTTAATTTGTTTCATAATTTGCTCAAAATGCATACCGATTCAAAATTTGATTATGAATTCATACAATGATTGATGATAATTATTGGTGTTTATGACTTGGTGTGTGTGTGTGTGTGTGTGTGTGTGTGTGTGTGTGTGTGTGTGTGTGTGTGTGGATTGAAGGATCAAGCATGAGGGGCTGGAAAGAATGAAAATTTACTGTATTAAGACTGGCTCTATATATATATATATATATATGTTAAATTTGCCTTGAAGACTATCAGTTTCATGCCACTATAATAATATTCGTTTTTTTGTTTGTTTTTGTTTAATAATCACATTTTTTTATTTTATGAAGATCAAGCTAGTAAACTGAATCATCAGACATATTTAAACCAGATTTTCACTAAGTTATTTTTTAACCATTCAAGTCATTTTCATCATCACCATTGTTTTGCATTTGTTTCCATTCTTAAGTGTGTTGAGCAATATTGTTTAAAATCTTCTCATCCTATTTTTTCCAAAACTTGAAAACTAACCTCTTTAAGCAGTTCATAACAGAGCGCCTCTTGACAATGCTTAAGAAGTGCTATATAAGTTGTTTATTATTTTTATTATTGAGTGGAGCTTATTATTATGTACTATCAATAACAATCTTCATGTATCTTTTACACCAGTTTTGAATTACATAAGTTGTTTTAAATGAGTTTCAGTATTATAAGTTTAAAGAAAATTTTATAATTACCAGTTCAAACAATTTCCTTATATACTTACTCATCTGAGCATCATCATTTCATAATCATTTTTAACCTAACAAACAATATTCTAAAACATAAAAACTGCAAAATTTTCCACAATCATTACCAGCATAAGATAACATTACTCATTATGGACCACCAATGCAAATCAAGGACTGTGTGAAACTGTTGAAAATGCTGGAAACATGCATTGAGAAGCTCACAGCATCCCAACCAAGTCATATTCAACACTACCACACTTTCATATTCTGTTGCTTTTCCATCCTTCTCTCCTCATATAAGTTTTTCAGTGTAGGTGCATTTCAATTTTGTATGGGTATCCATCATTTATGTTATTTGTATGTTCTTAACATACAAATAATAATGTTCCACCTTTCATCATGGTTTGATTAAGCTTCCCATCTTTGGTAAAGGGAATATGGCTATAAAAAAAGATTCGATTAAGTAGACATATACAACTCATATATTATAAAACTACTTAATGCTTATTAATACTAGTAGATTTTTAATATTTATATATAATCAATAAATATTGTTGGTTTTCATGAATGACTTTATTTTTAATGTTTATGCTTGCTGTAAATGTTAACAACATAGTTTTCATTGCTAATGTTCATGACGACTCATAGTATTGCTAATGATATGGCACTCAGGAGGAGAGCACAAAAGCACACAGGGGTGAATGGTGGACAGACAATCTCAGCAACTTCTTTGCATTTGCGTACGCTCTACATAATGTACGCTGTTATTTTTTGTTTTTATTTATGGTTAAGTTGGTTATAGGTTCGTAGCTGAGGTTGAACATAATGCTTTTAATGTTCACTTTGTTCTCGACAAGGCTGTTTTAGTTAGGTGCTATATGTTCAACAATTGCTAAACATTGTTGAATATTTTTATGTATTATTGATTTCTTCATTATATTATTGATTTCTTCATTATATTATTGATTTTTTCATTATATTATTGATATCTTGTTTCTAATTTTTACATTTCAAGGTAATCAAATTTTAAATCTTGTCTTAACAACAACAATAATAGTAGCAACAACAATAGATGTTATGTCACTGATGATAACATATTGATAATAATAATAATAATAATAATATATGGATGACATCACAGGCGGTATTGAAACTGACTGAAGTTCTACAGAATTCCGATGGGGAGGAGGCTAAAAGCTTTTTTTCCACTGGTTTGATCAATATATTCCATCATCATCATCGTTTAACGTCATTAGTCTCTTTTCACAAGAGGGTTGTCAATATATTTGACGATTTGAGCAAAAAAATATGATTTTGTATGGGTAATACAAATCATGTCACTTGTAACACTTTACATGGAAATTTTCGTCACAGGAATTTTTTAATCTAATTAGATTATACCGCTGTAAATGACCCAATAACTAGAGTTTACAGCAGTTGGACTTATTTTATTGATACTACTAAAGCTTAATTTATAAAACGCTATATAAACTTTCTTTTGCATAGGAATTCTATATTGAAGTGTTATAACAACCAGCATTGTATTAAATACAATCTCATTTCTAAAAGATGATGCAAGTAGTTATCTGATGGAGTTGTATCATGTGCATGCACTCAGTTAAATAGCTCTTGAAGACATGAAAATAACAATACACCATAAAAAATACCAGCAAAATCAATTATAAAATTTCAATAAAATGTGTTAATAAAAAAATTGAAATAAATATACATAAATAACCAAAATCAATACATTGGCATAATGATATATCATGATAAATCGACATAATAACATTACATCAATTATAGTGGTGGATGAGTTGGTAAGAGTGAACAATGCTTTATGCACCCTCAATGATAATGCTACACTCTTAGCTTGGAAGCTCATTTATAAGTTAGTGTCATAATATCTTTAATTTTTCATGGCTTGTCGTCTCTGTTATAGTTTTATTGGGTTTGTGTTAATATTTATTATTTATCATTATTTATTCAATTTTATCTATCTATCTATCTACCTATCTATTTATCAATCTATCTATTTATTTACATACCTATCTATCACTTTCCTATTCACCTCTGCATCCACCTGTTACAGAATGTGTAGCAGGCACAACTTATGGGACACAGTAGAGTGCTATGACATGTTGTCGAATGTTGCTCAACAGTGCATCAACCTCATCAACACTTATGTTGAAGCTGAGGATGAGGGTCAAAAGGTTGGTCATGGTTTTGTGTAGAACTTTTGTTAATGCATGACTTATGGTGCTGTTATTTAGATACTTAAAAGATATGCAGTGCTATCAATTTGTTTTTGTTTTAGATCTTTTAATAGAATTTTTTTTGTACTAGACACAAACGGAGTTTGTTCAATAAACTTCGATGTTTGTATTCAATAAATTGAAATCAAAACGTTCTACACTTCACCAAACCCACCCACTCACACACACATCACCTCCACACCACAGCCCACCACACTACGATTTCTCACATTCATGACTCGACTCCTTGTAAACATATGCAGAGAAGTCTACCTTCCTTCATCAACACCTCACATTCCTCCCCTTCTCATCTCCCTTGTTTCCATTGTCTTCCAGTGTGTTCTGTTGAGTGATGATCATTGTTTCGTTAAATTATGAGGGTTTTTCGATATGTTTTTTTTCAAGAAAATCAGCTAAAAGTTGTTAAGAAGACATGTGATGCCTTTGATTAACTATATTGCTCGTTGTTGTGTCTGATCTTTCTCAACAGTTATTGAGTTATAATCATGATTGGATAAAATTATTTTAGGAAAATGATTTTTATTCCATTTTTGGCCTTAAATGATTAGCCATTTTCATTATAAGGATTGATAAGTATAACAAAAAAATTATCTATAAATTTAGTTCAAATAATCCCATTGTATAATGATTCCATTTTTATTAACAGAATAATAATACGAAGTTTTTCTTAAGTTGAACTCACATTACCAAGTATACAATCTTGATAATCGTATTATTCAGTTAATAAAAATGTTTGATTCAAATCGTTTTTTGTTAATAGGCTAGTTTAGTTCAAATAATTCTATTGTATAATGTTGCATAATTCGGTATATTATAGATTGTGAAGATTAATTTTGAAACGATGGTATAATTAAAGAGACAATCTTTGTGACTCCCCTTAGATAATTCTTCAAGTTCCATTATTTACATCTCTGAGTATTGGGTTTCATGCATTTTTGTTAATTTGGAGTTGTGGGTCATTGTAGCTATTACGTACTAAAAGAATAATAAGCATAACAACAACAACAACCACCACACCTTCACAGAACCAACCACTCACGCATAGACAAGACCGTCCAAGCCACATTCAAGCAGCAGGTGGTGGTGGCAATTAAGGCCCTGATAACGCATCTGACACCCATTGATTCTTTTGTGTCATCTCTGCTGCATTATGAAGATGGTGCGTGTATGGGTGCTTGGTTTGGTGCGCTATAATAGCTTATATAAAACGTTGTGATTGTTTTGCATGCAGACTTCTTTTTGGGCAGGCTGCTGTCACTGCTGTGTGTGATGCAGGCCAAGTCGGAAAACTGCCATGGTTGGTTTGTCTTTATTGTTTTTATTACTATTAATATTATTGTTATAAGTGGTAATAGTGATAGCAGTAGTGTCATTATTGTTACCCTTGAGCCTTCTTATTCGAAATTGTATTCACTAGAGCCTCAAACGATAATGGAGCACAGGCTCCCATGTTCAACTCATCTTCATTATTGAATTGATAAACCAAATGGAAATTGAAAAGCATTTTCAAATGGATTGACTTACAAAAATTACTAATGGTTTTTTCTAAAAGCCACAATAATATGAATATAATTTCAAAACACTAGTTAGTTTATTAACATACGAAACTTTTTCTTATCAACGCAACAATTCCAAGTATGGGTTTCTCATTCTTGAAAATGTTATGTTGATAACGATAAGCTTCGTATCTTAACAAACTAACTAGTGTTTTGAAATTATATTCAAAAATTACTAACATTCAATATTATTATCAGTATTAAAATTCTTATTACTTCCTCTAATGCTTTTAATTATTATTTATTTCACTAATTTTCTTAATTTCATTGATTAAAAATTAAAAATACTCATCCTAAACCCAACCAAAAGGCAGAGCAATTAATACTGATAATGAAAACAATGCTAATAAAAACGATGATAATGATGAGGACAGGCTGATGATGGCTGTGTTGGAGGGTATCAACCATTGTTAGTATGATGTCTTAACGCGAAACTGTTGTATTAGTATCCGATCATTATAAATATCATTAGAATCACTATGTATCAGTATTACTATTTTATCAGTATGTGGTAATATTTGGATTTATTTTCTTTTATATTATTATTATATAAAGTTGAATAATTTCGTATTTTTTTGTGTTTTTATCTTCTTTTATATAGGTAATAACTAATTTACCGGGAAACCATGTCAATATATATTATTTACTGAGATTTTTATTAGAATGAGGAAATTTGCACTAAGGTTCAGGTTACGTTTGCGCATCTGTACTGTGTGGAACATCCTCTGACGGGTAACCTTTGTGTATTTAGTATTATGTATTTATGGATTAGAATTCTTTTTTTTTCACTCATTTTCACCCACAAACATATTTTTTGCTATAATTAAACGCTTCACTTTATGTTTAATTATGCACTAATTTACGATTTAATTTATTGTGATATGGGTCAACTAATTTCCCACCCACATATAGATTTTATCAATATCAATAATCTAAATACTACCGTCATTGTTACTGTAACACACCAGGAGCGCAACAACGTTGTACGAGCATACGTTAGGGACGTTGACCCAGTATGTTGTCAGTCGAGCAAGTGTTATCTCTGTGGTATGTCGTTGTACTTATAATCTCTAATCTATTGTTTCAAGGTAATTTCATGAAATAAGGCAGTTTTTTAGATAATTTTTTTCTTATTATAACAAAGATTTTTGAAAAATTCAACTTTGTCATCAATTATTAGTATCGAAAATTCAATTCGTCGAAAATTTCAGTTTGAATAAAACAAAAGTATTCAAATATTGCTTAATTTTGTAAAGTTATTTAGAAAGAACTTACAAAACATAGATACATGATGTCTTTAAAGAACTTCTGATGTATCAAATCATCTTTATTACACCCATCAAATCATCAGCATCACACTTTTCCACCATCCTACGTTTTTAAACTATTTATTCAACCATTCACATTATATCATACAGCATAGTTTATACATTAAACACTTCATTCACCGCCACCGCACTTATCTTTATTGTCTTCCCAACGTGACAAACGTTGAGTGCACTTCTTTTGAGGTGGAGATTAATTTCAAAAAAAGATTTTTTTCAAAGAAATTTTTATTTCCTATTAAATAAAGTTCAATTTTAAAATTATTCTCATTTTTTATTTGAAACTAAATGGCTAGTTGGTTGAATCAAATGAACAATAGCTTAGAATACTTTACTGAATAATCTGTGTTCAAATGAATCTGGTTTTTAGTCACATTGAAGTATCAAAAAACCTTATTAATATTCGTTAAACGTTTGTAGTCTCATAAATATCATATAACAAATGGTCAAAATTTTTGATTATATTAGACAGTGAAGTTGATTTTATTAAAAAGTTATAGTTTTTAGAAATCCAAGTGTCAGGATATTTTAGTTATTGGAGTTTTACTGTTTAAATCAAAACAACTACATATTTTTTTTATCAACCCCATGTTCCTCCGTGTAAGTTAAGAACGTATCCTATCTTCATCATCAGGCTGTTAGTGTTGGTCCTAAGATGTTTCTTTGCATTTAAAGAACTTGTCTTAGGAACCTAGCCTGATGAAGCAGGCTGATAGAACAGTCAGTGTGGGGTCCTCCAAAACAATTATCTTGAAACAAGATAAAATCAGTAATCCCAAAGGATTACTGAAGGACAGGGAAAGGTTGCTTAAATCTGTACCCTGAAAGGGTAGCAGCCCTACCAACTAGTAGGCCTAAACTCTAGTACGTAGATGCCTTTTCATGTCATGCTCTGAACAGGTGCCTTTTAACGTCATGCCCAGGACTTCAACTGCATAGATGTTGCTATCAATTGAAATTTTTTTCGTCTTTAAAATTTAAAACATTTTTTGAAATTTTTCATCAAAATATCAAAGAACTTTGAATTCATGCAGTGAATCAACTTACAACACACATCTGTCACTCACCCACCTCCTTCACCATGCTCAACCACCCATCACACCACCCCCACCCACTCACTTCACCATAATCATCTTCCCAATTCACCATACTAACCCTACCACTACCCTCAGCCACCTATTTCACCAAACTCACCCACTCCTTTTCATCATACTCATCCACCGCTTTTCATTATACCCACTACTCTCCAAGGAATCCTGCATGCTACATCACTTGTTCTCTACAAACCTCCTCATATCTCCATTCCTTGTGTGTGATCTGTGGTGCTACGTGTCCAGGTGGGCCGATGTTGTGGCTTAGCAATGCGGGATTAAGTTGGTTTAAAGTTTTTTATTTATATAGAATGCTGGTCGCCAGTTTCAATTTTTTTGAGTGCTAAAGGAAATAACGGGTGAAATCTGAGAAGGTATTCCAATAGCTTCCGAATGTAATAGTAGTAGTGGTATTTAATATGTGAAGTATTTTAGTAGGGATGTAGGATGTGTGGTAGTGTTTGTTATTTATGTGGGTATTAATAGTAGAGTATGGTGCGTGTAGGATCGCTGTTGTGGTTCTTATAGTGTATGTGTTTTTTACGTTGATTCGTTATAACAGCGATGATGGTCATAACAGATAACATTAGTTTTGATAATAAGCATTTATAAATACTAAAGTTATCATTAACAGAGTGGTTAGAGCAGAGCTGTGCTGTCAATGGTTTATTATGCTTCTGCAACTGTTGAAGAAATGTTGTGAAAACAACTCAAACAATAATAACTATTACAATAACAACATAAATAATAACGATAATAACTTCATAACCTACTTGCTCCCTCCTCAACACCCTGCCCACCTCATCTTCCTTCTATCAAGGCTTTTCACCTTCCTACCTAACAATTTCCAGGTAGGTGTATTATTGGTGTCTGGTGGAGTCCGTTGGTGGTTATGTTTTTAAATGCTTGTGTGGTTGTGTTTGTGTTGATGAATTTTTGTGGTTATTTCAGATTTTTTGTATGTGTTTGTACATTTGTGTTCGTATTGGTTTTTTTTTTAAGATTGTTTGTATTTTGTTGTTTTGGTGGTAGGTAGGATTGTTTGTAATTTTTTTTTGTGAGTTGAATGCATTTATATGTGGATAGCAGTGTTTGTATGGTTGAGTTGAAAAGTGATCTTTTTGTTTTTGATGTTCAACATTTTAAAGTATGCTGTCTGCTCATTATAAAACAGTAGATTCACAATAACTACCATAAATTCCATTAGTTATTCCAAGCTTCATACTCAACAGATGGAGCTGGCCAAAAAGAATTACGAAATCTTATCAATAGTGCTTGACAACAACAATGATAATCAAATAATCAACTTCATACACAACAGAAACAAGGATAATTTAATCAAGTCTATTCATCAGACTATCACTTGTGTGAACAAGAGTGTTGCCAATGACTGTGGGAGTTCTATTGCTTCTGAAGATTATTTTCAGCTCGTAATTTTCATTTCATTCAATTTTTCGTTTAGTTATTTTCTAAAACTTTATTTCAAGTAAATTTGATTTTGTTCATAAATTTTATTGTTTTTGCGGTGTTATCATCGTTTGCATCAAATTTACTTTTTTATGTTATACATTTATATTTTCTCTAATTTTTCAACATACACTCGCTTCAGTTTTAAGGACTAAATGACATTTTTTTCATGTAAAAAATTTTCTAACGATTCACTCATACCACTAATACCTTATAAATACCAGATGAGTAATTTGAAGACATTATCCACTCTGCTTAACAACACAAACCTTCACCATTTCATCAACAACCAACAAGAATATAACGGAAGTGACGTACCTACTAATAAAGAATTAATAAAGAGATTAATACATTCTTTGGTTCCTGTTTTGAGCATAACTTCTTCGACGTCGAATAGAAAGATCAATTTACTGCACATATACGTTATTTTTATACTCAGTACCGTATCTAATGCTTGTCGACGTTTTGATAATAATAATAATTGGAATAGCATTACTAATACTCGTAATCTTAGCAACAATAATACTAACAACTCTAATGACAATAATTATAACTACTATACTAACAATAACAAAAATGACAACCATCACACCAATATATGTGATATGATGGATTCAAAGTTGATCTTCCAGGTTAGGATCATATTTTTAATTAGCATTTCATATAAATAGTTAATTATTATTTTCTGCACTAAACAATTACTTTATGGTTATATACTGAGCTTTTGTTTTTGTATGATTCTATACCTTATTGTAAGTTGGTTCAAAAATAAACTATCCAATCTGACGTTTTAAGCCAATGTCAACAATATATAGAAGCCGTTACATCACCATTATTCAGGTGTTGTATCTGATCAACAATATGATGAAGAGAAAAAGTGTCAACGATGTGTTTAAGAATAAAATTAGTTATGATCTGTTGCTTTGCGTAGGAAAATTACTATATTCTTTTGGTTCTTTAGAGGTTTGTGGAATATTTCCTATAGATGCGTTTTATTGATACATAATTGCTTCTCTAGTTATTATACCACCAATGATAAAATCTCAGGATGAAATACTAGTAAGAGGTTGCGCTCAGATATGGAGGAGGATGGCTAAGGTCGTCGCGAAGAAGACGGGCGATACACCTTCTTGTGAGGGCTCCAAAGTTCATAAAGAGATGAGGAGGTGTGTGGTGAGACAGGAGTTGAAGAAGATGTGTGATGTGGATGATGTCTCTTTTGATGAGGTTAGTGCTTGGATCTTGTGGAGGTTAAATTTTTATTTTGGAGGGGCGTTTGAGTTGTGTAGTATTTGATTTAAAATATGCATGTATTTTAGTGCAAATATGCATGTACTTTAGTGCATATTTGAAGATTATGACGTTTTTGAATTAATTTTAGGGCTGCCACTGTCTCGTATGTTTCTACACTTTCCATAGAAACACTTGTTTAAACTCAATTTCATAACTAGAATTTTAGAACCTTAATTACTATATTACTAATATTATATTCACAGTCGAACGACGAATTTCTCACTCAAAATCTCAAATCGTTCAACCAGTGCTTTAAAGAGTTGGGTGAAGAGGAGGAGTACGAAGATGGTTTTCTTGAAAAGGATGATGTTGATGATATTTTTGAAAGCAAAAGCTTACTTCAAAGTTTTTCTTCAATTAATCCACCAATCCCATATCGTGACGACAAATATACATCGATGAATTTAGACCACAGGTCTAACAATAATGAAAAAATTCACGATAATAACAACGAAGAAGATAATGGTACTGCAGTTTGTGATAAAAAGGTCGATAAAATGGTGTCGAAGGTTGTGTTGACGATGCAGGCGTGGCTGGACGAAGGAGTGATTCTAACAGCGGAGCACAAGTCTTCACTCAGGTCGCTTATCAACCGTCTCTAAAAACGGATAATTTCTTGTTGATTTTTTACATTAAATTTTATTCTTTTCAGTTTATTGTTCTGTTTTTGTTTAAAATTTAAATTTTTGTTTTCTTTTATAAATATAACACTAAAATTTTTCAATAAAAATTTGAACGTCTTTTATTTAAATACAAATATTAAGAGGAAAACGTGAATCAATATTGAATCTGCTTGAGGAGAGAAGTTGTGCAGTGATCCTGCAATATGAAGTAATTAATACTTGTCAACTTTATAGTTTTAATCTTAAATTCTACGGTCACTTAAGAGGCCAAAAAAATTCTTATTGAAAGCACGCATGTTTGCCAGCACTTGGGGTTAAGTTACAGAGTGCTTTATAAATTTAAAAAAAAAAACTATTTTAAATTTTGAAAAAGTTTGAATTATTTAATGAATTTTTCCCAATATTATTTTGGCATTGAAGCAAGAGTTGAAAATTAGCACGATATGAGGTGCAATAGGCATGTACTTTTATAGTAAAAAGACTCACCGATGAAACTGTAGGAAGAATCAACCACCCTATTTGGCAGGCTCGCTCGCGTGATTGGGAGCTTCAAGATGTTTTCTGAAGAGGATTTGAAATCACTCATAACCTTTCAAACTCAATCGATCTTGCATTTATTAGACGTTCTAATTCAATCATATTTTCCTTATATTGAAAATTTGAAGCGTTTTTGCGCTGAAACCGTTTTTACCTTTGAGAGTCATGTCGGCTTGAGTAATGCCATGCACATTGCTCGCCACACACCAGTATGTGCCGAAGTCTGCTTTGACCAGGTTCTTGATCCTGATGCTGAGAACGAATGAAATTATGTTGTTGTAACTTTTTTTAATGGTGGGAGTGTGGTTGGTGATATGGACTGTTTTCTCGTCATAAGTGTCCACAAAGAATCGACTCAAGTCAATTTGTTTTGGAATTTCATCGGTCGATTGTTCATAATTTTTATAATTTCCCACCTTTTCATTTTGATGTTTCGTGTGATAAAAATTTTTGTTTATAGGTTTTTTGATCTTTTTGAAATTTTTAGATTCGAATCGATTTGACTTCAAAGTGCTTTCTAAGTTCGTTTCGTTCATTCTCACGCCAAAACCACTTTTAACCTCTTGTATTTTAAATGCACGTTTATAAACACGATTTTTGAAGTTTTCATAGTTGTAAGGTCGGAAAATATGTCCTGCTTTTTTCCAGTAGGCTTGAGCTGTAGGGAGGGATTCGATCTTGCACTCGAGGATAGTTTCCTTGCCCAGGTATTGCTTGATGGAGCGGGTGGGAAGTCTGATTCTCGGAGCAACTATTAAAGAAATCACAGTCAATTGAAATAAAATTAAATATAATTTTAATAACTGAGAAATAAAAATGCAATTTAATATTCTTTAATCACATTTAAAAATAAGTTTATCAATGAAAATTAAAAACGAAGTAGTGAACATTCAACGATTAGCTGTATCAATAGAAAATCTGGATCTCTGATGTGATTGGTTGCCATGCAGTTGTACCAGCCGCTGCATCTACTACTCGCTTTGGGAATGTAATAGCTGTTATCTGCGATAAGAGGGTCGTGAGTTGGTGGGGTGATAGAGTGTTGGTGGTCTGCAGGTAGCCATGTAAAGAAAATGTTTGAATGATATTTTATTGGCAGTGTAGTAGAATTATTAGTAAACTAAATGACGCAGTGAAGTGAATGTGGTAATTACAGTTAACTCATAGTTAAAGTTAGATAGTATATGATTTCTTGATGAATAATGGTTAAAGTTATAGTGTGCATTTAATTGGGGGATTTCCAATAGGTTGAGCTGCAACTTAAGAGCTTAGAGGATATTTATCAACTGTGGTTTTTTAAAAACGCCTAAGAGAAAAATTAAATATCGAGAAACAAATATATAGATTATAGATGATGATGATTTAATATTCGAGATTTTGATAGAATTTTTAAAAATAATTTCAAAGTAAACTGGCTTCTAAATTGTTTTCATTTTATTTAAAAATCTATTATAAATTTGTTAACGATTTTTTAAATTAATTTCAACAAATAGGCAAGAATAAACCTTTCTTCAGAAGCTCCAAGCTTCACTCTATTTGTTACATAAAAAAAACTTTCATGTGAACTTTTTCACATACATTGAAGTATAATCTCAAATACTCATACAAAAGGTCGGTATTCAAACCATACAAAAATGACCATGAAAGTTTCAGCCCGAATAAAACCAAATTATTGAAATAAATTATATAGAATAAATAAAAACATAAATTAACTTTTAAGCAATTCTCCCACACAGCCGGAATCTGACGCCTTCCAGGAGACAGTGGGTCGGGGATTTCCTTCTACGTCACAATCCAACGTCGCTGCCTTTCCTTCTTTCGTTCTCACAACTCGTTTCGTGGTCGAGAGGATTTTTGCTGGTACTGAGGGTTGGAGTGGTGGTGGTGGGCTGAAAAGTTAAATAATCTAAAATTAGTTTTTTATCTAAAAAAATAGTGATATGTAATGGAGTATTTATAAAGCTCTTTTCTTTATAGATCAAAGCACTTGCTACAAATTTAATGTAGCGAAAACACACTGTGGAACAGGTGCTAATTGTCGGCCCACGCGGGATCGAACTCGGTAACTATAGCTAATTAGTCTAATGCCGTACCTCTGAGCTATACGGGCTGACAATAAAACACATCGAAAAGTTAAGTTGAACCGCATAAAAAAAACTTCAAGCCGTTTTTTGGCCCACTTGTGAAAGACGTTCAAGATGAAGAAAAAATAAATATAATGATAAAATAAATGAATTAAAAAATAAATAAAAAACTAACGAGACCTTTGACAGTTAGTTGCACAATTCTCATTTGAGGGGGTGTTGTGTTGACGACACACTTATATGCTCCTGAAGTTCATCATTCACATCATATATTATTCATATTATACCACGTTTATCTTTAATTTGTGTCATATATCATTAACATTATGTTCATATCTGTTTTTAGGATAGAAAAAAAATGCTATTAGATGTATTGAGAATGTTACAGCCATGCTGGAAAAAAGTAAATTTATAATAGACCTAAGATTGTGATATTTTTTCATATATACATATATCTACAGACACTCAAAAACTCCCTCCTACCTGCATCACTGCTCTTCACATGGTGAATCTCCAAGTTCCAACTCTCCGCAATCTTCCTTTCTATCTTGAACCTTTCAATGACAGGGAAAGTTTATAGGCTTTTATAGCATTGAGATTAGTTAGTGCACTTAATAAACTTCTGAAGTGATGTTTAAGTGTTAAATATGAAATATAATTGCTTACGTTTAAAAACATATTGAATAACTCTTTAATTAACAAAAAAAACGCAAGTTTTAAAGGAGAATTTTAGAGCTATTTTAAAAATTGATATATCTATAAATAAACTCGTCAAATAAAGATCAAATATTATAAAATAAACTTTTATTAAAACAAAATTTATTTATTGAAAACTGTAGGAAAATTTCGTTAGACTCCTTCACGTCACCTACTACTGATAATATACTTAGTCTTACAAAAGCTTAGTACAATTTCTTAATACATTTTTGCTGTATAAGCGAAATTTTAGTAAGAGATAATTCAAATAAAAATATTTGTTTTATAATTTTTTTGATACTTTATTTCAAAAAAAAATTTTTAATAATAATAATGACAATTTATATAGCGCCATGGAAGCAGTTGAGGCGCTTATGAAGCACTATGAAAGTATATCTTGAGTTGTCAGAAAAAAATCTTTAAAGGTATATTATGTTGCTAAAGTGATTGAATTTACTGAAAATAATATTATTGTTGGTTACCTGATCATGATATCGTAAAGCTTTGTCAAAATAAAAAATTCAAGTTTTGTCGTGTTATTAAGATTCACAATACTAATACAGTTTTCAATATATTTATTCAGCTCAAATTTTGACTTCAATCCCAATCATGTCTGAATTCCTAATGATAAAATCTAGACTGAGGCAAAATTTTGTAATGTAATGTAATGCGGTATTTATAAAGCGCTTTTCCTTATAGATCAAAGCGCTTGCTACAAATTTAATGTAGCGAAAACACTGTGGAAGAGGTGCTAATTGTCGGCCCACGCGGGATCGAAACCGGTAACTTTAGATAATTAGTTTAATGCTCAACCATTGAGCTATAGGGGCCGACAATATAATATTAAAAATATTTAAATAATGTCTAAGAGTGCTTTGGATTAATCGATATAAATATAGTTATTCTATATAAAACCTTTATATTTACACACAATCAATTTCTGTAATTTTTGTATAATGATTCAAATCTATTAACTTGATAGCAAAAACGCACAAACAACACAAACAGAATCATAAATAAAATAAAGTATAACGTAAATTTCAACGCTATGAAAACTCCTATAAAGAAATTAGTTGCCAATGATACTAATTTTAATACTCTAATGATAACTATGGGAATGTAATATAATAATAGCAAGCAATAGTTTTAAATTGAATCACAATTGTTACTAACCCTACTAATCGTAATATATTAAATTAAATAATAAAAAAAAACTGTTGGTAGAATGAAAAAAATGTATTGGTTTGAATTTAGTGAAAAATTTAAATTAGAGTTTAGATTAGAGAAATATGTTATTTTGGTACTTAAAAATTAAACCCAAAGTGCACATCAGCCATCAAAACGCCTGAAGTCGAAAACCCCACTTCATAATGCTAACGTTATACGCCAATGACTAAAACAGCAAAAAGCACACCGTGTATAATTTATGTGAAATGACGAAGTGTCGCTTGAAAGCAATAAATTTAGAGGTGGATATCCCTAAATTTTTCAGGTCTATAGTACTTTGTAAAGTCTATAGTAAAGATCTTGAACTGTGGATGACAAACAGTTTGTATGGTAGTGAAAACCGTTGATATTTTTAGAAAAGATTGATTTTGTCTATCTGCTTGTTTATAAAGTTTTATAAAGTTATCATAGAGGCCATTGGAAAGCAGTAACAGATTCAGCTAGGATTCTATCAAGGTTAATTTTAAAGTGGTTAGTGGAAAATTATGACGCAAATTATAAAAATGATTAACAACTAAACTGAACCTTGTGTCTTCCATGACGATTTGGTCTGAGTAGCTGAGTGTTAAAGATTTTGGATGCATCCATGCCACCTGCCAATGATTATTGTAACGGTGACAGCCAATTGAAAAATTTTAAATTTTAATTAGTGTTTCAGTGTTATTTTTAGTTTTTTTAAATAAAATTTTCTAGCGCATATTCCACAGATTTTGAAACTCGTATCAGGGGGTGCTTTTCAATGTAAAATAGCTGGTTAAAATATTTAAGAACAGCTGGTTATACATTATTTGAAGATTTTTCTCACTATAGCAACTCAGCAAAATTTTCAAGTATAAAAAAAATTTTTATTTTTCTGTTGAGAAATGAGAAAAAAATTATTTTTTTGTATTCCATAGTGGAAAATCTTATTTTCATTTATTTTGAAAGTTTTTTACAGACGTTTTTGGTATATTTTTTTTTTAATTTTAAAAAATATATTCAAAATAAATTTTATTTCGCTTTAAAAATTTAATTTTTATACCTTGTTTCTTTTATTTAAACTATTTTGATTTTTTTAAAATATATTTTATTTCAATTTTTCTTCTTAATACTTTTTATTGTCTCGAAACGACCCAGTACAACTACAACTTTGGCAGTATATTCAAACTTGTAAAATTCCCACATAACACTGAACTTTTTGGAATTAAAAAAATCAATTAATTGGTTCTCAACAACTTTTTTTTTCTATTCTTCATTAAAAATTTCCAGAAGTTATTTAATTCATTTTTCTTTTTTGCATCCATCAAATTTATTAATTATCCCAATTTTTTTTCGCTCAATATATATGCTTCTGCGTTGCAATTAACACATCTGCATTCATTTTATGGAGTTTTTGAATAATGGTTATTTATATAATAATACGTGTTTTCTGTTGTAAACTGTCTCCAAAAAGTTTTTCTGTTTTGAATTTTCACCCTTTTTCCAAAAGTTTTCACGTTTAAATAGCTTATTAATTGATTCATTAATTTGTATCTTTAAAAAAAAACAACTTTTATCAATCAAGATCTGAAATTTATTTTATTAGATATGGTTTTATGAAGATTAAATTGGTATTGTGAGTAAAATGAACAAAAAATGAAACACCACTATAACAATAATAATAAATCTAAAATATTATATGTCAAACATAAGGCAGAAAAGCTTTTATGAAAAACAATTCAAACCAAACACTTTCATTACCTGAGCAACACAAAGTTTTTCGTAGATTGAGCTCACATTATCAAATCTATAAAACTTCATATCATAAAAACTACAATAACTTTAAAACTACATTAAAAGTTACTCATACACCTATTTATACTCACACTTACTTCTCTCAAGACTAATGTAATGTTTTTACCATTATAGACAACACCATCACCTTTTTTGTATCGAATACTAAGTAATCAGAACCATCTACACAGACATCATCTTTATGGTATTTTAAACAAAAAACATTTAAAACATCCCTAGGGATCATTAGAAACTGTAAAAAAATTTTCATGTGATGACTTACATTACAACTACTTCAGCTCTCATACACTTGTAAATAATCTTTATCGTCTATTATAAAGTTCATTTTAACCGAAATTTATCTTTATATTTTTAATAGAAGTTTAATAGCACTTGTCAACATTTGATCATTAGAAGTTTAAGATCTTACTGGGAGTATTTCAGAGGTGAAATTAATTTAAGTGAAACTTTTCAAATGAGTAATGTAATTTAAAAAAATTAAAATTGTTGTCAGGATTTGTTTCATCTTGGTACTGCTTCTGAAAATAGAATTTGCATGTAGAACTGATGTTTTTCATTGCATTATTTTGCAATAAAAACGGACTTTAAGCTCAGTTCTTATTACAAACAAAATTTAAAGAAATTTAACTTTCTAATTCTGTTGTCATTTTTAGCTGATATTTTGGCTTTGAAAAATAGAATTCTTGTTCACATCTCTAAAAGCACAATGTGAACTCACACCTAGTACATCAAAATTTGAGTGTGCAAACACCAAAAAGACAAAAAAAAACACTCAAAAAAAGCCATGAAACAAGTGCAGACACACAAAAAAATTACGAATACACAGAAACAACACACGAAAAAACAAAAACTCAAACAAACAGAAGCACACACAACAACGACAACCTTATGAGAGCCAAGGTTTCTAATGGTACAAGGAAGGGTGATGTCATCATTCTCAATGGCACTCAGCCTGTCTGTAGAACTGTCAAATATGGGTCCTCTCAAAGCCTCTTCTGTACATCATTTGGTTTTTAACGGTTTTGATGCAATTTGATCTTTTCATATCGACCTTTTTAGTGAACTTTAGTGAAAGTTTTAAATGCGTGGCGTTAACTTTGTAATGTCTTGTTGATTTAGTTGTTTTTGTTTTATTATATCAAGTGTTTGGAATGTTTGGGCATTTAGTTATTTATTTTCGTTTTTATTTCCAATTTTTATCAACTTTTTTCATTTTATTTAATTAAAAAATTTCTTTAAACAATAAAATGTGCCCGTATAAAGTATCATTACGACATGAAACCGTTGCAAATATAGCTTAAAGACTTGATACAATTGAAAACTTGAAGAATATCATAACAGGTTGTGACTGGTAAATTCTTGCAGAAATATTCAATGTAGTGCAAAAAAAGTTGAAAGAAAATATCAAAGTTTTGATATATTTACAAAAAATAAAATAAAAAGTAAAATGGAGATAACAGGAAAAAAATTGAAAATGAAAGTAAAAGATAAAAATATGAAAAAAAAATCAAATGACAAATATCGACCTACTGAAAATTTTAAAAAATAAAAAATATGGAACTAAAACAGTGAAAACGATAGAAAAAATTGAAATTCAAAATTAGTAACAAAACACGAAGAAGAATAAAAAATTGATAAGATGAAAAGGCAATAATATGAATATAAAAGAGCAAACCTGACTCTTCGTAGTAGTCATCTTTGTAGGATAGTCCTGATTGCAAATAAAAACAAGGCAAATTAAGAAAGAAAATTTCTTAATTGATTGATGGAAAGAAAAGAAAATCAGATTTTTAAATGATTTTTTGAATATAATGAAAATTGAATTTTATTAAAAGTATATTTGGATGAAAATATATTTAAGTCAGTTTTAGGAGGACTTGGTTAATGGTTTTGTTGTGTTTAATGATGGGGTAAATAGAAATGTAAAACAGAGAGTTGAGTCAATAAATTAAAAAAAAAACAATAAAAATTCAATTACTTTCAAAAAAAACTTTTTGAAAATTATTCTAAAAAGTTTTTTTACGTCCAATAGAAAAAAAGTAATAAAAAATGGATAAAATAACAATAATAAAAACAAAAATCCAAAAAGTAATGAGCGGTAGCTAATACGTGGCAAGTGCTTAATAATTTGTTTAGCGAATAACAAATAGCATCATCACCACTGGTCTTTGCCTTGCCTCTGTTTCTATCATCTTTTCATACTGTGTTTCACTTTTTACGTTCTGATCCTAATTTACTGTTTTAAAAATGTTCCATTTTCACCTCGTCTTTTTTACCTAGTGTTCGGAACATTGTTCTGAATTTTTCAATGTTTTTTAGAAAATTTTTGATGAATATGTTTCATACTTAGGCTTTTGAATAATTAGCAAAAATTGCAAAAAGACGTTTTCAACTATCTCATGTCATCCTTAAAGCTTTCAATAAATATCTCTTGGTTTCCTGGCCATTTTTCCTATCGGTCTCTATGCTTCTTAACGCTAGTTGTTTTTTTTATTTTTTGGGTTCATTTTTAATTATCCTTATTAGAAAAGTTAAGTGTGGAAATTAATTTGGAAAAAAATTATTGTTCATTGTTGAATTTTCAAATTCTGGAAACAATTTTTCAAAAATTTAATGTTTGAAAATAAAAATTTTCAAATTATTCTAAAGCATTCTTATAATTAAGTTTATTTTTGAAATCAATTTTTTCTGAGCATCTTTCGTTTTTATTTCAACTTACTTGTCATTGTCTCTTATAGTGTCTCAGAATTGTTTATAAATACTAACTCAAGTAGTGCTCCTAATTACCAAAATTTTGCAGCTGTTTAATTATTCAAATGCACGTAAGTTTGCGTAGGTTCTGTGGTTTTATTCTTTCATTTATGTTTTTTATTGTTTTTTTTTCCATAAATTATTTTTTTTTCATAAAATATGAATGCTTTTTATCTAATATTTTAAGGACGAATGTTATCTGATGTGGTCGATTTTATTGTTCCTACAATAAACATCCAGCGAACCTTCGAGAAATTATAGAATTTTAATTACCATGGATCCATTAACATTAAACATAAAACAACCAACGTATACATGTTTAGATTTTTTTTATTTCTTTAATTAAATAAACTCAAAAAAGGGTTTTTATTTCCATGTGAATAAAAAATTTAAACGATATTCTTTAATTAAATTAACTTTGCTACCTTGAAGTAGCAAAATTATTGTCACAATCAAACCTTAAAGCACACGTGCTATATACCTTCTTACCAGGAAAATAAGACATCACAGCTTAGACTATTTAGATTTTATTTTATATATTTTCAAAATTTCATGCATTATTTTGTTGTATAAAATTCTAGTAGAGTGTATTCAGTACTGTTGTACAATAGTTTTAGAATTTAATGTAACTTTTTAAAATGAATAATTTCTAATATTTGTTTTGTCATATAAGAATTTTATCAAACTCTGTATAGGTTCTATCTTTTTTATGGTTTTATATGTTTAAGGAAATCACTAAATGAGTCCATTAGAAGAGTATATTTTTTTGAAATTTAATTATTTCGTTAAAAATAATAGAGTAATAACATCAAATATCGACCATAAACTTCAAAGATGCGACTGTCTCTTGCTGAATTCTCTATTACTATTATGCATTTTTTATTTCATTTTCTTATGAAAATAATTACTTCAAAACTGAAATCGCTTTTAGTTTTTGATGATTTTTAGTTTTTATTTTTTTTTATTTCTCATCAAACTTTTTCACAAATAGGATTATATTTTTCCATCACTTTTTAAGCCAAAGTTTTGTGTTGAAAAAAGTCTATTGAAACGTTGAAAAAATACTTTTAAAAAATATTAATTCAAACTTAAATGGATTTAAAACTTGGAATTCAATTATTTTACCGTAAGTAGTGGAGAGTGGCCAAAATATGAGGAAGGAAATAATAGTGTTGAAATTCTTTGATGGATTGGATTTAAATGCAAAAATTAAGGACATTTCTTTTATTCAATCAATATTAATAAAAAATCTAAAAAAAATTTTTGAAACAGTTTTATAATTTTATTTGTTTTAATTTTTTTTTATAAAAAAATTCTAGAAATAATCAACATAATAAAAAAACTCGATTGATTGAACAGCTAAAAACAAAATTTGTTCGGTCATAAACCTCTTTTATATACGACTTCATCCAGTTACGACCATAAGAACTGTCTTAAATACAAATGCTTAACCTTCTCTTACCAACTTTTAAAATTTCCAATTTTATAAAGAGTTACGAAAATAAAAATTAAGCATCTAAAGTAAAGTGGAAAAACTAAATTAGTTAAATCAACTTTTAAACTTCAGCCTTTATAAAAAATTAGTTTCATTTTTATTTTGTTAATGAGTATGAATATTGTATATCGTTCTCGACTTTATTTTTCTCTGGTTACTTTAAACAAGGTATTCCAAACATATAATCTTTAAATTACACTTTTTAAGATATTTTTGACGCGTTTAAAGAGTTTGTGTTTCATATCTATTGACCTTAATTAAAATATTTAACTTTTAAAATTTGATTAAAATTTTTATGAAATTTGTTTTGGCAGCCTGTGATCAAGAGAAATGTTTCCGATGTCAAAAGTCTCATGAGGAACACGGAATCCCAAAGAAACAAAGCATTTCAAACGAAAAAGTATTTCATGCTGGTTGGCTCAAAAGTTTTCATGAAAAATCAAAATTATTAATTTGTTCATAATTCTTCACTAAAAATCTTTTTTTAAATACAAGTCATATCTTATATTTTGCATACATGCATATTATATAGCAATTATTTTAGTATGAAAATTAATGAAGAAATTTATCAAAATTTTAAACTTAAAAATTAAAAAAAAAAAGAAACAAGCATCCATGAAACCCAATAAACTCAGATAATTCCTATAACCTCTTTTGTGCTGGGAGTGTGGCAAGTAAGAAGGAGGGAATGGAAATTGTCCCTTATCAAGGACCTCAACTACCGCATTAGTCAGCCTGTGAAGCCTCTTCCTACTGAGTTTGTATTTGTTTTATTTCTCACCATATGTTTTTTATATAAATAAGTTAAATTTAATTGAGTCATTTATATATGCTTTGTAGGAGGATAAAATATATTTTAGAGCTCAATATCATTTTTTATAAGTTATATTAAATTTTCATTATTATCCTCAAAAATCAGATCTTAATTGAAAGTTTATCTCTAGTTTTTACTTTTTACATTTTCATTGTGATCATTTATAAATCATAGATAATTATTTCAACATTATCATTGATTTTTCTGTTTTTCAAATTCCTTCTTGTGATATCAATTTATTAATCTCTTCAAAATAATATTTAGCTTTCAATCAAATGATATTTGTTTGCTCATATTCAATAAAGTATCCATCACAATTAAACCCTCATTGCTCATAGCTTCATAGAATTCAATGACATGGAGTATATGAAAGTGGAAGTTGAAGGGACCTTTGACCACCAACGAGAGGTTTTCTTCTATTTTCATTGTTATTTTTACTATTATTTTCATGAATATTGTTTCATCTCAATTAAAGATGATTTCATCAATTTAAATCATCATTTTTTTTGTTTTATGTTTGTTTCCATCCTGGCATGGGTTGTACAATGTAAATTGTACATATATAATTATTTATAAATAAATCTAATCAATATCAAATTAAATCACAATATGAACCATACATTTTGTTACACAGACTTTGATCCTTCCTCGAGCAAACATTCACTCCCTCGACAAAAATCTTCCTGTTCAGAATGGTGGTGCTTATGTGGTCACACCATTTAAATTGACTGATGGGTGAGTGCTGTATATAATGAATGAGTTTGGTGAGACTGATAGTTATGACTGTCATCACCTTCATTATTCATCGCTCTTATAGTTCCATTTTTATGGGATTAGATTGGAATGTATATTTGTTTGTAGAGAGATCTGATTTTCAACTATTACTACAGCAGGGAGATCTTGGTGAACAGAGGCTGGGTGCCAAGGAAGAAGTTGGACCCACAAACTAGATCCCATGCTCAGGTTAGTGCCATAATATTAGGGCCACAGACCCTTTGATAAGCATTATTATATAGTTGTTATAAGCTTCCATATATTAAAATTAAAAAGAAATAATTATGTTAAATTTAGTTATAACAATAGTACTTTGTTAATCACAGCTAACAGACAAGGTAAAGCTTGTTGGAGTTCTGCGACATAATGAAATCGTTGGGCTATTTTATTTTTTTGTTTATTTAAAAAAATATTTGAAACTCATTATTCTTACCAAAATATATAAAGCGTTTCATAAACATATAATACTCTATATATAAATATATATTGCAAAGTTGTCTTGAAGACTTAAACAGTTTTATGCCACAATAATAATATTTTTGTTTGTTTGTTCAATAAATTATATTATATTAACTTCATTTTTTCAAAAATTAAACTTCACATCATATCTCACAACCAATATAAACAAAATTAATTATGGATACGTCAATCTATTATAATTCAGCCTCAACACTTTATAATTTAAATACTGAAATCGCCAACCTACTATCACACATCCATTACACCCAGCTACCTCCAAAAAAAATTATCAATTTGAAAAGGTTTTTAATACATTTTTTGCAAAACCAGAGCTTTACTTTTTCCAATCAGAGGCCTGCTTACTCAGCTTCGACTAGTCAAAAGCATTGGCACACTAGGGACATTGATGGTCTTTCACAACAGCTTGGAACTCTGCCTATTTTCATCGATGCTGATATCAGTTGGTTCTTCGTGTTTGTTGTAGAGGGAAAAATAAACTGTCGTTTATTTTGAATTAATATTCCGTTATGTGTGATAATGATGAATATAATACTTGTAAATTGATCAAAATGATCATATAATCAGCAATGTAGTTGAAGTTACAAACACCACAACAGAGTCGACAGTGGAAGGAGGTCCGATAGGTGGGCAGACCAAGGTGCAAGTCAGAAACGACCACACACAGTATCTCCTTACGTGGTACACATGAAATTATTACTTTAATAGATCACTAGTTAACTTTTAAAATCTTTTTTCAACCTTTTATGTAATTTATGGATACTGTTTTATATATAATTTTTACTATCTTGACCTGGACTAAAATTACAATAATAATTATCAGTTGTGATCGTATTTGCTTTTAATAATGCACTCTTATATTTTTCGATCTTTCAGTCTAGTCGTTTTTTAGTTATAGTCACTCATTTCAACCCACCTTGTTTATGGTCGAAATAATTGGCAAACTTTAATTTTGTTTCAATTATATATATATATATATATAAATTTTTTTAAATATGATTTTTTTATTTTAGGCTTAGCATTTACGTAACAACTTTTTCAATTATATTTTTGATCTTCTTTGCCTCAACCCTACTTACACCTGACACCCTGGCAAACCAGTTGAAAATTTATTATTATAATCATAAAAAACATTTCAACCAGTTTCTACGTATCACCAAAGCAACCCATAACCTACCCATCACACAACTTCACAGGTTCGCCTTATCTGCAGCCACTACATTTATGTGGGTGAAGATGTTCGTCTTGAAATGATCACTTTTAATCTTTTCATTTCATCAATCAAAATGATTTTCAAATGTTTTATTGTATAATTTCATTTTGTTGAATAATTCAATGAAATTAGAGAGAAATTGAAAGAATTTTGATGATATATTGATGTAAATATGCCATATAACAAATGACTAGATAAATAAATATAAATGTGCATTTTAATTGTAATAAATTCAAAATTTTGATCGTTCTATTGCAAAAATCGATAGTTTAATACTGCGTTTATAAAATAATTTGACATATTGGCTCTAAAAATAGCTCACAAGCATCGAAACATAAAAGTCCAAAACAACATGAAAACTAAGTTTATGAAGAATCTAGCAACTTTAATTTACAATTAAAAATACAAATCAACCATTCGCTGGCCCATAATATAGTATACTCAGCCTACATGCAGAAGAATCTTCAGGTTTAGTTTAAATAAATAACTGGATAAAATTTGAAATAATACAACAAAAATGATATAAATATATCACAAAATAACCTAAAAACAAATAAAATTATCAAACATGAGTTGAGCCGTGTTGCTGCATCGATTAAATTCCTATATACTGCGAATCAAAGATTGCTGATACGGTTTATTTTTTGGCGCTTGACACCATTATTCTTATGGTCATGAAAAAATCAAGTAAGATCTTGTAGTGGCACTCAACCTTACAATATTTTTCATTTCTTATTTAAAAAGTGTCCCTTCAAGTCGTTGTATTTTTTGGTAAACAAAGCGTGCAATGCATCCAGGTCGGACTTGGGGTCGGGATAAAGGGAGCTCCACTTAGCTCGGGAACACATAGAGTTTATCCTGCAGAAGTGATTGACAACTGATTCAGCGCATGACTCTTCACACCTCCAATGCTTCCAAGTGAGTTCATCCACTTGAGTCATCGAGTCCTTGTCTGTCATCATTCCTCCAATATGCGTGATGGGCAGTACTGAAAACCTCCTCTCCCACTCACCACCCTCCTTCTTTCTCTTACCGTCACTGGGCAACCGCACCTTAATCACCCACACACCAGGCTTCAACGGAGTGTCGATGGGTAGGTCTGTTACGATGGTGGACATCTGTTGCTTCTTTATCGTTGCCTCCATGTACCTTGTGCTGTTGTGTGGGTCTGTTACTGAGATCAACACTGCGAACTGCGTGGTGTTGTGTTGAAAGATACGATTAAAACATTGAATGCTTTTCAAAGATTTATGATTTTATCAATCTTGAAAAATAATTTAAAAATTTTGAAACAGGTCAATTATAGAGTTCTTATAAAATTATATCCATCGTAAACTATAGCTTCATACCAATGAATATACATGATAATACCCACTAAACTTTAAAATTAAACACTAAAAAGTAAATTTGAGCTTGAAACACTCAACATCATTACAGAAACCAAAACTAATGCCGCACCGATTTTGGGATCTCTTCAGTATGGAAGACCAGAGTGATCTCACTGCCGGGTCCATAGAGGTGGTTGAAATTGCGGAAGGTGAACTCTTTCGGGTCGTACTCCGTTCCTATCTGTTGTGTTTGCTGAAGATTGAGTCATGAAGAAAAAAGTAAAAAAAATTTTTGAAAATTCATTCACAATTTTGGTGTCTTCACCAAGCCAAAATATCAAGCGTTTTTGAATATAAAAAAGCTAAAAATTTTAAGTAATTATTTGAAGTTTAAATTAAAATAAATTAATAAATAATCAACTTCCACAAGAGTTCCACTGCTCCAATGCAAACCTTACGACAAACCTGAATAGACTTGATTCCAGACTCGATCAACCTGGTGGGCACAGGCACCTCGGAGTCTTTCTTGTATGAAAACAACACCTCAACTACATCAGAGTAGTTTGCATTGTTGACGATGTTTGTTATGTTCTTTTGAAGATTCAATGTGATCACAACACCTCTGAATTCGTCGTGTTCTTTATATATAAAAGCTTCGATGATTTTTATTGGCTGGTTGATGTAGCAACCTTCTTTAAACTTCCGCACCAAAGATGTTAAATAAGTGTAAAAAAGATCGTTTTTGGGATTTGTTGATTCGATTTCAGCATTTTCAATTTTTTCTCTTTGATTTTTTTCTTTGATGAACTGTCTGTTGTATTCATTGTCCCACACGCTCAACCAGAATGAGTTTATTGAGGGAAGATCTGTAGTTATTAATCAGTTTTAAAGTTTACTTCTAATGAGTGCGATAAAAAACGCAAAATTAAAACATTTGAAAACATCAAAAAACTAACAGAAAGATTCCATTAAATCAAAACAACATGAAAAATCACAAAAATATCATTAGCTCAATGCTGAAGAAACTCTAGGAGCCCAACACTACCTTGGGACTTGATGTTGAGGAGTTTTTGGTCAACAATGTTGATGATGTTGTTGTTGATCACGCCCTCAAACTTCCTTGCAAAGAATATCCCGCTCTCTTTCGTCTTCTATCAATTCAATACAATATTTCGTTTTTATTGATCATCATTATTTTTATGCTAGCATTGGTTAGACAAACAAATAGCAATCTTTATTAACATAAAAATATGCGAATGTAAAATAGTTTTAGAACTTTATTAGGATTTGACAAACATACGCTAGAGCTTAGCAGTAACGAACCAGAAGTTTAGGTGCATCAGAAGGAAGAAAATCATTGGGCGAACAACCACACCAATCCACAACTTTTTTATATTGACAGTGGCAACCAAACTTTCGTTTCCAGTTGGTCAAATGCAGGTTACTGTTGACTTTGGTGGAGTAGAAACGTGTGTTTTGGAGTACCGTGTGGAAAAACGACTGAAGCAAAATTTCAATGGATTAGAATAACTACTAAAAAATTTGGATGAAAAAGTTGAGAAACATAAATGATTTATGCCACATCAACATGACCAACATAAACAACCCACCTCTGCGGGCAGCAAAGCATACGTCCAATAGTGATGAAGTTGTTTCACCAAGTTCCCTTCATCATCATACAAACCTTTCTTAATGGTGTCCACCAAGAATGAAACATACACCCGGTGCAGACCGATCCAATCACTGCCTCCATCAACCACTATACCTTCTTGCATCGCTCTTGGTCCTAGTCTACAAGGGTGGAAATAATTAATAAAGATGGGCGTATGAAGATGTTATGTAACGAGTAAAAAATCATATAGATTGGTTTGTTATAAAACATGTATTGAAATTATTGTTTGAAAAAAAGGGCTTTCTAAAGCTTAAAAACCTCCAATTATGATTGTCACACTCATAAAATAGCATGTCCAAGCCTTGTCTCTGAATGAACCTTTGTGATTTATTTGTCTTGTGAAATATGGATCAATCAAAATAACTAATAATTCAATTTTTTAAAATTTATGAAATAGTATTTGTAATTTTTCTTGTTGAAAACCCGAAATATGCTCTTTATAGATAATTAGGTTATTTGAATACCCCAATACAATTACACCAACCTGCTAGTTTTCCTGCCGTGGCATTTAAGGAAGTTCTTTCCATTGTTCTTCCACAAAAAATATTCCAACTCTTCTATGCTTCTGAAGGTTTCAACAGTGTGTGTAACTTCAAAAATAATTTTTTACCCATAGATTAAATAATACTTATCCCAATTTATCTATATAACAATGTTTTATAATCTCTTTTTCCTTTATTCATATTATATTAAAAATAAAAAAAAAATCTGAAACACCGCATAAAACTACTTCATATACAATAAACTCCAAAACCACAACTCCCAAAACTCCAACACTAAAACCTCTAAAACTCCTAAACAGCACCACCACAAAAGACACAACCAGCCACAAACTTGACAGGGTAGTCAGATTCACTGAGGTTGATAAAATAATCCCAATCCCCGAAGGACTCCACGGCCACCTGCATACCACTTAGAAGCATGTGTAAGAGGGATGTCCCGCCCCATATGGTTGAGTATCTGTCCTGCATTACCATGACGTTTGGAAGGCTGCCCAGCTGACTCATTAGTTTGTTGTGTAAGTACTCTTGTCTCTGTCGATGGAGAAGTGTTTTGTGGTTGAAAGATACAGGGTTGTAGTAAATTTAATATAATAATAATCGTAATGATAGTAAAAACAAAAAATCGTATTAATTTTATCGAAATTCTAATTAACCCATGAAAGTTTGAGTTTTGAAAATATAAAGATTTATGTCGCGTTAGAATTTTTTCTAAATAAAAGTTGAATTCAAAATGAAATTTTTATCATCATCATCATCATCAGCACCATCATTTTAGATCTTAGTGATATAAGACAAATTATATAAAATATAAAATGGTTCAAAATTTGATCCTCCATTGGAATTTGATTGGTCATCAGATCAAAAAATATATTAATCCCTTTGAAACATTAAACAAAAGCACTATATTTTTAAAAAATTTGAAATTTGAGAGAATTCTTAAACATAACTTTCTAATATAAAACAGATCTCCAACCCTCAAAACTTCATATTCATATGTCAAACTTATCTACTATTCCCTCTTACATGCACTCAACCAACTCATTTCATTGTCCATATTTTCTATACCAAAAACGAAACTTTAACGAAAGATTTATTTCAAAGTCAGACTTTCAACTGGAAACGATTAAATAGATCTGTTCGAATGGTGCATAACATATCTTCAACACAACCTCGTTCCATGCATTTTTTTTTTTACCCCGAGCACCCTAGTCTTGTTGGGTGTTCCTTTGTCTCATGCTTTCTTTGAACTACCAGTATCCAACACCATCTTTTTCACCTTAGAAATCCAACCTAAACTATCCTTCACATAGTTAAGCACTTTTTTTCTGCTAAGACAAATACAAGTCTAGAAAAAAAATAAAATGAGCATTATCATTTGATTCGTTTAAAGCGGGTCAAGATGGACCTTGTTACAGCCCATGTTTCCACATCGTTAAACATAACGTGTCTACCCCAGCCTGAATTAACCCGTCATTAAGAAGCTGGAGAAACTTACCACGGAAACATTTGTCATTTATGGGAGTCTATAGCTACAACACACGGATAGCGGAACTTTGAAACCAGTTATAGTTCATTTCACCATTTATCGCATCTTTCACTGATCTACCATGTCAGGCCGCGTATTACTAAGTAAGCAAGAACATCTAAAGTGATAATTTGAACACAAAAAATTTTTAAACCATTGCATTTTTTTTAACATAATATGACTTGATAATGATTTATAAAAATCAATAAAGCTTCGGTCTCAATATATTTATTCACATGTTTTTTTTGGCTGCCATATTAAACATAATTTAGAAGAAAAATTCATGCTAACAACATCATCATCATCATCATTTTATTATAGTCAGCATTTTTCCCTTTTCCGAAGGGTCACTGACTTCTTTCCATGACCTAACCCTCTCCCTCCATTTCACCCTGTCATAGCCATCTTTAAATACTAATCGAAGCTCACGACAAAGGTTTTCCATCATCCCTTTCCAGGTTAACCTTGGCCTTCCTCTTCCTCTTCTACCTGCAATCTCAAACCTCCACGCCTGTTTGACACAGTCGTCATTCTCTTTCCTTACTACATGACCCAGCCATCTCAAACTCCCTTGCCTCACCACTTCAACGATCGTACTATTCAACCCTAATTTAACCATCAACTCCTTTGTACTCACACCATCAGCTAGCTGCACACCACACATCATTCTAAGCATCCGTTTTTCTGCTCTCCTCAAAATACTCTTTTCAACGGATTTTTCTACCCAGGTTTCCGAGCCATATGTTATGACAGAACACACATGTCCTATAAATTTGTCTTTTAATATTCCATGTGTGTCTTTTACCACATAACATAGAAAACACACTGTTAAATGCCTTCCAGCCCAGCCCGATCCTTCATGTAACAGCTAGCTCACTTCCTCCTCTACCATTCACATTGTCTCCTGAATAACAATAACTATTTACCCTCTCCAACTCACTTGAACAACCATTTGAAGCATTCTTACATTCCACATTTGAATCATTCATACAAACCCTACATTCAAAATTTCCATTCATCCTACGAGAAACTCTCTTTACCCTAGCACACCGCGCATGAATCCACTTCTTACATGTTTTGCACTTCACACAATTTACCTTAGGCCTCTTACCACACACACCACATGGATCAATCTTAGCCAAGACAACAACCCCACCACCACCACTACTCTCCATGACCTTTGTTTTCCCCAGATTAACCTTCAATCCTTTCCCTTCGAAGGCTGCCTTCCAACGGATGAATTTTGCTTCTAGTTCTTCCATAGTCTCTGCCATCAAGACCAAATCATCCACATAAAGCAGTTCATATAAAGCACCTTTTCTTCCGTCTTCCGACAATACGTCTAGCACTATTGAAAACCAAAATGGCGAGAGAACCGATCCTTGATGGACATCTACACAAACATCAAATTCTTCCGAATGTCCACCTCCAACCTTAACCCGCGTTTTTGCTCCTTTGTACATCGACATTACTGCCTGAACCAACCTTTCCGGTACCAACTATTTTCTCAGCGCCCATTCAATCACCTTTCTTGGTACCCGATCGAATGCCTTCTCCAAATCAACAAAATGTATAAAAAGCTTCCTATTCTTCTCAAGGTAGCTTTCCTGCATTCTCCTAAGAATAAAAATGGCGTCCACTGTGCTTTTGCCAGGCATAAAACCAAATTGTATTTGGTCAACTTTCACTAACCTTCTTAACCTCTTCTCCAGCAACCTTTCCACAACTTTCATACCCTGCTCTAAAAGCTTTACACCTCGATAGCTCGCACAATCCATAACGCTACCCTTCTTATAAAAGGGAACAACTGTACTCATTCTCCAGTCATGAAGCATATCCATTCCATTGAGGATTTCATTTGCTATTTGCAAAATAACTTGCTTACCATGTGGAGAAGCAGCTAGGTGCTCCTTGACAATTCCAGTTGGACCACTGGCCTTGCCATTCTTCATGATTCCTAGCGCTCTTTCCACTTTGTTCATAGCAAATGGTTCCATGGGACCTTCAACCACTTCTACATTCACCATTCCATCCCATGGATTCTCCTCATTCACGATGGCCTCCATGTGCTCCTTCCACACTCTCTTCCGACCATCCTCGTCAAATACAATATTTCCATTTTCGTCTTTAATGCAATTATTACCTGCTAAGTTGTTTGCTTCTTTCTTCATCATTCTCATTCTACGGAATACAACATTTCTGTCACTCCGTATCTCCACCATCTCTTTCACCGCCTCATTCTTCATTGCCTCAGCAACAGCTCTCTTGGCTTTTTTTTTGTCAGAGAGATAGCAAGATTTATTTTCAGCCGATGGAAGTTGCTTCCACCTCTGAAAACTTTTTCTCTTCTCTGAGATGGCTTTTTGCACATCCTGATTCCACCACCAAGTTTCACCGTGCTGAGGCCTACCTTTACTCGTACCGCACACCTCTTCAGCAGCTTTAAGGACGGAAGACTTATATTTTAACGATGCATTTTGTTCATCGCATTTCTCATACAAAACCAATACTCTTCCCATTTAATGAACCAATATTATGACTACCAAAAGAAAAAGACCTCCCAAAAGAACAAGAAGAAAAAGAAGAAAGCCCAGGGATTCTTAGCACCCTCTGCCCATTCAAGAGCTGCTGGGGACTGAAGGCCATTGCTTTATTTTGTATATTCATGGAAAAATGTGTGCCAAAAACAATGAAAACTTAATACTTAATCATAACAAACCTTGTCAACGTGAAGGATATAGTAATGGTGAGGTCTATAGAGAGATTTGAAAAGTCTGGCGACTTGTCTGTATGCCCTGCTACTCAGAGTCAACATGAACAACACCTTGATTTCGTGCTTGGAGGATACTGTGTTGTGCTTGGATGATGTGAAGTAGTAGTTGTTGTGGTTGTTGCTCTCGAAAGGGTATGCCTCATAACTCGGTGTGTCTAGTAGCTTCACTGGGAAGGGTATAGCGAATTTGTTAGGCGGTTCATCGTGTTTACTACATTCCGTTCAATATGTAGAACTCTCCATTCACACATTCGTTATAACTTAACTTTTTGAGTCATCATTACATTTATCATCATATCTATTCATTTTAAAAAAGTTAAACATTTGGACAACAATAAAATTTAGATTAACGGTTAAAAAACTGAATACTACAAAACACAACAGACGCACCATATCCTGTGAGAAACACTTCAATGGCGAAAAAACCCCCGCAATATAATGGTGCCGTTAGATTCGAAGTAAGCCCCGAGCACTGATGGTTGCAGCTCTCGACTGGAAGAAGGACCGTCTCTTTGGGGTCCACATCCCCGCAATAACATTCGTTACCGTACTCCACGCCTGCTAATTTGAACCCTGCGGGATATGATGAGGTGTGTGTGGATGTGTTTGAAAGCTGGATGTGAAGCTTTTTTTTAATTTAGTGTTAATATATACTTAAAAGTTTTTGGATGTTGAGGCAAAATTATAAAAATTTAATTTATTAAAAAAATTTTTTTTCTATAAACAATGTTTTATTTTTTAAATTTGCAATCTCACCAAACTTGCAACATAAAAGTGTGAAACATCAGATTGAAATAATTAAAAGATTTGATACAGTCAAAAAGTTAATTGTGAAAATAATAACCGCCATATATCAAGCATTATTATTTATAATATATTTTCTTTATAATTACCATTTATTGTTGTTAAAAACAGGGCGTGAGATTGCATAAAGATTGTCTGGATAAGAGAGATTCAACATTTTTTAAACCAAGTATTCGTCAATAAATTCCGCTTAATTCACGTTCAATTGTACATATTAATAAAAATATCACTTTTAATTATTAATTGAAGTTTATTTTTTTAATTATACTCTCAAAAGCCGTATATATAGCTTAATTTGTAACTAAATACCATCAATTAATCACATAAATTTCTTACTTGTCACTTAGACGAAACGAAGGTTGAAATGATATACAAATATAACATGGAAAAACAAAAAAATTCAGATCCATTTTCACACCACCATGCATTTTCATTTTCTACTATTTCTCACATATTGTAGTGTGAGTGTGTCTAAGAAAATTTTCATATTTCTATTTATTATTTATCATTTAGTTTCTTAAATATTATTATTATTTATATAGCTCAAAAGACGATTAAGACACTTAAAAGTAGACTTATCCCACTTAAATAGAATGATTTATTATCCAAAATGTAAATATTTTAATTTTTAAAAATCTTCTTTAATATTTTTGTACTCTTTGTATTAGATTGCTTTTGCATACTATTTGTTGAGTTGAAATATTACAAGAGTTTCAATTGTTCCATTATCGACCGCTGAATAAACACTAATGATTTTCATCGATGTTAATGTTTGTATTTTTTTATATTATTATCACCGTTACTAAAAAAATCATTCTATGATTTATCTTAATAATAATATTATTGTTATTATTTTTTTTCCACCTTTTGAGTTGAAATACCATCTGAAAATTTATTTTAAATGAAGATAGTTAATTGGCTTTATCAATTTTTTTGAGCTAATCCTGTCATGGAAGATAATATTTCAAAATAAAAGCTTAAACCTTAAAAATTCCCGTGAATCATAATTTTAAATTTATAAATACTAAGACATTCCAAAAGATTTGTTTGATTCATTTTGATTCAAAAGATTAATGTCTTTTTCAACTTTATGGAAAAAAGTTCAGACATTGTTGTTTAAAAAACAAACAATATATTCGATACAGATGCTATTAATAATAAGTATTATACTAGCAGTATTATTTTTATTTTCTCCCCATCTGATGATGATTTTCTAAGAAAGCGGAAAGCTTCGTAATAAACTTTTAAACATCTTGTGTTATATTTTCCACAATAACTGTTTTTATTTCTAATGGTGTCATAAACTAAAAATCTTCAAAACTAAAAAACATGAAATAACTAAACGAGTTTCTTCTCAAAAATAACCCAAACACCGAGACGCCTATGCCTCTAAACTTTCGACCATAACCGGCCTCTACCCACCTAATCTCAAGCAGTGATTGATGCAGGTGGATGGAGAGTTGTTCGAGTGGAAGCGCGTGCTGTAGTCCTTAAGAAGACGTTGTTTCTTAGAGTCTCTATAGCACCCCAGACTCCTTCCTTTAGAGTTTTCTGCCGCATGAGAGGTATGGGAGTTTTAGTTAGAATATGTAGTAAATTAATTAGTGAGAAAATTTCAATAAACGGTATGTTTTAAATGCATTTTGGAGCATAACAACTTTAGTTTATTGAGTTCTTTTAAGTTATCTGCGCCTTTTTAAGCATTAACATAAAAATTCTATTTCTAAATTTTAGAATAATAAAGTATCGGAAAACGAATAAAAATCTTTGAAGATCATCCACTTAGTGAAGTGGGTCAAAAAGATGGAATGATTTAAATAAGCTTTGTCTAGAAAATATAAACCATTTTTTTAAGAATATTTATTTGTTTATTTATATTTTAAAATATTTATTGACACTTTATTATTATTGAATATTATTCTAATTAATTATCAATATAAATATTATTTTATTTTAATTCAAAATTGTTCATTTTATTTGTCTTATAATGTTTAAATTTGACTTTTTTCGTTTGAAAAGATAAATAGATTCTGCCTTTAAACCCTGTTTTATTTGCTATATATTGAAGGTATCCAGATCTACTCCATTCATAAAAAATGCCATATAAATACTTGGGAAAATAGTCAAAGACAGAATAAATTATAGAATTATAATTTTGACATAGGGAAATACCGATGAGCGGTCAAGACTGAAACAATTTTACTTTTTCCTCAAATTAACAATAATGAATAGCTTATAAGATATACTTGGGGAAGTTTTAAATGATCATGATACTAACTAAAGAAAACACTGCTTCTAAATTGATGATGAGTATAGACTTAAATTTTAACTATATTATAATAAGTTTTCATAGATCTTCATTTTATTTTCATTGCTTTAGAAAGTGATAAAACTTAAGACACATATTATGAACACACAAAGCTTGTGTTTATCATTTATCAGAGGTTCAAATTATTCATTTTTTGATGTTCATTAAGCTCAATATTCAGTTGATATATAATATACTAATGAATTATGACAAATGTGAATTTTTCAAAAAATTTAGTTTTTTGAAAAAATATATGTATATAAAATCTTCCTCATTTTACAATAAAAATAAAAAAAACTGAATTTAAAAAAAGATACATAAAATATCTCTAAAAAAGTTGAAATAATTTAAGCTAACTTTAAACCCCTTCCTAATCAATAATTTCATGTTCCCATATGATTCCTATGCCATTGACTGCATTAAATTGAAAACACACATAAGTTATTATGTCAAACAACTAACACAAAACCTATATTAAATTTCATAATCACTCAAAAAAAATTATATAATCACCTGAAAAATTTCAATCTATTTATAATAAATCCTGTAACTTCTAGATTCTTCTAACATTTCATATGATTACCAAAATGTTCCAAACATGAAATTTGCAAACCCACCTCCTTCAGGGGTGTAAGTGCGACTTAGAGTATGGTCATAAAGAAGGTTGTGTTGGTGAAGACAAGCTACATTTAAGATGGTATTTTTGCATTCAATGGAGGTTGCTCTATTAAAGGCACTCAGTGTTTCCTTATTGTAATTGCTACATTTGGCTTGTTGTGGAGAAGCTTTTTGTTTTTCTTTTATTGTTTGATTGAGAATATTTCTTTTGGCATGAATTCGCTGTTGTAAATATTTTTCATTATATTGAAATAATTATTAAACTTTTATTATGGAAAAAAATTTATTCATATTATCAGAATTATTGTTGATCAATAATTTAATTAACCTTTTCAGACACCATATATTCATCATTAAAATTTCCTAAACCCAAGTAAAGAAAAACTTGGAAAACAACTAAAAAGAAACAAGCTAGAACAATGAATTTTATAAGTCTTCTATTGATAATTATCATTATGTTTCCTATTTCAAAACTAATTGAACTTTTATTACTAAAGTATCCATTGATGCTCGTTTTAATTTAAAAACACACCAACTTAATCGTTAAAAATTGAATTGATTTTATAAAATCAAAATTTAAACTAAAAATTAAAAATTTTTAATTTCTAAAACATATTAAGTCAATTGAAATTTACTAAATATATAAATTAAAAACCGGTTTATTGCCGGAGCAAGCATCTTATACATCCATCTCGTATAAAAGCTGACTTAAAATTAAACACGAAAAGTGAATTCTTAAGTTGTTTTGTAGCGTTTAGTTTATTAAAAAATATCTGACAGTTTCAAGCAAAAATATGACATAAAATATTTAGGTATAATAGGTCCCTACATATGCGAATATCTTGAGAGGACTACTTCGTGCGATATATCGGCAAGACTTTGTCGTTAATTTTTAAAGATAACGTAGAACAGCATTAATCAAATAGTGATGTAAGCAAACACAGTATTTATTAATCAAAGTCTCGAAGCTTTTTTAAGTTAAGCTTAAATTATGAATTGATATCAAGTGACCTGATAATGACATACGATAAGCTTCCTGATTTTGATTAATAATTACTGTGTGTTTGTTTACCTCAAAACGATAACATTTCAAAATTGAGAATGATAAGAAATTGAAAAAAAGTGATATGAACATGAGGTTTTCTGTAATTTATAGTTGCAGTTTTTAACAATATACAATGAGATTTAGTATAAATTACAAATAGTATTCAAGTTACGAAAGCAAGAACTAAGCAATCTTTTGGCATAAATTTCAAAAATGTTTTTTTGAAAAAATCAAAATATTATGTACAATCTTCTTCACAAAGTCGAAGGGCAAGTTCAATGTTGGATTGCAAACTGGCCATATCTCCTCGGGTCTTCAAGAAAGGATGATCCTTCAATTCAGCTGCACTCGATCTTTGGTCCACATCTTTCTGTAAAACAATCAAGTTTTTTGAACTTGACGTATGCTGCAGACTTATGTGAAATGATAGTTTTATGTTCTGAATTTTAGTTTAAAATCGTTCAAGAAAGGCGTGGTAATTTTAGATGATTTATAGCATTGTTTTCATATTAATATAAAATTCTAAAAAAATTTTTAAATTATAATGATCATTCGACCTCAAGGCATTTATCAAGAAAATCCTTGCATTCGGGAGTGTAATTGTGTTCGTCACTTATCTGTTTAAATGAAAAAAAAAATTTTTTGAGTTAATTTTTTGTTTATATTTCTCAAAATTAATCTTTCAAAGTTATTATGAAAAACAATCCAGTTTGCAGATCATTTGAACTCAAAGACAACCTCTCTCATCCAACAATAACACTACTACCACAACAAATACTGTGCTAGAACCAACATTAATTTTGCACTTACTTCAGGTTTTCCATTGGAGGCGATAACCATGAGAGCTTTAAGAGGGCTTAAATTCATATATGGAGGTTCTCCATCCAACATTTCAATCACCATGATTCCTAAACTCCACACATCTACTTTGTAACTGTACTGTTGTCTGGTGGGTTGTTTTTTTTTCAATGTCTACAAACAAGTTTTGTAGAGCTAATTGATTTATAAAAATTGTTAAATAGGGTTAGAGTAAATATTTTTGTATTATATTTTATAGTTTTTATTCCATATATCTTCTTATTCGATTTTAAAACCAAAACCCACTTTAAAATAATTTCTGGAGCCATCCAATATGGAGTTCCCGCAAAAGTTTCTCGGTTCTCTGATTGGGCACAAAAACCAAAGTCTATTAGTTTTACCTCTCCACCATTACCTATGGAATAATATTAAAAATCATTTACTAAAAACATATTTTCAAACCATATGCAAAATAAAGTTTAAAAAACATCCATTTCGGAAAATTCAAGAAAGAATATAAATAATACAGTTGTATCTAGAAACCTATTCTTCCGTTTAACCACTTACAAAAAACAATCGAACTTGAAAGATTAAATGAATATCATTCAAAATACTAAAACATCTAAAAATAGACAATCATTGGAATGATGAAGTTGAATTTACTCAAAACAGCGTTATTTAAAACAACAGTAAGCTTAAAGGCTGTTTTGAATACAATGAATTTTTAAAATACAGTTGTAGGACTGTATTGAATACAAATTTAATGAGTCGTAACCTAGGAGGACGTTGTCACTCTTGATATCTCTGTGGATTATATGGCGAGAGTGGAGATAAGCTAATGCATCTACACATGCGTGTGTTATTCCCGCCATCTGTTAAAAAATTTATATTGTGAAACTACTGCTGTTTTTGTATAGACGAGGTTAAATCCGAATTAGTGACAAGTACATTGGCTCCTTATCGCTATATAAATGAACATTTCTATATAATTACTGGCAACTCTGCAACTTTTCATTTCAACTTCATTATTTACATTTTCCATTATCACTTAAATTTTTGTAGTTACCACAAAATAGTTTCTTATAGATCGACATATAAAACTGAAGTACCTGCTGAGAAGAAATGACGGTTTTTGATACCACTGGAGTCAAACAACAGCCTTCCATGTACTCCATCAAGACCGATAATATACCCTGAAAATTATAACCATAATGCTATTTCTAATGATATTGTACCAAATTCATCATCGTTTTCATTGTCTATTTTTGATACAAATAATAAAGTACTAGATGCGTTGAATGCGAAATTTAAACTGAAAACTGATATTCAATTGTTTGCCTTTATCACATATTCAAAAAAAATATCAACGCAACCTCTTTGAAATAGCAGGCTACAAAATTAATGATATTTGGATGCTCCAACTTCTTCAAGACTTCAATCTCTTCCACTAGCATTTTTTTCTTTGGTTGCTCCTTTTTGATGGGATATTAATTTTGCTCGATAATATATAAGTTTATGATCATTTTAAGTACGTTCATTTGTCTAGCTATCTAATGATTTGTAAAACTGAATTTTTCTCCTAAATCCCATATTTAATGATTAAATTTATTTCACTGTAAATTTTTTTAAATAAAAGCACCATATTTGCTAAAATTCCATAACATGATAATCCAACCGTTAAAACAAAAACATACTACAAGCTTTATTCGGTTTGTGTTATCAAATAGATTCATAATAAACTTCAATTAAATCGATTGTGAAACTACTAGCAAACCTTCAAAACCATCTTTTTGAGGGCATATCGTTTCTTGTTTTTGTGTTCCACTAGATTCACTGTGCCCGATGCTCTGAAGTTTAATGATTTCATCAAATTTTCCATTTCAGTTTATAATTAAAAGTTACATAGCATAATCTTTTATTTTTATCTATTGTTTTCCGATGTTTTTTAGTAAGGTTGGTTTGGTTATATTTGAAGAAGTTTGAAATTACATATAAATTTAGAATTTATGTTTTTCTATTGGATGTAAACCTATTTTTCATCGTTTTTTTTATATATATATAATCCCTACCCTTGTCCTAATATTTGTACAAAACTGTAGATTTCATCTGCATTCCCTTTATCCGACATTGCTTCTGAAAACGATATTATGACTTTTAAATAAAATTTACTATTGTCAATTCATAAAAAGTTTTGAAAAAATTTTTTACCGAGTAAGGATACAATTTCCGCTTCAGTCAAGCTTTTCTTATTAGATTTTTTTTTGGTAGAAAATTTGTTTTCACCACAGACATCCTTATTGTCCGGAGCATTTTTACTGCAACTTGCTTCAATAACTTTTTCTGATTTTGTGTTTCCACTATTAGGTTCATCATTTTTTTTTACTTTTTCTGTAATTTCCATAACAATCTTTTTAGGAGATTCTATTTTGTAATCTTGCAATTCGTTGTTAGGGTCTGTTAAAAAGGCGTTGAGTTCTTCGTAATCCTCGAAAGATGTGTCTGTCTGCAGTTAAAAACCACTGGATAAGTTATTTTCTAATAATTATTTCCATCAATTTTACATTTACCACAGAAGCTCTTAGATACCTGCTTGTTTTCTTCGCATGAAATGCCTGAATCACTACTGGAAGCTAATAATAATTAAATTAATTAAAGTATGAAGTAGAAAAAGCTTTTTTAAATACATTTGAATTGAAATCAATTATAAAGAAATAGAGATCAAAAGGGCAAACTCACTGGTGATATACTTGGGGGTTTTGAATGAAGATGCCATATAGGCAGTCAGTGCCGCATATATGGTTTCCGGGTTCTTTTTCCGTTCCGTTTCACTTTGGGTAAAAAAAGTTGAATTTTGTTTTAAATCCATATTTGATTCAGTTTTTTTTGTGATTCTTTAACAAACATATCTTTTTTTAAAAATTATTTTTAAATATATAAAAACCTGAAAAAATAACTTCATCCAATCTTATTTTTTATTAATATAAACGAATAAAAACTTTTTTTGCAAAACTTTTTAAGTTTATTCAAATCCAACCTGATTTTTTCATTGTTCAGGATCAGTTCCCAGGAGGGAGGCAGACCCACGAACTTTCCATCCTTGAACGTCACACTCACCTCTGAATGGTTTTTATCTCACGTTGAATATTATGATTATAATAGCTATTTATATAGTGCCAAAATAAAAAAGAGGCGTCCACGTTGAATTTCACAATGTAATGGAATTGAATTTGATTATATTTGTATTGGAACACAATTATTTTAGTAGTTCTATTAGATATATCAATTCTCTTGGTTAAGAATTTAATAAAAAATAATTTGAGAATATATAATGAAAAATTAGGGTCTGCATATAATATAATTGTTTTTCATCTATTCTTCTCTTAGATACCCGGACATAAAACAAGAATTGATAGAGAAAAGTCTAATAAAGTTTACTACACAAATGTATAAAGTTACTTGATAATTCAAAAACCTATGAAAGCCGATTTTATTACTTAATAATGACAAAAACGTGTTAAAACTTCTTACGCTGTTTGATGTTGGTTGGTTTCGAGATTTCTTTGATAAAGTTCACAGTTCCATAATCACTGTCAGGTGTTACGTCGAAGGTCTGCTTCTTGAAAATTTTACTGATTTTTCCTTTGATAGAGCTGTTTTTTTTATTCATTTTTATTCTTTATTTTTAAAACTAGATAATTAAATATTTGATAATTGTTTTAAAATAGATTTCCAATCTTTTTGAGATAGTTCTTTAGGCTTGTTGTAATAAAGTTATTGTTGAAGGCATTTATAATCTCTTCTATCCAGTCTACAAGGTCTATATTAATAAGAATTAAACTAATAAAAGACTGAGCAACTAACAATTGGATCTATTAATAGGTTATGTCATTTAACATGCATAAGCTGGAGGTATCATGTATTACAATAGGTTTTTACAATTTTGAGTCACATTGAACAAGAATTATGACATATAGTATATGAAAAGTTAGTGAGTGGTATAAAAACAACCAAAACATACAATTAAAAAAAATTTTAAACTTTTGTATTATAAAATATAATCAACTGTTGAAACCTGGATACGAGAACAAAAATGAAAGATTCAAAACCAATAACTCAAACGTATTTGGTTTATTATAAGCCGAAAACTCACATACCAAAAATAAATATAGAAAAACAGTTTATAGTAAATTCATTTTTACCGAATTTTTCTTTATTTTTCATTTTCTCATACTCATCAAAATTATATCTGGTAACCAAAGTTCTTTTAGATCACACTAATAGCATATATTTATAGAAATGCCTAGGTGAGGGAAAAATGAGAAGTTTCCCATGATGTCTTGAAAGAAATAAAAATAATCTTATGTTTTTTATTCAACTAAATGCACTATGAATCTCTATTGAGAATTAGTATTGAGAACAATAGAGAATATATGACATGAAAACGACGGTTAAAAAAATAAGCCTCGAAAATAAGTAATCCGAAAAAGTTGTAGTCAACCATTTAAAAATTTTTTGACGTCGATTTATGGAAGAGTTTTAGGAAATTTATTGAGCAAAATAAATAGCTATAATTTTTTATAAGTTTAGCCTTATCATATAACATTAGTCTACCATTTTAACTTTTCAGATACATGTGCTTTTATCATTAAGTTTTACCATTACACAATACACTAAAAGCCAACGCTAAAGTTTTGAGTTAAAAAAAATAAACTTGTGAAAATCACTGAAAAAGTTATTCCATATAGATCAAAGTATATCAAAGAAACATTGAAAAACATCATTTCATGTACTTTATTCAAACGAAACTTCTCAAAGCTTGAGGTTTCATAAATACAACGTATGTAAAATCAAGCTTTTTCACTGATTCTGTAGTTTAGATATAATTACTTCAAAAATCTCGCAAAACTTCAAACTAATTAAGGTTATTCAAAATGTAATTTTAAGATTTACTGCAAACTGATAAAACAATCTGGAAGTACATAGAAGGATAACAAAAAAACAATGATTTGTGGTCTAAAAAACTCCCCAAGAGTCAGAGTTCAAAAGTTGAGCACTTCTCAGTCTTACTGAACCTATTAGTAGTTTTAGAATACATATCATTTTATTGCCATATAAAACTACAAGAAATTAAAATAAATTTATCTGGTGAATATGTTTCAATACATACGTCATTTTTTACTTTAATTTTTTCAATGGTTTTTTAATTAATGAGAACATTATGCCACAAGGAGTTTTAATATTGTTTATCTCGATACTCTAGCAAAAAAATTTATTTATCATCTCAGTATAAACACAAAATGATTTTTTAAAATAATAAACTAATTAACTTATAATAAAATTTAATTGCAATTTTGATAGTATGTTATATATTAATAGTATGTTATACTAATACAATAACACACATAAAACTTATAAAGCAATACTGAAATAAATTCTCATGTTTATGAACTTAAATCCACTGTTCATCAAAAAGTTGTATAATTGAAATACCATTTTGTAGAAAAAATAACAAGAAGACTATAAACAAAATGAATTTACGAAATAATGAAAAACATCTATGTGCTTGATCAAAAAAACAAATAAAATATTTTAGAAAAACTTTTTTTTTATCTTTTTTGCTTACTGAGATCGCTAAGAAAGTTGAAAATGCTGGTGAGTAATTTTTTCTTATCACTCTTTTTTGCTCCCCAGACTCCGCTAAACTTAGTCCTTCATGGTTTACATGTGTGAGGTAATGCCATCTCTGTTTTTGTTCCCTTGGATGTCTCTTACGATCTTCAATTTCACCTAAAAAAAGTTACTTTGTTAAACGACTGTTATGCGTTTTTTTCATGTGACCAAGCATTTAAATCTCCAAAAATCATCCCATCAATCCTTTGTCTTTTAGCTAATTTCTTGGATTGGATATTTTTCTTTAATTTCATAAAATGTGGCAACGATAGTTCTCAGACATCTGTTAAAAAAAGTTAGATTCGTTGAGTTTTGTGCTGCAGGAGATTCCATGTTTCACTGCTACACAGATAAGTAAGATGGTGAGATGGTTGATTTTGAAAGTTACAGTTTGGTCGAAAATTTTTTTTGGTTAGTTGCACACCAATCTAATGATGCATCAGAAAACTTGTGGTGTTCTCTGCGTTAATTGTATTGCCACTGTTCAGAAGGCTTCTACGGTACTCGAAGTGTGACATTATTTAGCCATTTTCCGCTGTTTGACAAGGAAATTGTCGGCGAAAGGCTGGTTTTCAACAAGGTAATGCTCTAATGCACACATTAAAGAAAGCTGAAAAATGAATTGTTTCCAAAATGAATTTGTAGTCTTAGAATGTTCTGTATGCGTGATAGGAATGTGGGCAAAACTTACTCGTGTGCTATTTAATGAAAAAAATCTTCATGTTAAAGTAAATTTAAAATTTAATTTTTTTTATTTTGATTAAAAAAAAGTTCAAGTAACTATTATCAAACATAGAAAACTGGTATACAGAATATGAATGACTGTGAAAATAAAAAAGATCTTAACATATTATGTATATCAAGTTTATCAAAAAATTATCCAATAGCTTTTACGTTCCTTGAATATGTATAAATTAATCTTTCGTTTGGCGCAACGTTTTTGACCATCCAAATGTGATTGCATCAATTATTCTTTGAAAACTCAGTTAAAAATTTTTGTTCGCGCATAACTTTGTTTTAATTTTATTTATTTCCATTCATCATATTGAACTGGTTAAAACCATTATAATATGAGCTTCAGAAAAGTTCAACTTAGTGCTTTGAAGCATAACATAACGTACTTTACAACTTCAATGCTTTTTCATTTCTTCAAAACTTCACGGTGCCTCAAACTTCACAATGACAATAAAAAGTGACAAAGTCTACTTAAAAAGAGCTGATTCAAAGCTCCCAATATGAAGTCTGCACAGCTGGTACTCATGAAGGTGGAGATGCCAAAATGCTTTGAGTATTAGAAGAATGTCATTTCAGTATCTTGAATAATAAGCCTTAAAATTGTGAATCATAAAAAGACGGAAATATTTGAATAACTAATTGGTTACCTGAGGATAATATAGAATATATCGAAAAGCTTTGTCAAAATAAAAAATTCAAATATTGTCGTGTTTTTATGATTCACGTTCTTTTGATAAATTTACTAGTTTTCTCTATTTTTTATATAATATATAGTGAAGATCGAGAATAATTGGAAGGGTTTTTAAGTTAAAGTTAAGCACAAATCAAGCTATGAAGTGCAGAATTTTAAAGGCGTGGTTAGCAAGGTAAGAAACTTTAATTAATGGTATATTTTTTCATTGATTATGGTTAATAAGTTTAATATTTTTAATAAATTAAAAAAAGATAAAAAAACAAGATTTTTCTTTTGATTGTTCACAAATTGTTCAAAACGACATTTTCTTTGTACATCACAAGCGTAACCATTTCCACTCAAAAGTTTGTGGGAAACCAGTAAACTCATTAAGTAATTATATGTGCACACTCAGTTTAATATATTCAAATATTTTTAAATTCGTAAAATCCAACTTATTATTTGCATTCAACACAATTTTAATATCTAAATATTTAGCGAAAATATTATTTCAATAACTTTTACTGCGGGTTTCATATAGACAGTTAGGGATTGGCCACTTTGAAATAACTCAAACCACTTTATCAGGGAATTTACCGATCTATTCGTTTGTTAACAACGTCCACTCCGAATTAAATACCTGAACCAATCCTGTTCTCTCTCTACAAGGCACCTTTTTCAAAAAGTTTCACTCCATACACTTTGCAACGAAATATTTATAATATATATATATAACCATTGGGATTCAGTAAGTTTTAACCTAATATCAACTGACGATTATCGATGAAATTTTATATTTCAATAAAAACAGCCTTATATTTTAAAGAAAAACAAACATCATTATTTTTTCATCTATATTATTCTCATTAGAATTAACTTTTTCCATGTTTTTTATTGGTACGGTAGTTTAAACTAGCTCATATAACACACACAATTTAACGGCTTGACATGAACAATGCAACGAGTATAAAACCCTAATTCTTACTCATAGGAAGCTGTTTTATTTATTGTTTATTGGCTTCAAATTCAAGCTGCGTATCCTCATGAATCAGACCAAGTCATGGTTCTAGGGTTCTCATGAAGCGTGTTCTGATTAGTTTGGCTGGAGATTTTAGGAAGTTATATATTTGTAGTGTCTCAAGTTATATATTTGTATATTTTAACCTATATATTAAATATATCTCATTATTTATTTATACACTTCAAATTTTATATCAAATATGTTTTTTATTATATATTTATATATTCAAAATTATATATTATTTTTACATTAGTTAAATATTTTTTCAATGTGATTAGCAGGATTCTTGTTAACATGATATAACTCCTGAGATATCTTATGTATTCTTTTTTGATAGTTTTCAATACTTTTTTGAATTTTTTGATAGTTTTTTAAGTTCACCATAGTTGTATTCTACAATCATTTAATGGTTCCATGCTTAAAGCAAATGTATAAATCATCAAAAACATTAGTTTATTATGAAATAATTTTTTCTAAGAACTCCTTCATTTTGAAATTAAAATCAACGACCCCAAGATGATAAATGAACAATATATTAAACTACGTTAAGATTTATAATTTCATTATTTAATATATAAAGATTTAAATCGAATTGATTCTTTCATTTCATTGTATTCAGACCAACGATTCATTTAAACCGGATGTCAGTTGGCATTTACTATTTGTCTATAACATTATTTTGCATGATCATCTGTCATAATCATTATTGTTATTATTATTATTGTTATTTGTTTTTAACACAGTATACATACTGGGATTTAAACTACTACCGGAGTCCTACCAAGACCCTAGGGTAGTAGAGTTCGATGCTATTCATTCATTACGGGCCAAAACTCTTCTTAAAATGTGCACCGTGCCCATAAGCGCTGTTTTCTAGATTACATAAATTTTAGGTGATCCAGGAAGCGTCGAGAGGTTGAGGCTTAAATCTTTTCCGACTGTTTCCAGCGTGCCCACAACTATTAGAACTACTTTTGTATTCATGTTCCAGCATCTTGATATTTCTATTTGCAGATCATGGTACTTGCAAATTTTCTCAAATGTTTTTGACACTATGTTGGTGTCTGATGGCATTGAGATATCAACTATAGTACACTCCCTTGTTTTTTGCATCTTTAACCACTATATCTGGTTTATTTGCTTGTATACTTCTATCTGTGTGTACTGAACTGTTCCATAATACAGTTAGTTCGTCTTTTTTCATCACTGGTCGGATTTCTTGTTTGTACCACTTATTTTTGACTTCAAATCTATGTGTATTACATATCGTCCAGTGGATCAATTTAGTGACTCTGTTGTGGCGCTCTAGGTACTCGTGCTTTGCCAGCATTGGGCATCCTGAAACAATGTGTGATATTGTTTCAGAGTGAGTTCTACAAAGCCTACAATTTGGATCAACGCTTTTTTTCAATATTTTATTTTTATAATAATTTGTTGCAAGCGTCTGATGTTGGACGGCAATTATGAGGCTTTCAGTTGTTTCTTTCAACCCAGCGCTGCGAAGCCATGCTATGGATTTTTTCTTGTCTATTTGTTCACTTTCAAGGGCTTGTGCATACTGACCGTGCATAGGCTTATTTGTGTATTTGTTTTGAATTTCCTTCATGAGTGTTTTTTTACGATGTGTTTTGTTTTACGCGCTGCCGTAATTGGGTGAACATTTTCTTGAGAAACTGTATTCTCAAAGTTCAGATTAAACGCTCTTCTCACTTTTTTATTGATTTCAAAGAGACTATAAGCAGACTTTTTCGATTCTTCGTGTTCTGTTACTGCACACATTAAAGGAGTAGTTTGTTTCTTTAAATACATTTCCAGGCCAGCGAGAATTGTGTGAAAGTGGGATTCTACCTGCATCAATCCTCTTCCTCCTTCTGATCTAGAAACGTAGAGTCTTTCTGTGTCGGCTCGAGGGTGATGCATTTTGAACATTGTCAGTATTTTTCTCGTTTTTCTGTCCATTCTTTGTACGTCAGTTTTCGACCAGTTCACTACGCCAAAGCTATAGGATAAGACTGGTATAGCCAAGCTGTTTATTGCCATAATTTTGTTTGGCGAGCTAAGATCTGTGCTCAGTATCATTCTTAACCTTCTGTAATATTCCTTTTTAATTTCTCTCTCATTTTTTTGTGGTGTTTATTAGATGACTCTTCGACCCTATTATTATTATTATTATTATTATTATTATTATTATTATTATTATTATTATTATTATTATTATTATTATTATTAATATTATTATTATTATTATTATTATTATTATTATTATTATTATTATTATTATTATTATTATTATTATTATTATTATTATTATTATTATTATTATTATTATTATTATTATTATTATTATTATTATTACGCTTACCATAGGATTCTTAATGTCTAATACTCTGACCAATAGGGTTGAAGCAGAAAGAACTAATCATAGAATTAGTAAAAAAAACCACCACACTAACATTTATTAAATACCTTAACACATAAAAACCCCATAAAACATAACAACCTCATAACACATATCAATCCCCATAACACATAACAACATCATAACACACTATAAATACTGTTTTTTTTTTGACATATCCTATGATGGGTCTTTTCTGCTTCAATCCTATTGGGCAGTGAAAAAACCTCATGCTTTCTATAGTAAAAGTGAACTTCCACTCAGAGACCCTCCGTTGTTGAAAACAATAAAAGCCTCTTGGTGAATGCTCCAATATTTGATCATTGTGATTAGAAAATAAAACATCAATGAAAAAAGATAGAAGGTAATAAAAATGGACTAACTTGAAATAAATTGTAGCTATAAAATGCTTTATCTATGATGAATAAATCGAAAGACTAACAACAGTATAATAAAAGATATCTATCAAAGAAGGAACTCTGAAAACGTAAAATGGCTTTAAAAAATATTAGAAGAAAAAAACTCAAAGTATTCATTTATTTAATACACGAAGCTTTTCGTAAGAAAATCTTACATCACCAAGAGTGTTTTGTGTTATTATTTATCTCAATAAACTCTCTAATTCTCCATTACTTTCTCTAAAGTACCACTGCTTTGTCAGTTACCTCTGATAGTACTAAGAAAATTTGCAAAACTCGTAATGGCAAATCTCAATATACTAATAACAACAACAACAATAATAACATCAAAAAAAATAACAACAACTATAATATTAATAAAAATAATAATAAAAAAAATAAAAATAGTAATTTAAAAAAATAAATAATAATAATAATAATAATAATAATAATAATAATAATAATAATAATAATAATAATAATAATAACAGCAATATTATTAACTAAAACGATAATAATAAGAAACAAAAACAAGAATAATAATTAAAACGATAATAATAAAAATGATAAGAATAATAATAACATCAATAAAAACTGAAAAAATAATAACAATAATAATAGAAGTCATCTGAGTCGTGTTATAAGAAGACACAATAAAGACTTTCAAACGGCATAATGAGTCCCGTTCAATCATTCCCTTGAGGTCATATAATTTTTAACTGAAAATTTAAACTAAATAAAAGTCTTTAACTTCTCCTTGAAGCTGTGAATTAGTGTTTGTTTTATAGAATCAATCGGTGAATATAATCACATAAAAATTATCACTTGGTGACGTAAGATTTTCCTACGTAAGGCTCCGTGTGTTGAGGTTAATGAATACTTAGTGTTTCCTTCACTATCACGTGAAAGTAATATTTGAAGTACTTTTATTTGGTATCATTTCTATTCAAAGTTATCAAGTAAGAATACTGCAAGAAGTTATTGTAGATTGTGAATATTCACAATTAAGATTAAAGTTATATAACTTTAACCTTAAGTTATTTTTAAGTTTATGACTAACTTCAAAAGTTTTTCACTCAAATTTATCGTCCCGTATAACTCAAAGGCAAATTTTCTTAAGCTACCGGGTTCGATTCCGCGTGGGCCGACAATTAGCACCTGTTTCACAGTGTGTTCTTTCTACATTAAATTTGTAGCAAGCTCTTTGATCTATAAGAAAATATTCTTTATAAGCACCACATTACATTACGTTTCATTATATTATACTACATTACATTACATTAAAATATATTACATTAAATTGAATTACAGTACCTTATACTACATTACATAAAATTTGAGTTTGTTACATGCATACAATACATTTAATTAATTGGCATTTAGATAACTGACGATAACGAATATGGTTATAAATATGGTTGCAAAGTTACAGTATCAATTTCTCAAGATTTAAACATGAGCACATCAAAATTTAAACAGACTTGTAAATATTGGAAGTTTAAATAGTATCAGAACAGTATAAAATCAAGTCTCTTACTTATACGGGAATGTTTGAATGGATTCAGTGGAAACAGTTGATTTATTGATGAAATTTTTTAATTTCTTTGAGAGTGCAGATTAAATAGCTCAAATTCATTGTGAATATTAACAAGCTTCCTTATAAACTGTTATTTGGAAGCACCTTTTAAAGTATTTTTTTTAAATTACAAAGAAAGGGTTTTTAAACGTTCCTTTATCGAAAAACTATGGTTTTCGATATATGTGTGTGTTTATATATGTATATGTAATTTTTTTAAGGGGAGTTTGTATTTTATTGAATTCAAACACAGAAGCAATTCATTTCGCAGACTTGCTTGTTTTCTTCCATTTTTGGTATAGTACCCTGTTTAAACCCATTTCTGAAATGACGAAGAACCTCATTGAGGTGCCTCATATGGTTGATTTCTTGTGTCCTTCTGCGACAAGCTTTTTCACTTCAGTTTTATTCTCTCATGCAAGCGGCGGGACATCCGCAAAGGGCACATGTGTGCTTTTGAATGTGGTAGCATCTTCCTTCACAACGTCACAAAATGTGTGTCTTGTTTATTTGCTTCTCAAAACTTGAAGTTCCTTCAGTCAACGATGAAAAAAAGTATGTTTAACCTTATCATAAAAAACTATTTTAAAAATATTTTATGTTAGAATGAAACTTATAGTTGTATAAATCTATTAAACTTCTCATTTTGACGTGAAATCAAATAAGATTACATAAGTTCAAAAATTGTCTGAATAATTAAAACTTCTACACATGCCTGAACAAAAAATATGTATTTTGCCTGAAAATTTTAAGAAGTAATTTATTACCCAATTAGCACATCATCTGTAAGCTTTTTAATAACTTCAACCCCAGCCCCATGTCACGTATACTACTTCCAAATATTTGTCATAATGACGTGTTATTTCAACTATAACAGCTGACTATTAGTTTATATAATGCCACGTGAAATATCAAGGTAATGTAATGTAATGTAATGTAATGCGTTATTTATAAAGCACTTTTCCTTATAGATCAAAGCGCTTGCTACAAATTTAATGTTGCGAAAACACACTGTGGAACAGGTGCTAATTGTCACATTTATTGTTTAAGAGTTATGAGTGGAAATGAGAAGTGAGGTTGAATGAAAAAATTGAAATCAAAATTTTTAGAAATTAATTTTTAATTAATAAGAAAGATTTAAAATATAAAATAATTATAAAATAGGTCAATAACAAAATCCGAATATAGTTTGCTTTGCAATTTAAAACTTAGTCAACTAATAGAGATATTTATCTTTCAATTTTTCAAAAAAAATATTTTATAAAATATAACACGATTCAATGAAATCTAAATATAAAAGCCTTTGATAAAACGTTTTTCACAACACTTCTCAATTGTTTTCCATTACTTTTTAAATCTTTGTAGAATCTTTTAACAAACGATCAAAAATTTGGAATAAATTAACAACAATTACACCCAATGTTTTCAAAAAGTGAAACATTTATTTAGTTTTATAAAGTATATTAGCCTAAATCAAGTTTTAAGATCAACAAACTAAAATTATTTATTTTTAAAAAGACACGAAGCTTTTAGTAAAACTAGCTTACATTAACAAATGCTTCACTTGATAATGTAAGCTAGTTTTACTAAAAGCTTCGTTACTCTTTTTTAAAACAAATACTTTGTGTTTTTTGACTTTGAAATTTATTCAGTTTATATTACAAAAAAAAACTAAATTTTCACAACTTTGATGGTTTTTAGTTGAGATATCTTTCCATGCTTCACCGAGAACTGCTTGTAGAAACCTGGTATATACTACAGGCCTCAGTGTGCAAGATGAAACATCATGAATTAGAACAGAAACTATTGCGTTTGTGGAGCGTTTTCTTATGATTTTTGGGTTTTGTTTTTCTATTTTATTCAGTGCATCTCAAGTCTTTTTTAGCTTTCAAGTAACTTAAGTTAAAAGTAGGTACCCACCCAGCATTTTCAAAAAATGAACTTTCTGAAGACCTCATAGTCAGATTTTTCATTTTCTCCATTATATTTTGATCAAAGAAGATATATATATATCTGAAAAATTCTAACAATAATTCACTAATAAATTATGATAAGATTGTACTTATCGAAAATTTTAGTTTCTTTAAAATAAAGTATCTTTGAAATCCTCATTTTTCGAAGAATAAAAACTGAAATTCAAAATTTAAGATACTTACGATGTCTCTAAAAGAATCAAAGCAGATATTTTCAGTTTTGCTTGCATCTAAATATCGGCCAATTCTTTATCTGATAAATGAGTTTGACCTTATTATGGTGACCAGTAAAATGTCTATACTATCTACATAAACATTATAAATATTCAAGTCTCAAAAAAGCATAATCTTTCCAATCATGAAACTCAGTTCAAAATTTGAACTATATACACGACGCAATAGGCACAGTGGATGAGTCTTCTGCGGTGGTGGGTAGGGGGTGATCTTGAGTAATACCCTTCCACTCTGAACTAACCTTAATACTGTTGAATACTATAAACAAATTTGTTTATATTCATGTTCAAGTTAGTTTTCATCATTATTCTATGGAGGCTATGCTGTAGGACCTAATTACGCATTATAAGGTAGAACGGTATATTCAATTTTATTTAACAGTCGTTTGGGGGTGAATTTCATCAATAAAAAAATTTGAATTGAAACCAAATCTTTTTTTAGATGTTCATTTTTTTGTTTCCATTTTTAATAAAATATTCATATGATAAGTTTCAAAGTTGTTTTTGCTGAAGTTATCAAGTGTTTTATTGTGAAAACTTTAACATTCAAAAAGTAATGGAAATTTACTTGAAACTACTGTTTTTATGAAATTTTTGTTCTTTATTTTGCATAGTTCATAATTCCAAACAAACTAACGACAATTTCGTGAAGTTTTACAATCTAACTGCATTTTGAAAGTCTTTCTTTCTACTTCATATAATCAAATCATACTGTAGCATTGAAAAGTTTCTATGAAATAAGTCTTAAAAACTGAAAGAAATATGCTCCCATAATTTATTGAATTCTTTATTGAATTTATTGAAAACTCTAACGTTCAAATACTGGAAAGTTTGTGGTTTAAAAAGATTGATATGAAACATAAAATGATAAAAGGGAGAGGATGCAAGCAAGTGATTGATGGCTTGCATATAAGTTTGTCTTTAAAAATCTGCTTTTTCCTGTTTTCCAGAAAAATAAATCTTTTTTTCCATGATTTTTAAATGAAAAAATAGTTTTTAGTTTATATTTTGTTTTTATTGAAAAGTCTATGGTGAAAATACAAATTTTCTCAATCAATAATAAGTATCTATGTTATTTTTATGCATTGGAGATAAAATAAAAAAATATATTTTTTAAAATTAAATCTTTAAATAAAATTTTTTTTTGTATAACACCCGAAATTCACTTCTTTTTTCGGTCGTCTTTTTATTTTCTGCGTCCTTATCAGTCGCCAGCATACGTTCTTAACCGTAACACCCAACATCGTTAGTGCTGTTATCATCGCTACTCCAGAAGAAAAATTTTTTTTGACATTATCCAAAATAAAATTTAAGCTTTCCATTTATGAGTGAAATTTTTATTTTTAATTTTTTTGAAAAAAACATTGTAAAATAATTAAATGTGTTTTGTGCACAAATGTTGGAAGTTTTTTTATTTTTGAGAAAAATCTTCAAAAACACGTCATTAAAAAGGAAAAATATGAGAAAATATTATGGAAATAAAATAACAGCTAACATAAATAATTGAATTGATGGAACCACAAAGTAATATATCAACAAAATGATAAAACAACAAGGTAATTTCAAAAGACATTGAAAAGAAAAAAATGAGAATAATAGAAAAAAATTTTTTTAATAATAAAACAAAAATGAATAAATAAAACAAAATAAAACGTAAAAAAACATAAAAAATGTAAAACGAAAAATAAGAAAATAAAAAAAAAAAAAATTTGGGAAAAAATAATAAAGCAGAAACAACAACAATAATAATAATAATAAAAAGAGAGGACAGAAGGGTGGCATAAATAATGCAGGATCCACTGTGCATCTCCACACACACCTGCTTGCGACAATATGGCCATGCATGTTTGCATACATGATGGCTTGAAAAAAAAAAAACGAAAAAAAACCAATCGGTAAAAGAGTAAATTGGCGATGGGGGTGTTTATTAAAAAAATGATATTTAGAATTTTTTAAATATAAAAAAAAAACAGTTTTAGGTTTTTGAAAAACTGAATAAAATTGAATATTTTTTTAAAAAAAGTATATAAATTGTAAAAAAAAATTTTAAATAGGTTAAAAATGATTATGCATATGGAAATAGATTCATTGAGAACGGTTTGAAAATTTAATGGATAAAGGTAAAATAAATAAAAATAATAATAATAATAAAATCTCAATAAGAATATTCATAATCATAATTATACTCGTATTAATTTCACTGCTTTGTTGATATAACATAAATACAACTACTGATAAAGCAATATAACTTATAATACCAATAAAAAATAACTAAATACAGAAAATTTTGAAAACTAATACACAATAAACTAAAAACAAATACTAAGAAAACGTGAACCACAAAAGCGTAAAACATTAATGAAGTTTAATGTGTAAAATTGCATTCTATAACTTAACCTCATTTTCGAGGCTAATCAATTAAGCCTGCGACCGCCACATCTGGCTTTCCTCTGTAGCTCTCCATGCACCGAACATTCAATATATTGTTTTTGCTTGAAAATCCATTCCATATTACAGTTTTTGTTGATG
>OZ038322.1:7684985-7772485 GCA_964035795.1 Pterobdella sp. o SKG-2022
AATAGGAAGCTTTTTATCTGTTTTGTTGATTTGGAGAAGGCTTTTGATCTAGTGTTAAGGAAGGTCATTGAATGGACGCTGAGAAAGAAGTTGGTCCCGAAAAGGTTGGTTCAGGCAGTAATGTCGATGTACAAAAGAGCATAAGCGAGGGTTCAGGTTGGAAGTGGACACTCGGAAGAATTTGATGTTGGTGTAGGTGTCCATCAAGGATGGGTTCTTCCACCGTTTTTGTTTTCAATAGTGCTAGATGTATTGTCTAAAGCGGAAGAAAAGGTGCTTTATATGAACTGCTTTATGCAGATGACTTGATCTTGACGGCAGAGACAATTGAAGAACTAGAAGCACAATTCATCTGTTGGAAGGTAGCTTTTGAAGGGGAAGGATTGAAGGTTAATCTTGGTAAGACAAAAGCCAGGGAGAGTGGCGGTGGTAGTGAGGTTGTTGTCTTGGCTAAGATTGATCCATGGGGTGTGTGTGGTAAGAGGGCTAAGGTAAATTGTGTAAGGTGTAAGACATGTAAGAAGTGGGTTCATGAGCGGTGTGCTAGGGTAAAGAGTTTCTTGTAAGACGACTGGAAATTTTGAATTTAGGGCTTGTATGAATGTTTCAAATAAGGAATGTAATAATGTTTTAAATGGTTGTCTAGGTGAGTTGGAAAGGGTAAATAATTTTTTTAATCAAGGGGACAATATAAATGGTGGAGGAGAAAGTGAGCTAGTTGTTACACGAAGGAAAAGGCTGAATTGGAAGGCATTCAACAGTATGTTTTTTATGTTATGTGGTAAAAGATAAAAATGGAATATCAAAAAAAAAATTTAAAGGACATGTGTGAGGCCTGTCATGACGTATGGCTCGGAAACCTGGGTGGTTAGATTCGTTGATGAGACTATTTTGAGAAGAGCAGAAAAACGGATGCTTCGATTGATGTGTGGTGTGCAGCTAGCTGATGGTGTGAGTACAACGAAGTTGATGGGTAGATTAGGGTTAGATGATAATATTATTGAAGTGGTGAGACAAGGAAGTTTGAGATGGCTGGGTCATGTTGTGAGGAAAGGGAATGATGATAGTGTTAAGCAGGCGTGGAGGTTTGAGTTGGAAGTCAGTAGAGGAAAGAGAAGGCCAAGGTTAGCTTGGAAAGGTATGATGGAAAACCTTTGTCGTGGGCTTGGGTTAGGTCTTGAAGATGCCTATGACAGGGTGAAATGAAGAAAAAGGGTTATGTCATGGGAAGAAGTCAGTGACCCCTTGGAAAAGGGAAAGATGCTGATTATAATAATAAAATGATGATGATGTGAACCCCTCTTGCCGCAATCTGCTGATACACGTGGATCAGACAGACCTCAGTCAAAAAAGCACCAGATTTGAAATTTCCCTTAACTACATTTTACACTTTTTATCAAAACACCTCATGTTTGAGGCTAAAAACTATTTGAATCCCTTTTTTAGCCAACTTATAATTTCTGATCCTTTTTTTCACTTGTCTTTTGACCCATCTTCCTTTTTGAAACCATCTATTTTATAATTAAATGCATTTCATAATACATTCCCTCCTTATTACATTGTCTCATCGCTAACTTTAGCCAAAATCAATGAAAATATTATGAATAAAAATTTATTGATAAATATCAACCATATTCTTTGAAAAATTTCAATGGAAAAATTCAACACAAAATATAACTATGGTACATTAAAAGTATCTTAATATTTTCCACTTGGTGGATTCGTTTAAAAGTAAAGCAGTCCGCAGACCTGAGTGTAGCTTGAAAAGTATGTGCACCAAGTAGTGGTACAATTGCACAGAATCAAGCACACATGGCAACAAGGGCGCTAACATGCATTGGCCATTACTCATCATCGAATTGCAGCGTGAATGATCTAGGGTACTGAAAACTGTGTTTTTGTGTGAGTGGGTTTCAGAAAACACAACATCAACAACACTTAAATCAAAAACAACAAAACCAAAAACATCAGCAACGACTTGCAATACAACAATAATAGCAACATAGCAAAGGCAACAACAAGAATAATAACATCGAAAACAACAATCAAATTAACAACAACAGTATAATAATAATAATATTCATTTCACAAAATAACTGAAAGTTAAATAAATCATTTATTTCGTATTGATTCGAGAGTTTCTAGTTAAATAATTTTTCAATGTTTGATTTTTCCATTCTTCTATTTTTTGAGCTTTTTTCTTGGCTTCATCCAGCCCGTTAAACCCATTTCCTTCATTGTATTTTTTTATTACTGTGGCCATATTTATGCGTGGACGGCCCCTTTTTTTTTTTACCACTGAAGGCATTTTGAAGCTCTATTGCCATCGGTAGGTTTGGATTGCGTAGAATATGACCAAGATAGCTTCATTTTCTTTTTTTATCAATTTTCTCATATCTTCAATGCTCGTTTTCATCATCAGGTTTTCTTAAAAATTTTCTCTCGAAAACCTCTAGACTTCTCAGATCGTTTTCAGAAGGACTCTAGGTTTGACAGTTATATGATAGTATATAATTTATATAATTGGTCTTTTTATATATCTTTATTTTGTTGTTTGACTTAATATTCTTCGATATCAAAATTTTATGGTACTTGAGAGCTGCTATATTTGCTTTTTGTATTCTTTAATTTTTAGTTTAGTGAATTTTCCAAAAGCCAACAATAAAATTAATATAATTTCAGATACGAAGCTTTTCGTTATCAACGTAACATTTTCAAGTATGATAACCTGAAAATGTTACGTTGATAACAAAAAGCTTCTTATCTTAATAAACTAACCAATGTTCTAAAATTATATTCGTTCTAGTTTAGTGTTTATTTTTGTTCCTAATATTTTTACGTTATCTAAATTTGTCATATAGAATCTTTCAGTTTTTGCATCATGTTTTAAATATATCATTTATGTTAAAATTAAGCTCTTCTCTAAGTGTTTCGGTGGTTTTGAACAGATAGACAAAAAACAATATTAAAAAAAGGCTGTCTCCTTGTGGAACGCCTACAACAGTTTAAGTCCAAAAACCATCTCAACTTTTTTTGCAAACAACGAAAACCTGGGTAGAGTGTCACAGTTTAAGTACCTGGAAAACATTCTCAGTAGCGACAACACAGTAGATGCAGAAGTGGAAGCCAAAACCAGCAAAGCAGCCCAAGCTTTCCACAACCTAAGTCGTTTGGTATGGTACCAGCCAAAAATAAGCGTTCAAACGAAATTGAAATTGTTTAAAGTGGTCATCATACCAACACTTTTGTATGGAGACGAGACGTGAAACCTTCTGCAACACCACATTCAGAGACTCGAGGTTTTTGTCAACAGATGCTTGCGAATCACCACTGGCACATCCTTGTGGAACGAAATGATAAATACCCAGCTGAGAAGCAATGCAAAAATAGAAAGGGTAGAAGTACTGATTCAAAAGCGGAGACTACAATGGCTTGGACATCTTGCAAGAATGCCTGACGACCGTCTACCAAAAAAGCTTCTCGTGAGCCGAATATCAAATGGTAAACGACATCAAGGGGGACAGAAACAGAGATGGCACGATCACATTCAAGAAGATCTCAAAAAAAGTGAACTTGGAGAACGTTTAGAGAGAAGAAGCCCAAAACAGAAAATCCTTGCGCAAAAAAACCATCCAACTTCTTCGCGCTTACAATGAAGAAAAAGAACAAAATGAACAGGTCCTGGGCATGACGTTAGAAACCCCTGTCCAGGGCATGGAATTAAAAGGCACCTTAGCGTCCTAGCGTTTAGGCCTGCTAGCCTAAAAAAAAATTAATAATTATAGGAATAATTTTCTCAAAATAACTCGAGATAAAATACTTTATTTAAATATCTTTAGAAATTACTACCGGAATTACTGTTGTTTTCACCTTCCATAACCTAGATAATTTTCTAGCCAATTCTTGGTATTCACTTATTTTTTCTTTTATTTCTGTTCGACTTCTCAGACATACCACTCCCCGAAATCAGCTCATTCAACCTCATCACCTACGCAGACGACATCACCATAACATCATCCCACCCCAACACCAACACAGCCACCCAGAACCTCCTCCCATATCTCAATGAAATACACACATGGGCTCACAATAACAACCTACAAATCAACCCTACCAAAACTACATCAACTCTCATGACCCCAGACCCATCAGAATATAAAAAAACCCCTGAACATTCACATCAACAACACTCCCACCCCACCATCTCAAACTCTACCATCCTTGGCTTAACTTTTGACTTAAAACTAAAATACTCCACCCACAGACAACACCATCACTAATGCAAAAAAAACACTCAATCTCCTAAAACTCCTCACATCAACACACTGGGGAAAAAGCAAAGAAACAATCATCACCACATATAAAACATTACTCCTTCCCATCATCAAATACGCCAACACCATCTGGTCACCCATCCTCTCATCCACCTCCCTCAACAAACTCAAAAAAATCCAAAACGCAGCCTTGAGAACAATCACTGGCTGCACCCTACACACCTCCACTCAGAGACCAAAATCCTCCCACTCCAAAACCATCTCAAGCTTCACGCATCAGAACTCATACAAAGTCTCCCACCCCACTCTTCCCCCACACCCACTCACCACACAAGCCCACCCCAGATACAAAAAACAATCCACATTCAACAACAACATTAACTACACCCTAAACATACCCTTCTCCACTCAGACCACCTCTCACACACAAATAAAAAACAATATGAAAAAACTACACACAAAAATAGTACATGACTACATATCATCCACTCACAACAAAATCCTCAGCAAGCAACCCCCACCCATTTATGAATCAGAAACCACCCTAGACCACCACACTCGCCACACTCTCACCCAACTCAGATCAAACAAATCACCTTTCATCCTCTCATACTTCAACAAAATCTCATCCTTCACCTTCATGCCCACTCTGCCAAACACACCTTCACGACACCTCTCACCTTTTCACCTGCCCCAAAATAAGTACCACACTGGCCCTCGAGAGTCTGTGGACCAACCCCACGAGAGCGGCTGAGCTTCTCGATCACTGGACGGTCTTGATGGGGAGATGAGAAGCACCCAACAAGACTAGGGTGCTTGGGGTGAAGAAAAAAAACCTCAAAAAAAGTATCGCCTTCCTCATATCACCATTGGAGAGACTGAGTTGAAGACCGCCCACCAGTTCACCTACTTGGGCTGCGAAAACACATCAGATGCCAAGATTGACAGAGAAATAGACAACAGACTGGCCAAGTCAAACAACGCTTTTGGCAGACTGTTCAAAAGAGTCTGGAAAAATAAGCATCTGAAGAAGGGCACCAAGATCAGCGCGTACAGAGCCGTCATACTCACCATCCTACTGTACGGCTCTAAAGCATGGGTAACTTATCGTCACAATGTGCGGCTTTAGAGCGTTTCCACCAGCGCTGTCTCCGCATTATTCTCAACATTCACTGGAGTGATAAAGTCACAAATGTTGAAATTCTTGAACAAGCGGAGATCACTAGTATAGGAACCATGCTAATGAAGACACAGCTACGCTGGGCAGGACATGTCTCCAGAATGGCGATTATCGTTCACCCAAGATGATTTTGTATAGCGAGCTCTCCTCTGGCCACCGTGAACGAGAGAGACCAAAAAGACGTTATAAAGATTCCTTGAAAAAATCGCTCAGTACCTGCCACATTGATCATGGTCAGTGATCTACTTTGGCGGCCGAACGCGGCACTTGGCGCCACATCATCCACCAGGCTGCCTCCTCTTTTGAAGATTCTCGCAGAATCAACCTGAAGGAAAAACGTCGCAGAAGTAAAAATCGTGACGCCTTTAACTGAAGTCACTGTGGTCGTACCTGCCTATCTCACATTGGCCTAATTAGCCACGAGCGCGAAGATAAGCCAAGAGAAAAGAGGCATACTAGCTGGTGGGGCTGCTACCCTTTCAGGGTACAATTTTAAAAAACCTTTCCCTGTCATCCAGTAATCCTTTGGGCTTACTAATTTTATCTTGTTTCAAGATTATGTTTTTGGAGAATCCCATCAGGTTCTTAGGACAAGTTCTTAATATGCAAAGAAACATCCTAGGAACAACACTAACAGCTTGATGATGAAGATAAGGTACGTTCTTAAACTAGACGGAAGAACTTGGAGGCGATAAAAAAAAATGAAAAAAGAAAAAAAAATTTTGCTGAAGAGCCAATTTTGTTTACATCTAAAATTAGTATTAAGACTTGATTTCTCCAAATTTTGAATACTTTTTTATTGTTTTATTTATGCATTAAATAATTATATCACTAATTAAAATTTTTTAAGTTATTTCGGTGTGATACGAGACTATTTTCAACTTTTGTACTCATCCAACATGAGATTTTTCAAAATAAATTATTATCAGCTTGTTACATTAATTATTTTAAACCATTTTTCAATTAAAAAATTCAACTTTAAACTTGTGAAAACTTAAAAATTTAACGGAGGCCTTTTACCTCGTGCCTACACACACACACACACACACACACACACACACACACACACACACACACACACACACACACACACACACACACACACACACACACACACACACACACACACACACACACACACACACACACACACACACACACACACACACACACACACACACACACACACACACACACACACACACACACACACACACACACACACACACACACACACACACACACACACACACACACACACACACACACACACACACACACACACACACACACACACACACACACACACACACACACACACACACACACACACACACACACACACACACACACACACACACACACACACACACACACACACACACACACACACACACACACACACACACACACACACACACACACACACACACACACACACACACACACACACACACACACACACACACACACACACACACACACACACACACACACACACACACACACACACACACACACACACACACACACACACACACACACACACACACACACACACACACACACACACACACACACACACACACACACACACACACACACACACACACACACACACACACACACACACACACACACACACACACACACACACACACACACACACACACACACACACACACACACACACACACACACACACACACACACACACACACACACACACACACACACACACACACACACACACACACACACACACACACACACACACACACACACACACACACACACACACACACACACACACACACACACACACACACACACACACACACACACGCTGTTTCTGCATTTATCCACCATGGGGCGGGTGCAAGTGATTAAAGGAACATTTTTTTTGATGATTTGCCAGATCAGTTTTGTTGGCAGCGACTTTGTTGCATCCAGGAAACGAACAAACTAATGATGCATTAGAGGTAGCAATTTTGCAAGTTTGATTGTTGGCAATGTTTTTTTGAATTTTGACAAAATCTTTTCTCGCCTTCTCATCTAATTCTTTTTGTGCGTTGAGCTCGTGAAGAAGTTTGTTGATGTTGTTGCGCCATTGTTTTCTATCTCTCGCTGCGGTTCTCCAATCAGCCACCATGTTCAACTGTTTTAAGTCAGCATGAATGAGATCGTGCCATCTCTGTTTTTGACCACCTTGGCACCTTTTACCATTCATTATTTTGCTCACCAAAAGTTTTTTTTGTAGACGTTCATCAGACATTCTTTCCACATGACCCAACCACCGCAACCTTCTCTTTTGAATTAACACATCAACCCTCTCTATTTTTGTTAGGTTTCTGAGTTGGGTGTTTCTCATCTCTTCCCATAGAGAGGTTCTGGTGATTATTCTCAAGCATTTATTTACGAATACTTGGAGACGTTGTGTATGGTGTGTCAATAGGTTCCATGTTTCGCTGCCATACAGAAGGGTTGGTATGATGACGGATTTGAAAAGTTTGATTTTTGTCGAAACTTTTATTTTATTTTGGTACCATATCAGCCTACTGATGCTGCGGAAGATTTGGGCTGCCCTGTTAATGCGTGACTCTACTTCTGCACCGACTGAGTTGTCACTTCTTAGGATGCTTCCTAGGTATTTGAATTGTGACACTCGTTCGATGTTTGTATCGTCACTCATTTGCAGTGTTGGGGTAATGTTTAGTCGTGTGGTGTTGTTTGGTGAAATGGACATGAATTTTGTTTTTTTCAGGTTCATTTTGAGTCCGAATTTGGCGCAAGTGTCGTTTAGTGAAGTGACAAGACATTCAAGGTCTTCAATGTTGCTGGATGTTAACAATATGTCGTCAGCGTAAGATAGGTTTTGGACGAGAGTAGACCTATCTAATTTTTAGCGACTGTTGTGCATCAGCGGAGCATTGTAGGTGTATTCTACTTGAACGCCTTTGTCTGGGTGTTGTTTCAGTGGCACTCGTATGACAGCATCCAGAAATAAGTTGAATAGCATAGAAGCTAGTACGTCTCCTTGCTTTAGTCCAACTTCAATTGGGAATTTTTCTGAGATCTGTCCATCAGCATGTATTAACCCAGTTGTACCACAGTGAAGGGTCTTGAGAACACGGATTAATTTTTCTGGTATGCTGAAGGATTTTGAAAGAACTTCCCACAGTGCATTTCTGTTTACTGTGTCATAGGCTTTATGAAGGTCTACAAAACAGATATAAATTGCTTTATTGAATTCTTTTTCTCTCTGCATTAGAATTTTTGTTGCAAAAATCTGGTCGCACCACCCTCTATTTGACCTGAAACCGGCCTGGTGTTCACCCAGTTGACTCTCAACAATATCCTGCACTCTATTGAGAACTGCTTTGCCAAATAATTTGCTCGCAACACATAGTAGTGAAATGCCTCTGTAGTTTTCACATAGTGACCTGGAACCGTGTTTGTGTATTGGGATTATGATTTGGTTTGTCCAATCTCTCGGTATGGATTTTGTTTCCCATATTTTGTCCATGATCACTTTTAGCCACTCTAAAGATACCTCGGCACCAGCTTTGAGCATGTTCGAACTTATTTCGTCGATACCTGGGACCGTTTTCATTTTATTTTGTTTTAGTGCTCTCAAAAGTTCCGTTTTTGAGATTAGTCTAGATAGGTCTTCAACTACTTCTGGAGCAAGAGAAATTGTTGGAGGTATCAGCTCGTTATATGCTTTATCACCTACTACTGTATCATTTTTGGCAGATTTTGCAAAATATTCTTTCCATCTATTAATTATTTTGTCTGATGAGGTAATTATTGTTATACTTTCTTCGTCTTTCAAGTTTGTTGAGGTTTTAATTTTTGAGGTTTTTATTAGTTTTAACATTTTTAAAATTGATCCTCCGCGACCTTGCTTGATTGATTTCTCAGTTATCTTCTCAGCTTCTCCACCATGTATCTATCGCTTTTCTGCAAGCTATTTTTGTTTTTGACTTTGCTTTTTTGTAGCGATGGGTAAGATCATGAAGGATTGCGTGGCCGTTTGCTTTCAGGGTTTTTATTTGAAGGTGGTAATTTGACTTTTCTTCACATAGTTTTTTTACTTCATCATTGACCCATTGTTTTTCAAACATCGTTTTTTTGGGAAAGGTTGTAATCGAAGCATTTACAAAACTTTCTTTGAAACACTTGTAAGAGTCTTCAATGGGTTGATGAAAGTTGATATTTTTAAAATTTGTTTCCAGTTTTTCTCTGAATTTTTTTATTATATCAGTATTGAGTTTTGCTGGATTAGTTATTGTCATGTGAAGTTTATTTATTGTTTTTTTGCAAGTTCTTTTTGTATATTTTTTGTTGTTATTTAATATTAATTTTGAAATGACTAAGTTATGGTCTGATGTGTGAGTTGTATTTCTACTAACTTTCGTGTCATAAATTTGTGCTCTGAATTCGTGACTGATGAGAACATAGTCAAGAACATGGCCTCCTTTGTGGTGCGGGTGATACCACGTCCACTGATGTATGTTTTTGTGTGGAAAGATTTTATTGGTGATGATAAGACCGTTGTTCTTACAGAGGTGCACCAATCTTGTGCAATTCCTATTTCTAACATCAGGGTTGTGTAAGCCATGAAGGCGAGATGAAATGTTAAGTGGTCCAACTCGGGCGTTAAAGTCCCCCAGAACAATTAAAAAATCTTTCTTGTTTGCTTTATCTATTTGCTGTTGTAAGATTTCGTAAAATCTTTCGGACTCGACTTCGTCGTCTACTTCTGTTGGTGCGTAGACAGCGATGACGTTCATGTGGCTTCTATTCACTTTTATTCGGACCTGCATCACTCTCTCAATAATCAAACTATAGTTTCCTTCTTGCTTCCAGGCCGTTCTAGGATAACCTCGAAGAGCAATTGCTACTCTTCTTTGGTTACCTTCTTTTTTCTCTGCAAGCCCAGAAAACAGCACCGTTGTGTTATCAACTTCGAGAATACCACTTCCTGTCCATTGCACTTCAGACATTGCCAATAAAGATAGATTTTTCTCTTTCATTGTTTCTATCACATTTTTCAGCTTGAGGCTAAACTTTGTTGGATTACCTAAGCTTCTGACGTTCCAACAACCAATTTTTGTTATTTCACTCTTCTTTTCTGGGGATTTGGTGTGGGTTTGCACTGGTACGTTATCAGCAATACGCAGTGTTTTTTGCACGTATGATGTATTCTCCATTTAGTATCAATTGTATAGGTAAGCAGTAATTAAGATAGCTTTAGCTTGGTACGTTATTTTTTAATCTGTTAGGTTTTACCTGTCAGTTGGTTTTATCTTCAGTTTAAGAAAACTTTTTGTTATCAGTTTTTTCCAAAAGTTTCGTTTTTTTTCCAATAACTTATATTTTTTCCACAATTTTCGCAACTTTTCAGACAAAAAAACACGTTCTATCAACTATAAAACTTCCAAATTTTACGGAGCTCCTAAAACTCGTTTTGCGGTCACACACACACACACACACACACACACACACACACACACACACACACACACACACACACACACACACACACACACACACACACACACACACACACACACACACACACACACACACACACACACACACACACACACACACACACACACACACACACACACACACACACACACACACACACACACACACACACACACACACACACACACACACACACACACACACACACACACACACACACACACACACACACACACACACACACACACACACACACACACACACACACACACACACACACACACACACACACACACACACACACACACACACACACACACACACACACACACACACACACACACACACACACACACACACACACACCTTTCCTTCCTTTTTTGCATTTATCCACCATAAGGCGGGTGCACTAAACTGCAGAGCAGTTTATCTATGGATCTGGTGTGGTGTTCTTCTTTTGACTTGCCAGTGATCAGCTAGGCGAAGTTTTTTGAAATTTTTATGTAGGCTTTTTGTTGATGGCTTTCGTTGAAATTTTGAAGTTTTCTTCCCGCAGCCAATTAAAAATTAATATTTTTCACTCTTAACCGCTCGACCGTTAGTATTAAAAGACTTGATTTCTCAAAATTTTGAATACTTTTTCATTGTTTTATTTATGCATTAAATAATTATATCACTAATTAAAATTTTTTAAGTTATTTCGGTGTGATACGAGGCTATTTTAAACTTTTATACTTATCCAGCATGAGATTTTTCGAAATAAATTATTATCAACTTGTTATGTTAATTATTTTAAACATTTTAAACTATTTTTCAATTGCAAAATTAACTTTAAACTTGTGAAAACTTAAAAATTTAACGGAGGCCATTTTACCTCGTGCCCACACACACACACACACACACACACACACACACACACACACACACACACACACACACACACACACACACACACACACACACACACACACACACACACACACACACACACACACACACACACACACACACACACACACACACACACACACACACACACACACACACACACACACACACACACACACACACACACACACACACATACACATACACATACACACACACACACACACACACACACACACACACACACACACACACACACACACACACACACACACACACACACACACACACACACACACACACACACACACACACACACACACACACACACACACACACACACACACACACACACACACACACACACACACACACACACACACACACACACACACACACACACACACACACACATACACACATACAAACTTTATTCAAAACCCCAAAACAGAAAGATAATCTCAAACAGACATTTTTTTATTATGTACATGTGGTAGTTATCAGAGTACAAAATAATGATAAAGATGGTGATGATGACGACGAAAAGAATGCGTGTGATGATGATGGTGTAGTGATGATGATGGTGTAGTGATGATGATGGTGTAGTGATGATGATGAAGTTGATGGTGATGATGAGAACGATGATGATGGTGATGGTGATGATGATGATGATGATGATGATGATGATGATGATGATGATGATGATGATGATGATGGTGATGATGATGATGAGGATGATGATGATTGCGAAGTTAAAAACAGATGTTATTAAAAAGATTATATAAATGCAAAAAAAAGCTTAAAAATAAACTTTAAAAATCATACTAAAAACAAAAAGAATTTCGACGCCTGTATTCGGTGTGGAATAAAAAAAGAAAACTGATGTAGATCTACAGCGAAAGATGCGGTAACGGAAATGACGCAGACGCTACACAAATGATCAGATTTTAATCGCAAACCATCTGTCACTTATTAAATGCTTTGATTACATCTAGCAATAAGATAACGTTTCTAGTGAATACGTTCTCAGCTGAATATGTTTACATGCTTTGATTGTAGGCCAACTTCATAATTCCAACCCGAGAATTTGATTTTGTTCATGCTGATTTTTTAATGGAATTTAGTTTTTCAACATAATTATATTTCAGGAATAAGAGAAAATCAAGCATTAATATCTGAGGAACACACCACAAAAGACAAGAACCAAGAGAAAAATAAGAGTTACCAAGACGGGTTGATTGGCATTAAAAAGAGGAACGCATTAGATTTCAATGATGAAGGAAATGAAAAGCAGATAATCTCTATGTGTTTTAATACCAGTAATGATGAGAAGAAAGATGTGGTTTATAACAATGAAAATGATAACACCACTAACAGAAACATTGAAAATTTTAGCAAGATTGATAAACAAGTAATAAATTTTAATGATAAAGTTATGCCTGAAGATGGATCTGAAGCTGATAAGAGTCTCTTAGGTGAGCGAGACTTTCTTATGTTTTTTTCTAAATTTATTGATTTAATAACAAGCTTTGAATTAAATTCTTTTTTTCTTAAATTAGCGTTAATAGCTTTTTAATTATTTATAATACTTTTATTGAATCTTTTTTATTCAGATTTAACTGTTTCTAAGAAGCATGTGACTTTGCATGAAAAGAGTAGGAAAGTGAAAAAAGATGAAAAATTTAGTATTTTTAATGATCAAGTCTTTTTAAAGAACTGCCAAAAAAACACACTACCTTCTATAGAGCTCCAGACGGGATTTGAAAGCATGCTAAAAGTTACACAGAATAATAATGGAAAAGAAAAGAGTACTTTAAATAGCAAAACTCCTCATAACTTCAATTATGAAGGCGAAAACAGTGCAAAAAATTCTAGTAACTTTGTCGGTGTTGATAGGAGCAATGAATCAAGTGTTGCAATCGAACAAGTAAATTATCAATATATAAACAAGAAAAAATCCGCAATGAAAACCAGCAGTAATCATAATGATCATAAAGAGGACAAAGAAGCAGATAAACTGAGAAATTGTGTGAATAACAAAGAAAACTACTACGATGAAAATAAATTCCAGAAGCTCAAAATAAAAGTAGAGAATGGTAGGCACTATTATCAATATTCACTAATCTTTAATAAATCAATTTTGAAACTTAAAACTTCTGAACAACTGCAGAAGAAAATGAAGAAGCCACTCAAGACATAGAAAATAAAGAACTGACACCCAAAGATTCTATACCCCCTGTCCCTCAGTTGGCCAAACTGAAGAAATTCCTCAACACTTTGCAACAGTTTGCAGACGACCTGAACAGTGATATTGGTTTTTCTGTCAAAATCCTTATACAAGACCTCGTTGTAAGTTTTGATATAAAGAAAAATTTTAGAGATAAAAAATGAAACATTTTTGAAGCTTACGATTAAAAATTCAAATTTTAATAATAACTTATGATGTTTTTTTTAAAAAGTATGAATGAAGGAACAAGTTCCTAATGATCTCTTTAGAAAGAATGGAACTTCACACAAAAACATTATCAATAGAAATAACAAATACAAACTTTCAATCCATCAGAGCTCTACCATAAGCGTTGAGGAGTTCCACGAAAAAATGCAGAAGTCCACTAACTTCCCTCTTAGACCTTTTGCCATTCCATTTCTCAAGGTGTGTTCAAAGCTCTTTAATCAGTTTTAAAATAACTGTTAAGTAGATTTTTTAAAAATTTAACTCAAATATTTACACTAGGTAAACTTTAATATCAAAAGTCTAAATGAAATATTAATCGAATTTCATTGCTACATAAAAGTGGTTAAAACTACAATGAATACCTACCTACAATGTTGATTAATTTTTCAGACAAACCTACCCCTCCTCCAAGAAGAGTTGGGTCTATGTCAGCAGTCAAACCCCTCTGAGAAGCTCTCACCAACGCAATCAACAAAACCGAATTCTAAAAAGCATACAACTCAAAACTCTGCAGAAACAAACACTAAACCACACAATGTTGCTCCTATTATGAGTTATCAACCGGAAAACGTCACTTCTCATTCAAACCTCCATAGTTTCTTACCTTTATCTCAAAGTAACCAATTCTTTAGCTCTAATAAGCCTTTTTCTAGTACTTCTAATGGTTTGGCATTTTCAGATTCTCCGTCTTTTTTGGTGAACTTTGAAAAATTTTTCAGTAAAAATATTTTTAACAGCCATTATTACAGCAACCCTTATCTCCATTATTTCGACGATAAATTTTCTCTACTTGCCCATCAACATTTCCTTGATAACAACGTCAAAACTGACCTTTTTCGTGAAACTAGCCCTAACTTTGAGTAAGTTTCAAAATAAAAAATTTAAAAAAAAAATAAGTATATTCATAATTTAAACCATTTTTGTATTTTTAACAAAAATTCTCAAAAAAATAAAATATTAGCCTTTTTACTCTATATCATTAGCTTAGGAATTAATAAAAACGTATGGAATCCGAAACTTTTGCGTACGTATTAAAAGCATAAATTTTTTCCAGTCCGTGTCTCTCGTTGTTGTCACTGAAGAATTATGGAAAAGATTCCAGCAATGAATACGACGAGCATGACTTGAGCAATAATTCACATTCTTGTAACTACAAGCCCAAAAGAAAACTTCTTGAAGAAAATATTTCAAACACTCAAAAAAAACCAAAAACAACACAGTTTAGTGAAAAAACTCCAAAAATCATTTATCACCATAAAGAGGATAATCCACCAATGCTCAAAAACCAGAAGACGGTTTTTATGAATACTGAAGAAAAGGATAAGAATGCAGGGTGTAGTGATCAGAAGGGGTCTGCCAGAGGATCAAATCTTTTCACAAACAACGGTGATAATGGGTTTTAATAAGTGATATATGTATTATATTAGAAAAACTAAATATCAATTGCGTTTAAAAAAGACAGTCTCTCAAAATCGTTTGAAAATATAAAATAAAAATTATATAGCTAGAACGTAGTTAAGATTTGTTTTAGAAAAATTTGACGAGAAAAAGAAGCATTTAATTAAAATTAATTGAATAATTACCTGCAGAACTGACAGAAGAGTTGGTAAAAATCTGGTTAAGGTTTGACCAGAATACCACACATTTTGAAAATGTTAGTGGTTTTCAATTGCAACCTTTTAATTATATTTCAGTTAGATAAGGTATAAAATACACAATATTAGTTAGTAAAGTCAACAAACACAAAGTATTTATTAAGAAGAAGATACGAAGCTTTTCGTAAGACTAGTTTACATTATTACTTGATAATGTAAACTAGTCTTACGAAAAGCTTCGTATCTTCTTCTTAATAAATACTTTGTGTTTGTTGACTTTACTATTTGATTCAGGCTATTCTACTTCACACAATATTAGCTCTATTGAATATTTTCTTTCTTTAATTATAGTAAAAAAAACCTACTTTTTCAAGTGCATGAAAACAAGCTACAAAAAATTTACTATACTATTTTTAAGTTCGTCTATAATCGTGTTCTAATGTTAACAGACGATGAATTTGATGGTGGAAAAGTGTAAAGAGCATTTGAGTTCACTGAGACTCAACACGCAGAAAGACATCGAAGCATTACTGATGCTCGTTAACAATAACTATGACAACAACTACTACAACAAAAATAAAAACTGCAACAACCTTGGTGAAATATTGCATAAGAATGACGAGATGCCAAAAAAAAGTACAGATACGTCAAAAAGACAAAACGATCCTAATTACACAAATTGTATTCAAAACTATGAAAAAACCATGGGTTTCATTGAAAGTTTCAGACCATATTTCAATGAAAAATTCCCAAAAAATCCGAAAATATTTGAGCAAGACGCACACAGTACCCCTACAATCTTGTTCAATTCTGTTGATCATTTGAGGAAACAAAACCCCGACAAAGTATCCAAGCAAAAAAGCCACAGCTTTGATGGTGTTTTCCATGGTTCGAAGCAAGAGCTCAATGATAAGAATAGTGAAAAAGTGGGAAAACCGTTCAAATCTTACTCTGGTAATTTATAATAATGATGATAATTTACACTTGTTAATATAGAAGTTTAGATATATGGATAATAATAATTTTATCTTTTATGTAGTGGTGTTTAAACCATTAAGTTTCAAGTTACCCAATTTTGCTCTTAAAACTAGTTTTTCTGTATATAGTTCATATTGATTATTTCTACTATTGCTCAACGATGTAGGAAGGGCTTATAATTAATACTTTGAAACAATTTTAATTTTTAATTCATATGAGAAATTTTTTTACAGTTAATGATTATCATAAATTTTCAGAGACAAATCTAAGCTATGAACATACAAAAGATAACCTGTCCAACGGTATAAGGAATGAAAGATTTTACTCTTGTAATACAACAAGAAAGAATGCAAGCAATTTTGATAATGTTTTAGAAAAAACTTCCCAAAACAGCGTAAGTAAATTTATTCATAACTTTTTTTTAGTTAATGGCAATGATTAATATTTTATCCAGTTATCTACCAATTTAAATATAATTATTATTGTTAAACCATCAAAACTAGCAAGCAATATCCGATATGGACACAAAATCAACACTTTCAATCTATATTCATAATAAGAAAAAAACTTATATAAAAAACCATATGAAAAACTGTTGAGCAGTATATGAAAAAGACTTTTTAACAATAAATCATTGGAAAATTAACTAAACTCATGAGTATCCATAATAAAAAGCAGTGTTGGGGGTGTGGCCAGAAAGCTTCTGAGACATGTGGAGGGTGCAACCAAGCTAGGTACAACTTTGATGGTTTAAGTCGCATTTAATGAGTTATTTCGTATTAATAATTAATTTTAACCATGTTATTTACTTTTTTTTGGGAAGTAGAAATGAATGGGTTTAAATTTGGTTTGATTTAATTTTTAAAGAATTCAAAAAATAGTTAATAAGCTTTAACGTATAAATAAACTTACTAGTTGCAATATATTATTTTTTTGAAGCAGTCGCATTCAATATTATTTCATATATTTCTTTAAAATTAATTGGAATTCAAATTATTGCTTACAGGTATTGCAACGTAGTGTGTCAACATGGACACTGGTACATGCACTATAATGAATGTAAACAACTTCAAGAAAAAAACATTAATGACACAACTAAAGAAGAAGATAGCAAGATTAATTATAATGGGAGTCATTTGGGTATAAAAAATAGCGATTTTCTCGGTGTAAAAAATAACCAATTGGGCAATGACTTAAACCCGGCAAATATATCTTTAACACGTGACAAGGATGAAAATGCTTATAAAAAACATACACAGAGAAATTCTTGTGTGAAAGTGATTAAAAATTCTGTTAGAAATCAAATATTACATAATAGATTTCGGAAAAAACTGGTTTTCTACAAGATGAAGGGGAAATCAAGCAGATGTAAGCTATACAGAAGTCACCAATCCAAACCACCTTTTAACGGTTTTAACAGGCCCACAAAAAATACAAAACTCGGTAGAAAAGATGTCTAAGAACCTAACACCAACTGAGTTGTGTAAGATTGCAGAGCCAATGATTAGAAATTATATTCCCACTCATAAGAACTTCATAGATTCGTGTTGTTAGTATTTAAGGATAGTTTAGCCGTTATTTTGTATATTAGATATTGGTACCTTTATAGTATTATAATATACAAACTGCAGACGTTAAAGCATTATTTTTTAATTCTTGTCTTACAGCCCTAATGATTTTTAACACAGAAAATTTATTAACTTAAAAACTGTTGGATAAAATTTGTGAAATAAAACAATCTATAAATTAAGAAGTCAGACTTAAAGTTGTTTAAATATTCTTTTGATGCGTAATTAGTTAAGAAAGAAAACTTCTTGTCTTGCAAAAATAAACGACAATTTCTTCAATTTTTAAGTGAAAAAAACTCACAAGAAGAATAAAATAAAAAACCAAGATTTTAAGGAAATTTTCTCCGCTTAAAAAATTACAGTGTGGTGTATAAACTTGCAATATAATTAGAAGGTTGTGCATCAAATGTAATTTACATCGTAAACTTCGAAACTACAAGAGGATTTTAGTTTTTTTCAGTTTTCTTTTGAGGTACACAGCAGTTTATCATAGTACCTTAGTTTCAAATGCTTAGGAAGGTATGTTTTTCAAAAAATCTATTCAAAAAGCGAAGTTTAATAAATAAAAATGAAAGAAATATTCAAAAGATAAACTCTCTGATGTTTCATAAAATACTTTAAATACTTCACTATTACATTTTTTTTTCAAATTTTAAATGTTTCTTATTGGTTCAAATGAACTTGAGGCTAAAATTAAGGAATAAACTTAAAACTAAACATGCATAGAGTATTTGATGGAAAATTAAAATTATGCTTATGAAATTAACTGATTACTTTTTCAGTTTTAAATTCTTTTTAGAAACATTAGTTACGTTCTAAATAAACGTATCTTTCAAATCTAAATAAATGAAAATATTTAGATCTTTGAAATGTTTGTTGAAGAAAAACCAGCTGTAAAAGAGATTCCAATTGTTTAAACGACTTTTTACAAACTTTTTTTTAAAACGAATAGTATATTTTAAAGATGAATTTGATGTGGAAATGCCATTTGTGTGTCTTGCCATTGTTGCTTTGTATTAGCTCTGAACATCATGGTAAATTTCAGAAGAAAGAAGCTTAGTGAATAAAATATTTGGCCAAATGTCTTTTGAAAAATTTGACTTAATTTTATCAATGAATTTTTTCAAGCACTCAAGTTATAGTTTACAATTTGACTTCCAATGCAGGTAAAATCGACCTTGCTCATAAGAAGAAAGTTTATACATGCGATCCGAGTTCTGCAGTGGTAGAAGCAAGAAATGCTGCAATAAACGATGGAAAAAAACTCACATCTAGCCTTTTCACTTGTGCCAGAAGTCCAACGTGGTTCCTTATTGACCTTATGGTGGCATTCAGAATCGGATGCGTTCATATTGATTTCATACTTTCAAGTCAATTTCTTGTTTATACTTCATATATTAAGTCTATATTCTGAATAAAAATTTTAGTTTTATATAAAAGGAAATTTAAATTTCAAAAAATTTATTTAATAAGTGGTTTAAAACTTTTTCCTTGTTCTATTGCTAAAAGCTTTAATACAATTTAACCCTGCACAGGTGCATATATCACTAAGAAATCAAAGGCCGAAGCAAAGACAAGTATTTTATTGAAACAGTACTTTGACTCTAACTTGGTGCCAAATGAAAATAAGGATGATTTATGTTGGGTTTTTGAAGAAAAAGTGATTAAATTTAGCGGCGAGGTTTACTGCTTGAAAAAACTGAATGGTCCACACCATCGTCATGTCTCTATGTACAACCCTACTGTTTTAGCTATTAATGTCTCTGAGGTGAACGTTTATGAAGGTGAAGTTCATTTTTTGTCATAAACTTGTAAAGTAATTAAGTAACAAGTTCATAAAAAAATTCCTAATGTTTTGTTCAAAAAAATATGTTAAAACGATTACTGTTAAGACCAGGTTTTAAATGTAAAAAAAATTACTTTTTTTCATTTATGTTAGAGTTAATTCTTAACTAACTAAATATATTTATCATACTAATAAAATTTTGGTTCTTATCTTTGTTTTTACTGTCTTCAGGCTGTTTGGATAGGTTTTACGGGCCAGGTTGTGAATACATTTGTATGTGTAAAGAAAACGAGCCATGCCATTTGATCACTGGGGTATGTTCCAATGGGTGTGAGCAGGGATTTCATGGTAAAACCTGTAGCCAAAGTGAGTTGTACCTGAAATCTGTGATAATTGAAAAAGATAATTGAGTAATTCATATTTAAAAATTATGAAAGATTCATATGAATTTTTTGAAATAGAATGTTGAACTTCAAATTTAATTGAGTGCCTCTGTTACATGTTGCAATTTCTGGAAAAAGCGCACTATATGAATGCTATTAAATAAATAAATAATTTAAATTTTCATGAAAATTTTGTCTTTAGCTATGACATGAAATAAATGCGATTTTTCGGTTATCGGTGATTGATGGAAATTATTGTCTTTCTAGAAAAGCTTTAGTCAAAAATTATATCTCTTAGTCATTTTGTTATACCAATATTATCTTCATTAAACTTGTTCATGAAAAATCTATAGTCAATCTTGAAGACAGCCGCTTTCACTGCTACTCTCTTTCCCAAGCCAATGAGACTTACAACAACTGTAGAATTCAATGCTACCAGCTCAACTCTGATGCCTTCATAATCGAGGTATTTTCTTCACCCTTGTTAACTTTATGTTAGTCTGCAGTAGCTTTATGTGTTTTTCACATATAAAATCATGTCGACTCTTTTATAAGTATATGTTCGACTAAATGTTTATAGTTTTGTAGTTCAGGTCTGGTTTCATCAAGGTTTTCATAAAATCTTTATCATGAAGATCATTTAAACTATTAAATAAAAAAAACATTCTACATAAGTAAGATGAGTTCAATAGCATTTGTATTCTGAATGTAAAAACTTACGATAAAATAAAATTTGGATAAATAAAACTTTGTTCTGTTCTAGAAATCAGAGTGCAAATGTTTATCAATGGATATTTCACTTTCCTATGAATTTTGCAACAGTTTGAAAAATGAAGCTTTCAGCGGTTTTTATATGTTTTCCTTTTTGAAACATTTAGTCACGATAATTAATTTATTTTCTAACTTTTAAATAATATAGAAATCCAAATATTTTGACACAATCTTACAACTTAAGAGTAAATAAAACATGGATAGAGCATAGATTTATTCTTAAACTGCCCAGTATGCCCTAGAGGGTATTATGGTCACAAGTGCACGACGAGATGCATCTGCGAGGAAGATGACTTTTGCAGCATTGGTAATGGAAGCTGCTACGATGCACCTAGGCCGCTGAGTAACTTGAAAGTTTTTCAAGATTGTTAAGATAATATTTAAAATATAAATGAAAGCACTTTAGAAATATTATGTATTAAATCTCAATATGAAAATTATTGAATAATTTTCATAATTTTTTTTCTAATATATAAAAAACTTTTTTTTCATATTTAAGTATTAAAAACAGTATGATAAATCTAAATGAATGTACTTTGAAAGAAGTGAGTGATGAGGCAAATAGAGGCATGGGAAAAGTTGGATGGTTTGTCATTTTGTTTTTGATTTTCTTGTTGGCTGCCTCCATCTACTTTGTGTGAGTGTCTTTGAAGCTTTGAAGTGAAATGTAAATGTTTGAAGTCTTTAACGATGTCATTGTTAATTGTATTGTTTTCAACTAAAATGGCGCAGTTTGATTTATCAATAGATCACTTGAAGATCTTTCTAGTGTTTAATTAGCTAGTTTTCAACCTCAAGAAAAAAAATTTTTAGGCTCAATGCTTTTAATTTGAAGAAAGCAGTTGAGAAGGATGGAACGACCTCACAAAGAATTAATTAATGAAAACTGCTTCAACGTTGATTTGATAGCTATATTTTGAAGAAAAATTTTGAACATGATACAATTAAAAAAGCTTATAGTAGCATAAACCTCAGTAGTATTCAAGCCACATAGTTATTTTACAAAATAAGAATACTTTAAAACTAACCAAATGATTCAAATTGCTTTTTTACAGGGTGGCAGTTAAAGATAAGTTCAGGTTTTTGAGTTACCTAAAGAAGGCAAAAGTGTCTGCTAACAAAACTTCAATAAAGGCACAACCGAATGAACAATAAGAGATAGAAGAAAAAATGAAAATATCTATTTTTACTATTCAAATTATTTCAATCAAAACTGTGTTGAAATCAACTAAATTTTATGTTTTTATAATAAATTATTAGTTTTTTTTGATAGTTCAGTTGTATATAAAATATCCAAAACAACGTCATTTATAACAATAAAAAACAAAAATGGCTGCCACAAGCTATTTAGGTTAATTTCATTTTCAATCATCATATAAAAAACCAAAAGTTCACGAGATGATGACTAGAGCCTTACATAATTGAAAACTAAAATTGAGTTTCCTTGCTTAGTGCTCTAAGTTAAATCAAGTGGTAATAAGAAAATATCAGAAAATTTTAAGATTTTTGTGTAAAAAGCCAAAAAATCGATTTGAGCGTTTTTGAAGCAACACCATTGATAGATATTTACAAAGAGCTACTCAAAAGAAGCATTTTAAAAGAATGCAAATAAAATTCATTCTATTTGTTATTCAAAATATGCATGGTAAATACAGGGTCATAAAGAAACATTAAAACTAGAAATGATCTTACACAATGGTATATTAAGTCAAACAGTTTGTTATACATATTTCTTGTTCATAAAACGAGTAAATTGCATCCTAAATTATGGGTTCTTCTAGGTAAAGTTACCGCTACAGAAAAATTACTGGCTTTTGTAGGAGAGTTCTATTGTTTTTAAGCTAAAATTTCTTCATTTGGCTTGATCAGAAATAATTAAAAATTATTTTCTAAGAAAAAATGCATTAATTCTTAAAAAGTATATTTCAGAAAGATATAATTTGAGAGAAAACTCTCTAGGTGGTAAAGGAGAAGTATCTTACAATCACTACTGGAAAAACGCAAAACGAATTAACGACACTCTATTGAACACTTTTGCTACGCCAAGACTTAATAGTTCTATATGGTTCTTGGGAGATTTAACCAATATGTATGTTATAGTCAAGGTGCTGCTTTACATGAATATCAGTAGTAGGTAAACTTTAATTATTAAAAGATTTTTAAAAAACTCTGTTTTAAACATATTCTTGATCATAAATGCATCTTAATGTTATGAATTTCTATTTTTGAAAAACTTTTTCAGAATCTATTAGTTTAGAAGATAAGCAGTTAAGGACAAAAACATTTATATTAGGTGCAATGCTCAAAGCTCCTCATACAAACGATGACAATACTAAATATGATCCATGTTGGCAAACTAATCTCTTTATAGAATACGAATTGGATGTTTTAGAATTTAAATGTTTCCAAAAGAAATACAGATACTTGGCTTTGTGCATCAGAAGTCTTCGAAACTACCTAATCCATGAATTCCAAGTATATGGTTCTTCAGCTCATAACCATGGTTTGGTTATTGAATTTATAATATATTTTCATTCATTTTCTATTTTAAGATTGTATGAGATTTTGAGCCTAGATTCACTATCGCTTGTACATCTCCTTTTATGGTGTTGCTGTTTTTTATAGACTAGTTGAAGCTCTTCTTTTTAAGATGTGTTGGATCTTTCAAACTAATAGGCCACTTTCGAAGTTTTTTTTGTTAAAAGAGAAATGCTTGAAATATCGACATTTTTTAGATTAATTGGTTTAAGTACATTTCGATTTTTCGGAAGTTTATTAAGTTTATTTCTACCGCTTTTTAAAATTTGCTGCTATCAAATTAGTTCAGCAATCCACAGTAACTCTCAAAGGCTACTGTAGTTATCTGTGGAAAAAGTAAAATAAAGCTTTTGTTTCAAAGTTTTTAATCTTTCTTACTCATTAAACACAATTTCTTGGCTCATTATAACGGCTTGCTACCTATATTTTAGGCGTAACATCTGAAATTTTTTCTTTTGCTAAATAGCCGCCCAATACTATTTTTTCAGCTCATATTTTTAACTTAACTTGGTGCAAAAAAGTTTTTTCTATAGATTTTTGATAGTTGGATCGCGTACTTTCACCACTGGTGTCTGAGCTGTCGATTTTGACAACGTGTCGAATGTCACAATAGCTTACTCGCGTTAAGTACAGACAATAAAATGAAAAAATATACTTATCTATATGAGGTTTTGACCACATAGTATATTATCATTAAATTTTAATAATTAATAACGGAATTTTAAGAAAGAGAAGGATTTCACGCCTTTTTTAATTCACACAAAAGCCTTATCTCATTCTTCACAACCTTAGCTTTCCTTATTTTCCTATTCAATGTGTTAGTATTCAATATGTTTTTAGTTTTCAAATTTTAAAATTAAAAGGCTCAAACTGTAAGAATCGTTTTTAATTTATATTTTTTCAAGTTTATATACAAAATTTTTTTAATTAAATGTAGTTGAATTAAAATCTTTAAATTCAAATTTTTAAAAACAATTTAATTTAAATTACTTTTTATATTGTGCACAAATGAAGCTTTGTTTGCACGATGCGTAAGGGAAGCTTGACATCACTGAAAGAAAACAAAAGTAACCGTCGAATCAGTTCTCGGATCAGCAAAAGCATTGGCAGCATAACGAATAGAGTAAGCAATTTTAAAAAAATGTTTACCCAAAAAAAAGAAGAAGTGAAACCTCGTGAAAGTAGAACAGATTCGATTGATTTCTCTAAATATTTGGGTAAGGCAACTCCTGAAGTTCCAATTGAAAAAAAAACCAAAAAAAAAGAAAAAAAAGGGCGGTGAATGTCAGTATTCTTTTTATATCATCAATAACATTGCCAATTCATTCTATGAAACCTTTTTTTAATATTGCATTTTATTCCATGTTATTTTGTCTACCCAAATACTTCATAAAAATCATTTTAATGAATATTGAAATAAGTCTTATTTAAAAGTATATTTTTTTCAAAAACTAGTAAGACATTAAAAATTTTACATAGTACGTTCTATAATATATTCACAATTTTTATATGCGGATATAAATAAATTTTAAAATATTCAGAAACTCAAGTTAATTTGAAAGGATGTCGATTTAATCTAAAATTTATAAAGCAAACGACTTGAAACGAGAATAAATAAGAGTGGCACAATGCCAAACTAATCTTTTAAAAATTTACGCATTCTTTAGATACATTTAATTTTGGTGTCTAGTCCGCCTAAGACCATTTTCAGTACAGGCTATAAATTAGAACCTTTGAGTTCCAGTAATATAATATGAAAAATTATATGTATATAGATTTATATGCAAGATTGCAAAAAAGATAAAAAATTTTCTAATTGAAACTTTTGGAGATTATGGTCGAAGAATTGGCGAGACTCAGAAAATGACTGAATAAGTTTGTAAGCAAATAATGAAAACTAAGTGTACAGTCTGAAAATATTTTTTCTGAATCTTTTTAGTGACGCCAATATCAAACAAATCGAACGATAGAATTTGAGTATTGAAAGTACAGTTTATTTGAGAAAATTTGAGTTTATGTTCTTTTTTATAATAGAATTAAATTTGGTTGTTCAACTCATTTAATATCATATCGTTAATGTCATTCAAAACAATGCTTCTTAAATTTATTCACTTCCAACAGCACTTTACCAGAAATATGTCTACACTAAGTTTAAACCATGACAATGAGACAACATTTTAACAAAAAACGATGACATTACGGCAAAACTTTATTCATAAAAACATCAATTGATATTCCACACCTCTTGAAACGGAAACCCTATCGTTAATATCCAACAAAAACAACTATTAATAATGAAAATTCAAAGCCATTTGCAACCTAATCTATCTCATAAACCAATGACAATCACAAGTCAAGCTGTGGCATGAATTCATTAAGTATGCAAATTTAGTCTTTGATAAAAGATGAATTAGTAGACTGCTTAGGAGAAAGGTCCAACATCTGTTGCTGATGAATATGATGCTGTTGAAGTTCTCTAAGCTGTTGTTGTTGTAACTGTTGCTGTTGTTGAATCTGTTGCTGCTCCAACAAATGTTGAGATAGGTTGTAACTGAGAGGAGGTGATGGGTTGGAAGAGTTGGAGCTGAAAAGCATGCTTAGTTGATGGTTGTTCTGAAAAGACGATGTTGGAAGGTATGCCAATGCTTCATTCAGTCGACTATGTAAGTCACTTAATTCACGGTCTTTTTGCATTAAGAGACCTTGAGAACATTCGGAAGATTTGAATTTACAGTTTCCATTCATAATCCTTACATATCTAATTATAATCATAAGATTGAATTAATTATATATATATCATGTTTTCAAGATTAAAAAAAAATATGAGATAAAAATAGACAATATAATATAATTACCTGCTTGAATTTCCATTTGTCTCTTGGCGTCTCCCAGGGCAGAAAAAAGATCAAGCTTCAGTCTCGTTTCCGACGATAAGCTTGTTTCTAACCTTTGGTGTAAGTTCATTTATATTTAAGTCAATAATTGAATAGAATCTTAATATTTCCAGTCAATATAACTGAAATTTTAATATGAGATGATCAAATAAAATACTCCACAAACTTAAGTCTTATAAAACATATTTAAAATTAGTTATATCTCACAACCAATCGATTTAAAAAGCAATTTCCTTTGTTTTGCAAGCTTAATTTTTCTAAGCACATTATCAAGAACGTTCAAAGAAACATTAAAAATAAAAACGATTATAACTTTGTAGTAACACAAAGAGGTTCCGTAGCTATAACGAAGCTTATCAATTAATAATGATAACATGATCAGTTTATAACACCGACGAGCCCATTATTACTAATAGAACACCCACCTGGCATTTTTGTCTTGAGCATTACTTAGGGCCGTCTTGAGAGCATCGATCTCTTGTTGACTGAGTCGTTGTTGCTGAGAAGGGTGTCATAACAGTAAACTTTTTCAACCAAAATGATGTTTAGATTGAGTCATAAATTTTCAAGTGCCATGTAATCATATTTATATAAAAAGTATGAATGTTCATGTTAAAAATAAGCCGTTAGGTTGCTTGTATTTATATAGCCTTCGGACGGAAACTTTTACTAGATTTCAGTCAATGTAGTATATATAAAAATAAAATATTTATACATAAAAGAAACATTTATATCGTGTATTAAGTAAATAAACACAGTGTTTGTTTCTCTCACTAATGATTTAAGCTATTCTACGTCGTCAAACACAAAGTTATAAAAAGAGACTAATATAGATGATTTGAATAACTTTATTCTCAATTTTCCATGAAGAATTTTTGATACATTTATTTTTTTAAAAGACTAAAATTTTCGATAAGTACAACTTTATCATAAATCATTAGTGTAAGTAATATAGATGATATAAAAAAGAATTTCTGTTAAATAATATAAAAATGATATACAAAAGATTGTTCTTTTGATTGATATACAGATAAGCCCCACAACGAACTGAACCAACCTTAAGCTCCTCCTCAACACTGACTACTCTCTCATCCTTCTCGTCCAACACTTTGCGCATCCTCTTCATCTCTCCATCCAACTCACATCGCCTCAGCTTGCAACTCTCATTATCGCATTCTCCCGATCTGTAGTTTAATGTTGTGGATGTTAGTGAAACATTGGTTTTGTTTGTTATAACAATTATATACACGCAAGGGATAATTTCTATAGCGTCGATGTGGTTTACTAAGACAGAACTGTTATGTGAGTATAAAAATAAAAGTTCATCGCTAAGATGCGTTAGACTGCCTTTCGATACAATGATGCTCTTGTCTTACATTGTTTTATGTATATATATACATATAAATATATATGATATATACATATAAATATATATGATATATACATATAAATATATATGATATATATATATAAATAAATAAATAAATAAATAAATATATATATATATATATATATATATATATATATATATATATATATATGATATACTTTATATGATGGTTCATTTAATGATTTTGTATTGATGTTAACCCGTTTGTGCCCATTGATCTCATGAGATCACTCACGTCTGACAGTTACTAATTCTTGGTTAATATTTTTCCAAATCTAATTAATTTTTTTTATTAACTAGGGTTTTATCTTCAATATTAAATTTATTTTTCTTGAATTTTCAATTTTGATTTTGTGATATTCAAGCTTAAAATTGTCTAAATTTTACTTTTATGGGCCTTTATCGAAAAACATTTAATTAAGGCATTTATCATTTATTTTTTTGTTGGAACAAAATAAAGTATTTTTAGGTTATCTTCAATTAATATTATAAAATTTTAAAACTTGAGATACATGTAAAATTAACAGAATTAAAGGCATTAAAAGTTGCTGATCCCATATGAGATCAATGGGCACAAGTGTTAGAAAATGGGCGTTTTACACAAAATACGTTATAATTCGTGGAATTTCAATTTTAAAAAGGTGAATATTACAAAAAATAAATAAAATGGTCAAATAAATGGAAAAAATAACTTTTTATAAATATTAGTTTATATTTATAATTGAATGATATGAAATTTCACAAAATACTTCGTACATCACACACTCAAACAGTTTATTAGGGGCAAGCCAATTATATTTGGCTACAAATTTTAGGCATTGTGCAATTCTTCAAGCTATTGCTCTAACTTTAGACCGGATTATAGTAAAACTTATCAGATCAACCTGAAGGCCTACAACTAAGATCATAAGTTTTTCTGAACACGTTGGATGCGGTAGAAGAAATCTAATCGCACACTGCATTTTTTGACAACTTTTTCACAAGTTATGAAGTATTGATTCATCTAAAAAGATTTGGTTTTTAAGCAACAGAGAATATAAAAGATAACAGATTAAGAAAAGGTCCTTGGACCGACAAAAAAACAATGAATAAGCAAAAGAGACACTCACAGCTATAGTTTCGATATCAATAAAGAAATTTTAAGTGTGAGGTGGCTAGATAATACTGTGGTAAACTTAGGAACAAATTATGATGCAGTTGAACTTATTCATGAAGTAACTTGTTGGAAAAATGAATTATAATCAAAGGTTTTATTCGCCGGCTCAATGCATTTGAAACATTTAGTTCAAAAATGTGTGAAGTGGACAACAACGATTGGTGGGCAAGCAAATATGCCACAACAATAAAGGCTAAAAATGGTATTGGCCAATATTTACAAAAATACTATGTATGGCAGTAATAAACTCTCAGATAATCTGTAATTGGTCAAACGAGGAAAAGGATACACAAGTCCAAAAACGGATTTGCTCACATTTAGGAGAGCAATTAGCCGATCCTACTTCAAAAACTCTACATTTAGGCAACAGCAAATCAAGATACAACTGTTCAAGGCTTCCACAAGCTTTTAATGATGCCTGTTTCACTTCAAGAACATATTATAATCAATGGTTTCTTAGCGAATATCGGCAAAATTTAATCTTTTGTTTGATGTGCTTTGTTTTCTTAAACATTTGGCTAAGAAATTTTTAGAATTTAATGATGAGGAAATCAATAAAATTAGTGGATTTTTAAAGAGATTTGTAGAATGAAAATATAATTGTTTACATAACTCGTGCTTTGGTTTAAAATTAACTTCCATACCACACAGATGGCCCTTCAAAGTGGCTTTGAAATTAACATCATCGAAACAATTCTAAATTGAAGGTCTATATATAACCCCCCTTCATATCAACAGTTGCATTATTAATGAACTTTAAGATTGTGAAAGTTGCACATAAAAATGATGCTATTACTTAAATTAAAACAATAATATATTGTTGAAACAAAACAATAATACGGATAAAAGCAATTATAGTGAAATCTAAAAAACTTATGAATGTACAAATATATAAACTGACTTAGAGGAATTTTTAAGAGCGGTTGCAACATCTTCAGCCTTTTTCTTCTTTTCGGCATTCAGTTGGTTCTCAAGTTGCGCCTGGTGTTCGATGACGTTTCAAAGCATTATTCATGTACACGATATTTATCAAACTTATAAGTGATATCTTTCTTGAGACAATGGCGAAAGATAAAATCTTTTAAGAAGTATAAAATATCTAAAAAAACTTACTTTTTGTTTCTTTTCGTCTGCTAATTTTTTTTCTAGAGCTGCGATGTTCTGCTTGTCTTGTTGTCGGACGCTTGATTGCTTGTGGAATCTGATGATGCGGTTTTATGAGGCTTGCTCATATAATAAAGTGCTGATGCATTACCATCCAATAATGACATTTGGATAAATAATAATACACCAATTTCGAATAAATAAATAAATAATCAAAAATTGCATTTAAAAAACATCTAAAAACGAAATTTGAAAAAATCAAAAGCGATCTAAGGTCCAAAACAAACTTCGTTTGTAGAGAGTCGTATTCGTTCTTGGTCTGTGAGAGTTCGGACTTGACGAGTTTCTCGGACGTGGTAGCACAAGTGAGTTGACACCTCAGCTCAACCTCGCTAGCACGAGACGAACTCAACTCCGACTTCAAACGTTTGTTTTCTAACTCGAGTCTGTTATGGTTTGAATGCAAGGGTTGGTGAGGAGGTTGAAAAATGAAACCAAATAAATTGGTGGCTATACAAAGAAGTAGATAGGCTAGATTTTATGGTCTTCAAATAATCGAAAAATATTGAAAAGTCATCATATATAGAATATTTATTCAAACATTGATAGTTCAGTGCAGGAATTGTTAGCCATTTCTCTCAAAACTAGATGAATTGTTCAAAAGAACACACGTGTAAAACAATTAAAAGTTTTGATGCACTGAAATTTAACTTTTAAACATGAGATTAATAATGTTCATTATCGCCATAGGTAGCAGTGGTATTAAAGTTATTATAAGATTAGAACGGGATTCGGTTGATGTAATTAGCGAAAATAATTGCAACCGGTGATTGTTTTATATCATTTGCGAAATTTTTTTTGATCAAAACACAACTGAAAAAAAAGAGCAGGAACACAACTGGAAGAGTTGCTTCCACTCGGATGCAACTTAGTCGTTTTAATAACTGTGAAGTCATTTGACAACAGAATAAAAGGTTTTAGACAAAAAATTTTTTATTACCGCATATTTAAGTCGTTTTTGCTCATTTTCTAAAAAGGTTTGATGTAGCAAGGAGTTAATTGTAGCTTTTAGTGCTATTTTCTCTGCACCGACTCTCAACATATAACTGAATAAGGCGAACCTCTCTTAAGTTCACGTCTTGCGCTTCTGTTATTCCTTATAGCTTTTCTCGATTATTTCTACTACAGAATATTTCTACAACTCGTCTTAGAATACGGCGATGAAACAAATTAAAAGTGGTTCCATCTGTTCTAGTTAAGTATTAAATTGCAGTGAGAAATAACATTAAATTTCACAAAGAGAGAGAAAATCGTTCCCAAAAACTTCCCATTTATTGGTATATTAGCATATATTATTTGAATATAATCAAACGACCGAATTGAGAAAACTGAAAAAGAAGACGAAATATCATGCCAAAGAAAGAGAACGAAGATGTCGCCCAGAATTGAACATTGTACCAACGAAGTGGCAATGGGACTGAACATTTATCTTCCTCATCACCATCGCATAGCGGCTTCTTGTTTTCATAGCCGGAGTTAGACATACATTAGGATATATACAGGTTGAAAGTAAAGATTCATAAGAACAAACCTGTTCAAAATGAGATCTTTGTTGACATCAATGGTAAGGGAGGGAGAAGCGTCATCAGAATGACTATTATTAACATTATTATAAGTATTACTAACTGTAGAAACGTTTATAGAACTTTCGTATTCAATGTCCTGTTTGAATTCATCATTGTTATTATGAAGACTGTTAGCAAGAATATTATTAATACTGTTCGAATTGCTAGCAGTATTAGCGTTGTTGTTGTTGTAATTTGAGAGGGTATTAATGTGATTAATGTTGTTTGAGTTGTGATAGGCGTTGTATGCGCTGGATGTTTTGCTCTTTTTGGTTGATTTGACTGTGGATTTTATGGATCCTGCGCGAATAATGGTGAAAAAATCTATTTAATAAGTTGAACGATTCTTTTTTTACTAAAATTAAATTTAAAAAATATATATATACCTATCAATGTAATGGTTAACATTTGTAACATTTTAACAACGAAGATTGATTCTTTAATTGATCCATTAATGACGATTTTGTTATTTGGGTTAATTTGATTAAAGGCAAAACGATTTGTCCATTTATAATGACATTTTAACTCAAATGACATGGCTAGGAAACAATTAAGAGGTAATTATCATTATATTATTATTATTATTATTATTGAAAAACATAATGAATGAATTATGACAAGGTTTTACTTGTTGAAAAATTTAGCTTAATAAAAATTGTCTCTACGCGTTTCTTCTAATATCCTCATAATCTGAAGTTTTTACTGTACGAAAAACAATTTTTCAAACATAACAAAAAGCCTTTATAAAATAAAAAAACAAAAACAACAACAACAAAAATACAAAATAGAATGAAAAAGCTAAAGAAACAATTTAAAAAAATTTCCATTTATTAACTAGTGAAATTAAATAAATAAATCTAAAAAAAAATATAAATTTGAGACATCTAAATATAGGAATCTCTTAAATCTTTCAAAATTAATAATCAATAAAACAACATCAATATTGAAATGCAACTACACCCTCATCACACTACAGTTAATTCATCCCCCATCAAGATATCATAGTATTGATAAAATGCATCATCATCATCAATAACAACAACAATCAGCATCATCCTCAATGATATTTGATGTAATCATTTCCTTCAGACTAGGGTCGGATTTTGAGATCCCATACAAAAAAATCCAACCAAACAAACAAACAAAATATTAACCACCAAAAAAATACAAATACCGGTTCAAACATACAAATAAACAAATAACTATAAACATGGAAAAAACACCTGAAAAATCAGCTACACACACAAACGAACACAGACACACGTACAGACAGATAATAGCACAACCTACCATTGAGAATATTGTTCTTGTCGTTATGACTGTTTGTGTGGTGGGCGCTGTTGATGCTAGGTATAAGTTGATTTTTTGAGTCTGTATCATCAGTGTGGTCGTCTTTGCACTGCGAGAGAGGTGTTGAGTTGTGTTGTGAATAAATAAATGAATAAATGAATAAATAAATGGATAAATAAATAAATACCTCAATCAATCAATAATCACGCGCAAGTTATATTGGATATAATCTAAAAGCTTTCACAATATATACATCATTAAAATTAGATCATTGTGAAGCTATAAATACAAGTGAATTTGTCTTATATTTCTTTAGCATGTGTGGGCTCATTGAAGCAATTATAAAAAAAGTTAACTGATTAAATCTATTATAAAGAGCACAAAACAACAAAAGATCGAGCTCACTTCATAGTTGTTATCGCCGTCGGTAGAATTTTTGTCATTATAATTGTAATAATCTGTCATTTTGTGTTTTCTGCTTTCTCCTTTAGAGCTGTTAATCAATGGTGGTGCTTGAGTAGATAGATAGATAAATAGATAGATAGATAGATAGATAGATAAAAATAGATAGATAGAAATAGATAGATAGATAGAGATAGATAGATATATAGATAGATAGATAGACAGATAGATATATAGGTAGGTAAAACATCTATGTTTTGAAAATAGTCATTTAACACTAGTTACAAAAAAGCTTTATCACCATTACTTATGATATATAACCTCCAAAGAACCCCCAACATCAGCATAAAACCAAAACCTACCTATAGAAGGTTTCTTTGATATTAGAGAGCAATGATGTAATGTTTGAGATTGAAGAGACCGAAAAATTTCTACTCGATGTGCTAGTAGTAGTTGTTATGTTGTATGAAGATGTGGTAGTTGTAATTGAGTTGCTTATGGAGTTTGTGTGGATGGTGTTGCTTGCTGCTGCTATGGCCACACCTGTGTGGGTAGGTAGGTAGGTAGGTAGGTAGGTAGGTAGGTAGGTAGGTAGGTAGGTAGGTAGGTAGGTAGGTAGGTAGGTAGGTAGGTAGGTAGGTAGGTAGGTAGGTAGGTAGGTAGGTAGGTAGGTAGGTAGGTAGGTAGGTAGGTAGGTAGGTAGGTAGGTAGGTAGGTAGGTAGGTAGGTAGGTAGGTAGGTAGGTAGGTAGGTAGGTAGGTAGGTAGGTAGGTAGGTAGGTAGGTAGGTAGGTAGGTAGGTAGGTAGGTAGGTAGGTAGGTAGGTAGGTAGGTAGGTAGGTAGGTAGGTAGGTAGGTAGGTAGGTAGGTAGGTAGGTAGGTAGGTAGGTAGGTAGGTAGGTAGATAGGTAGGTAGGTAGGTAGGTAGGTAGGTAGGTAGGTAGGTAGATCTTCTTCTTTTTCAGCTGCATTCATCCACCTTCAGGAAGGTGCAGAAAGGGTATGTGTTGCTGTTTTTTGACATTTCTTCTTATGATTCGGCATTCCTTGTTTTTTGAATTTATTACCACAGAATTGACAAATTATTGTTGCTTGAAAGTCAGTGGTGTGTGATAGTCTGATGTGATTCGCTAAACCAGTCTTGTTAAGGCAGACCTTGTTGCATTGAAGACATTTCAGATCTGTTATAGTCCCTGAGTTTTCTTTCTTGCGGTCCTTTTTGTCCTTTTCTTTATCTTCTTTGAACTGGTTTAACGCATTCAGCTTAACGTTGACTTCTTTTCGCCATTGGCTTCTGTTTAGGGCTTTAGTTCTTCATGATGAAACCATATTTAAGCTTTTTAGGTCAGCATTCATAACATCATGCCATCTTTGACGTTGTTTTCCATGAGGTCTTTTAAATTCTTCGAATTTACTGACTAATAATTGTTTTGGAAGACGTGTATTTTCCATTCTCTCAATATGGCCAAGCCATCTAAGTCGTCTACGCTGGAGTATTGTTTCAACGCGTTCGATGTTTGCACGTCTTCTTAGGTCAGTATTTCTTAATTTTTCGAAAAGCGACAGACCAAGTATTGTTCGTATGCAGCAATTGATGAAGGTATTTAAACGTTGAATATGATGATTAAGTGGGGCCCAGGATTCACATCCGTATAATAATCCGTACTGTGTTTAATTGCAGGCTGGTACCACACCAGTTTATTTAAGCATCCAAAAGCTATTGATGCTTTATTGACTCGAGCGTCCACTTCTGCGTTTAGTTCTACTTCATCTGTGAGAATGGCTCCCAAATACTTGAATTGTTTCACTTCTATGTTTTTCAAAAAATTTTCACTAGAAGTTTGTTTTGGGAGTTTTTTCTGTTTTGGCAATATTGTCATTCGTTTTGTTTTGTCAATGTTTATTTTCAAACCAAAAATTTTCAAATTGTTTTCTATTGTGTTCATAAGACAGTTCAATTCTTCATAGTTCGTACCGATTATAACCATGTCGTCTGCGTATAGGAGGTGTTGCACTGTTGTACGCCTATCTAGTTTACATTTGTTGTTTATTAAAGGAGCTTTGATGTTATACATAATTTTTGCTCCAATATTCTTGTGGTTTTCTAATGCGCTATTTATAATTGCGTTTAGATATAGATTGAACAATAAAGGAGATAGTATGTCGCCTTGTTTTACTCATGATCTTATTGGAAATTCTTTGGAAGTTTGGCCTTCATACCTAACTACTCCTTGAGTTTCTTCATGGAAGGCTTTTATGATTTTGCTTGGCAGGTTGTATGAATGACGCAAAACCTTCCATAGTGCATTGCGATTTATGGAATCATATGCTTTGCACAGATCAATGAAGGATAGGTATAGAGGTGTATTATACTCTTTGGCTCTTTGCATTATTATTCGTAAGTAATAGATAGATAGATAGATAGATAGATAGATAGATAGATAGATAGATAGATAGATAGATAGATAGATAGATAGATAGATAGATAGATAGATAGATAGATAGATAGATAGATAAATAGATAGATAGATAAATAGCTAGATAGATAGGTAGATAGAGATGTGTGTAGTTAGTTCTTTTCTACATCTTTAACTTCTTTAATCTATATTAATAATTGTATTATTAAAAAAGCTTCTTAAAGGCATGATATCCTTTAATTTTATTAAATTTTAATTTCAATTTGAGTTTTTAAAGACATTTACAAGTTTAGAGAGATTGTGCACTTGTCAAAATGCTAACTTGATTTTTAGAAGCGTTTGATGACAATTCTAGTGTTAATCATTACAAAGTATGAAATGACTAAATATAGATGACACATATGTCATTCAAAAGCATGAAAATAAATCATGTAAAAAAAAGAAAAAAATTTATATTATATATATCAAAACTATTATTTTGATTCTTGAGGCCTAAAGTAAATACTCAAAAAAAAACACTTTAGTTAAGTATTTAATAAACAAATATAACAAAATATGATTATGAAATCAAACAACGCTACTGTGCAAAAAAAATCAAATCTCAAGTGTGCTTATTCTCGAGCCTCAACGTACTTCGTCATATTCTACAACCCATCACAAATCTACCCAAACATGCACCATTCAATGCAGCCCATACAACACCTCACCACCTAATAACCTACACTAAATTTTATTTTCTACCATACCTTAACATACACGCCACCATACTTACCATACACCACAATCACCATAAACCACACCACATCTCCCAATATAACACACCACATCTCACCCCACACCACACAGCATCTCCTCTTAAACCACACCACTCATCACACCAAGCACCACATCAAATCTCACCACAAACCACACATCACACTACCCTCCACAAACCCTTTAACCACACCACAATCCCCTACACCACAGCACACTTACCATCTTCCACAGGTGGTCGTTGGGGAGGTAGGGCTTCTTCTAACAACTGCATAAAGAATTGGTTGTCTTTTTGCACTTCCTTCTGTCGTCTCTGTATGATTAATGCTAGTTACACTTGAGACGTTCGTCAATGTTACTACTAGTTAACCACTCTTTATTATTATCATTATAGGTTATAATAATTATTGTAGTTTCATTTTAAAATATTATCTATTGCATACTCTCAAAAACAAATACTGAAAGCATTTATTTATATAGGCACGTAATTATATGCATGTAGGTATAAATAGATTGATGCAATGAAAATATCTTAAGATTTATTGTATTGATACTAATGAATCAGCCATCTTTATTGTCTACTTCATTATTATTCATAAACACGATTGTATTTATATTGTTTTGAATATTTATCACCAAAAGATATAAAGATAATTATATATGAATTCATGAATATAAATGAATTTCTATCAATTACTAATTAAAAATTAAAATGATGCTAATGCTATATGATGGGATTGAACTTCTAAAATTTAATTACTAAAAGGAGAAATGTATCTCACTTAGATGAAAAGATTAAATGTCTCTATTATTATTATTATTCCTACTCGTTTGACGTCTTTTGTCTCATTGCATGAAGTTAGTTATTAATATAAAACAACAAAATAAAAATCAACAATCAATTAAAATCAAATATTTATAAAATAAAACAAAGCGTTAAGTTCCAGACGAAAATACTCTCAGAAAAACAAGCTATTCTAAAGAATATAAAATTGAAGAAGCAGCGAGGATGATTATGGTACCAAGGTATTTATGATGGCTAAAAGGCAGATTGACCGCATTATTTAATAAAGTATACACAACGAAACAAATATAGCTTATAAAACGTGATCAATTAATTGATTAAATCTTTTATGAAGCTCAATTCATTCTCAGTATCAGTATCATTTTATTATAGTCAGCATCTCCTCAGATGGCAACAGATACAACGGCAAAAATACACGGATCTCATATGTAATCTATAAATATATACTAAAGAGTGAACCATAAAAGGAAAAAAAATTATCAATCAAAACAATGATACCGTTATTTTTAAGCTGAAACTTCATTATTGAATATAAATTTATAATATTATGAATATAACCACTGTCATCCTCATTGTCATTAGCATTGTGACCACCATCAACATCACCCTTAACATCACCATCATTATCATTAACACCACTATCAACATCACCATCATCAGTCTTTACACAACATCCTCTAAGGTTTGACAATATAACCAAAACACCACATTGATAAAGACATTGTTTTTGAAAATAACTTTCTGAAATGAAGCAATTTTGTTGATTTTATTCAGCTAAAGTTTTCGACAAAGCCAACTTTGCCATAAAACATTAGTATATGGAAACATTAAAGACATTGAAAATTAAACTAATTCATCATAGTTTTACGTCCGTTTCCATGCTAGCACGGGTTGGGTGGGTTATGGTTTGTTAAAAAATTAAACAAACAAACCAGTCGAAATCGGTGAGAGATACTGCTTCGAATACTAAAGCCCATGGTGATGACTGGGTATCCAACACTGGAAAATTTGATAGGCTGATTAATATATTTGATATAATACTACTACCAATATTGCATCTGGTGCCAAAATAACTACTAATGCTACTATTACTCTAATTGTAAAAATCCAATATAATATACAATATACATATAATATTTATATATGACAAGAGAAAACTTATTACTGACAATATTACAGTTGAGATAATGGAAAATTTGAAGTATTCCGAATAAAAAATAAAATGTAACGTGTATCATCAAACATAAATCAATTAACTTAAATAAGTATTAACGAACAAAACAATGAAACACTATAACACATGAAGACAAGAGTTTCACATGTAAAAAACCGTTTGAACAAGTCTTTACATGCAAGAACCACATCAATTAATGAACGCTCATATAATGATAATAAATAATGAAGATCAAGAGTACTTAAAACCATACATAATATAAATGGACAATTATATTGAAAAGCTCATGAAAGAATAAGAAAATGACAAAAAAAAATGAAAAATTAACTGGATGATAGTATATTATATTATATTAATATATTCTAAACTAACTGTAGAATAGAAATGCATTAGAAACAAAACGTTATATAATTAACCAATGGGCAGCAAAAGGACGACAAAGATCAAGAGAAAATGAGTAATTCTTGAGTTCTTTCAGCCGCACAACTGCCTCCACGTACAAGAACAACAGCCACAACAATGTCGTTGGAATGCATACACCTCGTTCTGTTGTGATGGTGAGAAGATATGGTAAGTGGTGGTGGTAGGATATGGTGGGTAATAGTGGCGATAGAGTTTGCAAGAATTGAGCTACGCAGTATCAGTTAAGTGGGTTATAATGTAGTGAAAATAATCTGGTTAAACGTTGGAGCATTAGCTTTGGTGTGGTGGTCGCCAACAGTGACAATATATTCAACGATAATGTCCATGACTATAATGATTGTTAAGTAATTGAAAACCGTAGTGTAGTGCTACTGGTAAGGTGGACTTTGGAAGAGTTATGAATACATTGGGGAGGTGATGATGGCAGTGAAAGTTGTGATGATTCATGAGCGAACTTTTATGATACTAGTGCTATGGTCATAATTCGAAGTACTATACTAATTATTTAAACAATCATACACTTTTAATTAAATACCAAGATTATAAATAAATAATTATAAATGAATATGATTATAAGAATATCACTTAGAATAAATGATACACGAAACAGTATTATTTTTTGAATGTTTAATTATCTATTGAACAAATATTGATTTTTATTAAGTGAATATACAATCTTTCGCTCGCCTAATACATAAATAACGATACCGATAATATCAATAATAATTTTATAGCTTTTATAACATTACTCCTAACTTATAAAAATTTTCATTTTTAATTGAAATGATGCAGATTAAGAAATATCAAAGCTTTTGTGAAAATAAGCATACGCAGTGTTGGTTATATAAGTGGATTCTTAATTGTAATATGATAGCTACTAATATCAATGATGAGAGGTCTAGATATGAAGTTGGCCTGGGTAGGAGCATTGATCAACACAACGAAAAGGTATATTAAATGAAAATATATTTATAAGTGTAAGTATTAAACGCTATTTCAGCCTTTAAAGAGAGGTTTGAAAACATACAATGCAACAGTATGTACATATGTATTCACCTGTTTGCCAAACATACTGCACCCAAACGTAAGTCCCAGCAGTGAAAAACAAAACCTGCAAGTGTTTAAGTATTAACTATATTAGCAATTAAAACATTACATATATAATAGCAATGATAATAATGCTAATGTGATTATTGAACTCACTTCGGATCACCTAAATAGTGTTTTTATATTATTCTTTAAAAATTAATAGAATATGGTGGGTGATAATGGTGATTATCACTATTCTAGTTATTTTATAAAAAGGACTTTTAAACGATAATTCACGTTTTAAATATTTAAGAATGCATAAGGAAATAATTTTGAAATATTGATTATATGACAATCTTTTTATTTTAAAAATTATTAATTTCATAAAAAATTTTTTTAAATAATTGGAAATAAATTCTAAATAAAAAATATATGCCGAAAAACAAATTACTGTACACCAAACCAAAAGATATCAATGAAGTAGAATAGCCTGATATATTTGTATAAAAACAATGTATTTATTTAAGAAACTTTTCACAAAGCTTTTCGTGAGACAAAGTCACATCCTCAAATGATATTAAGATTACACATTTTTTATGAAAACATAAAAAAACACATGGTATATAAACTACCTGAAACCGATTGAAACCTAACGGTAGAACTAAACTTATAAAAAATCGAATTTTTATTGGGTATAGTTGTAATTTTTGAATCTCATTCGTACTTTTGAAACCGTCATCAATCAATATAGATGAATGTAAGTAGAATAAATAAAGCGCGCAAAAAATTAATGTGTTTAAGTAACCATAAATATAGTAATATAAACCAAAAAAATTGACCTGCAGCTACAAAGATGCTCAATTTAACTATCACAAAGCAACAAAACTCACAATGAAAAATTAACGCAAAAAAATATACTAATTTTTAACTAGTAAATATTTCAACAAATTATCAGTAGAAATGACCACCTGGATCACTTTACATATATACTAGCTATTTTTAAAAAAACTACACATTAGAACCCACCAATGAAAACATAACAATACCCACATACAAATTCCAACAGAAAAACACATACTCATTTACCTGCACAGGGACAAACAGGTAGCAGACAATGTCTGAAGTGATTGTGATGCACAAAAAGAACATCGAAAAAGCCTATTGGGATCATTAATGATGTTGTCTTTAATGATCCATGATGGTGAATATTAATTAAAAGCTTGAGTGGTTATTATTTTTATTAAATGGTTGTCATTATTAGTAGTATTATTCTTGAAACCTTCTAAATTTTTACTAAATGTGAAATGATTTGATAATTTAAATAAATAGGTAAATAGTAATTTAAATTTAAATAGTAGGTAATTTAAATGATTTTTATCATTTTTTTTTCTGTGTCTGAAAATATTTCACTGTTGATGAAAAGCTCTGTACTTATACAGATTGGAGTGGCCTAATGGATGACTTGCTTGTATTTTTAAATGAAAATAACTGATTGTCAGTAATATAGTATTTGTTACGTTAATTTGTATTATTGTCATTACTTCAATTTACTCTTCTTATATCAATATTTATTTAAAATGAAAATAAATTTATGAAATAGAAACAAAATTTGAAAATAATAACAGATGACTAATGATACTCCAAAGCTTAAATGTCATTGATCATAATATTAATCAAAAAGGTATTTTCAAAAAATAATTGGTTATATCTATTGAATATTTTATAATAAAATAGACTATTTGGAAATTATTTTACATCATGAAATATTTCAATAAAATTTCTGTTCCTTGTAATGCTAATTATAAGTGGTATTATTTTTGCATCATTGTTCCAAGATTATCATTCTTGGTACTGTATTTATTATAAAAAAGCTCTTTTTAAGAAAATGAATTAACATATTATATTATTTCATTTATATTAAACTATTTATTATGATTATGAAATATTAGAACATAGTTATATGAATATTAATTATTAACTTTATTACGTATTTTTGTTATAAAATTTTATCATTTTTATACTAATTCTAACATCAGTGTTACTATTATTATTGCAATTGGTTTCACTATTTCTGAAAATACTATTAGGAGTACTAACAAGTCCTTGGTACTTGAAAGAGTCATAAAAGCTTCTGATTAGCATCCAGAGGGGCCACAAATACTCAAAACGAAACTCAATGAAAAAGTCTACTAACACCACTAACACCCAGACTGACAAAATCTTCAAGTACACAAATGCACTGTTTTGAAGGCAAATAATTTTGATTGAGTATTTTTTTATAAAAGTTGATTTTTTTAAGAGTAGGGTTCATTGTGAATATTTTGTTGTAGAATGTTTTATTTTAAGTTAACTATGCATTTTTAGTGAAATTTATTGTGAGTTTTGATGGAATAATTAATTTTACCTGGAAAAAATTTATACATCTTTATAGGTTATTTAAACTTAGTAAAATTTTATTATAGTACTTGATTTTTACTTTCAAAATAAACAAAAAGAAACAACTTATAGTTAAATTTAATTAGTTAGAATTTTTTGCATTAAAAAAAGTGTAAATTATAAAATTGAATTATGAATTAGTGAAACTAAAAAATTATTCGTATGTTATCTATTTCAAACCAAACAACTGACTGAATACAACGAAAAAAAAAAAAATTATACAAGTAAAACGAAAACCCATTTTCAAATTTCAAAAAACCTGTTGTAAAGACTGTCCGATACTCTGGTTTTCTGCTGTTTGATTGGGAGCCGTCTAATTTTGGATCCTTCAATGTTGCGCCGTTTCATATCAACGGTAAAATAAAATCTTTATTAAATCAATTATAAAAAGTCAAAAATTATCAAAAAATCAAAATGATTTTTTAGCTTATCCGCAATAATTATGTGTTAGAAAATATCCCAATATTGTATCAACGACCATAGAGTTGGAACGAGTGAGTGCGAAAAATTTACTTAATTATAATACTTCAACTTTTTGAAAAACTACGAAATTAACGTTTAAACTACTTCTAGAATCAATAAATATTATCAATATTCTTATGTTGCAAAGGAATTTCGTATAAATTTCCGTAAAAAATAATTAATTTGAAAAAAATAATTATACCTTAAGTTGATAAACAAATTTCAAAAATTTATAATTTTCATAAATATTCAGTTATTCAATAATTAAAATAAATATTTAGTGTTGATATAAATTCCAGCCATCTCTTTCAATCATTACAATCAAGATGGCTCGTACGTGCCGGGTTTCTCTTTCAATTTTTGCTTTTGCTTTTTTTTTTTGCACTGCAACTTATGCAACTTCTCAACAGAGAACTCTAGTTTTGTTAGATAATTTCACAATTAGAGAAACTCATTCGATTTTTTTTCAAAACCTAATAGGTGAGTAAAACATGACGTGGCACAAGAAAAATTATATAAAACTTTTCTGAAAAATCTTAATTGTTAAATTACTTTATTTTATATATTTCAATAAAATTATCTAACTTCCAGATCGTGGATTTGAACTTACTTTCAAAACAGCCGATGATAGCAATCTATCTCTTTCTAAGTATGGAGAGTTTCTGTACGAAAACCTGGTTATATTCGCTCCATCAGTAGAAGGTTTTTATATTAATTGTTATTTTAAATTATTCAAAAAATTATTTTTTGCTTAGAATTTGGGGGAAGTGTAAATGTGGAGGCTATAACTTCATTCATTGATGGAGGAGGTAATTTGCTGGTGGCAGGTAGCTCTGATATTGGAGAAGCTGTGAGAGATTTGGCTGGTGAATGTGGAGTAGAGTTTGATGAAGAAAAAACTGCAGTAATTGATCATCTCAATTATGACGTTTCTGATGATGGAAAGGTAAATTATAATAATTTATTCAACTGTAGCTTTTTTGGTAATTTTTAGATTATACTTGGTAAATTTCATCAAGATATAAAACACACTTTTTTTGGTTTTATAAAATTTTTTCAAATTTAGTCTTAAAAATTTATATAAAAATTTTTTTTAGTAAAATATAAATAATGAGCAGTTTTCAAAATAATTAACATTTAAGTTCGTTATACATTTTGAAATTTATTTTAAATGAGGTTAAATTTCAAAAAATAAAGAAAACAATGATTATAAAAGCTTCATAACTAAATTTCTTTTTTCAGCATACTCTTTTGGTAGCAGATCCTTCAAATCTTATTGCTTCTCCAATCATGGTGGACAAAAAGAAGATAAAGCCACTTTTGTTCAAGGTTAACTTTGACTTGTATCTAGTCATTTGAATTTTAAAAACAAATAATAATTTGAAAAATTATTTTAAAAAATTTCCCAAATCATTGCTACACTGTGCAGGGAGTGGGAATGACAGTTGAGCAAGACAACCCATTGGTAATAGACATCTTGCATGCTTCATGGACAGCTTACTCTTTCAATCCCTCTAACAAGATCTCTGACTACCCCCATGCTGTTGGAAAAAACACTCTTCTCATTGCTGCTCTGCAGGTTTGAGTGTCTTATTTATCTTCATTTGTTCAACCCTTATAATTTATTGGTTATTTTATTTATTGCAATACATTATGTGTTTTCATATTCAAAGATATTTATCTTGTTCATGATAATATCAAGCATTATAAATTGTCTCCTTAAATGCTTGCTTGGGTACTATATCAATTGTACATTCTTGTATCATTGAATTATTACTCAATTTGATTTATCTGAAAAATAATTTGGTTTTACCTAATAAAGATGGATATAAATTTTAGGCAAGAAACAATGCTCGTGCCCTGTTTTTTGGTTCATTAGACTTTTTCTCTGATGAATTTTTCAACTCACCTGTGCACAATGCTGTCACTGGACAAAAGTCAGTTGATTATTCAATATTTTGTTAAAGATTAAACAATTTAACATTTCAAGTCATTGAAAAAAAATCACTCCAGTTACTGCCATTCAAAGCAGTTCTGAGTTAATTAAATTGAAATTTTAAAAATTAGTATAGCCCTATTAATAATACACTCTTGATACTAATAGTTACCTGAATGTACATCACAGAGCAGAAATATCTGGCAACAAAGAACTTGTGGGTCATTTGTCATCATGGGTGTTCAAACAAAAGGGGGTGTTGAGGGTGGTTGAAGTGAAGCACCACAAAGTGGGAGAGAAAGAGCCTCCTCAGGCATACACCATCCTTGATGAAGTGGTATGTGAGCTTCACTTAGTCATTGTGTGTGTGTGTGTGTCTTCTGTTTTGTTTGAAGGTTTTCATGGTGAGGTGCTTAGGTTTTATTTTGATAAAATTTGTTTTTAAAATTTATATTTTTCTTGTATTTTAATCATTGTATGAATTCGGCAAAGTTTATTAATTTCATAGACTGATATGTTTTTTGCCAGGAATATTCCATAAAGTTGGAAACCATAAAGAATGGAGCCTGGGTGCCTTTTGAGGCTGATGATGTTCAGTTGGAGTTTGTGAGGATCGACCCTTTTGTCAGAAACACCCTTGTTGGAAAGAGTTGGTTTTTTTGATCACATTAATAAAATAACTCATTGGATTTTTTTCGGTTTTGTTTTACATTGTTTCTATTTCATCTCAAATCAAATAAAGTATTCTCACGTTAAATAGTCAATCTTCAATGATGTTCTTAAACAGATGGTGTTTTTAGCACCAGATTCAAGCTACCCGACGTGTATGGAGTCTATCAGTTCAGAGTAGATTACAACAGGGTGGCATACACGCATCTTTTCTCAACTACTCAGGTTAATTTTTAAAATTTTATATTTAGAGAATTTTCTTTAATTACAAGTTTAATTTTAATTTTTATTATTTTGTGGATAGTGTAATTCTGGCCACCGTCAATATATTGCTGATTAAACTGAATTAAAATTCTTGTAATTAGAAGTTACATTAATTTATATATATACAGGTATCTGTAAGGCCTTTGCAACATACTCAGTATGAGCGCTTCATACCCTGTGCGTATCCTTATTATGCAGGTGAAACATTTTGCCAAATGTGAAAATTATGATTTATTTATGTATAATAAAAATAAATTTCAAGGTTTATTAGTTTTTCTTGATTTTTAATATAAATAATTTTTCTCATTATAGGGGCATTTTCAATGATGGTGGGTGTCTTCTTGTTTGCGTTCGTCTATCTACACTACGGTGATAAGGAGAAGAATGAATAAATTTTGTGTCATTACTTTTTCAGTCTAATTTATTGGTGATTTCTAAATGATTCTTCAACCACACGCGTATCTGTTTAGTTACATAGAATAAAAGTTTATACTGGTTTATTTATTTAATAAGACGTTTGCATTTTTATAAACAATAAATATTAGCGAAATAGTCAATTCAATCTATGTCAGTCGAACTATCGGTTGTCAGTTTGTAACTTCGTTTTAGACTGTTGGTTAGAATTCCTGATTTGTTAGTAGTATTCCTAATATTTTTTGCCTCTTCTTCGGTATTGGTTTTTTCTTTTAAGTGTTGGTACAATTCAGTCCTGTTGTTGACAGCTTTTGCTAAGCCAGCGAATGGAAATTTGGTAGCTTTTATTTGACCGATGCAGAATTCTTTGTAAGCGGCAGATAAGTTCTTGGGAGTTTCTGTTTAAAAGTTCATATTGTTAAATGGTACAATGGTTATTATAAATATTGCTTATATATGTGTATGGGAAAATGTGAGCATGACACTGAGACCGTTTCAGCGAATGAGTGAGTAAAAATAGAAAGATCGTTTAGCTTTGAGTTTTAAATAGATAATAGTTGGAAATTATCCGAAAAAACTATTAAATGTTTATAATTTTAAATTTTAATTCAATTAGTTTATACTGCTGTACATGTCCCAGTAATTTGGGTTGACAGCAGTGGGCCTAAATTATTGATAGTATAATGAAGTGATTGATAGTAACACTATTTTATTTGGAACAAATTTTTATAGACTGCTAGCCCGAGCTAATGTGCAATTTGAAATTATTGAATTCAAGATTCGCCGTTCACACACTTGGGCAGTTTGCCTTGCCGTTGTCAACAAAAAGAAAGATCATCCTTCAAGCCAAATGAAAACGATACCAGAATAAAAGTTTGTCGAAACCTGCTACCAGAGTCTACTGTTATGCAGGTTATATCAGGAAAGCAGTCTCAATTTAGAGACGCTATCTTCGGTGCAGTTTAGCCTCATGCCCTCAGAAATAAACTAAAAAATGAATTTAACCTGTCGACAAGAGTTTAAGGAAAGGCTTGAACTTTTTATTTGGTGAAGAAGGCTCCAAAATTTCAGGCACTTTGAGGTTTGGCTTGAAGTTCCTTTAGTAAACATATCATAAGCTATATCAAATCCTGAATATATAATAATTACATAAAACTATTCCATTTCCGTACACAACAGTTATTGATTCAAGCATTGAGCCAAAAAGAAGTATTAAAAAACACATGAAAGCATTCAGAATGATACTATGTAGTTGAAGAGATAAATACAATCTTTCGTATATTAACTGATTAATTAGCAAAATTAAATTACTTTGTATCTTCGCTTTTATTATTGTTGGATTCATTATTTCCATTGGAAGTGTTGCCATTGTTACCATCAGGCTTTTTGAAGTCTAACAAACACGTTAAAACACGCTGGTGGTTGGGCGATGTCTCACTGTGACATCGGATCAACCTCTCTAACTCCGCCCATAATTGTCGGTATTGGTCTTCTCTAATGGTTTTTATAATCATTCAATTTCAAAGCTCAATTATTCAGTTATAAATTCAAATCTTAGTTGGCTTGATAATGGTTCTTGGAAAACTTTAAAGAAATACATCTCAAGCCATGCTATTATGATAACAAACGAAACGATGATGATAAGCCAAAAAGTTAACATTTTGTACACCACATAAAGGCCACTTAAAAAAGAGCTAAAGATTCGATAAAACCCCTCAGCTTTAGCAATAACAAAATATTTAATAATGAGATTCCATCTACCTTTTGTTGCTTTTCCCTGTCCTTAAGCTCGATGCAATGCTCAACGGCTCATTTTTCGCCTTCATTGAAACCACTTGGTAGATAACCTAATACACAAAAATAAAACACAAATTTATATATCTAATGTGATTTTAAATTATAATAAATATTAAAATGTATTCATAATGCTTTACCTTTTAGTTCATAGATAGTTTAATTATTCAATACTAATTGATTAAGCTAATCATCGGGCAAATAATATGGTAAATTGAAAGGAACCACCTTGAGGCATTCAACTACTTCGAACTCCGTGAGGTTCTTTTTAACGAGGTTTGTTGTCAGTGGTTCTATCACCTGGAGAATTATTAATTACTATTTTAGAAAAAAAAAAGTTTGTATACTTGATAATGTGAGTTCAACTTACGAAAAGCTTCGTATTATTATGCAGTTAATAAGTGTTTGATTCAAATCGTATTTTAGAGAAGTATCATCATTATTTATTCATCCAATTTATTGGGAAAGTAATAGCTTATGAAAATATTATTTTGAAATATTTTCTTAATAGATACAGCAAAAACAAGCAAACACACAGCAGGCATGTTGAATATAAGGGATTCATTCATCGTCAATGGCCAGTACCTGGTCAATCTCTCTAGTAGTTCTTTGCCTGTTTATCAACAGTGGTTAGTTTAAATTTTAGATAAAATTTATAAAAAGATGAAATACTGTAAAATTATTTATCAATTTACATTGAAATGTTAAAATTTTAGTTGGATAACTTTAAAGAAAGTGGTAGAAATCAATAAAATTATAATACTTTTGCATCACCTTTCTCTATAGCAGGCCCATCATTAGACTGAGAATCAGCATTAATGAATGACCGAGGCACAAGTCTTGTCATTTTCAAAACCTCTCCAAAATCCTGAACTCGATAATCAGTTAACCGACCTCCTTTACCATCACTAATAGATGGAGGACAATCAATGGGAGATCTAAAAGTGGCCAATGAATGGATGAATATTTCCCCAGCATGGCTTGTGAGCATATGAGATATCATTCTAGAAGGTGGGTTGTTGAGTTCTAGCATGACTGATCGACCTGCGAGAAGGAAGTTGGTAAGGCAGAGAGAAGGTCTGGAGGTTACATCTAGAGGAGTTGCTCTATGAGCATGTGCACAGTGATGTAGTTCTGATGGGTTGGAGTTTTTTGGAGTGCACCATTTTAATGGTATGGGGGTGTTGAGAGAAAATTGTGTGGTTGCATTTTTATCAGTTGGTGGAACTTTTAAAGAATGTGATTGGCTGTTGGATGGCTTGGGCAAAAGAGACATGGAAGCTAGTTCATGATGAGCTTGTTTGGAGTGAAGCAACTGAACATCATAATTAGCAGATGAGTGCACATTTTGCTCTTCTTTCATTGGAATTCCAGTAACAGTTGTGAGCACTAGCTCAAAATGCTCCATCACCAACTTCACCATAGTCTCATTGATCACTTCACCTGAATGACTGGTTATTACTTCAGACATCAAGTGTTCATTAATGTTCTTAGATGGGTGGGGTGTGACTGAAAACTTAAAATTTAGAGGCATTATTTCAACCAAGACCAGATGAACCTAAAAACATTGATATTTAATATTTTAAGGTAGCTAAGAAAAAGTATTTTTTTATAAAATTCATGATTTTTTTCTTAAATAACTAAATCCCAAATTTTTCAAACCATAAGTTTATGATTCAAAAATCTTATTTCATTAAATTTTTGGACAGACTAACCTTTTTTATACTAGTTGAGTTTTCAAGAACAAGTTGATTCTGCAATTTTAGTGCTTCTCCTATACATTCTTCCAACCTAGCTACTCCTTCATCTCCTCCAAATGATCCAAGCACTACTACTCTTCCATTGTTACCTTTAGAAATAAAAAAATAGCTTTCTTGTTTATTGTTATAAGAATATACAAGTTTTAATAATTTTTTATATGAAACCTAGAGAATTTTGAGAGTTGGATTCAGAAAGTATTTTCAAAGCAAGGAGGACCCCATTGACAACATTGTGTTGTTGAGGAGTTTGGGGTTTATTATGAAAATCTTTTGCTTTAAGAGCTAGACTCAATGATATATGTTGAAGATTTTGAGTTTTTTGATTTGAAGTGTTGATAGAAATAGCTTGTTGGTCATTGACAATAAGATAGAGTAATTTGTTGAAAGGAAACAAATCATAAACAATTCTAATATATTGTAACACTGCTTCAACGTTACATGTCCATAGTGATTTGAAAATAGTCGGTATTGGTGAAATTGATGTTTTATTTTTCTGGAAAGTTTCAAAATCTATTTTGTGATTGCTAGATTGCAAAAAGTATGGATGTCTGTCTAGAATAATAACAGTCTTGTTATTAAAACAATCCTTCATCTTTATTTATTAATTATTTCAACCGAACTTAATTAAAACACTGCGTATGCTAGTGAATCCTTATTAGAAAAAACTTTTGAATACTTCTACAAACACTAGCACATAATGCGTTTAAAAGAAAACTTTGTTTGTAATTTTCAAAATATTTAGATTATATAAAAATCATTTTTTGTGAAATATTAAAACTTTCATTTAAATCCACAACTTACGTCACAGTTATCCACAATAGTATTTCTGTTTGAATTTGAAGTCGTGATAAAGAATACGAACGCTTGAAAATTTTGCGTTTTAATTAACTATTAAACCCGATAATCATTTTAAAATAAATTTTCAAAAAAATCATTAAAATGGAACAAAATCAAGAGAAAAGGTTGAATCCGAATGAGGAGGTAGAGTTTATGAACCAGATGATACCCCTAATTGGTTATACTCAACAAGAGCGATTCAAAGAACTAAAAGCTTCCTACTTTGCCAAACTGAAAAACCTTGATAAGGTTTCATTTCTATATTGTTTTAGGTTTTGCTGTAGAAGTAATACCAATAGAAAGATATGAATTAGAAAATTACGATTAAGTTCAAATTAAAGTTAAAAATGTATTTAAACTTAATTTTGTTTTCTCATTGTCATTTTTTTGAACTAATAATTCCCACTGAAAAGATAGTTGAGTTTTCCAAACTAATTAACAGTATTTTATAGTAGTTGTTTTTAAGAGATATCTTTCTGGTATTCCTTTAAGTTTTATGAATAGATTGACATTTATTAAAATATGCATTTCAAAATTACAATATATTTAAATAATTATAAACTAGTAATGGAAAACTTCAACGAAACTATTAAAACTAACAACAAGTAATAAAGTTTCCATGTTGATTTATTCATAAAGTTTTGTCGTTTTCTTTTGATCCCAATTATAAATTTTCTGTATCGTTAATTATTGTTAACATAAGAAACTTGGAGCTATAAATAACTAATTATTTCATTAATAATTAATGTATAAATTAAATAAATCTTTTGAAAGAGAAAAGAGGAAGATGAAACAACCAAAAAAATGTTGGATAATGCTATTGACATGATCAAAACAGAGAACAAATTGCTCAAAAAAAACATCGTGAAAAAATTTAGTTATTTATAAAAATGAACGTGAATCTGATTAGATTATTTTATTTAAACTAATAATCATTAATTCATAAATAAATTTTTGAAATCCAAACTAGGTTGTATACCTAAATAAAATCATTGTTATAATGCTCTATCTTGCAACAGATAAAGAGATCACAGGGCCATAGTCAGTTCTTGTCATTATTCAATGGCAAAGAACAAAAACTCAAGTACTTACATAAAGTAAAGCAGTTTAAGTTTTCTAAACACCCTTTAACTAACATAATATTCATTTTTTTACTAATTAATTAAGATATTGATTTTCTATTTTTAATAAATTCCATTAAAACCGTCATAAATCTTACAGACACCCGAAGAACTTATAGAAATGCTTGAATGCAGGCTTGCCCATTGCATCAATGTCTACAATATTCTAGTTTATAAGTGCTTAGTTTCTTATTTAAAATATTTGAGCTATTGGTATATTTTCAAAAATTTTACAGCTCAATTATTAAATAAACTAAACAAAGCAGCATAAACAATTTTTTCAAAGTTATAATGTCACGAAGCTTCTCGCAAAAATATGTTAAAACATCTTAATTAACATAAACTATTATAAGCATTTCATGCATCAGAATCAAAAATTTTCTAAAATTCCATCCATCTTATTAATATTCTCAAAACCAGCAACAGACATTGGATTTTACCTCAAAACCCTCAGAAAGAACAAAGTGACTGAATGGGAACGAGAAATGAACAACGAAATAAATTATTTGGATAAGTTATTTGTTAGTAAAAAGGCAACCCTTAGTTTGACCAAGTGGGTAGGAAATCATAATTGGATTAGATTTCTTAATGGAAAATTATTTTTCTTAGGTTAAAATCAGAAATTGAAAACGCAGAATACAAGTACAAGATGCACTCGTTTATAGAACAAAATTACACTCCTATCCTCTCTCTCCTAGACCTAGAAAACCGAATCTTTCCCATCAGAATAAGAAATGCAGAATTGGTCGGTATTTTGATAGTTACTTGTTTCTAAAAATTATGCGTCGGTAAACGCTAAGCTATACAAAGAAATTAATCTCAACATTAACGTCAACTTTTTCAAAATAAAGTCATTCCCTTATTCAATCATTATAAGTTTTTATAATGAATAACGACGAAAAACACAGGCGTTGAGCATGAACCAGCAAGAAACCAAGGATACAGAAGAGATGTACTTTGAAGCCAAAGCCGCCTATGATGCTGCTGTTGAGAAGATGTTCTCCCTCCAGGTGAATGCTAATTATTGTTTTTCTAGCTTATAATAACAAGTTAAATTTATTAATAAACTCATAACAATATTTTTTTTTTCATTTTTCTCACCTATTTTTTCAGTTCAATAACTGTTAAAATCATATGAATGTCTATAACAATGAGTCAGTTGAAAGATACATCATGTAAAACAATGGCAACATCCTGCAGGAGTTGATGGAGAAGGCGAGGAAAGAGAGAGGAGACATCACGCTGGGAGTGCGCAAGATTATGGCACAGAGGTTGGTGTTGCTCTCTCCCAATTACAATGAGATTCTATTAACGAAATACAGAGCTTTTTGTTCTAAATATATTAAACTCAAATAACGGAGAACCTATTTGTATGTGAATTATGGAAATATCTTGAAGAAAGTCCATTACAAAGAAAAGTTAATTGTGATGGCTGCAAACAATTATTTTAAAAAACTTCATTGTGACTGTGTTGCTTATTAGTCGATTTTTAGGTTTAGAAAAATGCTTATGAAAGCGAAAAAGTATGTGTTGTTTTACATTTCATCATAGATAGTTGATGTTATTTTGAAAATTTTAAATCTATTAAATCTTTTATTACCCGGGATTTTACTTACATAGCTTTGAGCATCTGCCATAAACTGCCCATATAGTCTGTTTTCATTGTTAAAGCTGTGTAATTGTGAACATTGCAAAGCTCAAAGTTCAAACAACCTTATCGTTTTATTTTTGAAAAAAAAAATATTTTTTCTGAAAAAATTAACTCAAACCGTGTTATTTAATTTTGTTTTGAAGAATGGCAGCTATAGAGAAGTTTGGGAAACAAGAGGCCATAACATCGTGCATTGGCGTGGCAGATCTCAAGGTATTTGTCTGCATTTATTTTCAGTCAAGCCTAAAATACAAATAATAACTTATTCAAACAATTTGTAAAGAACCCAAAAAATTCGTTCATAAAAAAAGATAAAGTTTGGAAGATTTTGAATTGCATTTTAAAAATTCAACACATGTTTCAAGCATTAATTTCTTGTAGTCAAAATAGTTGACCTTTTATAATCAATATGCCCCACAGTCTTTGTCTTTGAACCAGGCACTGAGAGAGGTGAGAATTTCTTGAGTCTTCACAAATGTTACTTTTAGATTTTATACTTGAGTTCTATTATACAATAAAAAATTGTTAAAAGTTCAGTTTTTCGAGAACTATGAAGAAAGTGACTTGCTGATTAAAAATTAAGTTTATAATCAAATAAATACGAATAATCTTCAAACAAAAAATAATCTTTTCAACATTTACACCTGCGTCAAAGAAATTCACCATTAAAAATTAAAAATAAATAAATAAATAACCTCCAAGACAAGACTAGCCAACTACAAGATAAACGACATCTTCGGAAGCATAAAGTCAACCCTCCTACAAACCCGAATCATGGGAGCTTGTGAGACGATGTTGGAGAATGAGGAGATGAATGAGAATCAGTCGCAGAAGAAACTAAGGGTAAAAAGCAATGATTTGAAGAGTCTTTATTGAAAGGTTCTGCGGGATTTATGGTGCTTCGATGGTGGCGGTTCATAAGCTGTTAAAGTGACACTATATTGATTGAAAGGTGGATCAAAAGTTCAAGACACTCCAGAATAGTATTAAACTGGACCAAATGATCAGGTAGCCATGTAGAGTTTTGATGATGAAAAAATATTATAATTCAATTTATATAACTAACATCCAAATAAGTAAGTTTCAATTTTTAATACATAAATAAAAGATCATTCTTTCAAAACTCTTCAATTATTTTGTGAATAAAAGTTTAATAAATAAATTTTACAATGATTAAATGAATTGAATCAGAGCAAAAATGGTGCAAGCTTTATCGAACAAACGTGAAGAGTGCCGACTAGCAAATAATGAAATGGAAAATAAAATAAAAGTACGCTTTTAACACAAAACTTAATTTAATTTGAGATCAATTAATATAAAATTCACTTTTTAAAAAATTTCTATGACAAATCAGTTATGATCATTTTGAATTTTAAACTGCTGTTACTATGATTTTATAAAAGTCCCTTAAGTACGATTTTACTTTTGAGCATCATTTATAAGAATAAATAAATTCATGATAAGCCACATCACAACCCGATCAAAAATAAATTTTTTCCTACTTTTTTGGGTATTGATACATTATTTTATAATTATTTCGAATTCATTATGACATTTTCGAGTATTTATTATCACAATTGTATTTAAATTGCAAAGAATTTAAAAGAACAAATTGAAGAGAAAAAGAAGAAAATGATGATTGATGGCGATTTGTTAATGAAAGTCAAAAAAGGTTTAAAATATTTATACTAATACTACTCAATGCAACTAAAAATAACTTAAATGATAACTATCCTTATTAAAGTTATCTATAGTTAGAATACTGCTAATAATAACTCCAATAAAAACTTATAATTATTAGTAGGAGTAACATTAGTAAGTTGACCAATAGGGGTTTGTTTACTTTAATGATAGGTTTCTATGTATTACAAAGTATAGTTTACTAATTACAGTGTTTATCCACGTTTAATGTAAAAGTATTTTTCATAAGTATAATAACTTAATTTGACTTTCATTGTTTTTATTATTGTTATCCACATATTTAATGACGATTTTATTATAAATTGAAAAGCTTCGTTATTATTTTTTACCACTTTATTTATAGGCTAACATGTTGACAATTATTACCGTTTATTATCACTAATACATGTCCCCAAATCAGCCACCCATTCTTTGAGCTCCAAGTTGCAAGCATATAATGCCGAGGGTCTTTTAGAAGGGGACTCTGTAGGAGTATTTATTGTGAATATCAAAAAAAGGTTGTGTGGTTTTTTTTTATTTAACAAAAAATAATTGAATAACCATTATTCAATATTATTGAGTATGTATTAATCAAGAGTTAATTTTGTCTATGAAGGTTTAATGATGTTAATTCAAAAATTGGAGATAGCTTTATTGAGTTTTCAAATAACTCAGATTAAAAAAGAATTGAAGGTGTTTATAAATTAACTTTTTCTATTTGTTTTAAGAAATTTTCACCTTACAAAAGTTTTAAAATAATTTTCAAAATTGAAAAAATTTATTTGAATGAATTTTTTTTGCAGGGTAATTTTGAAAACTAAAAATAAAACAGATGAATAAATAAATATAATAAACTTTCAGACTGGATTTATTGTACTCTTTATATACCAAACTTTCCTCTCCGATGGATGAAGAAAATATGAAGTCTTTCTGCTTTTAGTATATAGCAAAAAAAATTAAATCTGCAAGAAAATGCCTAAAACAATAAATCTGAAAGATATTTAAAATTCGGACAATTATAATTGATTAATTTCGTAGTTCTTACTTAATTACAAAAAAGTATAGTCTAATACTCTAAGCTTATTTTTAAATTCATTCCAGACAAGTGTTTTGTTTGAAAAACATTATAGCAACAAACCTCGACATCGCATTCAGCACTGAGGATAATACGGGGGCTTTGGCTGCTTTTGACGAGGTTAATGGGGAATTAGTATTTAATGTCTAAAAATCCAAATGAAAACTAAAAAATAACTTAAATAGTTAGGGAAACCAATTAAATAAAAAAAAAATTAAATTTAAAATATAAAAATTAAATAAAAGGCAATGGACATAAGAGAAAAGACTTCAGATGTCAGTTTTGTCTTTTGATTGAAAGATTAAATGCAACATTCTTGAAACAAATAACTTACTTTGTAATATAACATTTGAAGGAAAGGAACATCAAAGAAGAAAATGAAATGGTATGTAAATTTCGTATGACTTCATTTTAAAGCTGTAGTAGTAGTTATGATAGCATCCATTGAGCTTGAAGATGATTCTTAAAATATATTTTATTCAACAGTATAATAATTAAAACCATTTCCTTGTTGATTAAAATTGCATTGTGTTAAAGTTTCCAAACCATTCCTACATAAGCCATTTGATGCTCACCAAGGTGATGGAGATAGACGACAACACACTTATGGTACGCAGCTACATGAAAGCTGCATCGAAAAGACTAGTCGCAAAACAGAAGAGAGCTTTGGGTAGGAAGTGAAAGTAGACAAAGGCAAACGAACCCGCCTATAACTTAGGTCGGGCATGCCTTGGTAATTAAGGTTTACTTTCATAACAGAAATTTAATTCAATTTTATCAACGTAGTTTGAATATAATTTTATAAGAGAAAAAAACTCGCAAGCTCATAAAATTATATTAAAATAAATTTCTCACTATGTACAAGTTTGTTGATGGAATACAATGAAGTTGACTTAAAATGATGAACGTTCGTTTTAAAAATAACTGTGAAGCTTAAGCATTATTAAACTAAAAGTTACGACTTAAGAAGGATTTCTCTAAGTCGTTTTTATGATGCCTCTGTAAATGCTCGTTAAGGAGGAAAGCACTCAAAAACACAATTATAAAACAAAATTCATTTAGATTTAAATGAAACCAAATTAAAAACAAAATAAAACAAAAATTTTGAGATTTCACACATGGTGATGGTAGAGACCGCTATTTGGGTAATGAAGATGAATACATTCCTTATGAACTCGACGCGTGGTGCGTGGTGGTGGTGGCGTAGCGTAGTGTATTTCCTGCCTTGCAGACTCGTTATTTATGCTTGCTCGTGGCCTGAATTTGTGGTTTATAGAAAACTTTTATAGGAATATTGAAAAGAGGCTTATTGCTGATTCTATTGTAATTTCTAAATAGATTTTATCAGTTGCCAAATGTTTAGGAAGATTTCTAAAAAAGGTCAAGTTTAAGATTTTTCTTTAATATAAAATTAAGTTATAACTGGTCAACACCGACTTGTCAAAAAATATAAGATAATAACAGCTACGTAAAGGCAACAATTCATAAGACTCACTGACTCTTCGATTTTGAAGTAGTCAAAGTTAACCTCCTCTTCCTCTTCCTCATCATCATCGAAGACAGGAAAGTCTTCAAAAGCGCCGTTGTTCGCATGAACATCATTCTCGGCTTTGTTCATCTTGAAGGTCAGCATTGAAAACAGAAAATTTGATCGTTTTTTCAAAATTTCAGTTTTGGCTTTCAAGTTATCCAACCTGCGACATGAGTTGCTTGCATTAGCACAAATTGATGCATTACTGAGATTTTTCTCATTTTCGTCAGTAATTCTTTTTCCATCTTTTTTGCTATTCAAACCAAAAAATGACCCTAAGCTTTTTCTTCTGTTTACGTTGTTGCTATTACAGTTTGGTTTGAAATAAACTTCATCACCATCCGTTTGTTTGACGTTGTCGATTTCTTTGCTTTCACTGAAACTAATTTTAGTGCTCTTTCTTTTAAACACTTTGAAATATTTTCTTAAAAAATTTTCGTGACTTTTTCGATATGAAGTTTCATTACAAGATATGGTCTTTCCAGTAAATAGCGGTTGAGAATTGTCACAGAACTGAAAAAAAATCAATAACAGAAACATAGAGAACATAAAACTAATCAAATATAAAAAAACATTCAGCTAACTAGACATCTGGTTCTATCATATAAGCATAGCAATGATCAACTGTGTGGCAAATAAGTCTCAGACATGAAGTAGAAAATAGAAAACATGGGTGCGCCAAAACGACAAAAAAATGAAATTTAAGCGCGACTAATATTTCAACAAAGCTGACGAAGAACTTATGTTAAAATTTTACGCTAAGGTTGTATTATCGCGAATTTTTTTTTTCAATAATGTATCAAAAATTCCTTAAAACTGATGTTTCGATGAAAAAATTTATCAACAAATAACATGTAAAAGCCTTAAAACCACCTTATAATGAATATACTGTAGATCTTTGAATGGTGGGTCAGAGTGCTTTGGGTTGGTAGCTTCCACAATACCCCACGTTAACAGGAATGTACATAACTACAAGGATGTTATATAATTATGGCTGGTTTAGAAATCATTAGAAAATTAAAATGCTAAATCTTTTATAATTTTTTATTAATAGCTTTCTAGTTATATTCAAATTTTATACAAAATTTAGAACTAAAATTGATTTGAATCATGAATAAAAAGTTATATTAATGTTATCCAACTTTTAGAGCCCCTTCTCTTGATATTTTGTTGATTTTTTTATTTAAACAAGTATTATCATTGCTTTGAGTTTGAAAAAAATTAAAAGTTGCCGTTACTAAATTTTTCCCTGAAAAAATCTTTTCATGATTAGGTTTATTCTTCAAATGAATTTCTTTTTCAAAATTTCCTTTTGGTATTCCACAATAAAATTCATTCATGGTGCTTTGATCGAATGCGTTTTCATGGTTACTCATGGAATTTACTTGAGAGCTTGTTGGTTTTAATTTTGAAGCTTTTTTATCATTTTTTTCTTTGAAGGTTTCAGTTTTTAAATAAACTATTAAAGTTTCTATTAGTTTCAATGCTTCAAACTTATTTTCTGATAAGAATAAAAATTTTTTATTATTTTTAAAATTAAGTTTACTTATTTTGAAGAAAAAAAATTTTAAAACTCAAACTAGTACTAAAAGCTTTACGGTGAAAATATTTTATAAAATTTCTAAAAAACTTTAAGCTTTTACCTTCTTGGCCGCTGCTTTTCGAAAAAGACTTTTTGATATTAGAATCTTTTTCTTTACAAAAAAATTGTTTCGCCTCCATTTTAAAATCTCACAAATTGACTCACAAACCATAGGACGTGCTTTTAAAATCTTACTCCCGCTTCAATTTTTTAAAGAGATGAGCCTAATTTAATAAAAATTTACTTAGCTCAATCTAAATAATTTTTATTTCTAGTTTTTATTTTGAAATTCGAATATTAAAGTTCAACAAAATACAGAATTATAAAGATTAAACATATAAATATACACTTAAAATTCAGATAAGTTCTTATGCTCAAAAATATTCTATAAATTGTTTGTTGGAGCATTTTCGTTATCTATATGAAAACTTCTCTTTAAAAGACCGTGTATCCAAATCGCGCAAGATTTCATAACAGTTATGTTATTAGTTTTCAGATCTATAAACTATCAAATTGAATCCATTTTTGTTAATTTATTGATAGGTTTTAAATATTAAAAGTGACTTTGTTTTTATAGATAAATAAATGGATTTAAAATAGAAAAAAATAAGTTAAATGAAGAATCGTGATTCATATTTTAAATTAGTTATTAAAACAAATAACCGATTGACCTCGTTTCGAGCAGGTTTGCAATGTTTTTTTTTTTGCTTTTATTGTTTTAAGGTAGGAAAAGTTAGATATCTTTGAGTGCATAAGCTCTATTATGTTTTCAGTATAACTCAAATAACTTATTTTGAACAATTTTATATAATGTATATAAAGTATAATCTAGAATAACATTCAGCAAGACAGTTTTTTAACTTCATTTTTAGCTTATCTTTATTAATCTCTCAATCATTCTAACGTTTTCTTTTCGTGACCAATGAGTCCAATTTGAAAGAAAGATGGAAAACAATAATAATCGTAACGAATGACACTTCAGCGATATGACGAGTTCAATTGCATTTAATCAAAAAGAAAATTCATCCTTCTCAAAAGCTTGACTTTTCTATTCTTTCTTAATATCCATATAAAGCCAAGTATGATGATGTCATTCTTTTGCAACCAAAGCGTGAAAAATAAGAAACTAATTACAGCAAAAAGTTGAATAGACTAATAGGCGATTTAAATGAGCAATCACTTCCTTTTAAATAAAATCCGCTTGAATTTGCAAATTTCCAAAAAAATTTTATAAATGGCGGACTATAAATTCTGCAATTGACTAAAATTTTATTTTATTTTTTCAATAAATATAACTTAAAGCTGAATAATTTCACGCATGTTAGAGCGCTATGTATGATCTTTCAATCATTCATTTTCCGCTTTGTTATTTTTTATTTTTGGATTCTTGCACTCTTTCCTTTGATCTTCAATTTGAAGTAAACTCTAACGAAGCTTATCATAATAAACAGATACAAACATACAAGTCTCATTCATTTGTGCATCAATAAAAAATTTAATTATTCATACAAACCACACCAATAAAAACCTTTTAGCAAAACATATCTCATAACATTGCTAAAACAATAATCCCACTAACACGTCACAAATAATGACTTTTTCTCACAAGTCTTTCAAGCATATTTCCTTAAATATTCTTATTAATTCTGGAAACAAAAGTCTATTGATGTTACAATACAGTGTTCATTGATGAGTCATCACTCCTTGCGTTTGTGTGTGCTTGTGTGTATTTTTGCGTCTGTGTGATGATGTTTATTTGTCGTTATTTTTAACATTAGCGATGTGTTTTATGTTTGAAATATATATTTGGACACAAGGTTTTCTTAGTTTGAATTTTGAATATTTCAAATGGATCTTCTTCGGTGCAACAATAAAACATTCATGTCACATTATTTCTCTTTCGCCTCTTTATCTGTTTCTGCGCGTGCGTGTATGGTTGTCTGTGTGTATTTCTGTTTGTTTATTGTGTTTTTTATATTTATTGTTATTTTTCCTGTGTTTTTGTTTATTTTTTTATTCACTTTTATGTATGACTCTTTAACGTCTTATGTGTACCTACAAACGCGTTCACATGTGCGTGCTTTCAGTTATTTTTTTTGAATAGACATTTAGTGAGTTTTGTGCTCACAAAAAATGTTTACCTTTAATTTTGCATTCTTTGCGATCGGAATTCGAATCAAATATTCAATTTCTTTTTGGACTTTATCGATTGAAAATTTTTAAAATATTCCATAATTAACTATAAGGAACGGACATATTTTTAGTTATAAATTTGAAAGAATATTAGTTATTCATAGCTCTGTAAATTAAAATATAAAAAAACAGATAATTATATATAAATTTAAAAATATATTTTTAACATGAAAACAAGGAAACTTTGAGAGTATCAAAGTTTATTTAATTCAAAACGGATCCAATTGAAGTGGTTGTTGATGTAGCTGTGGAAATATGCATATGAAAGTTTGATTATGTTTTGAGTAGGTCAAGAAGAAAGCTGGTTTTTAAATTATTTCATTCTAACAATTTTCTCAAAAATTACTTTGAAATTTATCTGATTTCTATCAATATTGTGTAGCCAGATGCTTTTTTATAGAGCGCTTTTTACAGTAATTGGCCCTTGCCAGAAACGCTTATGATTAGGGAAAATGAATTTGAAAAATGAGTCCAGATTTGAAAAATAGAGTTTTGATTTTTGAAACTGAGAAAACTGGAAACTAAGAATGCAGTGAAAAATTTTTTTCCAACTGGTTGATGTGAGAATGTGTGAGGGAATCTTAGTGAGTTTAAGATAATTCTATTAGAAAGTTCAAAAGAGATTTTGATTTTTAGTGTAGAAGTCATTGCAGAGTAATGACGGAATAGTGTATATAGTCGGTATTGAGCACAAAACAAGCAATATGATTTTGATTTTTTGCAGTTAATGGTGATGGCAAGGAAGAGGTTAAAGTAGAAAGTCTATTATCGAAATATATATATATATATATATATATAGAGCGTAAACTAGATTGTGTGTGGTTTAAGCAATAATATTCTTTTCTAAGTTTAATTTCTTGAATTTGGATGTTGTATTGCTTGGCAATGGTGGGAATATGTAGGTTATAGAAGGGTGTTGTAAGCAATGGCATCTGAAAGAGAGTGTTCAGTTGTGGTTTGTATACAGTCATCTCTTAGGCTTCTTGTTTTGAAGCTTTTTTTAATTATTTGCTTCATGTTCACCAGCCTGAGGTTTATTTTTGTTCATGTTGAGTTTTTGTAGATTTTTTAAACTTTCAACGTAAACAGATCGAAAAAATCTTGAATACGATACTACTGGCTTTTTGAAGCTTTTATAAGAAAACCATACGCGAAGAGCCTAATAGGAAAATTAGTTTCATTATTTTGAAAGATCTGATCTATTGGTGATGGTAGATGAGGATGAAGTACCAAGCTTCAAGGCTTTTGCAAAATGTTTGGGAGAAGAAAACTAAGGGAAAAGTTGTTATTAACTTTGCTGAATTAAAAACAACAATTGATGAAGAAGGTTATCTAAGCCAAAATTGATTCTTTCGTGTTGGAACAAGAGTCTACTCGTGAGATGAGTATGTGGAAAGCCATTGATAGGTCTAGAGGTAATAGAGAACTTTCTTCAGATTTTTCTTAGATGCTTTTTATTGGGTCTACTGTGAGAACAGAAGCGGTTTCACAATTAGTTACCCGATGTTAGCTTTTTAAAAATAAAAAATTCAAATTTTCGTGTTTCATGACCCACAATTTTAAGGCTAATTATTCACAATGGTTTCACAATAGTTTTGTAATCCATGAAAACCAGTTTGTGGTATAGATACTTCAAAAATAAAAATAAAATTTTTCTACATCCGAAAAGGTTTACTCAGAAGATTTAAATTTGATTTTTCATAAAAGATAAATTATAAGTATATGATGAAATTGAAAGTTACTTTTTAAAAGTGAAAACTACTTTGGAATAAGATTTTTTTTCTTTAAAATAATTTTTTTGATGGTTTTATTCTTACCATTAAGCATTTTCCCGGAAATTAACTTTAATCCAAAGATATTTTACTTAATTAAAAGGCAAAAATGAATAGGATTTTTAAATTTGAGACTCGTTTTAAAAGTCGATTTTGAAAAATTTATAATGAAAGGCAAGAAAGACATCAATCACTTGAAATTTTCATATAGCTTTATATTTCCGGTGATGTATTTTATAGCATAATAAAATATTTTATCGAAGAAATAACTATAAGTGGATGGATATTAGGAAATGCTTATTTTCAATAAATGAATCAGATAATTGTGAAATAAATGATTCAAAATCATGACGTCAGAGAAAAATGGATTGAAAATTATACTAGTAATGAAATAAGAATTATATACCATTAAATTGATGATATTTTGGTCTGGTTTTGTTGTTTTTTTGCGGCTTGTGTCAAGCTTTCTTGCTTCATGTTTTAAGAGTGTTTCATTGGTGATAAAATTAATAAGGATTATGGCCATCAAATAAGTCTATAGAGATGCATGATTGCTCGTAGTTTAAACAACTGAATTTTCTCTTTAACATTGATAATATATTGAATACTTCAAATAAGTTAATTTAAAAATCTCTACTTTCTGTTAAAAATAAATATTTGAAAAATGAAATATCATAGAAATAAATATAAGAATGTGTAATTGAATCAATGAAATTAAAAATGAATCTAGGCACATTAAAAATATGAAAATTAATAGTTATTAAAAAACATAAAGTTCAAAAATGATTTGAAAATCACGTGAAAAACTTATTTAAAAAATTTTTTAAGGAATATGCAGATTTTGAGATATGAGCTGATTGGAATTTATGGCGGTTTTTTAATTTCAAAATCTAATTTTTTACATGACTTTTTTACATTTTTCCTCCAAGCAATTCTCGTTATTATTAGCTTTGAATGAGATTGTTTAGTTTATCAATTAATACTTTTTGCTTTCTGAAAGATAGAAATTTATGAAATATTTTATTTATTCAATAAATTTATAAACAAATAATAAATAAGGAAAACAATAGATAAAGAAAAATTATTATAACAAGATTAAAAAAATTTTAATTAAATTTCTTATAATTTTTCCTTTTTACTTTTAAACCGTTTCATTTATTTTCAGTGCATGTGTAATGGCACAGAAGTAAGTAATTTATAGCCTTAGATTTCACGCCAAATATATAAGACTAATTACAACGACATCGGCGACAAAAGAATGATGAATTGACACTAAAGAAACTTCAAAAATCATTTTCAAAATATACACTATAAACACTGATACAATAAAAAAAATTTTTAAAAGTATCTGGAAAAGAAAACAAAGCTTGCCAAAATTACAATAAACGCAGTAAAACTGCACATGGATGAAAATACGGACCACGTACCCAATAGACCAACGTTTCTTCGACACACACAATGTTAACATTAATACTGCTTCCTCTGTAGGATAGAAACTCATTGCTTTTTTTATACACTAAACATTTTAGAAATAGAAAAATCAACAAAACTCATTATAACTTTTAATTAACAAACGAAATTGCAAATTATTTAGGAAAAAGTCGCAAATAACCTTTAGAAAAACGTTCAAAAGAGCTTAACAAGTTGACAAAATTTTTGTTCATTATGGCCTAATCGAGCAACAACATGACATCTTAACCACACTTCTCTACAGCAGCCAACACCAGACTCATACCTTTTCATTAATAATTACTCAAAGCCTTTTGAAACTCACAATGGACCAATCCAACCGTCTAAATCATATCAACATCACACAGAATAATCTCACTGTTTTTAAGCACAGTAAATTTATTTATAACTATTTGAATAACAGTAATATCAACAACCTAACCAGACCAGAAATACTATCAATTTCCCTTGGAGGTTTTTTACTCTTTTTAGTATTTATTTCTCTTATTGTTTTTTCTATCGTGAAATTCACAAAAACACTGGTCAAAAATTACAAAGATAGAACTAGTCAGAAGCGAAGTGCATTAAATCACAAAAATAATCTTATTAAAGAGAACATCATCAAGAACCATGATAGTTATTATAGAGACATGTATAACATACAAGCAACTAAAAGTAATAATTTTAATAATAGGAAATCCCGTATTAGTTATAAACAAAATTCCGAGAAAAAATCTAAAAGTGCTTTTTATCAAGAATCTTTCGCACAACACTTTTTGTTCAGGTCGACTTCGAAATTAAATTTGAAAAACAATAAAAAAGGCCGTATTTCTGAACACTTCACTTGCTACTCAAAAAATAACTTAAAAAACCAACATCTCACTTCGGAATATAACCATTATTATGAAAGTTTTAAACACGCTTTGAACAAAAAGCAAAATGAGAAAAAACAAAAAAACAACAAAAAAAAAAGCTTCTTTAATGCAAAATCGAGCAACAACAACAGTAAAAATTGCCACAGAATCGGTTTCTATGGAAACAAAGATGGTGGTATCGATGATAATGTCTGTTTAGTGTTATCTCCTTCATTGTACACGGTGGTTTCACCTTCCATCCATCTCTCCCCCACTTCTGAAGAAGTTCAATGTAGCAATGATCAATGCCACAAACACAACAAAAATCCCTATTGCCAAATAGGAAACCTTAACGTGAATAAAAGTTTAAAAGCTACCGATGATGATTTGAAGAAGAATTATTTAGAGAAAATTGAGAGTAATAGCGAAAAATTCTTGTATAGCAACTTACCTAACAAGAATTTATGCGCTAAGATAAATGAAAAGTTTAACTGCCGCGTTGAAAACCAGTATGATTATGTTATTAAAAAACCAGCCTGCACTGAAGATGTTGAACAAAAGCCGGAGATAAATATGATGTGTGATATGAGGCGATATCTTTTGCCTGCAAAAGATGATTCTCACACCCCAACCAATATCCATTACGAAAAGGAATTAAAAATGAATAAACAAACAGACGATGATGGAAATTACAAAGAAAATAAAACTCCAAAAAATAATGAAAAAAATCCTGAAAAATCAAGTCAAAAGGAACAAAACAAATTTTCTCAAAAGCAAAAAGCAATTATGGATTTTAAAAAATGCAGGAAGTCGTATGATGGAGAGGTTGGCAGTAATAGTGCGCAAACTATCATAACAAAAGAACCAAAACATCGTATTGTTGATGGTGAGAAAGAGAGTGCTAAAAATGACATTATTTATAGTGATAAAGATTATAATGATAAAATTTATATAACCGATGGTGATAAAATAACGGATAAGGATGAGGATAGTGATGGTGGGAAAATACGCTACTACAACTCTGAAGTAGAAAATATTATTAAAGGAGGTTTAAAAGGTTTTGATGGAGCTGGTGCTGATGAAAATGACGTTTTAATGATGACTGATGAAGAGAAGATAGATTTTTCCAATATAGACATTACTCATTCTTCTACGGAATTTAATTCAATTTACACTTATAATGGAAGAAATGAAGAAAAAAATGTAATTATAAAGCAGTATAATGAACTCAAAAATAAAGCCATTAATATTAATTCTAGTCAAAAAAAGCTTTTAAATTTTCCCAAAATCAACTTTCCATCAAACCAGATTGAGAGCGTCAATAAATGTTACTCAGCTAATAGCATGAACAGCCCTGAAAAAAACAATATTAACAACAGCTCCATCAACAGTGATTATGTTATTTTTGATAAAGACCACCATAAAAGCTCTAAAAAACCTAATGAAATTATATTAAAGCCTCGTTTACAAACAACCCAACTGCATGGCAAATACCATCTTTTTTCACCCTCCCAAGACCCACGACAATCTTGGTATCTAATCAACACATCAAGCCGTCAACCCCTTTCTAGCTATCTGATCTCACCGCCCAACAAGCTAACTACAAGCATCTCTAAGTTACATAAATCTTCCTTGCAACCAATATCTACTTCAAAATTCACTATGGATTCTGATAAAAAAACATCTCAGTTTTACCTGGATAAGCCGAGGCAACCAATTATGGGTAAGACGAGATTATGCGATAAAAAGAAAGAGACCCTCAACGAAATTCTTAATTATGTGTTAAGCAATCAAATTAAAAAAGATGAAGATTCGAATAATGAGAGCAAAATAAAAGATATAAACTGCTACAATAAAAGAGCTCTCAATAACTGTAAAAATTTTAATAAGGATATTTTTAGGAGAAATAATGCCGAGCAAATTTTAGAATACAATGGATCTTTAACAAAAAGAAATAATGCTTATGATGTGATTTATTTCGAGAACAGTGATGCGAACAGCAATAAAACCACTTCTATCATTAAAACCCCAATGAAAAACACAATAGAAAATAAAAAAAATTTTATTATACATAAAGACTGTGAAAAAATCGCAGAAAGTTGTCTAAACAAACCAAAAAGCATTCTTAAAGATTCTGATCACATCTACCAACGCTTAAACTTTGTTTCTAAAAGCCCTGCCGACAAACCAACAGAACACCCATCAACGCTTCACCTTTCACTTCCTGTTTCATCACCCGTATTAACCCCACCTAAATCACCAGTTAATAATAATGATTATTACAACGATCAAAACTTCCCAATTATGTTAAATAATTCCTCATCAGCTTCACTACCATCATTACTCACACCTCTCTCGCCACCACCAGACTTCGCTTCAAACCCCTCCAAAGCCTTAAAACCAACAACATCTACTCAATCTCCCTCAACACCACCAACGCCACCGACAGCATATATTTCTAAGTCACAATTCCATTTTAAATCTAGTCTATTATCTTCACCAATTTTCTCTTCGTCTTCTTTCTTCCGCAAATGCTCAACCGACCTCGTCCGTAGAAGGTTTTATAGACCCTTACGTGATAATAACCAGAATAAAAAGAATAATAAAAATAATAATAATAAAAACAATAAAAACGACAATATTAACTTTATAAGTTCGTCTGAAAATTTTGGAAATAACAATTCCAAAACCTTTTCAAGCCAAAATAATAACTTTAACAATACAATTTTAAACTTTATAGCCAACAGCAAGAATTATAGCTTGTACAATAAAAGATACAATGAAAATAACAATAAGGATAACAGAAATAGCAGTAATAATGTCGAACCCAACGATAATAACAACAATAATATAAACTGGGATAACAACTACAACAACATGATTAACAAGACAGAGAAAAAGTGTAATAACAACAATATGAATAACAATCAAAATAATGAAATAATCAATAAGAATTTCAATTTCAAAAACAAAAAGAATAATTTTAAAGAACTTATTAGCTCAAAGCAAAAAGCCCATAATACAAACGACGAAGCTTACACGCAAAAGCATGATAAAATCGAAGGAACGAATGAAAATTTTGACAGCTTGATCAGTGAAGCTGTAGATAAAAAGTTCAAGTATAAAACTGAAGGAATTTTTTGTGATAATAAAGATTATCAAAACGATTACTTTTATCGGAGTGATGATAGATTAAGATACTCATGTTGCGACTCAACAGGTTAATATCGAGAGGAAACCGATACTCCCAGTTGAAATACCCCAATGAAAACTGCTTGGATGAAAAAATTGATATAATATAGTTGCGAGAGAAGTATTGAAATGAAACAGTTGCTGAGTTTGAATTGAAGAGACTATGAAGTATTTGAATCTTCAACTCATGTTGTAATGAATGGTAAAAGTTATTTTATACACATTATTTTCATGGCATTTTTTACATTATACAAAGTATTGTAATAATTTCATAAAGATCGTGGATGATGAATCTCATCGAATCTTTCGCAGTATTAAATTTTGAAGAGATTAATGAATATTGATACGAACAAACAATGGTGAAATTTCCATCTTCTGTAAAGCACAAAGTGCTTTTTCTATATAGGATTGATCATATAGCACTCACTTCGAATTGAAATTTTGTGTATTTTTATGAAGTTCAATTTTAAATTTATTGCAATTTTTATCGGGTTGTTTTTATTGTGAATTGTACCCATTTCTGAACTCTGTTGACTTTTAGAGGCATGTTATCTGTGGTAAAACTTTTATATCAAAATAAATGCTCTCCCACTTTGCTGAAATTTTGGATTGAATAAAAAAGTCATTTTTCATTTTTACTGAAGATTAAAAATTCATCCATTTTAAAGCATGTGAAATATTCTAATCTTCCCACCATAATCGTCAGTGATTGGTTGACTTATGGGAAATGCTTATGAAAAGCAAGTCGATTTACGCGATTTAGTTTATTAGTATTATCAGTCTTATCTTTACAATATAAGCTTCCTTTTTATTATCACTTTTTTAAGTGTCTTTTTATTCATACTATTGTTACCACTTCGTTTTTTTATTAAAAATTCACACATTTGACATAGCGGGATACATAAATCACAAGAAGCAAGGTCATACCACATTAAGATAAGCTTTTAAGTTTCATTGAATAAGCGTGATTTAGCATTGAGATTCAATGATAACGATAAGTGAGCAAGGAGAGTTCATGGATAAAATCAAACAAAAACTAATTAGAATCTTTTTCTCAGTACAATTAGTCTACCAAGAAGCATTGAATTATGCATGTTGGAAGAAATCAAATTATTGAAATGATAATAAAGCATTAATTAATTAAATGGATATAATGAAATAGAACAAGCTTAGAAAATTAAATTTTTAACCATTAAAAACGAGTTTTTTAGCTATAATCGAAAAAATTTCTTCAACACGTCGGAACATCAGATACACGAGATAAAAACCTTCCACACCACTGCAGTACTTCTGAGCTAGTGATTAAAATTTTGAAAAAATTTTTATTTTTAAATAAAAATGTTATCGAGAAGAATCCTATTGGTGCATTAAGGGAGATTTCAAGGGAGTCTTGCCAGGTGCTCGCCTATTTTTTTGCAAGAAAATTTTTTGTGCAATTTAATATTAGTTATCTGATGAGGATATAAAAAATATATCGAAAGACTTTGTTTCAACAAAAAATATTTAAATATAATCGTGTTTTTATAATTCATAATTTAATAAATTTTTAAAATCCATTAAAAGTTTGATATTTTTAAAACTATGGGTAATAAATAAACTAAAACAGTGAAAGAAATAAGAATATTAAAAGAAAAAATAGAAAAATTTTTTAAATAATCTTACAAAAACAAAGGTTGCCTAGTTAGCATAAAAATATAAAAGATTCATCTTTTTATTGCATGTTAAGGGGTTTAAGAGCAACAAGAAATTAATAAAAAGCCTATCAAAATGCATTTGTGAGACAGAAGGTAATGCTTTTATTTCCAGCTAGTATATCAAGGGTTTTTCCTTAGAATCGCTTTATATACCAAGGCCGACACTGAGTTTCAAAACAATTATAAAAACAGATATAAAAAGGCTATCAATTTTTCCATTGATTTCTCAACAATAAAATCGCAACAATGGAAAATTCGGTGGAAATCTTAATAAATATTCGGTTGATTTTTGGTATTAATGTGATAAATTAGATTAATTTATAGTTTTGTTTATTTTGGAGGCCTCGTGGTGTATTAATCATTAAGCTACATTCGATATAAATCTTTGAGAAACAATCTTTCAAATGATCAAAAAAAATTGATAATAAATATAATAAAACAGGTTGCCTAGATATATGGGTTGAAAAGAAATAAATAAAGGATTTTTTATGATAATAATCAAAAAATTTATAAATACCGTTAAATTATCATTTTTATTCAAAAAGCTTATTTCTGTTGGCTGCCTTAATCCTTTTGGAGGAATTACTAGGGTGGAAAATCGCGAAATTGAAAATATTTTTCAATATTAAATACAAATTTGAACATTATCTGTATCAATTATAGCACTCAATTTATCTGGAAACTAATTTTTATTTATTCAAAATAAAATTTGGTAAAATATATTTATTTTCTTTATATATTTATATACACCATTAACTTCACAATTATTGAAAAACAAGCTTTATACATTTAAAAGGTGTTTGATACTAATTCCCATAAATTTCTTCGCTTCTACAAAAGTTTGATATTAATTTCCATAAATTTCTTCGCTTCTACAAAAGTTTTATAATAGTGCCAATTATTATTGCTGAATTATGATGAACGTCGGTATAGGTTCGAGGGAAAATTTTAGTATTTTCTATACAAAACACTACACCAATCTGAAATGCATTATAATCCTTTGAATGTTTTTTTGAGTGCTCTGATCTGGTGAAGCTGAATATATATGGGTTAATGAATAGGGAAAAAAATTTTAAATTCAATTCTACCTAGGTGCGTTTGTTACAAGTTTTTGGTTACTACTCTAATGAATTACAAGAAGGTTTTATTTAACGATAATTTAAGCTATTTCCCGAATGAACGTATTTTTTCAGATTTCTCGTAATTTAAAAAAATTATATGGAATTCAAATCATTAAAAGACTTGAACGGCTCTAAAAAACTAGTTAATTCTATTTTTTTTTACAAATAACCTATATTTTAATTTAACAAATAATTGTAAAAAATGTATAAATAATGACTTGTGAACAGCTAAATTCATTACAAAAGCAAACCACGGAGAAGAACTAAGCTATTTGAATTACAAAAGTGATTTCCATAAATATTCCCAACCGTTTAAAAAGATAGATTTATGTCCAGACCTTAATGACGAAAGCTTAAGGATAATAACTATAATACATCGGACCTTCTTTGAATTATTCATGAAGCTGTAATGCGCTTTAAAATTATCTTGGTTTTCAATCGTTTAAACAACTTTCAAAAAATTTTGATTATGCAATGCAATTGATTTCAGGGGTTTTGTCTTCAGTGTTTCATTGCCTTGACTTGGTACTGAAATGTGAATATTTTTAAGAAATTAACCTGATTTTATGCTGACCGAGATGTTTTATTTAGTAGAATGGTAATAGCTGATGTTAGGTTTTTATGAATGTTCACTTATAAGTTTTAAAGCATGTTACATACTTTCATCAAATTTAATGCTATTTTTACTAAATCTTTTCAATATTTAACGTGAGGTTTAATTTGAATGTTTACTTGGGAAGTAAATATATAGTTCAAATTTAATATTTGAACGTTATGCCTTATACTTCAACTACAACGCCATACCTTTTTCCACTCTGATGTAAATTAAATTCCAGTTCAGAGTAGGTAAATCTAATTATGTTTGTTTATAGCTATGTGAAAACATGTTTTTTCCAGTATAACAATTCATATAGACATGAAAATAAGTATATATCATAATAGCTTTTTTTGTAACAATATAGGATAAGTATGAGAATAAATATGAAGATGAATATGATTAAGTCCACGTGAAACTAAATATTGCATATATATATACATATATAGTTTTGAACTCCTTCATTGGTGACAGGTCTGAGTCATTCAAAACCTTCTACTTTGAATGTCAGTTGCTCCCTGAATTTTGAAGTTTCAAATATAGAATTTCAGAATGGAGTTATTCCGAAGAATATACTGTGAAAGATTCTTTAAAGCTTGATTAAAAAATTTTTTCAACTTTTCTTTATGAATAATTTTTCTTTAATGCTTTTTCAATCCATTTATTATGAGAAGTATATAAAAAGATAGTTATGAGTTACTGTTTCAAAATAAAATTTTTTAAAATAACATTTCTCTACTTAATGTTCTCTTTATAATGTTTTTCTTTGAGTCTGGTTTTTAATTCATGTATTATTAAATAAATTTTCTCTTGAATTGCATATTTAAACAACATTACCGAAAGGTCAATCCTTTCACAAATATCATTAACCAAAAGAAATCTGAACATTTGTTGAAAAAATTGATTTTTTTTATTCACCATCTTTTTTAAAATTTTTTTTCATTTAAAATATATTTCTAAACGCTTTTGGCACAGTTGAATTACTGTTAAAAGCGCGCTATACAAACGTATATGATAAATATGTAGAATATATCTATCCCACAAATAAAAACTACAATTAAATGAAACATAACATTATTCTTCCCAATGGAGAACTATTTAACGGAGTTAAGCACAGAGTTGGATGGTTGAATTTCGACCTGGAAATCGTCCTTAACGCTTCAGTTGTTTGTTATAAAATTGACTATACTATAAAATAACAGAGAGCATTAAATTGAGAGGCAGAGACACCGGCCGATATCCAGTTATATTTCTAATCGTTTTAACAAACCTTATGGTGAAGTGCTAATGATAAAACAAGTACTGAGTCTACAAATGATTTATGAATATCGTGTTTCTGTTGATTTCATCATAAAACCATTGGTCAATTCCAAATTCATTTGGGAAGAAACACTTGATTAAAGTTTAGTATTGAGAAAATGCTTTTGTATGGAAAGCATGCATTATTTATTTGCTGAGCATCCATCATACCATAAAATTCATAACAATCACTTATTTATTCGGGGTCTCGATTCAAAAAACTATTCTTCTCTAGGTTTTATACAACTGAAAACCTTCAACTCCATCATCTTAGCCTTAAGGGATGTCTGCATTCAGCTGTTAACTTATTGTGGTTATGTTGGTCTTGTGGGCTTTCAAATAGTTTGAACAAAGACGTGTAATTTAAATAGAACTTTTGAGTATGACTTGCATAATAATAGATTTTATTAATTGTTAAAGAGTAAGATGATGAATTAGATGTTAAGGAAACAAAAACCAGATTTTTAAAACTAGCAAATTGAAACTTCAACCGCGAAGAAACACACCATCTTAGAAGGTCATTGAGAACATGTTTTTATTTAAAATAATTTTTTTCAAAAATCCTTCTACTGATCATTCTCACTCAAGTCTTTGACAAACACCACTTGACACTACCAGCTAGACACTCACATTTGTTTTATAGAGCTTTTAGTCTGTTTTCAGCCAACAAAAAAAATTATATTTTGTTTTTGTTTTTTTTCCTTAAATAAAAATAATAAAAAACATATTTTTTGATTTAATTTACTGTGTTTTTTTTGAAATAAGTTGAAACTAACATCATAGGTGAACGTTAATTTTAATTAAAAGTCATAGCATTTATAAACCCCTTGTTAAACAGGTATCAAAGTCTATTTGTTGTATCATAACCTTCAATGTTTCATAAATCAGTAAGTTTGGAGGCTTTGATGAAGTTATGTTTTCAAATAGCTTGCACCTCTATAAATTAAACATTATATCAATAAGGATAATAGTAATGATACCAAAATAATAATAATATCAAAATAATGATAATAACAATAATAATAAAAAAACGATACCTTATAATAATAATATAATATTATTACCGGTACCAAAATATATAATTTATTACATGCATTGCTTGAAAAAAAAATATAAGATTAGTTTTAAAAAATAACAAATGCTTAGAAAACACCTTGTTTCTTATTCTAATGACTCAAAGCTTTTTGATCATTAATTAACTCAATTATTTTCATTGTTAAATTTTAGCCTCAAAAAGGTAAATTAGAGAAAAACTGAATTTAAATTTTTTACACTTTCTATTAAAATATGATCTAAAATACAAATATCTACGATATGCAGAGAAAGTAGATCGGTTGATTATTCATAAGTGATGCATGAAGGTAAGTCGGAGAGATTTTTTGATGAACGCGTCTTTAAGGTTGCTTTGTGTAAAAGGGATAAAGAGATCTGAATAAACAAGTCTGGTTCGTGTAAGCTTTTGTAAATTTTTGAATAATAATAAGGCATGCTGTGTTTGGAGAAAGGCTTGTTTCACAGAATATAAAACAAAAACGTTATCAAAATGGTATGAAAATCGCTTTTAAAGATGAGTTTTTTTTGGATAAAGTCTTCTAAAGTATAGCTTAAGAATTCAGTTTTTAATGATTTGAGTCTGGAAATTCTATAAAACCCGGAATATAACTCAATGATATTTTCCGCGAAATATAATTTAGTTTTTGTGGAGCTTGACAAGTAAGCCAAACCTTTCAAAGTTTTATGGAGTGTGAAGTCAGTATTGAAAGAATTTAATAAAAATTTTTGTGAATTTAATATTTCGTGAAATATTTATGTTATTTATGAATTTTAAAACTATTTACCGTATTTTTACTTTATTTCACTGCTAAATCGCCTATTTTATGATCAAATAAATTTAAAAGGGCGAGCGAGGCTTAGCAAAATGAACTCTGAAGAAAAAAATAAATCTCCAAAGATTAAAAAAAAATAAATCCATGATCTTCCACTGAAAAGAATTTATAATTTTAAAAAATTCAACGTAATAAACTTCAGTGAACCGTCATTTTTATAAGAGTGAGTTAAACGCGGAATAAAACGTAAAAGGTGCGTCTTCGCTTTGTTGCAAGCTAGCCATAAAGATTACACTGAAGTTCATTAAAGTGTTTAATGGAGAGCATACACTTATATACACATATGCACACAAACACCCTAAAAACATAAAATTTTTAATTAATATGAAAAAGTGGCTATGCTCATTAATATTTTATTGAAATGATATTCTTATATAAATGAATAGATCTGTGAATATGCTATTTTGCACTGTATATGCACATAAAAAATGTTCTTGGAGAAATAAAAATGTCACTTTCAGAAAGTTTTATTAGAATTTCTTCTAGTTATTCTGGGGTGTTTTTAATGTTTTTTAAATGAAAATAAACATCAATTTTATTTTTTCAATGTATCAAAATTCATTAGGATATAAAAAAAAAATGAGCATGAAAAAGCAATGAAAAAATTCTAATTGTTTTGAAACTGAATTAATGTCAATTTATATAGTATTAATGAGCATAATAGTATATAAAATGTCATTATAAAATACTTGTTATTTTAGTATTAAAATAAGAAATTTATAAATAGAATCAGTTGTTAATGAACATCATCTTGCCGACCCAGGCAAGAATGATGAAGAACAAAATGACTGGGAGGGTGCAAGGAACCAGCAGACAATAATAAAACCAAGATTCTGGATCAATCATCTGTTTGGAGTAATAATACTTTAATAAATTCAGTTATTATTTAATAAATCAAATTCAAACTTACTTTAATATTTGAAAAATATTCAATAAGTTGAATAAGAAAAAAAGAATCTTATTTCTATATTTGAAGTCTAACAGAATGACATTCCTTCTTTTTAGGTAATCAGATGAAATTTGTGCAAACCTTTTTTATGATGAACTGAATGTATTTAAAATTATACTATCATTAATAGTACAAAGCTTATTTTCAACTTAACTCATTTCAACTATAATTTGGTCGTAAAGCAAAATCGAAAAGTGTATTTGTTAAATGTAAAAGTGAAATGCTATAACAAATACTCTGACGACTGAAATATAAAATATATCGGTTTTGATAAACAATTTAGTTTTTGACAGATTTCAAACAGAAATTAAGTTTTGTTTCAATTTTTGATTAAAAATTAATGTTTTTTTTGATATTAAAAAACGATCTAAACTTGTTATCTTTTATTCTTTTTTAAAAAACGATAAGTTTTTAAAAAGACTGAACGATGCTTTAATCAAGTATATAAAATGATAGAGAAGTTAAATAGACTTTAGAGTTTTAAGCCAATTAAGAATTTACGATTTTGTAGATTATGTGAAAAGGCTTCAAAACTATATTCTATAATGAAAAATTATTCAAGCTGTACCTACGTGCTTGACAATATATAAAAAACTGTCTATTTCAAAAATGAATATGAAAATTGTTAATTTATTAGATTATTGATGATAAAATAGATCTATAGAGTAAGGAATTGCTTATATAGTTCCAGGTATATAAAATATAATATGAAGTTCAAGATGGAATTAAATTTTTATTTAAAAAAAGAAACATTTGAAAACATTTTCAGTTCCTTCGCAATTCACTCAGTAAAAAAAAACATTGAAAGTGACAGAAAAAATTTTTGCAGCAACGCAGACTTATAGAAACCTCTTAGAAAATGCCAAATATTGAAAATGTAGCGATGGATATGTAGACATTCATGTTTGCCTTCCTGTACGAACCTGACAATCTTTGCAGATCTGTTAATGCAGTATTCCATTAAATCTTCGTTTCAAAGTTTACTTTTACAATGATGATACGTTTAGTTTTTGTTTTAATTCAAAAATTATAAGATTTTGAGGAAAATATATTTTCATTTTCAAATTCGAAGAATTTATAAAAAAATTGTATTCAATAACTCAACTGGAAATCGGATGCACTACTACTACTACTACTACTACTACTACTACTACTACTACTACTACTACTACTACTACTACTACTACTACTACTACTACTACTACTACTACTACTACTACTACTACTACTACTACTACTACTACTACTACTACTACTACTACTACTACTACTACTACTACTACTACTACTACTACTACTACTACTACTACTACTACTATATTTATTCCGTTAGAACTCAATATATCTTTTTAATCTCTTCATTCCAGCAACAATAAATTATAAATATATATTATTTTTACATTCATGTAACTACCAACGTCAATTGCTTCAATTACAGGCATAAACGAGCAAAGAGGTAATTGATTTTGGTGCTTTTTAGAAACAGTGAATTTTCGATTAACTAATTCGTCGTTTTGTTCATGTGAGAGTACTTTTTATTCAAATGATTCAAAACTAATGAACGCTTCTAAAACACATTAATTTACATTCAATATTTCTAAGTGGTCTAGCCTTTTGCGGGGTTCAACTTACGACATACGACTGCTTTTAACAATGTATCAAAATTATCAGTCAGATGTTTTTAATGTTTCAGCTGTAATAATGGTAGTAAAATTCAATAAATGCATCAATGTAACAGTAAAAGTGAAAATAGTCAGCAGATAATGCTTGAAAAATCAAAAAAAGATGTAATTCTGAAAAACGTGTAATTATTTTTTGAGCATTGTTACCTTAATTCACTTTTTCGATAAAAAATCATTAGTTTTTCTCCAATAAATTTTTTACTCAACGTTATAATAGCCTTTAACGCTCGCTAAAAGCCCACCTCTTTGTCAATTTTCTATAATTAGTATTATTGACTTTGTCATCAAACCACCACCGCACAACAATGCGCCGCTAATCAATACCCTTATTAATGAAAGACTTGTTGCTTAGGACAATGAGCGTTTTAGACTGGATTTATATTGTATGTGGGGGAAGTTTCTAATTGTTTAATTACACACGTGAGTTATGGGGTTTTCTATTCAAACCTTGTCCGATTTTTATCTCCGTATTGATTGATGTTTTTGGTTTAATACTGTTTGGTTTGTTGTTAAAGCAAAGGCATTCTTTTTGATGATGTTTTGATGTAAAGTTTCGACATAGAATTGAAGTCTTCATATTTTAACATATCACACGATATTGTTGATATTTCAACCTACAGTACAATAACCTCGCTTTGAAGAACTAATGCACAAACTTTTCATACAAATTGATGAATTTATGAGAGTCGCAGATAGTTTTTAGGATTAAAGAGATATCAACATCCGTACCATGCGATTCACCATTGTTTCATGTCTGCCTTTGATTCACATGCCGTGACAACATTAATTAAGTTCTATACAGGAATTGACTTCTCTCAATGCTAGTCATTTGCTCCTCATCAAAGCACTTCATCGTGGTTATTTGATAGAAAATCTATGTAAGTTTTTGTTTCTATGGGGATAAATGAATTTTAAAGCGTTTTTTATGACCAATTAGCTTGTTAAACTCTCTTATCGTGACGTTCGTTTTTGGTATTGTTTTTGACGTGCTGAATGATTGCTTATGGTGCTTTTAATTGAAATGTAGTAGTTTTACTTGGTTCTAGGATTTTGAAAAAAATGGGCAAAATTTTGGTATATCTTTTATGGATTTGAATGAATTTGAAATAGTTTCGAAACGTTTTATAATGCTTTTCACTTAATATTATTACATAAAATTTAATTTTTTCCAATATTCTTTAAAATAAAAAAAAACACCCAAGAATTTCATCTTTGTTTTTTGTTCATACAAAAACATATTTTGATGATCCATTGAATTCATGGGTTAATACAAAAACAAGAAAAATTTGACATTTTTATCTTTTCTGGGAAGCATCCAGATAGTTATATGTCTTTAAACTGGGATTTCCGCAATGGCATATTACCATATTGCACGCCAGTCCAAGAAATTGTTAAAAATGGAGAAAAAAAGTATTCCTAAACTCAATAAGAGTTTTTAAGTGAAACACAAAAATTGAATTTTTAAAATTAATATTAAATATGGTCTAATATTATATGAGAATATAAAACTTAGCAAAAAATCCATGTGTATTAAACACGAAAGTTAATTTTAAAATAGTAATACTAAAAAATTATAATGAATTTTAAGGGATGACTTTAAAAATACTAAAGGAAGACCAGCTCGAAATTTTATCAACCAACTAACTGATGATTCTAGTCTTGATAAAGAAGATTTGGGAACAGCTATGAATGAAAGGAAGTATTGGAAGAACAAAGTCATAGAAGTTCGACTGCGGTCGACATGATGATGATGATGATGAATAGCATCTTGGTTTTAAATGTGGTGAATACGAATCAAATAAAACCACTCTCACTCATATGAAAAGAGCCATCCTGCTTTGATGATCTATCATATATATGTATACATATTTGCTGAGGTTCAAAATTAATATATGCGAGTTCCAAACTTGTAAACTCAGTTGTAGTTTTGAGTTCCCCAATTGAACGAGTTGTATGGCATTTTTTTCATAGTAGATATTGTTATAGAAATTGACTAAAAATAAAATTTCAAATAAAAAATACTGAAATTCACTTAGTTTTTTTTTTTAAATTTACAGTATTAAACTCAAAATTTTATTGAAATGAAATAATGCATTTAAAAAAGTATTGAAACTTCTCAAGTGTCATAGATTAAAACACACGTAAGAAAAGAACAATAGATAGATGAATGGATGGATGAATGGATAGATGGATGAATGGATGGATGGATGGATGGATGGATGGATGGATGGATGGATGGATGGATGGATGGATGAATGGATCTAAAAATGAATTCACTATTGGATTAATGAATGAATACAAATTAAATAGATGTATCCTTAAAAAGACATAAAAAAAATCAAAAGATAAACGAATGAGTTGCTACCTAGCTGGGTTAACGGGTAGAGTGATGGATGGATGATGAATGAATGGGTGAATGGATGAATGGATGGATGGACGGATGGACGAATATATAAGTAGATAAATGGAAAGATGAATGGATGGAAACATATATAGATGTTTGGATGAATGCATGGATGGTTGGATGAGCAGATGAACAATAAAAGGATTAAGATGATCAGATTGATGCAGGTGAGAAATTTACCTGAAGATTAGTGATGGTGAGAATATTTAATGTGTAAATTTATACAAATATTGTCTTTACAACGTAAACTCTCAAGATCAACGTCACAACAACGTTACTTATTTGATAATATTTGATATTTTTGTGAGTATATAAATGCGTTTAATATTTTCTTTCATTAAGTTATAAAATACTTGTTTTTTTTAATGTATAATCGCTCAATAATCGTTTTTTGGAATAATATATGCGTTTAAAAAAAATTTTAATAGATAATAGATTTTTTGTTTTAAAAAGTTTTTAAAAGAAAATATAACAAAATGATGAAGAATTAAAAAATTTTCACAGTGTAGCACGTTTCAATTTTAGCTATAATAATTAACGTCTATATGATTATTTAATTTCTGTAGCTAAACATTTAAATGTATCCCAGCTCAATCTGCTTTCAATATAAACGTTATACATTTACAAAATTTTTTTTACATTTAATTGTGAAATGCCATAAAGATTTAAACGTTCAAGTGACACTTTTTGGAGCATGCTAGCCTCTTGAGCCATTTAATGTGAAACTACTACCGTTATATCTATCGATCTCACCTAGAAAGCACATTGTCTGAGAAGTTTTGAAAAGAGATTTCAATGGCGAAGTTTCAAGAGATTTCTTGAATTTTATTGAAATGATGTATCATTTTTTTAATTGTTTTCACTTTTTTTGCTCTAAATTGTTACCAATTAGCAATAAAGTGAACAGGCATTTTATAAGCATTTTACGCCTATCGATTAATATTAAAACTATTTATTAATAAATAAAGCGATAATAAAATATCATTGTTTTTTTTTTTAAAAATAAAAAAAATAGTGGTTGAATAAGATTTGACACTCTTTAATCGATCCTACATTCAGAATGTCCCACATCTTATTAGTACATTTTGTGTTTTACTGTTTTTCATGCTCATCAAGCAAAATGTCTGATTTCTCGTGTCATTTTTATGAGTGTTATGTTCGCATTTAAGTCTTCTGTTAATTATTACTTTTGTAACATAAAATAATGCATTTTTCTGGAAAAAGATCTTCATTTGGGAAAAAAAAATAAAATGAAAACAATGAAAAAAGTAACATTAAAAAAATTCAAATATAATATTTTAAAAAAGTCTTTTCTACCCCACCAAACAAACAAACCTCAAAACAATTAACACCCTAAAACAACCAAGCAATTTAACGATAATTCATCATAACTTCTGCTTAATGGCCAGTTATTGAACCACCTCACAACGTTATGACTGTGAGATAATTGCGCCCCAGCCACCTTCTTATTTACTCATCTTTCTCGCCTATTTTCCATTTGCATACCTAATCAGTGCGTTCTGTGATGCAAATATATACTACCTCTGTCGTATATTCCAATAAGGTGAACACTTTTTGAGAAAATTCTCAGATTTATTAGTGAAGAGAAGAATTTTGGAAATGTGCAGATTTTTTAGTCTGTTTTTTTTTCTGTTTTTGATGAAAGATAATTTATTTATAAAAACATTTCTTTATGTTTAGGAAAAAAATTTCTGTATTATGAAAATTATTTCTATATTAATTCTTGAATGCGCATTCAAAAATAATATCTGAAAATCAATAGTTTCAAACATGAAAACATAGAGGACAAATGAAGTTTTATCAAAAGTGCAATTTCGTTTTCACGTGGTTTGCTTTGAAGACAATTGCATGTGTTCTTTCAAGTATTAAAACTCTGTTAAGTTGATTTTGTCACTAGTTTTTTGTTGTTGAATGTCAAAAATCAAAAAAAGAATTGGAATAGGTTGAAATTACATGTATAAAATATTTAAAAACTAGACAATTGCTTATAAAGAAAATTTTTCCTCTATCAGCTTTACACACACTACCATACTTTTACCTTTCTCCTCCTCCTCTTCCTCCTCCTCCTCCTCCTCCTCCTCCTCCTCCTTCTCCTCCTCCTCCTTCTCCTCCTCCTTCTCCTCCTTCTTCTCCTCCTCCTTCTCCTCCTCCTTTTCCTCCTTTTCCTCCTTTTCCTCCTTTTCCTCCTTTTCCTCCTCCTCTTTGTCTTTTTCTTTCTCTTTCTCTTTTTTCTCCTACTTCTCTTCTTCCTTCTTTTCCTCTCCCTTCTTCTCCTATTTCTTCTCCCCACTTTTTCCCCCACCCCACAAACACCACACCAGCACAAAAAACCACAGCAGCTCAAGAAGTAGGTCTTTAAAGAGATGAACGACCTTTAAACAGAACTCACTCCCAAGTGGCCAGGGCTGGACATCACGTGTATGAAGCCTCTTTGGCTCCTTTGGGCCACAATTAACCTTTCATCTGTCAGGCCACCTAACGCCAGATTTTTTGTTTCCAGCTTGTGTATTTGTCTAAAGTTTAGCCTGATGTGAGGTGGATTTTGATGTTTTATTTAGTTTATGTGGTTGTTATATGGTGTCTTTTGTTTACTTTGTTTTAAGGTTTATGTTTTTTGTTTATTTTTGTTGTTTTGAAATTATTGTTTTTTGTGTTTTTATTTGTAAATCAAAAATTATTTTTTCAGGGCAAATATTAATTCTAAAATAAGTTTATTTCAATCTTAAATTTCTTAATCTTCTAATTTTCTAAGCCTTCCAATAAAAAATTTATTTCTTGTTTCATTTTTTAAAAATTTATGAATAAAATCCCGGATTTTTTTGTTTTTATGAAATTTTGGAAATTGTATCAAACAAAATTTGATCAAAATAATAATTTTTGAACTTAAAAGTAGTTTATTTTGAAATTAAAATTTTTCAACGTACATCTCACGAGCATCAACTCATACAAGTCCAATAAAAAAGGCGTGGCCTATTTGAAGAACAGCCAATCAGCTCAAAGATGAACAGCTTCCGCAGCCAATGATGTTTTGAAAATCCATTTTTATCGACCTATCTGCTGTCAAAGATGCAAAAATGACATGAAAATTTAGAAATAATTTCAAAGTTTAATCCGAAAAATCAATTTGAAAGACTTGATTAGACATTTTTCAACTAAACTTTCAGATAAAACAAAATAAAAAATACTTTTTAAAATTTTTTATCACTTAAAAATTGTAAATCAAAGCTATAACGTTAAAGAAGAATGTGTGTGATGTTGGATGTTCGAATAATTGGACGTGGTACAGGATATATAATATCGAGTGATTATATCGGAGTTCGAAGATTTTGTCGAAAAGTTTGGCGAAAAGTTTGACATAGAAAGTGGAAAAAAGTAAGAAAAACACGAAAAAAGTTTAAAAGCCTTTGCACTAATCTCTACAGGTTACTTTTCAAGTTTTAAACGACAATTATTTGCTCATGTTTTTTGTTTGGAAATAAGTAAATACCGCTTTGGACCATGTTTTTGTGATTAGCTTATTGTAGTTCATTCTTAAATTTTTGAATAGAAGTTTTTTACTTAGTGGAAAATATTAAATAAAAAAAATGAAAAATTATAGTTTAAAAAACAAAAAAGAAATTTACGTAATAAAAATAATTTTTATTAAACATTTATTGAAACTTATGTTTTACTATAAAAATAATATTATTGGAAAACTCACAACTTTCAGCTCAATTTCACCGACACCAACCTTCTCAAACAACAAACTTTTTCTTCAACTTAAACAGATATGCTCACTTCAACACTGCAAAACAACTTGACACACACGGAGCATTCTGAGCAAGGAGACAAAGGCTCTCCCCAGAGCATCAATGGTGACGAAGATGAGCAACAACCTCCATCAACGCCTCATCTGAGCTACCCATTCCAAAACCTCCCACATTCCAGATACTTCGACTTTGAAAAATTTCCTTTAGCTCCTTCATCTTTTAGCCCTTTCAACCACTTCACTGGATGTAAATTCGACGATAATGCCAACAACACGCATTCATCGACATCTAACACATTTTCTTTCAATCTACCTATTTCTAGTAATCTTTTCGCAAACCACCAATCAGAAAATCCTTTAATAAATTCAACCAGTAGCAACAGAAATAGCAACGATGAAGAAGAAAATGTTAGCAACTCTCATTTGTACGATTACAACTACTACACTACCCAACAACAATACCTGTACAACCAACTCACCAATTCAACCAACCCATACTCCATACAATCGGTCTTACCATCCAACAACCAAGAGATCGACATGAAAGTGGATATTAAACAGCAAGCCCAACACAAAATCTTCCACAACCACCCAAACTTTTACTACCCACACTACCAACATCCATCTCAAAATCCCACATCGCCTTTCGTAGCATACGACTCATATTCAAAAAGTTTTTTGGGAGCTGCAGGTTTTGCATACCAATCTCCACAAGCTCAAAACTTTATCGGAGGACCCTCTTCTCTCAACCCATGCACCATGTTTCCCCAGTTCCCATCACGTCGGGATTTCACATCATCCCATCTACACCATCCTCTTTCTCCATCATACGGTCAAAAATTCTACAACAAATCTTCCAACTTCCCCGATCGAATTCAAACAGGATTTTCTGTTGGCTTTGCAAGACCTTTTGTTTCAAATGTAAGTCATCACCAGCATCATCACGAGCTGGAGGAGATCAACACAAGAGACCTGGCTCAGAAGATCAGCAGTGAGTTGAAACGGTACAGTATTCCTCAGGCTGTGTTTGCCCAGCGTGTTCTGTGTCGAAGTCAAGGTACGTTTATTAGCTTCAATATATGAGATAACATAAGTAATAAAGATTCGTACGTGTATAGTTGAAAAAATAACGCAATCCTTAGATATTATCATTGATCTTTACTACGAGTTAAACAGGTTTTTAACAAAATTTTTTGAAATCAACTCCCAATTATTTTTATCTTATTAGATTTTAACTAAATAAAAAATTTATAAAAACAAGATAACATAATGCTTATATGGATGAATGAGGTTTAAAAATTTTATGAAGTGACTTTCAAGCTGTGGCTTTTAAAACGTCTTTTAAATTGCTCGCGAAAGATTCAAAGGTTAATAATTACCCTAACCTATTAAACTTGATTTAAACTGAAAGTTTTACTTCAAAACGATTTTAAAACATAATAATTTCAAATATATTCATTATAAAAAACGGTTAATATCCTATTTAATTAGAAATATAACAGCGTAATCAAATAAATCGAAAACGAAAAAATAAAAAAAAAAGACTCAAAAACTACACCCTCAAACCCAAAAAAATACAACAATTTCTCTCACACATCTCAACTTAAAGCACTCAACAAAACAACCCCCAACTTTTAGGTACATTGAGTGACTTACTCAGAAACCCCAAACCTTGGGCAAAACTGAAGTCAGGCAGAGAGACCTTCAGGAGGATGTGGAAGTGGTTGCAGGAACCAGAGTTTCAACGGATGTCAGCACTCAGGCTCGCAGGTAGTTTGATTTGTTATAATGCATAAAAAGTAGTATTCCAATGATAAAGTAGATTGGCCTGCTTTTAGAAGACAAACGCATGGTTTTTTATTGAACTAAACTATTAATAAACTTTTTGTAAGAAAATCTTAGGTTTTAAATGATTGCTTGTGTTATTCTCCTACAATCATAAGTGAAACAAATAATGGATTCAATATCAAATTCACTAAACTTTTTCAAGAAAATCTCTCATCAACAAGTGATGAAGTTTCTCACAATTTTGTCATTTAACTGCTTAAAATCATTATGCTAAGTCTATTATTTGAATTGTTGAAGTTATAATGGAAATCTTTAAAAATTAGTTAAAAGACTCATATTCCCAAGGGTGTTTGTTGCTTGGTAATTAGATTTCACAAACGCTTCTTTATATGATGTTTATATTGTGTTTATATTAAGAAGTTTTTTCATCAAAAAGGCTGTTGTTTTTATATGTTAATGTCTCTGTTGTTGTGGAAAAGTCTTTTAAAACCAAGGGATTGCACTTATAACCAAAATTATGAGATGGTAGGAAGTCAAGGTTTTTGAGTTTCTTTATTGTTTTTGTATCGAGTTGTGGAATAGAAACATAAAAGTTTCACTTGAGTTTCACATTTTATAGTGTTAATAGATACGTGAAATGGAATAATTAAAAATACTTTGAGATTAAATTCATAATAATTTGTATATAAATGAAATCAAATAGAAAATATTATCAATTTGATGTTGTTAAATATGAGATATTACTTAATTCACTTCCAATAAGGCCGTGTTCTTTATTGAAGATGTGACATTGCTTAATGCGACATCATAGCTCGTGGTTATAAGTTTAAGAAAATTCTTATGACAACTTGAAAATTTTGCCTAAAATAAATTGAAAAAATAAATTTCAGCTAAAAAAATAAAAAAAGACAGAATAATAACAATGAATAATAGTTATTATGACTATGTATGAATAAACCCAACAAAGACTTGAAAACTCCGTTATCTCATAAAAGAGAAGCTAAAATATTTGGTAACTGTACACTCAATGAGGATAAGGGCTATACATTTGGAGGTATTTGTCTAAGAGATATTTCTCATATTTCTGCCTTCTTTCAAGATTTTTATGACTATATTCATTCAAAACACTGGCTTTTGTTGAAAGATTTTTGAAATGGCTTAATAATTAAATGAAATTTTTCTTAAAATAGATTTTTGTGAAAGAAATTATTTTGTTCTATAAATAACATCCCAATCTCATTTCAATGACTTTTAAATAAAAATTG